>WARS01000046.1:37577634-38177634 GCA_008933995.1 Datnioides undecimradiatus
TCTGTCTTTATTCCCAGAGTCGGACTCCGCTGACGCTCCCCATCAAGCGTCCAAAACGACAGAGATATGTTCAGCCCAGTTTTAACGCAATCCAGAATCTGAAAAATCATATCCCCAACAAGTAAAAGCCCTGCGATATGATGATGTTCACACGAAGTTTCGGCTCATGATGCTGAAGGTGCTCTGGTGCTTTTTGTCTTTGTAGCATTGTCAGGACAGGAACCGAGGGGACAGAGAGTGGTGGGTGAGAGACATGGGTTCCACCTGGACTCAAACCTGAGATGTTACAGTTCAGCACGTGTGAAGCTTTAATGTAAAATAATAAGAAGAATGAATCAGTCACTAATACATTATTCCACAAATCTGATTCATTAATCTTTTTGAATCAAAAATGCAGTTATGTAGCTGCCTTGATCTATATCTATTATATGTTGTTGCTGAAAAGAGTCACTCTCTGTGTGTAAGCTGTCTCTGGATCAGTCCAGGGTTGGACACATGCAAGGTGATATTTCCTCTGTTACCTAGCCAGGGTAGACATGGCCTGACCCAGACACCCACCTCCTCTTCCTGTTTTTTGTTTACCTTTGCACAGCCATGGACGTGTTTACAGCGGTAGTATTACTGCGCTCATTGAAATGCAAGTAGATGCACTGCAACAGTCTTTGCACAGAAGGCCATATGAGAACATCAGAAAGGTACACAGCGCAGGAGACAGCAGTGTTTTAATTACGAACGTCAGTGCGTTGGTGCTGCTTCGAAAGACGTATTCCGACGCTGCGTGTGTCATTTTGTTGCGAAAAGGCCATTTTGCAGATACAATAAGTAAGGTTTTGATTGCAGAGTCTGGTTTTGACAAAGAAGTGAGATGTTTGTCTGCAAGTGTGCAATTCTGCCAAAATGTGTCAGCAACTGCAAAAAAAACCTGTAATCCTCCCAAACCATGCAGGCAAGTACGTGAAAAATTGTCATTGTCTGCATACGTATGTTGGCAAAAAAACTGTTAGACTCCCCCAAAACGCTGTGCAGCGCGTACTTCTCCGACAATCAGCAACAACATGGTACAGGTGCAGAATGACCCTCCTCTTACCTGGAGTGCACAAACCCAAACTAGTGATTTCAGGCAGATGGTGAACATACGGAGTGTTGGCCAGCGTGTTGTATAATGCATAATGGCAGCATTAAAGCTCTTTCTCCCTGCTTTGTACGGCAGATTCCCTGTTTTCAGAAGCTCCACGCTTCCACTTCTTCACAGACTTGTTGTTTTTCTCCTGTTAGTTTGTTCTCCAGAGCTACAGCAGCCTGGTTCCAACCTCGAGTAGCGGCTTCGTCGGTGCACAGGTCTCACCACCAAGTCATCGGTGATCAATGGAGCTCTTTTCTAAAGCTGCACAGCTACACACACACACACACTCCTTGTTTGTTTGCCTTGCTGTGTTTGGTCTTACAGTAATACCCTGGATTCAGAGTCCTTCTCACTGTGTTTGAGCAGAACAGGTTAATGTTCCTCTTGGACTCTCTCTCTCTCTCTCTCTCTCTCTCTCTCACACACACACACACACACACACACACACACATGCACACAGATTCTTCACTGTATTCACTGCAGATCTGTGGTGCATGACAGTAAAATAGATACACCTCACACAGACCTTACAAAGGGAGCAGTGAAGTGTGTGTGTGTGTGTGTGTGTGTGTGTGTGTGTGTGTGTGTGTATGTGTGTAAGTGTGTATGTTTTTGCACCATTACACTGGTTTTACTATTGAGATTACAAGGTTTCCTTCCGCACCCAAAACCCTAAGCCCCTGTTCACAGTGGGCCATCAACCCACCCACACCCACTAACATCTGGCTTTTATTTCAGAATGAAAGGGTGTGATCAGCATTCACTCCTGGGTCAGATGACTCTGCAGTAGTCACCTGGGTGGACACATTCATCCCATTCCTTTTTCTGGCTCAGTGACACGGCGCGAACTAAAGTTGGGATATGTGTGTATAAATAACCAGGAACATATTGTTTGCAAGTCAGTTTGTTGTCGTGCCAAATGCAACACTGGCAGGACAGAGAGGTGAGAGGGCTTCTCCTTAATCGAGGAGAAGGGTGGGACAGGTTGCAGGGGCAGTGTGATATACAGCAAAATATGAAAAATGCAAGGCTCGATATAAACTAATCGAATCAATGATTTTGAACATGCTGCTTTCTGCTGGACGGTGTTTTCTAACATTTCACGCAGTCACGTCTGCGGGCGGTGTGAGGGTAGGTTTTTTAGTGAGTTGCTAATTGGACCTTTGGGGTAAAGAATAACGCCTGGTGAGGTTAGAGGGACCAGTTACTAATGTTAACTCAACTTGAGGTGTGTCTCATGAGTTTCAGATGGAACACGAACAATCACCAACTTAAAATAATGGTGTGTTTTCCTCATGTGTCATCCAAAGATGTGTTGGTTCTGTCGGCCTGATACAAAGGTTCCAGTCTTTGCATTTGGATCACAGGTCGTGGTGTTTGAAAGTTCACAATTGCAGCTGTTTGCACCTCTAATTTTACACAACAGCATGAGAAGATTTACTGAAAAGCTGTCTCGTGTCCTCTGTGGCTCTGGGTGAGACAGTAACCCTGATGATGCCACTATGACATCATCGTTATTACCTCAGCTTCGGCTGCAGGACTGCTGATTTATAACTGCAGAGTTGTGGTGCGAATCAAGCATAATATACAGACAAAATTCAGTTGCATCATGGGAACTGTAGGCTACAGAATGTTTTAAGCTTGGTCCACTGCAGAGACTAAAGATCAAGCTTATATGTCATACACACCATTGTGTTAGCCAGCTCCTCTTATTTTGATGACTTAAATGTGACTCGGTGGCGACATGTCACACTCCCTGTCCTCCCAGGGAGTCTGAGTGAGGACTTACAGCTAGAAAAGATGGGGATACCTAAAATATGAGCAATAAGTTTGTGAAGCTGTGCAGGTCATATGTGTTGAAAGTTGCACGTCCGGTGAGACAAATGTGTGTTTCTGCAGTGTGTGCGGCTGCTGAACAAGTGTCGTCACAAACCCTTATCCCCATGCTGTTAATGAGCTGATTGTGTGTGACAGGCTTCCTCCATCGTCTATCTGCGAATTACAGTGATTCATCCCAAACCCAAAATAGACGGGAGTGTTTGGAAACCCCAGGAACACAACCTGTGAAATCAGATTTCGCTGCCTGAAATAGTCTGAGGAGGAATTCAGCCAGAGTGTCTGCTCGCTCCACACACAGTTTTGTTCTCACAAGTGCTTTCATACTGTTAGGAGCGTTTTGACGTGTAATGGTGTGAAGGCACATTTCGAATCTCACAGTCGCACTAAGACACACACAGTCTGTTGATTCCACTCTTAGTTCTTCTCTCACTCTCACCGACTTCCTTTAGCTCTTCATGACAGACTTACAGTGAGTGGGTTCTGATGATCCGACGCACTTTCAGACACTGGCGCTTGTTGGTCCTCCTTAGTCTCACTTTACCTTCTTACTGAACTGGCGATTGTGCTGTAACTACTTAAAACACAAGAACAAACTTTGGATTTTCATTGGTCTGAGGTCCCAGTAATTCCTCAGTGCTGCCACCTCAGCCTGTGTCAAACGAAGCTTCATGTTGTCTGGGTGCTACAGACTGGCAGCTCACTGAGCCGCAAATCTGCAGCCAGAGGCAGATGACGTGGGCGTTTCTTAAACCCTTAATTAGTACAATGATGAGCGAAACAAATAATATTAATAATAAAATGCTGCAAATGGTCACATCAGTTCTTAAAATGTGACACAGAGAGTTGTTGTACGGTTGGAAAGGAGGCCATGATGGACAGGATTAATGAGCTCTACTAGCCTGACGTCTGCAACATAAACAGCAGTTATAGCTGACTATTCTGATGTGTGTGGAGGTGTGTGAGGTGATTTTGTAGCAGGCTGGCGTCACTGAAGGTAAACACAGTGAACATTGGCGTGAAACATCATCACATGTGCTCTGACGTGGTGCTCCTCCAATCAGAACCCGCAGATCCATCATTCATCCTGCTGCCTTCAGATGGCTGCAGGGGGTTAATGAACTCAGGGAGAAACTCTTCATACGGTAAAGCAGCTGTGAACAACAGATACAGTATGAATCGCTCATCACCACCATTGGATCCATGCAGACTGATTTACAGACCTTCCTGCTTTAAACACATCAAAACTCATTTATTAGTTCATGAGTTCTCGGCTGCTGTAGACAGATGGCGGTGCAACAAGGAAACTCTGTGGCAGCTCCTCCTGTCAATAAACGGCTCATTCTGAGCCAACAAAACCACAGCCATTCATATTTTCAGGTGATTAGCCACTGATGAAATCTTACTTATATATATATATTACTCACAGCTTCTGCCAGTAGATTCCTCTCAATTCCACACACTTGACCTTGTGCACCATCTTACATTAGCGTGGTGAATGCATGCACATGCTAACAAGCTACCTGACATGCTTCCATTGTGCTAATGCTTTGTTAAGCATGAATATGGGAATGTCATGTGTTTTGCAGGTGTGTGCTCACATAGCAGAGTATCCACCAAAGCTAAATGCTGACCTGACGATAGCACTCATCCACCGAACAGTCCAAAGATCCAAAGATCCAAGATCCCCACACTGAGAAACACAGCCAGAGAGTGATTAGATGATTTATGATTACAACAACTGACTAATAAACTCATCAACAAACAGCAGTCTCCACAGCTCTTAATAACTGACACAAATACAGTATGAAGTGAACAGAAATACACTAACGCAATCAGAATGGAAACTGACAGCATCTTATGGAGGCATTAGTTCCATACACAGCACCAGTGTAGAGCTGAGTGCTGGAGGGTTGTCGAGCTGTTGTCAGGATTATACAGGCGTCTGTTAGAGTCTTTATCAGACTGTGAGGCCATGTGTGGATGATGTGTCGCCACGTCATCCTCTAAGGTCGTTTTCACAAATGCCTATTATACTGAGTCATTGCCCTTTGTATGCGTGCATGTGTGTGTGTTATGAGCACCCACAAACATCACTGTGGACGTGATCTTTCTGGACACGTACGCACTTTATTTATGTGCATGTGAGTGCACACGATTGTGCACATGCACTGGGAGGTGATTAATAATATGCATTTGGTGCTTGTCGAGTAATTCTACTCCCATACATTGTTAATGATGGTGTAATGGATAGAATCATTTTCATGCTGCTCCTCCACTCAACAGCACTTAACCTGCAGCTGATCGGGGATCTGCTCTCTATTGATGTGGAAGCAGCCATGAAAAGGACACATTACCTATGACAACGTGCAAGGCGGGTGTAAATCTGAAGGGCTTTTTCACTGAATTGGAAAAGCTGAATAGAAACAGCAAATGTTGCTCTTGAATAGAACATACATGATTTCAGTAAAGAAGTGGAGAATCTTGGTTCTCTAGAAACTTTAGAATTCAGATTGCAGCAGCATGGACGAGGTTATAACAGGCAGCTTCATCTCTTCCATAGATATTTTTAGGTGACTGCCCACTGGTGCGTTTTTCACCATTTAGATGGATGAAGCTCTCCTGATTGAATCATCAGTACAAATAACGAGCCACATTAGAAAGAAGCATTCATTAAACTTGAAACCGTAGGTAGGCAACTCAAGTTTGCATTGTAAATCGAATGTGGGTGAAACCGCTGTGGTGCAGAGTTTCAATGCTGATCAGGTTAACAACAAGCTGCAGCTGAGTGCAGGTAAGAGCTGTCAGTCTTTACATAAAGTGTAAAGCATGGGTGGTGGCATGTGGTGGACTGGAAAGAGATGGGGCCAAGTTGTTTACACAGTTGTAAACTAGTAACAAACATGGTATACAAATGTAATCTTTAGTGAATTGGGTTGCCCATTGGAGTCAGTGGACATAGCCATTAATTAAAATGCACATTGATGTCATGGGCTGCGAGTCACAGGTCTGGAAGCAGCTGCTTGGAGCTGTGGCTCTGGGTTGGAAGTTTCTAATTAGATGCACTTGAGACTTGATGGTCTCCTGACCTCCTCCCCTGGGTTGTGACCTATCAAAACAAAGATGAAATGCATACATGCATACAGAATGCCTGTGTGAAGTGAGGATGCGGCTGGTTGAAGGATTCTTGCTCGCCCTCTTCCTGACACCAAGTGATTGTGCTTTTCACCTCAACCATGTCAACGAGGCTAACTGACGAATCGTCATCATCATCGCTCGTAGAAATAAATAGTATGGAAGAATTTCAGAGCAAAGCATCAATAGATCATTTTCATATAGATTTTGTGCTGTGCTGACACACACTCGGCCTCCTCCAGTTGCCTGCACATATGGATTGTGTACATTAGCCTGGAGATAAAGGCAGCGACAGCTCTCGTACAGCCATCACTCTCCACGCCCTCGCTTCCTTTTCTTGGTCTTTCTCTCAGTTGTTGCCATGATTCGCTGTAACAAACCAGTGATCAGCAGCTCCTTTAAATGCGCCAGCATTCACGTGGTGCTTTGCGTCGACCATTTACGGTTGAATGTGGTCGTGTAGAGGGCGGGACATGAAGCCGATCCTCGTGTGCGCCCTTGCAGGTGGACTGTGGTTTATAAAGGGAACACTGCCTGCAGGTGTGTGCACTCATGGTTTTATAAATCTGATTATTTTTGGTTCTCGCCATTTTCAGTTTCCTTGCCCAGATACACTTTTAGCATAGATCCCACACGCTGATTTATACACGAGACCGCGGGCCTGTCTGCAGCACTATATACACTGCTCTGCTGTCTGTCTTTCTGGTCCGTAGAAACTTTATTTTCTCTTTTAAATTGTTACTCATGGTCATCTTCCCTCCTGTGCATGACCTTGAGCCAGACTGTGACATAACCCGTGGAGAACATTTGAAGCGGACGGCTTTGTGATTCTCCCAGAGTGGGAACTCTGGGAACAGCATTTTCCCAAAACATGTTCCCTCATTTACCTCCCTGTAAAACCTCCCATAGGTGCTCCTTTGGGTTGAGGGCTAGTGGCATGTTCGTCTTCGTCGCCCTGTGTGGAAGCATCTGCATTCATTACCTTCCCCCCCACTCTTTATTCAGGTTTTGCCTTTAATCTGCCACCTGTATGTACGCATGTCCACACAGCTTTATGGCTTAATTAACCAGAGGAGTCCCCCGTCGTGTCTTTAAATATGAGCAGCGGCTCATGCTATGATGGTGAATGATGCAGATGTACAAATAATTGGGACATCTTTCACAGAGATTTACAGTCAGGACTAATACATGGGTTGGTGAACTGTGATGAGGAGTGGCACTAAATGTAAATTGCAGGCTGTGGCGGGCTTTAATATAATGGACTGTGGTAGCAGGCTGGTTAGAAAAACAGATCTGTGCACAGCTCTAACACAAATCAATCCTAACAAATTCAGCAAATACCGTTACAGCCTCCCCCTGCGGATGCTCGATTTTAACTATAGATAAAGGAATAAAGAAACTGTCCTCAGCCCAGCTGATGCAAGCACGTTGAATCCCCGTCATTTAGACTTTCAAAGGTTTGCGTTAAAATGTATTTTACAGTTGGATGGAACGGAGCCGAAATGACATTTGAAAGCAGCCAGTTGCATACGATGTCCTCTTTCAGTTTTAATCCCCTTCCCTTTGTGCAAACACATAGCTTTTCTGATTAACTCATTTTCATCTGAATGCGATCTGGCTTGATTTGATTTGCTTTCCAGAGCAATTGCCTTTCATATTAATGCGATTACGTCGTAGAACAAAGCGGCCATTATACAGAGACTTATGGCGCTGGTGGAAAAAAGAGCCATCGCATTGCCATCAGTAACATCCCTACTGAGAGATATGGGTATTAGTAGGGCGAGATAACATGCTCACACACACACACACACACACACACAGGCACATGCATCATGAGTCTAATCTCGCTTTGCTTTTTCTTCTGGCTTGGGCAGAGCACCGTGGCGACTGCGGCCACGACCGCTTGAAGCGAGCGTCCGGACAAAGCCAAGGATCTGTTTGCTGTTATCAGTCCATTAATGTGTTTGTAAGAACACTTGTGCTGTTTGCTCCGTATGCGGCACGCCTGTAATCTGAGGTTACACTTGTCATAAACTCTCATCTTGGTGAAATCCAATTACAGCTGTGTTTAACTCTCAGTGTGGCCGTGGCCCGTTGTGCATGGGATAATTGCTCTCCGTGTTCCTCGCTTCCTTCCTCGCTGAAGAACAGAGCAGCTCCGGACGCTCAGCTGCTACAGCATACACAGTCCGTACAGTGAGCCTAATAATAGACATGTTCAATTACACTCATGGTGCTTTAGCGTCTCAAGTGTTACAGCGCTGTAAACAATGCTGATGTCTGTTTGCTGTCTGCACCCCGAGCTGTGGGCCTTGACTGATGCAGACTGACTGCTGAGCATTTTTTCTGCTCCACTAACGGCCCAGCATGAGGACGACAGTGTCAGTTTGTCTGTCCGTCTGTCCGTCCGACACCTACGTCTGAGGAGAGAGGACGCGACAGCGGGCTAACGTCCAGAGCGCCATGAAACTGTGGCCTTTCCTGCTCCCTGGCTGAGAATCCCTCAGGTCTCCGGTGACTTCTTTGGTTTGTGTTGCTCCTTCGTCAGGTCGTCACAAGAATAATTTAAATCTAAACAGCAGCTCACCATGAAACTTGCAGAACACCCCCTTGGTGCCATTTTTAAAGACCTTCCACCAATAACAAGGCTTCCTTCATAGATCTTCTCTCCTGCATCTTATTCTAACTGGTCATCATCCTTTTCTTCTTTATGTTTTATGCGTGCATGCACGACACACTGGCTTCACAGCATTTCCAGTCAGAAGGAATGTGTATAGTGACAAATACATGGTGACTCTAGTGCACAAGATATAACAAAACAATGCTCTGTTGTGCCGGTGGTGCTCAAATTCACATATTTAGATCACCAGCTTTAATAAATTTGATAACCTGTATTGCTGAAAGTGGAAAGGCCTGTGAAAGGCCTATGAATGTCCACAGCTTTCTTTCCACAGAGGGGAGAAACTATATGTAGATGAGCACATTCTTGGACTTCTTCTTTTTTATTGCTTCCTTCTAAACCAGTTCTCATCAATTAAACATTCCCCCACTTCCATTGTAAGACTTCCCATCGAGCTCCGCGGGAGCCGTAATGAAATGTGTATCCGAATAATGTCGAGCAAGTCTGAGTGCGTGGGGCGTGTGCGCAACGTCTTCCCTCTGCTTATTAGGCAGGCTTTGACATTTACCACGGTAAACACATTCATCAGCAGAGACAGATGATTATCTGTTTAATTTTGCAGCCTCGCAAGACATCGCAGGTTTTGTTGTTGCAGCTATCGGGGTGCAGCTGTAAAGAAGCAGCAGCGGTTTGTCAGGAGAAGACCCTGCCGTGTTTCCTCCAGCTTGTTCCTCCATTAACCTTCCGGCTCAGGTCAATCCAGGATTCCATTCATGTGTTTTGGGAGAGAAGGAGACTCAAGAAGGATTCAAGGCGACTGCCATGCAAGAGAAATTTATACTGAAGTCAGAGTAGGGACTGACACTGATGTAACGCATTCTACCCACCTGACAAACCTGAAAAGAACAATCAATAGAACATCACACTGTCTGCCTCTGCTGTTCCCCCACATCGTAGATAAACACGCTACCTCACCGTCAGTCCTCACCTCCTCAGAGCTCCAGAGTTTCATTGAAAGCAGCATTTTTTAGGGATCGATGGACAAAGTGACTCACTTTTGGGGCACACCCACATGTTCATGCATTTTCAGTGTTTCCTTTTTGCTTTGTTTTATTTTTGAATTCAGCAACTATCATTTCTACTGTACAAGAACACAGCAAACATTTTTAATATTAAAAAAAATAAAATTAAAACCTGTCTTTTATCTGGATACCATGTGACCCCTGCTATCAGTCTACAGTCAAGTATTATGAAGCGAATACAACAAAAATGAATAGTTATAGTGTAGAGATCTCCTAACCTGTCACAGGTTGCTTTTATTAGGATGGGTCAGTGGTTGGGAATCAAACCATTTTACTGCAGCTTCCCTTGTTCGACTCTGCCCTGGGAATTTCTCTCCCCTCCTCACGTTCTCTGACTGAAAGATCAGTATTTTGTCTCTAGCAGTGCGGCGAGCAAGGAGTGCATTAGGCACCTCACTCGGCAGTGGAATGAGTGATTACCTGAATCGTCTCCTTTTTTTTTATTATTATTATTATTATTTGTCAAGGCTGCCAAAACGGATAATTCAGCAAAAGGTTAAAAGTGACACGGCAGCTGCTGTTTTTACACACTGCATCAGCGTTGTCCTCAGCATTCAACTCGCTCCTGCAGCTAAATGTCTGTAGATGTCCAAAAAAAAAAAAAAAAAGCAGGTGACCTTCAAAAATCAATGGCTGTGTTCGTCAGAGCATTTATAGCAGTAAGGACACGTTACGTTAGGAAGCAGAGTCGCTAACCAGGATTAAGATCCCCTCACTGCAGAGACCTCTTTCCCAAATCATCTGCACCCTTTGCTAAATAAGTTCACAGCATAACATGCATGCATTTTCCTATTAATGAGCAAAATGACCTGACTCTCAAACTCTTATAAAGTGTTGGACTGTGCTTTTCCAGTATTTTATCTCCTTCCATCCCTGCTGTCAGTTCTCCAATTCCCCCTTTTCTCAGGCTGGTAAACATTCATGTTGTATCAGTGAGGGCAGCCACTGGTTGTTCCTGTTTGCTTATATATCCTCCGCCTCATCCTCAGCTTCATCTGTCATCCTTTCTTTTCCCAATTATCCTCCTGTGTTTCTGATTGCTCACCCGAGCCGTGTATGCATGGACTGAATAGCCTCCGTGATCAGTGCCCAACACCATAAACCGCAGTGAGTAATGTCCACGCCAGATGATTTTGCATGTGAAAGAATTTGATGGCACAGGGGAGCAATTTTACACAATTTGTACTTCAGAGAAGAGGGAATCCTTCTGTGTCTCACACCCCGTGGCTTTTTGCCTTGTAGTTTATACGGCAGAGTGTGGCAGCAGGTCCCCATGTTACTCTGCTAATCAGCCTGTAATCCCCGTGCTGCTGATGTGAGGAGTGATGCTCCACGCGACTCTATCATTTTCTCATCAGCGCTCTCTTTGTCTCTGTCTCTATCTCTCTCTTCCTCTACATCTCTGTCTCAGGGACTGTTGCTTCTCTGTGATTGGGCCATTGTTCTGACTGGCTCACAGAGCCAGCCCGTTGGGCTTGTTTACATGGATTCATGCTTCTAGGCTGCTGGCTAATGCAACACCTTTGTTCTTTTAATTGCTTGCTGTTCCAGCCACAGGCTGAAAGGAATGAATAATTCCACAGCTACAGAATACTAAAATTTCCACAGAGTCGAGAACTCTGAATATGAATGTGCCCAGGCAGCTCAGTGTATGGGCAGCAGCTCCATATATAGGAAGTGCCGTGAACATCTCCTGACTCCAGAATTGGTATTGCTAATGTCTTTTTGAAATTATACCTTTATATTCTTTATGATATAATACAAACAAACTGGAAATTTACTCAGAGAACTGGCTGCTTCAACACTGATTCACATGATCTGTAATCAGGTCATCTAATGAGTAACTGGCTGCTGACACAATCATGCCAAAGAGCCAAAGAGTTAAGGTCAAAATGACATGAAAAATGCCTGTTTAACCCTTTAAATCACCGCCATCATGACCGAGTCCAGTATTCCCTTTGAGATCCGTGCTGGTCTCCATCAACCCCACACACAGTATGGATGTATTTACCACTAATCTAGAACAAGAAGCAGTGTTATAAACTCGGATGTGGGGGTTTAAGCCAATGGGTCTTTACTAGTTATTGAGCGCCTGATGAAAGATGTTATCAGATTGCATTATGGGAAGTGTAAGACTGATTTTTATGCGGGGTGCCACCGATACCAAGGATAAAACAAAAGTTATCTCAGCCTCTGCTGCACCAACTTTGACCTTTCCTTAATAGTTGTTTTACGGCAAACCTCGTAATTTCATTAAAGTGTGGCGCTGAATCGCTGAAGTGCTGTTTAATTATCACCCCGTCCAGTGACACTGAGAATAAATGGGCTGAGGACACACACGACAGAACACTTTACACTGATTTACCTACACTCTTACCAAAAAAAGAAAGATCTCACTATCACACACTAATGTTACACATAGACGCTCATGTAGATGCCTTCATGTCTGCCATGATACAGCATGACACAGCAGATATCCAAAGAGCTGCATTGATTAATTGACAGGGAACATCAGGTTTAAGCTCTGGGTCAGATTTCATCCAGCCGGCTGCCTCCGTGCAGCTCAGGCTCAATCTCTTCTTTCACTTCTTCTCCTCTGCTGCAGAGTAGATGAAAGTGTGTTAATAGCTGCTCTCCATCTGTTAGCTTCTCAAACACCATAGATCGATAGAGGACGGTGGTGGTGTCTGTGTGTTTCAGGGTTGGGGGTAGGGAGGTGCGGGGTGCTGTGCTCGGTGTTCGCAGCGAGGGGAGGCTTGACATGAGCAGGAAGCTCCAATAGAGCGCTGCATGTTGGGTGATCAGACTCCCTGGCGGCAGGTTAGGAGGAGGAGGGGAGGGTGGGGGTGTAGAGTGTGGGGGGTCTGGAGATAAATGAGGCAGAGCTGTCAATAAGGAGCAGCTCTTTATCCTCTGTTAAAGCTCTATTCATTTCATTACTGTCAGACTTGTCTGGTGAAAGAGGCCTGGGTAGTTTTCCCTGGACACATTTCAGTACGGGGTGAAGTTAGCGAGCTGCCAGGCGGAGGCAGGGTGAAATAGGATGAGGCGGAATGACACGTGAGGTAGGACGAGATAAAAAATGAGACAGGATGAATCACTGCAACAAAAGAAAAGCCTCATGGTGGTAAGTGATATTAGATACAGGGGATTTGCCATGGCTAAGGGTTTTTGAGAACTGACATCAGAACTGAACAGGGGTTATTTCAGCTTCACAAAAGGGGTGTTTGCTTGTTGCACGAAAACATTTTTACTGCATCCCCCAAGAGGAGACTGCAGAACCGTCTCAACTCTGCAGGGAAGCTGGCTACTATCAGAGGCACACAATTACAGCCCTGAATATCAATTCAGCAACAGACAAAAGTCACAGTCTTGCTTGATTTTTAGTATTTCTGGAGGTTTGGGACTTTAAATTGTAACTGTTCAGCCTGCAGTGATTCCTATAAAACCTTAACCTTGCTGGATTCCTCTTGAAAGTACAGCTTGTGGCCACTGTGACATTTTCCAGGTCCAAATGATATTTTCCCTGTGGCCACGAGGATCCGTGAACATTCACGTGGCATAAAAATTTGTCATCTGTCCATGTCCACGGGGGGTGTTGTGGATCATCTGCATGCAGCTCAAAAGTTGCATCCAAGCAGCTCGTACGTACCAAGTGTCCTGTATGAGCAGAAGAAGCTGTTTGTGTGCGTTCAAGACGGTGACACATATTAAGTTCTTGATATGATTATGATGTAGACCAACTTGCATGGGTCTGTTCGGCTGTTTTCGTCAGTGCAGACAGTCAGAATTTAAACGTTGTTGTGTGTAACAATTTTAATATTCTGTATTCTGATCAAGTCTATCATCATCATCATCTATCAAATCATTCATCAGTGCACGGCTTGCTCGCCTGCACACAAAAGAAGGAGAAGAGGGAACTTTACTAATCCCTGTTGGGGAAATTACATTTTGACACTGATGTACACATGCACACACAGGACACACAAGACCTATAGACATGCATTAGTGGAGAGATATCTGAGTGGTGGGGCTGCTGCGTCGTCAGGGGATCAGTGCATTGCTAAACATGGCCACCCTCTGCTTCCCTATAGCCAAGTCCCTACAGTCTGAGCTGGTGCCGCCTCCAGACAGTGGCAGCATCGCAAGTGACTGTCACTTGCAAATTACTGATAAATTTGTCAAACATGCCAAGATGAACAAGAGGAAGTTCTATCTTGGCGTTGTAGACTGCAGCGTTGTGATTAGCCTAAACTTTATGTGGGGGGGGGGGATGGGCCCTGAGATGGTCAACAGCATGCAGTCGACAAAGAAAGTCAAGAATTCTTTTTAAAAGGGACAAAAAATGTAAAAAAAAAAATAGACATGACTGTGTTTTTTTGCAGGGTTTTGAGTGTTGCTTAGTGACACAGCTGTAATTATAGTCTGCATGCGGTCCTCAGTGATTTCATGTACGATTCTCTTTGATTAAAGGACTAGAACATGGATGCTGGTAGAAATGTTTTGTTCTTTAGGCTCCAATATTCCTCCAGTCTTTTTCCAGCTTTTAATGACTAAACCTGGCATAACGCTGGATTTAATGTCATATTTCAGCAATAATTCTGTGAAATATCTGTATCCGTCAATAAAAGAAACAACACCCAGGATAAAGACTAAAAGACAAATATAAGATCTATAGATTTACACGCAGTCTATATATCTACTGCTCTGATCTGAGACATGTAAGATCCTTAAGCTGTTTGAAGAGTCTTCCTGAATGAACTTATCATAAGAAAAGTGCTGTTGACAAGACCAGATGCACACTTTGATTAAAGTTTGCTTAATTAAGTTGGTTTGGAGAGGAAGCTGCATTTGGTAGAGATGATACAGTGCACTTTCCCCTAAAGGCCTGCTTTGGAAGGATTTTCTGTTCGGATTGTGTTTTATTGGTTCTGACGACTTATCTTTAACTCCATCCCACCCCCACACATCCCCGCAGAAACACACTCATACGCACAAACGTGATTGTTCCAGAGTCTCTTTCTGTCAGGCCCACGGATCATTATGATTGATCAGCAGGAGGTTTCACTATGTGTCCTTGGCTACACTGACCACTGCGGCCATCGGGTTCTCGCCATCTGAAATCCATACCGAGGAGCTCGGGAGGGATCCGTGATTCTGTTGTCAAGTTGCTGCCACATTTGCCTTGTCAGTTGAATCTGTGGAAAGGTGAAACTAATTTTAGAGGCTGCTTCAGGTCGAAGAACCCTGTATTTTGCCATCAGTCTAACACGAAGCTTCAAGAACTGGATGGTGGACTTTAAGCCCCCTCCTCATATATAAACACATTACATCTCATTAAGATGATTGACTCACTGTTGCATACAATGAGTATTTGCTGATTACATTTTGTGATGGATTGGGCAGTCAGGGTCATTACTCTGCCATCACTACCGACCCTCTCATTTGACATTAGAAAAAGCCCAATCTCATTGATTAGCAATATTTTTAGACTTCTGCTATACAGAATGTAAAAACCTCAGATTGAATTGATGTTTTGGCCACTTGGGGGCAGCACAACAAGCTTAATATCTGGTCTATTATCATCTTTCAAAGTTGATGCAGGGAACATGTTAGCAAGTTAGCAGGGCAACATTAACATTCATTTGGAGTCATGTGTGTAGTTAAGTCCAATATGTAGTTTGTTTGTTTTGCTCTTGACTTCTTTGCACCTGATAATGTTTTCAATATCTCAACTCAAGGTTTCTGCAACTGAATACTAATCCAATACTTGTCGCCTCTTTTTGCTAATTTAACATCCGCATGCCTCAGTGAGCACAGCTTATTGAATCATTTGTAATTAAGCATGTGATTGTATGAGAGGCCAGGGATACTGTGGCTCAAAAAGTTGAATAAGTTGCAAGCTCTGACTGAATCAATGTAAAAGATAGCAGAAAAACTGAACTGACACAAAAAAAACTATTGAATCGGTTATGTCACGACAAATGCCTGATTCGCTCAATGAGGTGCGCGTTGGTACCGATACCCATGAACTGCATTAGACAAATGGACCCCTAAACTCCAGAGCTTCTTGAGAACAATATCTAGCTGCTAAGCAAATGCTCTCCTATCTTTGCTACTTAATCACTGCCGTCTTCTGTCTGCTTGGCAGGTCATAAAGCTGTTTTCACTGAAAAACAGAAGGCTGTCACGGCTAGAGATGAGACGATGAACCAAACAGCTGTGGACTGTAAAACAAAATACTTATCTGAAAGTAGGAGAGATGGTGCTAATTCTGGAATCATCACCACGAGAGGACCGACCTCTTTCACTTTGAGTTATTGTTACTATAAAAAAAATGGATTTTTGCATTTTTCAGTAAAAGATATGATATTTTGATATAGGAGCTCGTAGTTTGTTGCATTTTGTAAAAGTTCTATGCTGTACAACTGACTCTGATATTATTTTGTTATATTTATTGATGAGGCTGATGGTCAATGACTCCGAACACGACTTTGTGACAGTCTTCCGGGGAACCAGGAACAGGCGTACTGAGCAAACATGTGGTCAACACTGTGAAACAGACACATTTTAATAATAATAATAAAAATACGTTTCATTTGCTTAAAACTTTGTTAGATACGCAAAGATGCCTAGACTGTGGTTACGTTGAGGAAAAGATTACAATCAGGGTTAAACTTATAGTGTGGTACTTTTGTCTCCCCCATCTGGCAGTGAGAGTGTGTACACAAACCCCGTCTCCAAGGCTATGACTCCTTTAAGCTTTAACATCAGTAAATTATTATGTAAGTGGGGTACTAAATCATTTTCATAGTCATGTTACACACATGACTTATGTTGAGTATGTTACTTTAGTTACCTTAAGTAGAAACTTCAAATACGTCAGTATTAACTTTTTGTTTCCCATGGGACAGAAACAGCGGTGTCCTGGGTGAAGGTCCTGTGTTTGACTCAAATGTCCACCCCAACCTGCACCATGTCACATCACTTCCTCCATTGCTCCCATCATGAATGTAAATATACTGCCTATACGGCCATGTTTGAAGGATAGTGTGCCTCTTGAATATGTATTTAAAAGCAAAAATCATCAAACTGTTGTGGCTTTAATGAGCAAAAGCAAAATGGACCATTGATCATGGCATTCCTGTCTGGCTCATCCCTGATAAAGTAGAGTAATGAATGACTGCAGGTGTTGCCTTTTTTGTAATTAATAGTCTTATAATTGGACAAATTAATGAGCTGGCAGATGAAATATGGGAGCAGACATGTGAGGAAAACAGTTGTCTCTCAGGAAGAGACCAATCTGATCTTGTGTAATGAAGAAAAACTAAATCAGTAGCTCCCTCCCTGCGTCTGCTTCTATTCAACTCGCTGTTGTTCTTCAGGGGCCGAGTCGCTGCAGTCGCTCTAGTTTACAGTGCAAACAGTAACAGCTGATAGAGATTTCTCATTGTGGAGATAAATAGAATCAGTGTAATCCCATTCCGTGTGATCAGATACGAAGTCTAATTCATATCTTGTCTCTTTCATTTCACAGGTTCTTCTGAATCTCGGGGTCGACTGATGCAGCCATGGGCCGATCACTGGATCTTTGAAAGCAGCCTTCCTCCCCCTCCTCCTCCACTACGTCCTTTTCTTCCTCCCTCTCCACCTCCTTCTCCTCTTCTTTTGCCCTACGCAGCTGGAAGTTGAGTCCCCCAGAGCCAGAAACCTTACCTTCTCCTTCTCTTCATCCGCAAACCATGACAAGTGTTGTTTTTTGGATTCGAGGCCAAGCAAGGTGGCCTCTCCCAGTGCTGCTCCTGTCTTTTGCCCCTCTGCTGCTGATGGAGGGTATGTGCAATGCAGCCCCATCGGGCCCAGAGTCTGACTCCTGCTCCACCCTAGTCCAGAGCCGCTTCTTTGGCTTCTTCCTGTCATCATCAGTATTCCCCACCATACCCTGTTCCTGGACCCTGCAGAACCCTGACCCAAGGCGCTACACCATCTTCATCAAGGTCACCAAACCTAACAAGGACTGCGTGCCGTCACAGCTCCGTACCTTTCAGTATGACTCCTTCCTGGAGACCACGCGCACCTACCTGGGCATGGAGAGCTTTAACGAGGTGGTGAGGCTGTGCGATACCTCTGCTCCGGTGGCCTTCCTGGAGGCCGGAAAACAGTTCCTCCAAATGAGGAAGGGACCTCCCCGGGCAGGCACGCCCATCACAGATGGCAATGGGGATTTCAAAACAGAGTACCTGGTGGTGGGAAAGCGCAACCCTAGCATGGCTGCCTGCCAGATGTTGTGCCAGTGGCTGGAGGACTGTCTTGCCTCCAGCACGTCTAACCGGCCCTGCGGCATCATGCAGACTCCATGTTTGTGCTGGGAGCCGCCACCGCAGCTCAGTGAGGGGGATAGCTGTTATCACAATGGAGTTTACCTGGAAAACTGTTTACCCAGTGTGAAAGAGACTGGAAAAGATTCCGAGATAAGTGGTGAGTAGGAAAGCTGTTTAACTAACAAAAAAAGTTAGGTTTTTATTTTCTGAGGGAATATCGTGTTCGTCAGGGTTTCAGAAGCTTGTAATGAATAATCTCTGTTTCTGTAAAACAACAGGGAAAGACAAGCCTCGCTCTCATGAAGCTATGGTAAAAATAGATTTATTTTTGTTTTGTCTGACCTCGAAAGATCATCCTTGGAGTTTTGCATGCTCTCAGTGAAATGACAGAGAAATGGCATCTTCAGTAACAATCAAGCCGTGAAAATGTGTATGATTTGTGAAAAGTGAGGATAATTGTGTGACATTGGCTCAAAAGCAAGTGAAGTGCTTTGGCTGAAGTAGATGAGAGTAAGAGAGACAGAAAGAGGCAAATGGAAGGTTTAGGGTTTCATCTGATGGAAGCGAGCTCTGTGACCTTGTGAGGTCGGCACCGTATTCTGTCCCTCTGCGGTCCGGGGAGGGACACTAGATCGGCCTCCGGGAAGCCTGTGGAAACAGAGGAGAATCAAGTGCTGATATTGGATAGCTTGGGGGATGCTCAGAACAGGGGTGCGGGGAGTGGGGGCTGCAGGAGTGATGCAAAGAGAGACAAAAGAGGAAGATATAAGGAGAGAGGCAGACATGCGATTGGATAAGGGCCTGTGGCTTGAAGTCTAATTGTCTGCTGCTTGATCCCGGCTCCCCTTCCCTTCCCTCAGCAGACAGGATGTGGCCTGACATCTCTATCCTGGCTTCGTCAGGACTATGGCCAGAGGGATGGAACATTTCTCGACTCCCCTTTCTCCCCCTAACCTTTCCACCATGTATCTCTGCCTGCTTCTCTGCCTCTCTCAGTTGCTTCCCCTAATCAGCCTGTGGTCTTATTCTCTTGGTCCTCCTCCTCCTCCTCTGAGCCACCATCACTGCCTCCCCATCTTTCCCTCCCCAGGCTGATAGTGGGCTGATACTGAGCCAGTCGTGGGAAGCCAACCAAGCAGAGAAGATGTTGCGGTGGGTATCTCCTGCCTTATCCTCCTCCAGTCTCCAGAGCGGCTAATATCCCCTCGCCGCCCCAGCCTCCTCTCCGCTAGTTATCACACTTATGTAATCCCGCTTATGGTGCTTAACAGCGGGGTGTGGGCTGTTTGTGCCTCAAGGTGTGAAAAATAAAAAAGAAATATACCATCCACTGTTGGCTTGTGTAGCGATAGGAAGAGAAGGATGCATTATAGCTTTTCTTCTCCCTCTGTGTGCTTCAACCCACACAGGCAAAGAGTCTCCTAGATGATAATCCCAGGTTCACCGAGTGAACGAGTGGCTACGGGACCCTGTGATGAGCTCAAATGGAAGAGGCAAGCAGTCTGAGAATATTTGACTCAATGGTTGACTGAAAGGATGGAATTGGTAGATGAAGCTCAAAAGAGGATGGGGAGATGTAATGGATTCTAAGTGGAAATAGGTCGGGGAGCCAGGCAGTTTTGTCCCACTGTGCAGTGAAGAGGGGTAGAGAGGGGTGACAGTTGCAAGTGATGAATGAAGGAAAGACAATAGATACAGAGATGTCAGAGAGTGGGAGAGGAGAATAGAGGGAAGACTGAAGAGGCTGACAAGAGCTGAGAGGGGGAGTTGTCGTGGGTGGACTGGGCTTGATGAGGATGGATATAGTTGGTGCTTGGGTCGGGCCATAGGCAGCTGGACCTGTTTGGTCCCAATACCTGCAGTGACCGAGGAGTTTATAGATTACAGTCTGCCTCCTGGCCTCTTTCACTCCCTCCCTGCACAGGGACTGGAGGTCCCACCCAGCAGCAGATGGAGGGGTGAGACCCGCTGTCAGCACTCGAGCTCTGCTCCTGTCCAGCTTATGGGGGCTGGATAAGAAGTTTGGCTCCTGTGGGGGTTTTGTACTCACCCTCACTTGGTCCTGTGTACCCGAAGCATTAAAAATGGAAATACAACTTAGAAATGAAGTGCACTGCAATTATCTGAGCCAAGAGTCCCTAGTGATGCATATGCTGGACAGTCTGCACATCACAGTTTACCACAAATGCAGCATTTGGTTTCAGTGCAGTAAGTTGTGTCCCTTTTATGTAGTGAAGTTGGTGTTTCAGGGTGCAGAGGTTGGAGCTGTTGATAGGTGTGCTGTACATCTGACTTCTAGGAACATCTGCATCCTATCAAAGACCTTTTGATTCAGTGTTTTAGCGAAGTTACCATTCAAATGATCACCTTGACTGTGTCATACTTCAAGTTCAAGATCAAGGATGCCTTTCTTAGGTTCTGCTCTTTCATTTGTGGCGACTGATTGATCAATAATCCACTGAGCAGTGACATACAAAGTTTAAAGTATTCAAAAATATGAATAATGTGCAACAATTAAATGGCAGCATTCTTCTGTATTATTAAACTCCATAGAGGCAGGGAGGCTCACACAGAGCATAAGTACATATATATATATATATAAAATATATTTCGATGAGGTCACCATCACATTTCTATTCATGACACAATATTGGATGTTGGTCAGAAGTGTGGTTGACCTCTAGTATACCAGCTGTGGTATCTTGATTATCTCTGTTACTGTGTCAATAAGGTCATCAGCAGGAAGAGCTTAACCTGTATTGATCCTGAGGTGACCTTTGATCAGATTTAGAGGATGCATCACATGTTTTCTATGCGTTTTTATCAATATCACTCAGCTTTCAATTATGCGCCTCTGTGCCTCTGAGCAGTAGGAAGTCTGTGGGATGTAAAAGTAAATTATAATATAATATGAAAGTATTGTGTGACAATTAATTACATAAAAGAGGTGAAATATTCATAAAATGCCATCCAAAACAATAATCATGCATTGATATTGTAATTACAGCTAATTAGCAGGATTCCATGTTGGCTCGGTGTGTGAACAGAGCTCCTGCGCTGTGTGAGAAGTCTCTAACCTTTAAGTTGAGATGACTGGTGATTTCAGGGCTATTTCTGGACTGTTCTGACATTAAAATGGTCAAAGTTAAAGGTTCCAGGACAAAATATCAGCTGTTGGTAGCCTCAGCGCAGAGATATTGTCCATGAAAATCCATTTTGGGAGGTCTCCAATGTGCACTTGTGCATGCGTGTGGTGCGTGGTGTGATTTGTGTCACAAAATGTGGTGTGGCACAGAGCGGGGAGGGATTCATTTGTTAGCCCTTGGTGGACAGCAGGGGAGGCAGTGAGTGATTAAAGGATGGATCAGAGGGATGTGAGGAGATGAGAAAGCGCATGAGTCAATCTGAACAAAAGAGACACGATTGTGAGAAAGCGCCAGAGATGACCCACAAAGTGAAGGTGAAGAAGGCGAATACAACTACAACCCACAATGCAATGCAATCTGTTAGGTCCTTGGTTGCAATATTAGGCATTCATGCTTTTAGCTTTGCAGTAAATTTCAAGTTTGGAATATTCTCCCATACTTTTGTGTCTACTTTATATTGTGTTTTGAAAATGATCCAATATTGACCAAAAGCACTGCAGCCAGCAGCCGTGAAGCAGGCTTCAGTGTAATCCACTGTACAACTGGCCCATCAAAGTGCATCGACTAAAGGACTGTTTTGTTTTTTTCCACTGACAGGCTCAAACTAAATGTCTAAATGTCTGATGGAAAGAATCCACGGAGAGATTCTCTCTGTTTAATCAGAAAGTGCTTTTATATTGTTCTTAAACCCACCAGAGTCCAGTCAAAATAACAGTAATTTTACCATGCAAATAAACGTACAACACTCTTTATATAATCTCGATAGAACGCAGCAAAAGCGGGGGACTGTTGGTGGGCCTTTCTGCGTGGAACTGCATGTCATCTGCATGTTGGCAATGAAAATACAGACCAGGTGAAGTGAAAATCCTCCATTAGCCAAATCTGAGAGGGTGCTCGTCCAGCTCTTCATTCCAAATTGAATGTCTTTCAAAATTTTGGAATACATTTTAAAACACAACGTTCACATAATGTTCATAAATCGCTGAGATTAGACTCACTTTGGCGTTTTGCTTCTCTCTCTCTCTCTAATCGCTGCGAATTCTCCCGACAATCATCTGCTCCATTCACACAAGGGGTCAGTCGCACATAAAGCCCTGTTACTGCCCACTTCAAATGACGTGGACATTTGCGTTCCCACGTGGAGCTGATCTGGGTGATGTCTCCCTGAGCTCAGAGTTGCAGTGCTTCACGTAATCCAAGCTGAAAGTCGTGATAAGAGCGGTTAAGTGCTGTGTTTCTGCCATCGGCTTCACCTTGCAATGGGTGGGTCTCGCCCTAGTGTTTCAGTTGGGATCATTTGTATAATATATAGCATTTTTGAGCATGTGCACATATGAAGTATGACTCTTTCAGAAGAATTTTGCATATTATCGGTGACATGTGTGACTTCGGTTGTCTCCTTTGGAAGACGAAGGCTTAAAGCCACGATGGGATCCACGCAATCCAGCTCCTAACTGACTGACACCTGACTGATGTCCTCATGCAAGCTGGAACGGGATCCAGGATGAGTGGATGGGGGAAACGGAGGGTTGGTGCGAGCTGTCTCTGCTGTCTGTTTTCCTGATCGTGGTACCCAGGAGACTGTTTGTTATAGTCACTGGTGCTTGAACAAACAAAGATGATGTTGTCTAGTCTGCCTTTGACAAAAACCTGCCAACTCACCACAGAGTATACATATTTCCTTGTCTACCATCATGTTGGACCCCCGGGATTGCATCGTTTCACCAAGCTCTGAATATTCCTTTACTCTTTTTATTTTCCCAGAGCCGTCTGTTTGTTGCTTCCAGTTTTCTCAAGTCCGGATTCAGGACAGTGACAGTGACGGATCTGTCAACGAACTCTCACTGGTCGGTGTGTGTGTGTGTGTGTGTGTGTGTGTGTGCGTGTGTGTGCTGTAAAGGTCTCCGTTGCGGTGGGATTTGGTGTCATTTCTAGGAAAGAAGCAGTGATAGCAGCTCATCTGCGCTTTAGGTTTGTGTCTTCATCACTGACGCAGTCACTGAGTGTTGCTGACGGCTGTCCTGATATATAGAGTGTGACTGATTTATCAGCTGAGCACACACATACTATACCCATATGTAGCGATAACGGTGGACCACTGTCACACTCCCCAGGGTATGGGCTTCTGCACAAAAAATACACAAATCAGACAGTATAGAAAAACTAAAAAATACCACAGTGTTAAATGAAATGCACGTGATTAGCCATAAATAATAGTTCTTAAAATTTTGGTTTAGTTAAAAATGATCCCATAATCCACTTTGATTTTCTACATATTGATTCCAATGTGTGGAAGACACCAGTCTATGAAAGAGGTTGCTCACAGTACAATTCTCCACTCACTCAGTGATCTCCATAGGAACCTGATCATTTTGGCATTTATGGATATGTGTATTAATTAGCATTGGTCCTACTCATTCATGTTCAGTTTTTATTGATAGAGTTGGGTTGGGCAGAACATGAACAAGAACAGAAACAAACCTGTAAAGACACAGTGTTTGCAGATCTCAGTGTATCCAACACAGTGGAGTATTTTCATATTAAACTCTCTCCTTTCTTCATGTAAAACACTCAGAGTGTACACATTCTGAATGTATTCATGTATGAAACGTTAACTAGGCAACTACGCGGTACCTTAGGCCGAGTTGTGTGATTGTGTATTTCAGTTGTGCGTGTTTTCAAAAAAAAGAAAAAAGAAAAAGAAAAATTCAAATGTATTGATTTTTTTCCCTCATCCTCTTCCTCTTGATGTAACAGAGCAGGTGAGGAGGTGTGGGTGGGTGGAGGCCAGGAGTCCTCTGCCGCTCCACACCACTCTGGGTTCTCCTGTATTCACTGCTACACTCACTTTCAAAAACAGCAAAGTCCAGAGCATTTGTCTGAAATCCTCCTCTTAGCTGCACCTTGTCCCACTGTGGAAGAGATGAAGACCCTTTCACTTGAATTAAACTCTCTCATTAGAGCATGTTTGATGACCTGTGTCACTCTGCTGTCGGTTTTGTGACGCTCGTGAGGGCGGGACAAGTTAACACTTTAGTCATTGTTATTGGATGGTGATATAGATGGTGTCTGGTGACCTCATATGACTCTCTGCAGAGCTCTGCCCACTTTCAACCTGAGCTGAGGTTCAGTCACTCAGGATAACTGAAGCACCTATGCGGATCTGCAGGGCCCACATTTAAAGGGTCTCAGTATTTAGACTCATAAATCCATCATAATATGGGCTTTACCCACTTGTCTCTCTGCTGGCCTCAGACCAGCTGGAGAGCATGTTGTTGATAGTTGAAGGCAGCAGAGGAAGAATAGCCGGGTACATGTCATAAACCAAGCTTTAACTATCCTGGAAATGCCAGAGCTGTGTTGAGATACATCATTTCAACTCTGATCACAGTCTAATCAGACCTGTCTGACATATTGATTGTGATGGAGTGGTAAAGAAATAATAAAAGACCAGACTGATCCATGGTCCAAAAAAGTGACAGCCTGCGGAAAGAAGAAGGAAGAAACACTCATAAAGCCTCCTGACTTGCACTTTTCTCTCCATTTGCTGGCAGCTGGCTGTGGTTGAGGAAGATGAATGTGAGCGCTGTGTCTCTCCCTGCAAGCCTCTGCCTGGCTGGACCTCATTGTTGCTAAACTAAGGGATTTCCAACCCGCCTCCATAAGGAGCACTGAGGAATCCTAAAGCAAGTCTAATGCATTAGCTCCTCTTCACACTCATATGCGTGGACACGCACACCTGCGTGCACACACGTACACACGCACGGTGTGCAGCGCTGGCACACACACACACACGTGGTGAAATGTCACACCAGAAAATGGCACATACACTGGTGCAACCACGCATCGGTCCCTCGTGACTGAGTGTGGGTGGCTGACTGAGAGGGAGAATAAAGCTGATTTTGTGCGTGTGTGTGTGTGTGAGCATGTGTAGAGAGCGAGGTGTGGTGTTCACCACAGGGGGCGCCGTGTGGGCAGGAATAAACTGAGGAGAGATGGCAGTAAGATGCTCTGTGCTGGTGTAGAGGTCGCTGCGCCTGCAGGGAGCCTTGCAGCCTGTTTGGGAAGTTTTCATATGGAGTTTGTTCTTCTGGGACGAGCAGAGAAAACAATTAACAAATGTGCATGGCCTTATTTGTGCTCATGACAAAACATGTTGTCATGTGTGATCATTAGAGTGGCGGCTACAAACATCACAGCTGAATGTTCCACTTCAAATGAATCCAACTGACACTCACTGATGTATTTAAGTAAGTCATGAACGACTTCTTCAGCAAACAACAACAACAAGTTCTTCATGCAGGAGTAACAACATCACCCGCACGCAACACAAGGAGCACCACAGGGTCGTGTGCTGTTTTAATGAGCATGACACTGCTGCTAAGATCATATGTGTCACGGCTCTGTTCTGCACTCTGGATGCAGGTACAGGTCCCAGAGGTGCAGGAGGGCTTGCTTTGGTCAAATCCTGCAGCCATGGCAGCCCTAATCAGGAAGACTGGTCCAGCTCTGAGTCTTGTGTTCATGTTGACTTGTCTGCCGTTGTTGGTGGTTGTGTTGGACTTCCGTCTGCCATGTGAAAACTGCACACTAAACTAGACCCAACTAACCGGCATCTAACTGACTGACCAGCATACTGACTAATTAAATGATGGGGGGAAAGCTCCCAGTAAGCCCAGCACTGCACCATGGGTAAACTTTTTAAAGGGATGGAGCATGTTGAGCATTTGGCATCATTACTGATTTACTGCTGTGCTTTCTGTCAAAGAAACCGCTTGATTGGAATATACGGCTGTTGTGGTTGTTATACAGGAGAAGAGTCCAGTCTGCAGCCACAGACAACAGCAGAGACAAGGATTTAGCTGCAGTATATACAAACTTATTCCTTTATTTCCTATATGTGTTACATCTTTAATTTAACCTTTTAACCTAAATTAATGGTATTTTAAATAATGTGTCTTCTGTCCACAAGGTTTCCACACAGCCTGCACAGAAAACACGGAGGAAACAGAACTCTCTTTGACCTGGTCACATGTATTTATCTGACATCAATTAACCTGTTTCCAGCAGAACTTGAACGTAGCATCGTGGCTGCGATACCACCTGCAGCATAAAGTTAGCGGGAGCAGCAGGTAGCATCTGTTTGTCACTGGGCTGATAAGACAGCAGATATTTTACATTAAAACCAGGCCTTTGGTGGAAACCTGATGCTAATCTTCACCACATAATGTATGGTATCTTCCTTTTGGTCTGACCACCTCTCCACTCCAGACTTCATTACGTATCGAGATGTATTCCCACTGTGTTTTGTCAAATACCGTTAATGCACCTTCACACTGAAAATTGCAGGCTTCTGACAGTTGGTTCAGAACACACACATACTGAGAATCACCTGAGCTCGCTCTTCTTCTACTTAAATAGGTTTTGATGTTATATTCCATGACATTTGGACAAGTTACAACCGTTTTAGCCATGCGAGTTGCTTCAGGGATTGGTTGGTCTGCAGCTTCACCACTTTGGTCAGGAAACACTAAATATGTCAACAGCTACAAGATGAATAACCATTCCATTCCTATAGATGTTAGTGGCTCCCAGATGATGAATATGAATGACTTTGGTGGTCACTGACTTTTCTATGGCGCTTTTGTGATTTTGAGTGGAACGTCTGAGCAGCTGTTGGATGGATTGCTGTTCAATCTGGTCCATCTTCTAAATCATAACACCTCTGATGACCCCTTAACTTTAGAATCAGATCAAATGGCAAATGTATACATTGTCCTTTCCAGCGTTTCATCATAGATTCACCCATTCACGCACACATTCACGAGAGTGATGGCAGAGGCTGCGATGCAAGGTGCCAACTGTGCATCGTGGGGAACTTATTCATTCGTACACATTCATGGCACAGTTGGCACAGTCTTCGGGGGTTCAGGGTCTTGCCCAAGGACACCGAGACCAGAAAGAGCCAAGAACATAGAGAGCGCACTAACATGTTGATGGCTGTGTTTGGCTAGTTCGTCGCGAAAGTCACAAGTTCTGTCTTTTCCCGTTTCCTTTAAGCAGCATCACTGCAAAGAGATGTGGCTTCATCAGGCTTTTCATTGTGAGGTTTGATGTTGTCCCAGCAACAAAATGAGAACATATATAGAGACAATGATGGCGAAGCAAAGCCGGTGTTGGGGTTAAGTTTACAGTATTAGCCCAGGGGCTGACACTGCACCGCCGCTGCAGAAGTGAGCAACGTAACATTTGAAAAACGTTCAAGGCCGTGACCTCGCCGCTCGTGAAGCTTCTGACCTTTGCCGGCTCTGCCTGTTCTCCGTCAGAGGGTTCACTTGAACTTAAAGTCAGTCCGAAGCGAGCCGAGCAGTCGTCTGTCTCCTTCCTCGAGGCTGCCCATCAATGGACGGCCTATCTCAGGTCCCTCTCCACGCAGCCTGAGGGTTTATTAAACATTCATGCTTTAATTAAGCAATTTTACCGCTGCTACTTACGGGGTGATGATAAAAGCACTGCTCCAGGATGAGCACGGCGAGCTGACAAATGTGTGTGTGTGTGTGCGTAAGAGTGTCCTGTGTGAGGGGGCCATTAATTTCCTGCCATAAAGAAAAGTGTGAGGATTAGAGAAAAGACAAGTTGGACTTTTTTCCCCCTCCCTCATCAGTCATGTGTGACTGCAGGAGAATGGTCGGCGGATGATGCGGGGACGCGATAGGGATTCCTCTGTTTCCTGACAGGCAGCCTGTCACTGTCTGCTCCCTGCTACTCTTCCTCTCTTTTCTCTATTTTACACCTCATCACACACTTTTTGGAGGAATCAGGGAGTCTAGGTGATCTGAAGCAAACCCCCCCCGCTCCTCAGTAAAGTGCCCTGTTATTGTGAGACTGTGTTGTGTCTTCGAAGGATGAAATTGTGCGTGTGTGTTTGAGACAACAGAGAATTAGAGTGTGTGTTCATGTTGCCAGTCTCCTTGGCTGTGAGGACATTTAATGCTAGTCTGACTGTCGTTCTTCAGGTTTGATGACTTGGACAATGAAGATGAATTACTCGGGGCACACCGAAATGTACGAGTTTACTGCTGCCGTGCGCCTGAGCTGGATAGAAAGACTGTCAATAAGTGTGTGTGTGCGTGTGTGTGTTGTTGCGTCTGCGTGCCTCTGTGTCCTTGTTAAGAGCAGGCGGTGGCTCTGCGGGACGGCTGTAAAGGCTGCTCTCCTTGGCGGTATCACCTGGAATGACACCCAGAGGTGACACACTGTCAGAACACTCACCCACACAGGACACGTACACACACACACACACACACAAGCACGCATACACATACACAGATACACAATAAGCTGAGTGGATCTTGGCCAAAGCCTACCAGGTCCAAGAAAAGAACTCATTAGTGCAGACATGCTCCATGTGCTCACACACACGCACACACACACACACACACACACACACACACACACACACACACACAAACACACACTCACATAAAGAGAAAATATAGAGACACAGTGTCCAACACAAAGCGATCAGACCTCTTCCTTTAACTTTACACATTACAGGATCACTGTGTAAAGCCAAAGTCCACCTTAAATCGGATGAGCACAGTTAAAATGAGCAGTGAGGGACTGTGGCTCCTGCTGCTGCTCCTTTTTTTTAAATTCTTTAATAATTAGCCAATCAGAGGCAACGAGACATCTCTCTGAGGTGAGCTTGGGCTTTAATGAGACTTCCTTCTATCTGAGACGTCAGCAGATGGCAGTTTGTCAGTGTTGGTGACTGGGGCCGCTCTGTGGGTCAGCTCTTGTGCTGCGTTCACATCAGACTGAATCCAGACTTCACTTCACATTATTTGACACAGTCTTTTTCAACCGTGCTGTTTTTCTAATGTGTGGTCATTAGCCGCAGACATCGGCAGTCAAACGACTGTATACGCGATGTAGCTGTGGCTAGTTAGCGGAGCAGGCTGTGACTGTGTATGTGTGTGTCTGTGTGTGAGGTCTGTCTGTTTTATGGATCTGATCAGCTTCTGACTGGGCCCTGTCACAGGGCCCTGCCTTTCCTACCTTGTTAGCCAAGCTGTCCAGACTGAAATGATACAAGATACTAAACTCACACACAGGGCTAACCTTTCTAATCAAGATGTTTTACATGATATCATGGCATTGACAGATTAATATGATTTGTTGGTGTAATTATGAAGAGTTCACTTCTCTTAGAAGTGATCAAACCCAAAACAACATGAAGGTTCGGACACTAGAAAAGAGCCAAATCAAATGCAGTTTGATAGAGTCAGTAAAAACAGAACTGAAGGATTCTGACTGTACGAGGTTCAGCTTAGCCAGAACTCAACACTAAAACTGGATTTTGTCATGTGGACGCTAACATTTTTGATTACCGACTGAAGAACTGCAGAGCTCAGTGTGCTGACAGTTGCTGATGTAACTACAGCTGCTTTTTAAAGATTAAAGTATGGTTTCATTCTGGTTTCACACACACAAGCATCTTGCACATCCTATGGGGAGAACCTCACCAAACATACATGGACATTGCTGGTAATGCCTGATTGTTTGACAGTGGTGACAGTGGGAAGTAGAAGGGAAACCCAGCAGCAACAATGCAGCAGCAAATAAGATGGGGCTGATTCTGAGTTCACAGGACAGTTAAAAGGGTTCATGTCCGTAGAAGAAGAATCCAGTTTATCAGCTGGTTCATCCTGCACCCGTGGTCACGAATCAGTCCACGGTCACAGAGTCACCACAGATATTACGTTTCATATCCAGGGGGACATAAATAACAGCCAAAGCCAATTTAACAGCAATCTGGCCATCAGTAAACACAATTTTAGACCAAGCTTTGGTTCATAGGACATCTTTCAGAAGTTTCAGAAGTTTTGCAGCCCTTCTGGAAAATCTGGCTATTCGTTGTTGAGGTGTCTGGGCATGAGGGTTCATTACTCACTTACTTTTACCTCTTCTTCGAATAAAAATGCAGGTGAAACCATGTGCATGCTCTGGTGACCACTGAAAGTGAAGTTATGTCTCCTCGTTCATTCAGACGTGGATCCTGGTCTTGTTAGCCTGAAATGACTGCCCAGGGGCGTCACCAAGAGGGCCACCAAGTGGCCAGATGTGCCACTGAGGACGCTGGATGCACTGTGAATTTATGTGTGCTCCTTAACAGAGGCTGAGGGGATTTTGGATAATGTAGGGGATCACTAAGTAGAACGGACGACATGTTAGCATTACATGGTCAGAATGTCCACGGCTGGATTTACCCTCAACAGTTGCAATATTGAACTTTTCTCAGTGATATATGAGGTGCGGTGGTAGTCTTTTGTTATTCTTATCAGTGAGCAGCAGCAGGTTAAGCGTGGTGTTCATTTGTATTCGGTGTCTGCAGGTGATGAACAAGGAGATGAGGAACAAACAAACCCTGTTGGTCAATATGTTTATGGAATATTTAGCTTTTCTCTTCCTCAGCCTTTCTACGCTGCGACATCTCTGACACCAGGTGGCTGCTGGTCAACAGGCTGCTGAGAGGTACACTCCCATTAAAAGCCAATTTTAGACCAATGAGAGAACTAAATACACGGCTGGAGATGCTCACCGCTAATGCATCATTTATCTGTATATAAAGTAATAGGTAAAGCCATGGTTTGTAGCTTCCAGGGGGATTTCTCAAAGTGATCAGTCAGAGTTGTTGGAAAGTTGGAAAGCAACTGATGAATTCACCGTTTTGATGGTGTCATCAATCAAACACATTGAGCAACTGCTCTATGGATAGCAATATTCATTTGTCAGACCCTCACTGTGGACTTATCTCCACTATCAAATGGTCAGACTTTGCACAGACATCCATTTCTCCCGAATAATGAATCCAGATGTCTTTACTTAAGCCCTGACTGACTCATCATGCACGATGGTCCAGGTCTTAAATGACAAAACATGTTCCCATCAGCCATATTTGTCCAGTAGCTTTAGTGCTAATTAGCTGTTTTATGCTAAATGAAGATGGTAAGCATGGAAAACATTGTACCTCTTTAACATCAGCATGTTAATGCAGTCATCATGGAGAGTACAGACAAGCTAGCAGCTCTGTGAGGCTCACATAGCTGTGTCATACATAAAAACATAACTCATAATGTTTATCTTTTTAAATACATGCAAAATATTCATTCACTCATTCTGCAGCAATATGAGGGAGAAGTGATACTACTTACTACTATTTGTATTTACAATACAGTTATTAGAATTATTTAATTGCCTTTAATTGACCAGAGGAAAACAAACAGGAAATGCGTTGTGGTGTTGTGGTTATGTGATGAGTCTTAATCACTTTCACTAATTATTATTTTTACATCAAATTGAGCCCTGCTTCTGTAACACCAGTCAAACATAATTACAAATACCAGGAGAACGTAATCATCATAAGGAACGTTACACGTGTTCCTCAGCTCGCTCCCCTATAATGCAGTGAGTTGGTAATCAGCTTGTAGGAGCTGCTCATCTTTTCTTCTTCTTACTTTAGATTGATTTATTTACCCTCATTTACTCCCCATCAAAGTATCAAAACACGATTAGGGCGTGTCTTTTCACAGTTTCTTATTTACGTGCCTGATAGACTTCTTATCTTTTCATTGCTTTCATATCCACTAAAGATTACGTTGCTCAATCTAATCTCAAACCAAAATTACAATTAATTATTTTCGGGCATTCCGAAGAGCACATACTTTGTATTGCAGCTCAGGCGCCCAGAGGCTCGGCTGAGACTAAATCTTTTCAGTCTGCTTCAGCTAAATCAAATTCTCTCCCCCCTCCAGATTTTAGCTCTCCTCTTCTCTCGCCGTATCGCGTGGCATAACGATCGCTGATGAATTATCTTTATCTGTTAGCGCTCTCGTGTTGTGCCAGTGCGTCGCCTTCCTATTTTCCAGATAAATTTCATTTTAATGCTTTGATAGTTTGATTGTTGAAGGTTAAAAACTATCCTTGGGTGCAGCTCTGTTGCTGCTGACATCAGCCAAAATCCATCATCTGTGCTCAGTTCAAGTCAGTGGACAAGGTCAATGAAAAGCGAGGGTGAATTATGAGCTGAAGACAGGGAGCATCTTAAGGCAAGCAGCATGCACGGCACCCAGGTATAGTTAGGAAAAGGCATTCATTTACACTGTTCCTACATTAAGGCTCAGGTTTTAGGTCGGGGGTTATCCTAATCCTCCTGAAATATAGTCTTCTATCAAATTTATGCCACTTTCCTTTTACAATGTGATGAAGCCCCTGTGCAGAGGCCAGCTGCATAAAGAAATGACTGGAGGGACTTGACTGGCTGTCACAGAGTCCTGACCTCAACTCCATCCACCACCTTTGAGTTTATCACCCTGCTAATGCTCTCGTGGCTCAGCGGGAGCAAATCCCCGCGGCCATGTTCAACACCTGCAGAAAAAAAACGCCGAACCCAAAAAGTGGAGGCTTCAGCTGGGATGGCTTTCGGAAAAGGAACACCACAAGGGTGCAATCAAAACGTCAAGTGATTGCTTTTGTAAAAAACACAAACTGTCCCTTCTCTAAATCTCCTTCAAGGCTGTTGTCCTGTGCAGCGATACACATGCTCCTGCCGCACGTGATTCACGGATCACCATTACGATTGGTTGCATAACAGCCTGTAACTCTGGTTCTGCTGGTGATGGCGCAAATAATCACTTCAATAACCTGCCATGACCAGGCTTGTTTTCATGATGATTGTCTAACAGATGACCGACAGTTCTTCACTAAGATGTCAAAATGTCTGCCATCTAATTTGATAAAAGCAGCACTTAGAGTGTTATTATTTGTCTTCCTGCTTCACTCTGCGAAAACCAGTGCTAAATTTCTCCTGAATCTACCCGAAAGCATTTCATAATAAATCTGACTTAAAAGTGACCCTTTGGATGTTTTAGCAGGATCTCACTTTCCTTCTTGTGTATTCATTCAACTTTTTTTTCCCGTCTTTATTTTGTACTCGGTAGCTCGGTTGCTTTTACACCAATGGCCTGCTATCAGCTACACAGACAAATAGAATTCCTAGAACAGACCGAGTCGCTCGCGGAACGGATCATTAGATGCTCAGCACAGCAAAGGCTCATTTAAAGCAGGTGTGGAACACCAGAGTTTCAAATGTTACTCAAAGAGTTCATGCTTTAAGAGGAACAGTCAAATCATAATCCTAATTTATCTATACAATATTTACCAAGGCAATTATATCAATTAGTTCTCAACAGATTTAACTGTGGATGTAAATCTCTTGCAAGATGTAATAACAGGTCCAGAGAAACCTGCCCGTGGACCCTGAGGAGAAGATACCTCATCTGATTATGCACAATGAACCATTTAAGAATGATATAAAGTGAAATAATAAAAGATTTTTAACTTGGTCTTAAAATGAGGTATTAATACAGATGTTTCTCTACGGCTCCTTAAATTTCAGTTCATGTTGTGCTTTGGTGGTTCATAGAATATCATCACAGACATTTTCTGTGTTTAATCAGCCATAAACTAACTGTCACACAGTCATGCTTGAGCCACCAGAGCTGATCCAGAAGGTTTCAACTCAAAGAAAGACTGCTTGAGCAGAGCGGAGCTGTGTGTGAGTGTGTCGTTTAAATACAAGCCATTAAGTTGTTGGTTAAAGCGTCTTAAAACATAATCTCATCACACTCAAGTATGCGTTTTCTACATTTCCCATCAGAGAAAATGATCTCTTGGTGTCTGGGATTTTCCTTAATGGGTCTCCACTGTGATTTCAAGATCTTTGTCATAAGTGTCTGACATTGCCTTTGTGTATCGGCAGTTTGCATTTCCCTTAGTTCTGTTGACTTGCACTGTCTGATGCCAAAATCTAAAGTGTTGATTTGGTGCCACAGGACTGGCAGAGGGGATTCTGTGCTTGCTTTTCATTTTCTATTTTGTAGCATTTTATTTCATCCTCTGAAAAAGATAATGGTTTATTTGAGGAAGGGAAACTGAAATCAAATGCAAACACTCAAAAGGCCATCTTAGATGCGCTCAGTCTTCTGAGCTATGGCACTGAATTCTTTTTGACTTATCATGCAGAACTTTATTGCTGCAGAGCGCTGTCTGCCTCTAACAAAATCAAATTCAGAAACCCCTTCAACTCTCACCCTTCTAAAAGTTTGAAATTTCATTTTGGTCCACTGTGGTAGGTCCTTGAGTGGCTCTAGAGCTTCAAGTGACCCTTCACCTGTTTTAAATGTTCTTTAATAACAGCAAGAGACCTTCATTGCTCATGCTGCTGGTAGCAAAATAACAGTTTATGACAGATATGTTGCAACACATTACGTATTGTTTAGCTGCACACACAGAAAGGTTCACCATGCTGCTTTAACTGTACATAGATGCATTATGACTCCAGACACCTCTGATTTCAAACAGGTCAATCAGCATTTAGAGCCCAGTGTGTTTCTGAAAGACTCCTCTAACACCCCACTCATTCCATCCATTTTAAAGGCTTATGTTCCGTGCCGTCACAGGTTCTGCTGCGCTGGAATCTGGCAGGAGACTTGTTGCAGATATTAAATTCCTCGCAAATGAAGGGAAATGTTCCTCAGGCAGAGGATACAAAGCTTTGCAACGGTTTCAGACTCTGAGGTGTGAAGCCAAGACAAATTTATTCACACTTCAGCCTCCAATTATTACTAAAAAAGAAAACACTTCATCTATATTTATGTGAATAAATATAGATGAAGTGTTTACAGCTTTTCGTTTACACCACTTTTGGTGTAGAGTCAGCAGTTTGTTCCTATATTTATTGGATATTGGTGACATTTTTAAAATCAGCTTTACACCCTTATACCCACCTAATGAAGATGTAAAACAGGTCACCTTTTTAAAAAGTTCAACACTTTGCTAAAACTGCTCAGCGCAGTACTTTAAACAAAAACTAAAGGAAGAGAGATTCTTAGAAAATTGTTGGGAACCTTTTCCAGCCACACATGAATCCACATTTGGTGTGATAATGAGTATTTATGGCCTCAAGAAGGTGAACATTACAACCACGCCTGAAAGTTTAACATTTAATTTGAAAATCATGGACGTTAGTGTGCTGCTATAACAGCCTCCGCTCTTCCAGTTTCAGTCTTTTCACCAGACGTTGGACCTAACTGGAGGACACAAGAGCGTTAGTGGGGTCCAACAGTGGTGTTGCTTAATAAAGTATGACTCAGACTCAGTGTTCCCAAAGGCATTGGATGGGGTTGAGGTCAGAGTTCCCGATTAAGTTCTTCAACACCAAAGTAGGGATATCACTTCTTCGTGGAGCTGGTTTTGTGTATTTCATCATCCAAATAGTCAAAAATTCAACAATCAAAGCAGAGGTGTCAAACCCAGTCACTGGTGGGCAGTGACATGTCCAGCAAAGATGGCTTTGGATGGAACAGTCCAAACCCCGATCACCGGAATCCGATTGGCCACCCCAAGTGCCACCCCATTATCCTAGCATGATTGTATGGTATGTAGTATGCTTGGCATCACACAACGTCTTTAAAACCCTTTTTGGCCTTACATTGGCCTTACACTCTCTACTGATTGCTACTAATATTGCTTTATTATAAACCTAGTTGGAACGTGCCATCACTGTTGTAAGGACAGAAAATAACAGGCAAGTTGTGCATGTAACACACAGTATAACACATTGTAAATGGGCCTACTGCTCTGATTGCTTTCAATAATACCAGTAGTCATCAACAATAACAATATGAACAATATAAATCAATGGTACAATTAGCTGTACAAACAAATGTCTCTTCAAATTCTCACCTCAGGTTTGTGTGCCCGTTGGGCCTTCCCATTTGCTTGAGCTAGACACCTGGCATCTTTTCTTTGCTGCAACTTCTCTGTCAGCGAGATGTGTCCTGTGAGATGTTTTGTTGTTCTTCATTACAGAGAACAGCTGCTCGCACGCGTACGTGCTTCCAAAAATGCAGAGCATCCAGGCAACCTGTAGGCAGAGCTGGGATACAGTCTGTAAACAGAGAACCGGCCCGCCCCAGCGTAGGCACCATACTCGGCCTTGAGTGAGCTGTTATCTTGCAGGTCTATGACTCCAGTTCACTGGTGCACTGTCCGCATCAACTGAAAACAGAGAACTAAAAAGTTTCAAATGGGATTTCTCACTTTTAAAGTCGGCAAACCATTGGGATAGTTTAACTCTGCCCCTTTTACATAGTGTAAAGAGTTTGGTTAAGCCCAAATTGGACTAAACGTAAGAGGCTTAGGACTTCACTGCTTTGGAACTAACTGAGGGAAACACCTGTGTGTCCTCATAGATATATATATAGCATAAGAATACTGACATGTTTAAAGAACATGTGGACCAACGGAAATCTACTTTGTTATAGGGTGGTTTATAGATGTATCTGCCAAAGTGGAGGTGGGTGCTGTGAACTTCCGTCAGCAGAAACCTACAGCTGTACGTTCACCCACAGTGACCTGTGAGGCTCTTCCTGCGTGGCCCAACCCCCAGCAGCCCCCTGCCACCTCCTCACCCACCTCTCCTCTGTTTCTCTCACTCTGTGTCTCTGTCTCTGAGTCACAATGCAGTCACCATCCCACACTGTGTGGGGAGACAAGGGCTTCTGATGTATGAGAGTGTTATAAAGCGTGGGAAGAGTAAACCGCATTGCTCAGAGATCTGTGTGTGTGTGTGCGTGTGTGCACTTGCATCTGTTTGTATGTGTGCCAGTGGATCCGAGGCTTACAGGTTAGCGATCCCGTATGGGTTTTAAATGGAGCAGTTAAATGCGCTCCCAAAGTAACTTGGAGAAACACTGAGAAGCAAAACAATGACGCATTCATCATCTGTGGAGTGAATGAAGAGGCTGCAGAGAGCTAAGGACACGGCAAAGCACAGCGGGGGCGATTTTCAGTCTTAATAGCCATGTGGGGGAAGGTTGAGGGGGTGGGGAATCCACTCAAGTCCATGGAGGGAATAGACATGGAGACTCTGGCAGTTCCCATAGGAACACTTTACTCTGATGCCCAGCGGATTGGGGGCACTGGTAGGAAGACAACCTGTAAACAACCTCCAGCTGAAGTGAAAGTGCTCCTCAGCAGCTCTTTAACTGCTGCGAAAATCAACAGAGACACAAAGAAACAAGGCTGAATTCGGAGCACGGCTGGCAGAGACTTCCAAAATAATTGCGCTGAGTTGTTTGACAAGCAAACAAGCACGTGCAGTTGTGCGGCCGCGCAATCATTCTCTGAGCATGCAGGCTTTATCAGCGGTCGCCTTCATCGAAGATGGATGAGTGTTGAGAAGGACAAAAACCAGTAAAAAGCCTTATGTCTGTGAGCTGTCAGTCAGGCTGGAGAAAAAGTAAGAAAAGCATCTGATCCCTGTGGTGAAAGACCTTTTGAGCCTTTTCTTATCGTTCCCTCTGAAATGGGGCATCCATCTTCGGAATTGAAATGTCTGGTTGGCTGACCTGCACCTGAAACCAAAGAGCGGCGCACATGATATGTATTTATAGACAATGGGTTTAGGCAGAGAGTTTCAGAGATGGGGCTGCTGTGGAAGGTGAGGGGTGTAATGGTCTGTGCTCCTTGGCTGATAGGGTTAAAGAGATGGCACGGCTTTACGCTGAATCAACAATCAGATGGATCGTGTGGATTGATCGTCGGATTGGTTTTGTGAGTATATTGCATTTGTTTTTGTTTGTATATGTTTTCCGTTTGTTACATTTTTTTCATTTTTGACTGATTTATGGGTTTAGATCAGGGTTTGGATTCTGACACGTATTTCAGACAAGAAAGAGGTCTGAGTCACAGTTCTGTAAAAATCAAAGCAGTCATCTGACTGGGTCAGACCTTGGAACATTTCTGCAACTCTTTCAGCACCACTCAACTTTGAATTGAATGCCTTAATATGAGCACAAAGACGAGAGCAGCAGGTGGGTTTGCACAGCGAGATGTACAAATGGTATATTTGCACTCCATGTAGTGCCTTTTTAAGAACGCTGTAAAACTGAAGAGTTTTAAATAAAATCCCTTTGGACCATGTTTCAAGGACATGGGGCCTTTGGATTTGCTTGAGCTAGACAGGCAGATCAGTCAGTACAGAGAGGTTGTCACCGTGGACACGAGTCTACAAAATAGTGCATACTGACCACTAGGAAAACAGCCCAAGTATCAACTATTCCAGGAACACAGGAGAAAACACAGCGTGCATCAACCATTTCACCGCACCTTCTTATTGTTCTTATGAGCTGCAGCCCTCGCACTCATTGTTCTTGCTCAAGCAATGGAAGTCTAAGATTACACGAGTACCTGGCTAATTAGAATGCAGTGTTGGAAAATTTATCTGCACAGCATTTGAATACATTCAGTCTATCCACGATGGGCATCAGCAGCCTTCTTGAGCAAATCTAGAAATATGGTCATCCTGGGTGTGGAATCTCTACATTATTTGCTGAAGCTTGCAGAGAGCATTGATCAGCAGTGTCACCACACCCTCACAGGTGCCAGGTCATGGTCGAGCAGAGCCTTTGCAGGTCCTTTGGTTAATGGACACCTATGTTTGAGAACCTAAAAGCCATTATTTCTACAACACTGTGTCCTGTCTTATGTGTTTTAATATTCTGTGGATGTTCCTCACTGATTCCAGCTAGTCATTGTTATATTTGAATATGTCTGACCAGAGAAATGATTCCAGCGTTGTGGGAGGACATTGTGTAAAGGAAGCTGCAATGAAAGCTGCCTGAAGGAACAGTTAACCTGCCTAAAAGAATTTCAGCTTGCAGTGGAGAGATTTAGTGTCCCATGATGCTCTAAATGCTTTTTCACAAGCCCTCCCTGACAAGAATGAAATAGTGGAGGAAACTGGCTGAGAACCTGTCATCTTTTTATGTGTTGTCTGAGGGATTTCTACTTCCTGTAAGACAAGAGAAGAAGAAGCCATTTGAGCGTCTAGGGCTGGATTTGAACCAAGGACGCTGCATTTTACTGAATTTTTCATTGTTCTGAACATCATTCTACTTGGTAATAACAACACTGCACACAACAAGTTAATTTCACTCAGTAAAAGAAGTCTAACAGGGACGGAAAGAACAGAGGCAGTTAGACAGTCTCTCAGGTTTTGAACAAACCAGCAAAGAAGAGTATTATGAGCATGGTTTAGTTAATGTGGATAAAGAGCTGGTATTAAAACCTGTCCTTCTGTCTTACCCAAGTCTCTGCAGTTACCTTTATAAGAACAATGGTACCCTTGGCAACAAAGCTGACGGCCAAAACATAAAAATTAAACCCAATATTTAATGACCCAGAAAAATCCTTCATTTCAAATTGATCCTTCTGTTTTGATCCATCCTGCGTGCTCTGTCTTGCTAGAAATACCCACGAGTGTCCACCTGATGTGGTCCTCGGCTAGAAGTCTCCAAGAAATGATGATTACCTCCTGTTTAATTAACATTGTTATAAAGTAGAGTCCAGCTGTGTTTGGAAATGATTCTATTTAAATAAAAAGTGACCTATATATTTGGGAACAGTTTTCAGATTCATATCTTCAGCTGGAGCTGTTGGGTTTGGGGTTAGAGCGTCAGATTCACATATTTGTATAGCTTTTTAAAAATGTATTTTTGTTCACAACAAGGAAGAATAGACAGAATCCTGATACATTTAGCATTTTATACCGCTGTTCCACCGCGACACTGCCGGCCCTTTGCATTTTTCTTTTCCTCGATTTACATGAGCTCGGTGCAGGTTACAGAAAAACACTGCAATGAACTCAATCGAACGGAAGGTGAAACAGAAAATCAGGTGCAGCAGAGGTTACACCCAGAGGCAGAACTGCATGATATGTTGCTGGCTGCTTGCTTAATGTCACCAATGACCCAGCAGGGGAGCTGATTGGGTGCTGGGTGCTCTGTGACGGGTTCACCCGCAGGTTAAGCCTCCCGCTCCACGGGAAGTGACTGATCGATGGGATGTGTTGAGGTGCTCTCTTAGTTTATTTATCTGTTTATTTGTTGATGTGGAATACAAAAAAAGAAACACACCTGTTTACATGCAATAAAAGACACCTGAGTATTAATATAATGTATATTAGATATAATCAGAGAGCAGATGTCTGTATAATGGGATATAAGTTGGCAATGTTTCTCACTGCAGCCGGAAATCAGTCAGACGAATTCAACCGCACATGTTCTGTAAGAAATATCGCAGAGTGAATATTATCTCTCTCTGCTGAAAATGAAAATAAATAAGAAAACATAATTCTGTCCTTTATGAAAACACTTACACGTGAGCGTTTTGCCTGATGCGGAATTCTAACACTCCGCTCCGTTCGGCATCAGCCACGTTTTTTTCTTTCTCCCGCTCCCTTTTCATTTCCCCCCTCTCCTCTTATCTGTCCGAACATTTTTCCCTCTTTCTGTTCCTGTCTGCCTTCATCTCGCTCTACCCGCACCCCCACCCCCTCACCCACCCCGCTCTCTCTTTTCACCGGCTGTTATCTCCACCGTGCAGTTGACTGCTTCTGTCCTCTGGGTGTCAGCACTCGCCTTATCCTTCATTCAGCCATTCAGCTTTGTGTGAACCAACCACCCCATTTCTGCATTTCATGTTTTCATGATTATTTTCTTCAGTCCTCTTGTCTCTGTCTTTATTACATTCTCCTCACCCCCCTTTCTTCCCTCCCCAGCTGCCTGCTCGTCGTCACAATAGTTGTCAACTTCAACATCATATTTCACCCATCTGTTCTTCCCATAACAGGTCTTCACACACACACACCTCAATCAATAAACCTGCAGTAACCCTACCTATAGCAGCTCCGTGTGCATGTGCTCGGGTGCATGTGATTCTGTGGGGGTGGGGGAGGTGGGGGTGCTTAGTGGCAGCTATTGACGATTTCAGAGCTGCAGGAACCAGAGCTGTAACAGGAGATGCCCGTCCACTCATCCCGCCGCTCCAAATAGGAGGCGAAGGTGACTTTCAGGGAAGTTCATTATGGACACACACTCGCACACACAAATTGCACTATACACATGCATGCACTCAGTGAACCGCAAAGCCACGCAATGCACACGGAGAGTAATTGAAGGAGAGAGTGTGTGTGTTTTGGAGAAAGCTGAAGGTCAAAGTGAAGCAGGGATTCTGGCAGGTGAAGGAGGAAAGATGAGTTTAAGGATTATCCTGGTGACTTGGACACCCGCTCCTGCTACCAGGCGTGTTCCAACAAAAGACCCCCTCTGAATTATTGAGAACATAATAAAATGCCCTTGCAGAGGGAGAAAGACAACACTGCGTTACTCTGCTTCCATTTTTCTCCCCCTCCCCGAGTCTGATTATTGGGCAGGAAAGAAAAAAAAAACTCCATGGTCTTGTCATTACGTCTTTTTTTCCCGCAGAAGAATGAATCTTATCTGGAAAATGGACCCACCCCCCTCTTTTTCTCTCGCCTTGCCAAAGCCTTCATTTGACAGAAGGAGCTTCTGTCCTTTGCTCTAAACTGCAGTTAATCTTCCTCTGTATTCATAAAGCATATTTGTTCACAATAAACCTAGAATGATTCAGGAGAGCAGCTGAAGGTTATTCTGCTGCATCAGGCTCACTTTTGTCCCTAGAACACTGAAAGAAGATGCATTAGGTTCACACGGGAATGGCTTCTTCATGACGTTTGAATGAAAAAGCATATGTGGGCCTGTGTGGCTAATATTAGCCATAATCATCATGCAGAGCGTTGGTTTAACAAAGTTCACTTAGATTTTTTCTTCTGAGTTTAATAATTGCAGTTTTTAACAAACTGAAGAATGAAAACGTGAGTCACTCAAAGTCGTATTTCGATCGAGGTCCACGATTGAACTTCACACAAGGTCAGGAGTCGGAAAGAATGAAGGTACACGAGGATAAATAAAGGTCAGTAACATTCAAAATGTAGCATTTAACTTTAAAATTCAGCAGCAGATCATGAAACTTGAGTTTAAGGCTGGTATTTACGGAATGTTTCCTCGTTATCATCAAATCCCATTAAAACGTCAAAGTCAACAGAACTCGTTGATACTCCCTAACCTCCTGTTGCTTTCTGTGGTACTCAGCACTCAAATAAGTAGTTTCACTAAAAAGGAGATTCAGTATTTCCTGATCTTGTTGGACAATAAGCAAACTTTACTTAAACAGGAGGAAGCAATGCATTTGTTGGGGAATGTTTCCAGTAGCGTGGGCGTTGGACAACTAGGGAGCACAAAGGACACACACTTCTGACACATTCATTGGTGCTGTTTGTTTAATGAGATTATTGGTAATAAGAAAAATATAGAATGTCAATTAAAGGAAGACTACACACATCCAAGAAGCAGCAGGCACAGTCATTAATCAGGTTGAAAGTATATCTCTCTGTACATCTCTTGAATTCTCTCCTCTCTTAATTAACTTTCCTTTTCATTGTTAAGTTGCTTCAGGCGCAAGCAATAAAGTCTGCACGTCACTGAATGACGGTGGCGACTCGTTGTCATGGTAATGACATTATGTTTCCTGTGACTGGACAGGCGTGAATGCACACAAAAGTCCTCCTCCTCCTTGCAGTCCTGCAGGTCTGCGAAACATGCGTCACCTACATATGGGTGAGCTAGAAGAAGTGTCCCTTCATAACATTAGAAGTGACACGTTCACGTTGATTCACACTTCGACCTACAGCTAAAGCAAAACCAGAGCCCCCTGAAGTTCATTATATCACAGCGTGTTGATGTGTTCAACAGAGCTGTCAATGAACAAGGAACTGCTAATGATGTAGTTATTCCTAGAGCCTTGCCAGAATAAAAAACCTAAAGTTTGTCTTAAAGGTGACGCTGCAACATCATTAACATCAACATCGTAACTGAATATGATGGTTCACCCCACTGGGAGCATGGATGCTGTCAGTCCAAAGGAGAAGAGTGTCTCAGTTTAGAGGAGTTGTTGCAGAAAAAGACAAACATGTCACCTTCAAAAACATTCAACACAAGTTAAGTATTAGAGCACGCAGTTGATTAAAGAGAGCTAAACTTTAACAGATGAAAGATTATTGTTTGTAGCTACTGAGTTGCACAATGAGCCCCTTTGCTTCTTACCACAATTAGCTTTGCTTTGCTTAGCCATCATTAGTTTCACTGCATGACAATGTTCTACCGCTCAGATGTTTGGAGGTTTGGGCTGTGTAGGGGCTCAATCCTCCAGGATTATGAAGGGGCTCAATCCTCCAGGATTATGAAGGTAGTGCTCATGGACATGGTCCAAATAGAAATGGATCATCCTCTGGAGAGCATGAATCTACTCTGTAAGTTCCGTGGCATAATGCTCGCATTTTTATCAAATCAGGTATGTTTCAGCTGAAAATTATGTTGGATAGAGAGATCAACAAGTTGAAATAAGACATCATGAAGCGTTCATGTTGGTCCACAGTAATATTCTTCATTTTGCCAAGTTGGTAAAATGTTAACACAGTCCAAAAATAGCCTTCTTGAACTATTTCTATCAGTCTCCTTCAGATAGGGATGTAATAAAGTACAGAGAAGCTTCAGAGTGAGAACTGGCAGTCAGGGTTTGCCATGAACAATCCAGTTAGATTTCTCAAACATGACTTGGAATACTGTTCGGTAATCATCAGTAAAATGTGAGACTGACAGCGAACATGGGCTGACAACAGTATCTTCACAGATAACGCAACTAAAATGATGAAGGCAACAATATTTCTTTCATTCAAACCATGTCACTGACTCTTCTGGCTACAGCCGGGGTCAGAGGTCATTTATGGAACGATGGGAATTATGTACAAAGGTCCTCAACAGTCTGTACCCCACCTCAGATTAGGTGGACACAAACAAACCTGATGTGTTATTGTTTTGGTGTTGACGAGTCTCAGTAACTTGATAGTTTCATCTTTGCACTGACAGCTGGAATTACCATATCTCTGGTCCAATGGGTTTGTTTGTGTTGTTTCGTTGACGGCTGCCGCCTGCACTCGATGCTTATGTGCTGATTGAGTGTGGTCACAGAAACATGAGCAAATCCAATTTCACAGCCATAAGTAAACTCTGGGGCCACACTCGGTCAGTCTGCCGACAACAAACAGATATTGACTGGGATCACTGGTGCCTGCTAATTTCATTTCTGAGGGGAAAGGAAATCGTTCACACTTTTTTGACTTTTTCACTGGAATCTGTCTCTTTCAATCCATAAAGTTTGTCTCATCGTGCCGACATGGTGAGATTAAACACAGAGGAATGTGTGTGTGTGTGTTTGTGTGTACACTCTGACTCGTACCCTGCCTCATCACGACCCTCAACCCAAAGGAAATTGACTGGCGAGTAATTAAAAACACGTGTGTCTGGATGTCGGCCAACTTCATGTTCTATTCATGCAGATTAATACATATTTGTCGTTGCCTGTGGGGGATGAAAGGCATCTGTCTGTTCCATTAAACATTCATGAGCGTGCAGGACACAGAGAGAAAGAGCCGTTCTGCACCTCTTTACCCGCTCCTCCTCATATCAGCTCACATCTTAATGGAGCGCATTAAATCAGTATGGCCAAACTGGGAATTTCACGATGACAATAGCATTCATCACACCTCTGTTTTAAAGGAAACTCTCCCCTCAGATCCCCTCTCAGCATTAGATACCATCAGCCTGCGCTGTTCAGTGCAGGAGCTGTGTTGCAGGTTCTTTTTGGCGTCCCTCTGCTCACCTGCTTTGATTCATGCTCGCGTGTGATCCCACAGTGCCTGCATAGGTGGATGAATATTTGCGGGGATGAGTTTTCCAACTGGTTTGTTGGACATTAGGACATGATAGATGGCAGCTGTGCCTTTTATCTGCACTGCACTGTGGTCACTGTGGTAGAGGAACGTGTGCCTCTGTGCCTCTACTGCGAGAGATTCCCTGTATGACTGATGAACACTGCCGTAGTGCATTGAAAAAAGCTAAGCAAAGCAAACAGGTATTGGACAACAGACAATGAAATGACATGTAGTATACATAAGGACAGTTACACAATGCTACTGTCTGATTTCTGCATTAAATAGATGCATAACACTATCTAATAACAGTATATATAATAAAATATGCTAAAAGGGTCATAATAGCCCATGTGGCTCCAGCGCACTGCAAAATAAATAAAAAGCTACCTACAAAAATCTAAAATGCTCTGTGTGCCTGCTGGGTCACAGGTCACAGTGCAGGCTTCAGGATCTGATCATGATATAATAATTACCAGTATCAGTTATGCATATCTCAGTTTCAGACTGCAGCTGTGTGCCTGTAACCTAAAGCCTATTCATTTACATTCTGCCATTTTCTTTTATCTGGTTGGACTGCGTTCTCCCGCATATGCTCAAATAATGTTTTCACATCTGTTTACACCCCTAATATGCAGCCACACCACTCAATGTAAATTTAAACATTAGCTCTCCCTGAGGTCGCGGGGGTCACATATTGATTACAGTCATAAGAGACAAAAGAAACATGAATCTGTCTGTTGCGCGTTTAAATATACTGCATTTGTCACTGAGTGAACAGCTTAGTCCATGCAAGAGCCATAACGTGTCTGTGGGGCTCACAGGTTAACGTATTAATTCACTGCAAAGGCTGGAAACATTATTCTGACTTAATATTTAATGCAGGACCCAGTTTCTGATTGAAGACATTTGGAAAAAGTATGAACTTCAAGCTGCCGTGTGCACCTTATTATTAGTATAGTAGTAATAATGCTCGATACATGTTTTGTTGCAGACAGAAACCTATCCTTTCTGACTGTATCTTGGTCCATCAAAAAGCAAACAAAGCAACATCTCTCTCTGTGTCCTGCTGTCTCTAAATGTACAGGGAATATAAAAGGTCCACACACCGTTATTACATTTCAGGTTTTGTGAAATTAGATGTCTCAGTTCCTTTGATAACTGTATCTGGCCGATGGCTCTCCCAGTAGGATTCAACCCCAAACATTCAGCAACAGCTGACTTTAATCTGGTTTCAATCACAGTCACTGTCACTGATGGCAGGTGTAAGCAATTAACCTACACTCATGCTACTGTGAATGTGACTGGCTGAGTCTGAGCACAGCTAGAGCCCGCATGATGAAAGGGTCTGGCTCCTGGTGTCTTTCAGTGTTGTCTCTCTGTCATTAATGCAGACGTGATTCACAGCCTCATAATCGCACATTCCCAGGCCTCCTTAACTCTCTGATGTGTTACAGTGTTTAGAGTTGCCTGATATAAAAGTCCGCCTGCAGTATGGGAGCTGTGACTCATCTGTTGAAAGTATTTTGTTCGGTTACAACCTTTTACGTTGAACTGTGCTGAAGCAGTATACGCAGCAAAGACGAAAGAAGGAAGGGTTTAGTTGAAGCCAGAAGAACTGTTTCTTGACACTCTTTGGCAGCTCTCCAAACCTGCAGCGTTGCATGCTTCTCTGTGGGATGAGGAAAAGACTCTCCACTGGCTAATATCAACACACTGCTGTACATGTGAAAAACAATGCTATTGTTCTTGGTTGCTGCAAAATAAACTTTTATTAAGATGATGCAAGTCTTTCGGCTGACTGACATCTGAAACCTCTTTGACCGCTGTTGACCCGACCTGCTGAGCCACGTCCATAACTTAGTCCGATAATGCTGCGATTTATAAATGGCCGCTGCTGTTTGTGTGTGTCTCTCTAGGTGGCTGGAGCGTGTGGGGTCAGTGGGCGCAGTGCAGCAGCGAGTGTGGAGGCGGGATTCAAACCAGGACTCGGACATGCCAGTCGCCCCCGGAGGAGTCGTACCTGTGTGAGGGCGTGGTGGAGGAGGGACGACCGTGCAACTCGCAGCCCTGCACGGGTGAGCCCCGCATTCTCAGTGCGTGCTTCATTTTTATAACACATCGACAACTGTCAGTGAGTGCCCTTTGATGCTTTCTGGTAAAAAAAAAGGAGCGTCTGGTGTGCGCAGAGTGTGTTTAAAGCAGTTTCTTTCATTCTTTTCTCACATCTCGTTCATCTTCTCGTGTTTCCATCCTCTATAAGTCAGTGCTTTGACTTAAGGAGTGCATGTTGGAAAGGGGACTTTGATCGATGAAACATAATAATGACATGGTCTGTTTTCAAGACCATGCATGCACAGTACGTCAAAATCATTACACTCACAAATAGTAAAAAGGACACAGAACATCAACATCTGCAAACTATTATGGAGAAATGATTTACCGGGAAGCATTAGTGCTTTCACTGAATTGTCTGACTGCCTCCAGCTTCCTTCGTTTAAACAGAACTAGCGGTACGTTTCTGTCTGACAAATGACTCAAACAGCAGATTGTCATTACTGTAGATGTGTTAGTGTGTTTTTTCCCAGTTAGTCATGCCGTCAGAGGCATTTGAAGCCTCGGATAAACATGATTACACGACAGCTGACAACATAAAGTGAGCGCTGCACAGGTTTACACCACATTTATACCGACAGCACAACAAAAGTCCCAAGTTTGGCTGATGCTGTTCTGGGTGACCAATCACGTCACGGTTGTGCCCCAAATACAAGCCATTAATGACGGACCTCTGGTTGCTAACCCTCGCCCCCTCCTCCCCCCCGGCCTTGCCTCACCCCCTTTAGGCAAAGGTCGCCATCTCTCTCGCAGCCAATCGCTTCGCTCAGTGGACAGCCGCAAGCGTGATGACGTAGACAAGCCCCGCAGTGGACAGCAGAGCCCTCAGACAGGTAAGACAACGGGACGCAGAGGGATCCCATGCATCAGTCACTGTGGCAGCTTGGGTGACCACCACACTTGTACAATATATACACCTTGATGATGACAAAGCAGAGAGTTGTACTCATTTATAACGCACACATCTATCAAAATCTCCCAAAGCAGTGCCTCGTCCTCAATGGACTAATTCCAACATGGACCCTGACTGAACATAGTGAAACTGTATTTTATGTGAGGTCATAACAGGACACTGCGCCCTGTCTGTAAAACACAAATGGAGTCCTCCCTCTCTGTTAAAGTGATATTCCACCCAAAATCAACAACACCAAGCACTCGGTTGTCCACAGGCTGAGAGAAATCGTTCAACAAAGTGGGACACGCGTGCGTTTGCTTCTGTATCTGTTAAAGATGCCAGTGTCCTGTCTGTGCGGTGAGTATAGACCTAGAGTCAGCTTGTGTTTAGCCTAGCGTAGCATAAAGAGAGGAAGCAGGGAGAAACAGCTAACCTTGCTCTACAAAAGTATGCCTAACAGTGCACCAGCACCCCTAAAGCTGCATGATTAATGTTTTTTCATGTAATTGAACACATGTAAAACCATAAGGTTGATAAATAAATAAATAAGACCAAAACTACTTTGGATTTCTATTTTTTTGTTTAATACAGATTTAACAACTCATAAGCTCATATGACTATTAGAGAACTTCAGAGGTGCTCGTCGGTCTCCCATGCAAGGCCTCCTGGCTTTGGCTCAGTACTCAAGGCACAGTCAGAAGTGGCGTCCATCTAATTAGTCTCTGAAAGAAAGCAAACAGGCAAATTTCCCAAATTGTTGGACTTTTACTTTATAAGGTGGCTGTGGAACGTTCGGGTAGCTTCTTCACAGCGACGAGAGGCTGTGATCGGCTTGGATTCATGTTCGTACTCAGCTCTGTTTATCAGAGTGAGCAAATGAATGTACAGAGGAGAGGTGGACTACGCTGCGAGAGTTGCTTCTCAAGATTTGACATTTGTTCATGATAATGTGTCATTATTCCAATTTTCGAAAACTGATATGAATCGAAGCAGACTTCAGCCTGTCCAGCCTACAGCGGTTGCAGGTTTGGTATTAACAGATGAGTTTTGTGTGAAGTATCACTTTAATTTGCTGATTGATTTCCCTTACCCTGTTGAGTTCTCTCCTCCCTGCTTCCCCCGGCGATGACTGCCCAGTTTCCCCCTATTGGTCGACGGACCTGTCAAAATCAGCAGTCATGGCCATTGAAAAGATGAGTGACATATCCTAAGCCAGTGGCATTCACTTCCCATGGAAGTCAATGCAAAGGATATGACATCAGAGAGCCAGAGATGAAGAAGGACAAGCACAGCAGAAGCTGGGGTCCATTTCAGGGGCTGCCTCCTTTGAAGAATGCAGAACTTTAGACAAGTTGGACCTGCATTCCCTATTTCAATGACGTGGTCTACAGAGGACTTAGTTTCTGTCAACTTCCTGTCATTGAGGTCCATCGAGGACTACAAGTTATGTCTGCAAAAGAAAGGCTCGTTTCCAGGAACGTTTGGAGTGGAACAGCCTAATCACTAATCAGGAAATATAAAGTCTTTGAAGGGGGCGGCCCCTTAAAATGTGTCACAGCTAGAATCTACCCACACCACAACCCTTCCTCTTTTGGCCACAGAGGCTGCATCCTGCATGGTAATTAGTTCTGGCCCTCTCCTTTCCTCTTCCTCCTCTTTCTCCCTCTTTCCTCCTATCCTTTACCCACCCTACCTCCTCAGTAGACTCAGCTTCAGGTGAGGAGTGGTCAGCGTGGAGTGTGTGTTCTGCCACGTGTGGGGAGGGCTGGCAGAGTCGCACTCGTTTCTGTGTGTCCTCCTCCTACAGCACCCAGTGTAGTGGGCCACTGCGAGAGCAGAGACCTTGCAACAACTCTGCTGTTTGTCCAGGTAAGCCCCCACCCCCATCCAACCCCCTACTGCCACCTTCCTGCGCTCGCCCAGCCCTCTCCTGGACCTTGCCTCACCCACCTGATTCTCCTCTTCATGCACTTAGAAAATCCATGACCCCGGGATGATTTCTACCCTCACCTTGCAGAAAGAGCTTTGCCTGCAGTTCAGAATAACTCCTGCCATAAGAGCAGAGATTAGATGGTGTTCCCAGGTTCTTCTACATGCAGACAGGCAGGGAGACTCCACAACTTAGAAGTAAGAGTATCACAAAACTGTGGATCAACATGGATAATTCCAGTAACGCCAAACAACGCAGGAACTTATGGTAGTCAATACAGTTCATGGTCCCACTGAAGTTCTCCTGTGTTGTTTTGGGGTGTTAAGTGGGCCTGTGTCTGTCTGTCTATAAATCATACCCTAGCTGCTCTGATTGCAGTGCACGGCGCTTGGGACGAGTGGTCACCGTGGAGTTTGTGTTCATCGACCTGTGGCCGAGGTTACAGGTCCAGAACACGAACCTGCACCCCTCCTCAGTTTGGGGGAGATCCATGTGAAGGTCCAGAGAAACAAACCAAATTCTGCAACATAGCTGTCTGTCCAGGTAAGGAATACACATATAACCACATAAAAAGACTAACCCGAGTTAGAATAATTCATTGAATATACAGTGAAAAGCAATGCTGGAAGGAGTTAGAATGGGTCAAACAATATGCCTGTTGGATTCTGTAACCACCTCGGTTAAAGTGTGTTTGTATTGGAGGCCGATTGTTGTAACTGACAACAAACAACAACAAAAATCACACCCACTTCACGCAGCGATTTGCCAAATGTGGGGAGGTGAGAAAGTAGGCAGCATTCAACGTCTCCCTATTTTAGTCTGCACGCTAAAAATATACTTAATGCATGCACATGCCATTGTGTGCACATGACTTTAATCTCCCTGTGTTCCCACAGGTTTGACTGTTCAGTGCAACACAAGTGTTTGACTGTGGGGGGCTATACATGAGGCTGTATGTGCTAACAAGCATGTGTGAAGACGTCTATGTCCGTCTCTTTATTCTAAATAAGAATGAATACAAACCTGACCGTATCAAGCATTTCACACAGCCACTTCTGCCTTTTTGGGCTTTAGCGTGGTCACTTGGAACAGCCGTGGACACTTGTGTGTTTGTACAAAATAGCTTAATAATGAACCACATAAATAATTCTTTATTCTTTCTTCTTCTGCTCGATTGACTGTTGACTTTGACCCTGGCTACCCTCAGTGGATGGCGTGTGGAACGAGTGGTCCAGCTGGAGCTCCTGCTCTGCTTCTTGCTCCAACGGGACCATGCAGAGAACCAGGGAATGTAATGGCCCCTCGTACGGAGGCTCCGAGTGCAGAGGAGAGTGGCTGGAGACTGTCGACTGTTTCCTCGGAGAGTGCCCGGGTATGCAGCAAACCACAGCCAGATAAAAATATTCTTTATCATTCAGAAATGTTCTGATTATATTAGTTTAATGTGACTCTGAAGTTTAAAACTGCATAATAATTCACTCTGGGAGTACCTACATAATCAAACCCCTTTGAACACTCGTTTAGCAGCAGTTGGCTTTGTGGGTGTCATATCTTAGTTATGCTGTATGGCTTCGCCTGTGAGATGGATATGTCTTTATTTTTGTGTGTATGTATTAAGAAGGAATGATGCAGACACATTCAGACATGTTCCTCCCACGTGGCACTTACTTATCTTATATATATTTAAGTATCTTCTGATCATGAGCCACCTTACTGTATGTAAATGATCGCAAGGCATATTCCCTCCAGCTCCTCTGGATCAGTAAAGAAATATTTCAGCAAGGATTCAAGCTGATTCTGTTCCATATCTCTGTTTTCATTCTTTGGTCATCTGCAGTAGTTTTTTTCACCATTTACTACAAATCACATGGGCTTTACATGACCAGCAAGCCAAACACGCGCTGGTGTCGGTTTAAATGAATGAGCGTGCCTTTGAGGGTGCCACCAGTTACCGTTCATGTTCAGGATGCTATGAATTATCAATGAATTGAGAAAGTTTCGAGTCTCTGCTGTTCCATTTAAAGCCCAAGGGGAAATGAATACAAACTAGCGGCAATTTAAAACTCAAAGGCTACAATGCGTTTTGAAAAATGATCTGTAATGATGTAGTGTGCGTGTGTGTGTGTGTGTGTGTGTGTGTGTTCCATTGGGTCTGATCAAGTCATCTCTAACACCCTCATGTTGTATGCACTCTATCAGTGGATGGGAAGTGGCAGCCATGGTCTTTGTGGTCGGGCTGCTCTAAAACCTGTGGAGGAGGGAGCCAGCAGAGAAACAGGATTTGTTATGGGCCCTTTTTTGGAGGGCTGCCCTGTCCCGGAGAGAGAGAAGAGGTCCGGCGCTGTAACGAGAAGAGATGCCCAGGTTAGTGGCACGTGTCAGCCATGTTTCATAAGGCTTGGAAATCTGTTTTCATACATCTCACATGAAGCTCATTCCATCTCCTGTGAGCAGAGCCTCATGAAATATGTGGGGAGGACAACTTCTCAAACGTCGTATGGAAGATGACACCAGCTGGGGACACAGCAGCAGTGCGGTGTCCTCCCAACGCCATGGGTGAGCTCGGAGCTTTTGCCCTCCAGTAGTAGACCCAAATGTCCACTGGGTTAGAAACACCTTTAAGTGACATCAACCCATTGTTTTATGTTTCTGCACACAGGGCTCATTCTGCGCCGCTGCACCCTGGACGAGGAGGGTATAGCCTACTGGGAGAATCCCACCTATATGAAATGCATTTCCAATGACTATCGCAGTATACAGACTTTGGTGAGCATTGATTCATTGTTGTTTAAACTGCTGGCAGCCTTAAAGCAATAAAAACACCTGAAGACAGTAACTGTGGCTTTTTAAGCTGGTTTGTCAGGGTTTAAAGGTGTGAGAGTTCAGTAGAGTTTATTGGGTCAAAGCCTGGTGGCACTGTTATATTGAATGTCTTCACAAGTCCATCAGCAACTAAAGCAGGCTGATGAAAGACACTGGGACAAAATGTTATTAATGACATATGATTGGTTGAGGAGTGAGCGTGAATGACAGGAGATATTTTCTCCGTTAGACGAGAGAACACTTATCCAAAGCACAGCGTGGCCTTGTGGGAGATGGGGTTTCGGAGGTGATGACCAAGCTGAGGGTGACGTCCAGCGACGGGACCAGCTACAGCGGCGATCTGCTGGCCATCGTGGACGTGCTCAAGAATATGACGGAGATCTTCAGGAGGGCGTACTACAGCCCCAGCAGTGCAGACATGAGGGTGAGTCGATGCGTTTGAGCAGATGCTGATTTGAGCCATGGATTATTGCATATTTGGTGCTCTGCTGAGTATGTGTGTGTGTGGGATTGGGTAAAACTAAACCAGTGTGTGTGTGTTCATTGTAATGAAGGAACATGTCACCCAGTGTAACATTAAGGCTTACTGATGTGCTTTGAATTGCTTTCGGACAACAATGGAGCTGTGGTACAGAGGGGTCTGTTCACAGGGTTTTATAGACCCTCCCCAGCCTTATGTTCAAAATACGTAAAGACCAGACTACAGAGAAAACAGCTAAGTGCAACATCACTTTGTCTTTGTTTTCCAGAACTTTGTGCAGTCAGTCAGCAATCTGCTGATGGAAGAGAACAGGGAGCGATGGGAGGAAGCACAACTGGTTTGTATTAACCTCTGTTTCTAAAACAGGTTGCACGCTGTCACCTCATCTGTAATTATATCTTTTCTGGAACTTAGTGACAACAACCTTGTGGCTGTAGAACTGATGAGTTAGACGCCGTGACAAAGACACAGGTGGACAAACTGCCCACCTGTGTCTTTTCATAGGTAGAAGGAGAGGAGAACTGCTGAAGAACAGAAATAGCTGGAGCTAATGACTAACCGAGTCAAAGCAAACGCCCACTCATCCATCTGCTGCGCTCGTCCGCCTGCGCATCACTGTCTGTGTTTCCGTCCAGCCGCCCGTCCTTTTCTCAGGAGTGTCACCTTTCAGCAACCAAACAATGCCAAATAAACCAACCCGGGCTTAAAACGCACAGAACACACTTTGTGCTCAAGAAGGAAGACGGCTGGCTTCACAGTTTCTGTCATTACGTCTATTATATGTATGTTCAAGTGTGGCTTGCCAAGAGCTGTGGAGTACTTTCTTATTTAACCGTGACCCTGATGAACACAATTTCCTATAAACACAAACTTTGCATTAAGCTGGAGCATTTTTCAGTGTGTACGAATGTGTACGTCTGAACTTCTCAGCAGCCAGAGGGGTCTTTTTTTTTCTCGATGGCAAAATCAATAGTAAAAATTGCAGGAACTTGAAAGTTACATTAGGGAATTCATCACTTTGGGCACCGTGTCTTGCTTTAATGTTGGGTTTGAGAAAGAGCGGTACAGCGTGTTATCACAGAGCCAATGTTTCAGTCTTCAGACCTTTATCAGGTGCGAAGACAGATTACCAGCCGTTCGTTCATTCAACTCAAGGTTAAGGTGTGGCAATTATAAACTGATTAAGTTCTAACTTGTTTGTTAATTATATATGCAGCTCTGAAGTGGTTATTTAATCTTAAGTCTGCAATTTGTGGATTTCTCCAGTTTAAAATCTATTTTATAAGCCTTTATCTTAACTGAGTTGGTATCCTGCTGACATGATGCATTATACTAAAAACAGGTGTTAGGAAACCAGAATTAGCATGTCCACAATAAAGTGATAAATATCGTTTAATAACTTAAAAATAGCATATGTTCTGCCTCGGCTGTTCCTGTGAATGCAGCTCACAAATCCAAGGTGTTCTCACTAAATCATCCTGTCGCGTTGGAGGACTGCAGTTCTCTTGTTAAGTGTTGCTCAGTCTTATATTTCAGACTTTGTCCCAGAGTTTGAAAATAAAGTGAGAGCAAGTACGATTGGAGTCAATTTCATATTCCGCCATCATCAAAATGAAGAGCGAGACGGTGATGAACAAAATGTAAATATTAATGTTGCGTGGAGTCTTGGTTTTGTGGCGCTGAACCGACAGGCTGGTGTGACAGTGTCTGCCATAAACCCGGCGTTTCTGCCTTTTGTGTGTCAAGTGTTTGGGCGGCAGCTCAGAATATTCAGCCCGCATCTATAATCCCCTATCTCTCATTCTACTTTCATGTGTCTCTGTTTTCTCAGCTGGGGCCAAACATCAAAGAGCTGTTCCGTCTGGTGGAGGACTTTGTGGATGTCATTGGCCTGAGGATGAAAGACTTCCAAGACATGTATGAAGTCACCGATAACCTAGGTCAGCCTTATCTCCATCCAGGAGATCTCTAGTCCTATCTCTGCTCATCAGAACAAATGCTCTTATCTCTGCTTTTCTTTCTCCGGACATTGATCTTCATAACTGCAATGGCTGTGCATAACAGGATGGGCGGGGGGCTGGTGAGGTGATGGCCAAACACACAATTCCTGTGCCTCCGATCTCAGGTTTACATCTCTGTATCCATGCGCAGGGTTCATTTGTATCTGTTGACCAAAGGATGTCACATACATCGACATCAGTACCTAAAAATGAAAGTGTTGCTGGTGACAGGATATTTTAAATATCAATTATTAATCAAACCACACCATTGAATAATATAACTGAAAGGGACACTTTATTAACAGGCGGTGCAGCCGATCAGCGTCATTGACACTGTGGTTCAAGCATCAAGCTGCGTAGAGCAGACGAGGCGGGCGGGAAGTCAGACACAGCGACAGCAGAGAGCGTCGAATCAGTTTTCATATAAAACACCACGATCATCACATAGTTTAACCACGCCGCTATGGAAAAGCTGCAGACATCAGGGGACAATGATCATTATACATGACTTATTCTACATTAATATTAAATATACCTTAATTTACTTAAAACAATTATATTGGACTCAATACTGCCACTTATGCCCACATAACATAACAGGCTCTCATCAGATTTATATTTATATTAGCCTTTTGTCCTATACCTCAGCTAGGATGAGTATTGTATTGTATCCATAGCAACAAGCCTCATTTCAACCCCTATACACATAACATATGTGGCCTTTAAGCTCTACAGTGTGAAGGCTGTCAGATGAAGGTGTCCTGTGTGTGCCGACCTGTGCAGACCCCTGCAGCTCAGATGGGCTCCTTCGGTGTTTGGTTGGTTTTGTTTTTGTTTTTTTTTTTGAGGTTGGGATTTTCCCACCATCCTTTTCATGTGAATTCCTCTGCCTCAAATCACTGAATATTATTGGACGGAAGCACGGCGCAGGCTCTGTTTCTGTAGCTTTCTATTTCTGCTCCTCTGTGTCTACATCAAGACAACAAGCCCATGGCAAATATTAGCGCTCCCCAGGGCAGCAGGTCTTAACATGTGTCTTATGGGACTCTGAATCCACATTCACCGCTACCTGCTGCCTCCTTCTGTTGCCCAGCGCCTGTAAAATCTCTATTTTTCTCAAATAGGGGAAAAATAATGCAGTGTAGTCATCAGAGAGGATCTGCTGCTCTCTGTGACCTCCAGATAAAAACGAGGCAGAGTTTGAGTTGAGTCGAGGGAGAGTATGTGGGAATTGAGGCCAGATGAGAGGTCCTGTTTATAGCCGTGCCACCTCGCTGTCTGGAGCCAAACAGCCGCCCACACCAGCAGCAGCACCCCCCCCCGGGGCAGCTGACCTCCTCTTCCCTCCCACACCTCAAACACAGGCAACGCCACGTAAAGGAGCGCTCCATCGTCTGCCAGCATGTAGTTAGATAAGAGTTTCTTCCTCCACACCCATCAAAGTGGTCAAGTCGGATGGGACGTGGGAATTCATCAGACTTGATCTTCAACTGCTGAAAGTTTTTTTCTTGTTTGTTTGTTTTAATATTTTAACATTTTAGCTATATTTTTATGACATTCTATCACTGTCGGTGAGGCGTGAGAGACTCTGGGTCTTATTCATCTCAGCCATCTCAGAATGAACTGAGGGCTTGTTTTCACCTCTGACATCACCTTACTGCTGTGTGACTGGATTATGGTGCAGCTGCCGGCTGCGCGCCTGCAGTCTGAAATAATATTCCAATCCTCAGAGTTTAGGACTTTGGCCCTTTTTATGTCATCCTGTTTCACCTCCAGCTGCTTCAGTTTTCATTCAACTTTAATTCATTTACTAATTAACTTGTAAGTATTTTAACATGTTACCAAAGTTTGAGTCATGTCTAACAGGGGTCAGTCTTCAATCTGTGATCTATATATAGATATATAGATGGATATGAATATGTAAACAATAATAATTAATACAAATGTACATACGTTCTTAAAACTTCTGCCAAGTGTTTTTATTTTTCTTGCATTTTTCTAGCATGAAAAAACAGGAAAAATATATATTTTTTAAACATGTCCACTCAGGTGGACAGCGTATGCTTTGAGTATTCTAACTAAAGAAATATGCTGTTACAGTAAGTGAACATGTTTTGACATATTGTAACACCGTTCAACCCATGCATATACAAGAAAATGGCTTTTGAACAGCTGTCCACTGTAGTGACCACTAAAGGGTTAACTTTACAAATTACACAGTCAGCTTATACACGGCAGGATCAAACAGCTGACAGTGGAGGGAATGAGCCATACTGACGTTACAGACAACAGACAAACATTTTCCATGAACATATGCTACACAGATCTTATGTTTTTATGGCTTGAATGTTGTCACGGTTTCACTTATAACTGCAATCCCATAGAGTAGTCCTGGTCAAGCCACAGTAATGTAGACAGCTTTGCCACAACGATGGGGCTGTGGTTTGGTTGATTGTCAGTGGCCTGGCAGTGTAAGCACGTTCCCCCATCAGAAGAACACCCACACTGACATGAGTGTTATCAGAGTCACAAGTTAAATTCTGATTGGTTCACGGGACACGGCGACAGGTGACCGCCCACTTTAAACCTCAGAGAAGAGCACAGGGAAACACATGGGCAGTGAAATACCTCCAGCAAACCTGCTCTGACTTTGAGAGCAGAGAAAACCATCTTATTGCTGAAAATGTGTTTTCATGGCATCTATATGGTGACACAGAACGTGAATGTATGTTAAAAATGAGGAAATAACACATGGAGGTTTCAGTCGTCACTGTTTGTCTGTTACAGTTTTGAGCATCCACAAGCGTCCCGTGATGGGTCACGCAGACATCAATTTCCCCATGAAGGGCTGGAGGGGCATGGTGGACTGGGCCCGCAGCTCTGAGGACAGAGTCACCATCCCCAAGAACATTCTGTCCACGGGCAAGCCAGGTGAGAGCAACCCCCCAAAAACACTGAGACTCAACGACATGGAAGTGTATGTAGACCCACTGTGTGAGTAAGTGTGACCAGGAAAGGGTGAAAACAGTGACAAAATAATGAGCGGGTGATTTATGAATTTATTTATTTAGAGCAAAACATGTTTTCCCAAATACTGATTACAGCAGGCCCGTGTGTCTCCCTCCATTTGAGAATCCAAGAATGTGTGTGCTGTAACCTGTGTGTGTGTGTGATTGGGAGGGGGCCGTCGGGACTAAAAAGCAGAAATGGGGAGCAGCAGTTGATTTATAAAACAGTGTTTACTGCCATTAATCTGCAAAGCAGAGCGCCCGCTCAGACAAATGCACGCAGAGATGGCTGTGTTTAATGCTGAAGATAAAACATGCAGGAGAATAACAAAATCGTTTTTCATCACCCGCTGTTCAGCAGCTGTACAGCAAAAAGGTGCGTTGTCTTCAATAAGGCCACAGTAAGTTTCATAAAATGTTAATACGATGCTCACTTGCCTTAATATTTTGATGGCGCTGAATTGCACAGAGCAGGAGCGTTCCCATATCTTTTATATCTGCCGCCATGAAGAGAAGCAAACAAGTCTGTGGTCTTACAGCAGCGACAAACTGAGGATAAAAGAAGGTGAATGCATGTCTGAAGGTGTAAAAGGGTCAGGTGTTTGGATAGCATTTCGTGTCAGTGCAAATTTACAGACTGAAGTGTATATTTTGAATATTTAATCCATAAAGTATTCATGGATATTAAATAATAACTACAGCAAACAGCCTTACAAACGTGCTGCAGACAACAAATGTGTTACCATAACTCCAGTAGTCTCAGTATGAAGCAGCATGACTGATGTGTGTGTGTGTGTGTACCCTCCACCTGTGATGCAGTTGTGCCATACTGTAATGTTCAGTGGAAGTTGGACTCTGTTGGACTCTCTTGAGGACCCCAATAGGTGGACTGCAGGCCATGCTGAGAAGGATTAAATCTAGGGGGGGGGGGCAGTTGCATGTGTTGTAAATCATCTCGTGTGATGCTGCTGCAATCAAACCTGTGCATTCTGTCAAGCCCTGGGAAACGGTGGGAGAAACAACTGAGCCAGAGTTAAAGTCGTGCTCCGAAAACAGAGGAGTGGACAGAGAGACGGCTTTGAGTCAGGAGTGAACAGACTCCAGAATGCTCGCTCTTCTCACGGGCAGCTCAAAACCAGGACGTCTCATATCCGAGACCACGGTGATTATTAAAGGCAGCAGCGTGAGGAGCTTCTGCCGGACAGAGCACAGAGCATCTCTGAGCAAACATAAGCACTCAAATCTGAAGTGAAAGCACAGAAAATAAAGAGTTTTATAAGGCAGTGAATCATAAGGCAGCTGGACCTCTTTGTATTATTTCTTTATTTCCTCTGAATCCTGCCCTCCTTTCTCTTTTATCTCGGATAATATCTCGGTAATCTCAAGCTAAATCATCCAGTCACCTGCTGAATGTTTCTGGAATGCACAGTCAGAATTCAGCTGGCATCCATCCGCGTGAACGAAACGGGAGAAAAGTTCACTCAAGTTGACAAAATAGGTGTTATGATGTGGTCGAGCCTGAGAAAAACGCTAACGCCGGGGACGCCTCAGTGTGAATGACTCAGCAGTGGTAAATGGCTGGAGGCTGGAGTGTGAGGAGGATGGGTGCATTTAGCCCCGGGCTCGTGTCTTGTGTCACACTCACAGTCATCCTGCAGCAGCATTGTGGTAAAAATGATCAGGGCTTAATAAATTGATTCATTTTTAATTAATCGATTAACGCGGAGCTTTCCAGCATCACCGAGCGCAGTGTACAGTGAGGTGAGTTGGGAGGCATATAGGTGTCTGTGCGTCACGAGTTGTGATTAAGAGCAGCACCAGCTGAGCTCGCCTGCTCACTGCAGGCAGGTGTTAGGTACACAGTTTTCAGTAGCGGCAGGGTTATTTGTCAGCCGGGATGTTTTCGACCATTAAAGACAGCCCTGTACTGCTCGCATGCTAATGAGGCCGTCACTCCTAATCAGGAGTCAACAGGAGCCAATCAGGAGCAATTAGAGACAATTTCCTCCCCAGCTGGGAGATGTGTCTCCACGGTGGCAGTGTCACACCAGCAGCCAGCCCTCTTTATGCACACAGCTTGGACGTGCTTACATGGATTAAAATGGCTCTCTGATGCCTTGTTTACACCGATTGATCGGGGCCCGTCTCACATCTCCAGAAATGCTCGCAAATTTTTCTTAAAATGACGAATAAATAAACAAACACGCTCCGTCTGCAACAAAAGAACAGAGAGAGGGGTTTTATGTAATGCCTCTGAACAGTAAACGAAACAGTGTGTGGAGGCTACGGGGAGAATTTGATTTGCCTCTGCTTTGCAGTCTGCAAACAGACAACAAAACAACAATCCCCTCCAAATAAGGTCCCCGAACAATGGAAAATAAATAAATGGGTTTTAACTAAAATGCTAATTGCATTTAGATTTTTATTTAAACTGCAAATGAAAAATTGTATTAATAATTTCATAAGATAAAAAATATCATATTGGTAATTTTCCAGGTATTTAGGGCCCCATGGTGGCCAATAGCTGCAATAAGGTCATAAAAAGGCAGTTTATGGTCGCAAACAGAACTTGAACCTAGTCTTCACTCAAAGGATGATATAGGTGTGTTGGTAAATTGGCGTGCATTTCATTTTCAAATGCATGCTGCACAGTTTCTGTCAAACTGTTCCCTTGCTGTCCATAAAATATAGCATGAGACTCTGCAGGAGCATCTGAAGCTTGGTTGGCGTCTGTTATACATGCACAGCAAGCATTAGGTCTGCATTCATTTCCCTTCATCCCTGTGTTTCTGCTGCGTGTCCCTCATTGAAACATTGCAACCGATGACAAATTTGCATTCCTCCAAATTCCTCAGTCACCTTTAAAGACGTCATCACAGGATGACCGTCATTAGAGACCACACACAGTTCCATTCTTATTTTAAATTCGTTTGTCAGGCCTGAAATGTTTTTAAAAAACAAACAATGAAACAAAATCTAATTTAAAGTCACGTTCACTCAATGATTTGCGTTCAGTGATTCAGTGACTTCTCATATTTGTAGTGCTTACGTGCCTCAAACAGCTTCTGGACCAACTGTAGATGTTCTCTGTAGCTCGCTGGATAAGCGCTGCGTGTGAAAGGTGTGCGTGTCTTTATTTCTCTCCACATGAAGCGACGCTCGCAGCAGCGACCTCTCAGTATTAACTGTGCCCTGTGGAGAGTAATTGTAAACAAAGTAATGTATACCCTGAGTGTTTCGCTGAGACTGATTCCATGCACCCTTGTAGTCTAGCATGAGTTGAATATTGATATGAAACATATGCAAAGCTGACTTGTTAAGCATTTTGAATCCAGCATGGTTTGCATTCATGTTTACATGCAAGCAGTCTTCTTCTTCACCCCCTTTGTTGGTGCATCGGTGTGTCAGTGCCACCAGTTGCTCACTGGGAGACTGGGAGACGCTGCATCACATCACGCGCATGTGAATCTGAATATGTGTGACGTCACGGACGACAGCAGACACTCTCACCTCCACCTCGTGCATGCTGTCTCACGTGCTGTTTCTGCGCGAGCACATCAAGCCTAAAATCCAATAAACAGAGCATTAGTTGTGCATTCATATTTAATGCTACAAGTCCAATTAATTTAGAGACAGTGATATTTCCCATATTTTTACTTTTTACTTCACTTCACATCCTGTTGTTGTTGCTCGAAGCCTCCATTAAAAGGCGGCGGGAGCGAAATACAGCAAAAGTTGGTATGCATGATCAAAATAAAATGTGACGAGTAGCGAGAGGTGAGTTAAATTTGCATGATGTTTACTCCGCTCTTGGCATGTGTGTTACTGTTAGGAGGTAATGGAGTATATGAGGTAAGCACAAGTGCACGCTCGCTGTGAGATGGTTTCTTCTAGTCCACTTCCTCTCACCGCTAACCGGTTGAGAGCCCCCGATATGACAAACCCCTCCCTGCGAGCGGAGGTGTGCTGAGGCAGGAGTCAGACAGAGCCTTGGAATCTGCTCCGGAGTCTGTGCTTGTGTCGTGAAACGCAGCCTTGCCCGCTCCTTCCGCTGTGTGAAGCCATGTGAGTGAAGAAACGTGTGCAAGACTACACGCGTGGACACATTCACACTCCAACATATGCAAACAGATATTCAGTGCATACATCATACAAACACATGTGCATACTGACAGATACTTGGCTATGAAGTGTTTGAGTTCTCACACACAGACATATGACTTATTGAATCACTGGTTAAAGTCCCTCCAGGCTTGCTCTTGTTGGGCACAGACAATCTGGCTGAGCATATTGGACGGGGCAGCCAAAGAGTGGATGAGCAGGACACATAATACTTCATCCCCCCTAAAACACACACGCGCGCAAACACACACGTCTTGCTCTGTTCCCCCCTGATGCCCATGGGAGCTCAGCTGTTGCCTGGGAGCTACAGCCTCTGCCTGCTGCCTGGCACACTACAACATGCTCTCAGGCTGCCATGTAGTGTGCTGGAGCAGAAGAGCTGGATGTCTTCAGATGGCCCGGCAGATGGAGTTGTGTTTTTTTCGCCTTTGACACCGCAGCCGGAAAGAGAAGGCTTCTCCTCGCCCCGGGCCTGTCTGTGCATTCATGTTGTCCAGCAGTCAAGTTTTGACAAATTTATTCCGATGCTGGCTCTATTCTGTCGTCTCTGAGCTGCAGCAGGGGGAGCTCACCAGCAGAGAGCTGCAGCCACACGCAGAGACGCACAGATACAAATCAGAAGAACTGTAGGTCTGGTGTGATTGGCTGATCTCGATTTAATGGATGGATTCCTGACTGGGACAGTGGTGCGTGCGCTCAGGTGCAGCCGGAGCACCCGTGGCAGCACTGGATGAGCCGAGGCACCAGATCGTTTACTGAGTGGTCACCTCAGTGAGCTCTGTACTCTCTGTCCACCCAGCACACAATATCTTCATTTAATGAAACTTCCATTTGATCCCCAGTCTCTGGTGACCCCGGATCTCTCCTCTGCCGACACAGTGGACCCAGCAAACTTTCAGTCAAATCCTATTTTTCATCCTGCATCAAACGTCTTTGCAACAATAGACATTCATCGTATTTTTAATCTGTAACTCTCATGAAATCATAATCTGAGATTGTAATCTTGGACATGATGCTGTTAGAGATAAACGGTTGTTGTGGGTCAGTGCCTGGCAGGTCTCAGTGAACATAAGGATGCATCTAAATAGAGTAGATGTTCCAAACTATACTAGATCACTGCTGCTCTTCATTATGATTCCTTTGACTAAATATGCCTGCAAAATACAGAATATATCAATCTCACCATCGTTACACTGAGTAGTAGCAAAATGAATTCAAGACCTCAAACCACAACAGATGTCTCTTTGGTAAAAACAAACTAATTAGGATTTATTTTAAAGTAGCTAATCGCATCAGCTTACTGTGGCAACCAGTTAACTTTGGGTTGTTTTTTTATTATCTTAAAACAAGCTCCCAGCAGGAAGCCAGACAGATATGATACAGCTGAATTACACTCAGTGTTTTATGCCAGTGCAGTATTGTGCTAAACAGAGAGATAGGAAGAATGAAAAGTACAGATACACTCCAAAACTGATGCTAACCGTGAAAGTTGAAACACTAATAATGCTGTTTATACTACATCTGGCGTCTGCATGCACGGGGTTAGCACAGGCAAAGAAGAGTGAGTCTGAATGTGTCGTCAACAAACACACAGAGAACCCCTTCAGGGTCTTCAGTTGATCCGATTCAGGTCCAGGGTTTAATTATTTTTTAAAATAGTGCTAATGTAATGTATGGTATGATGGGATCGCTGAGTTTTGGGGGTGGGAACTGGAGGCCTCTGAGAAAGTTGGTCCACAGTTTGACAGCCTACAAGCTGTGCAGATGCTCAGAGGCTTCAGTTTCTTTACTCCTCCACTGCTGAAGTGAGATTTAGTCAAGCGTTGTTCTGTTTTTCTGTTTTGTTGTGTTGTTTTGGGTTTTTTTTTTCCACGGTGAGGACAGTGTCAGGCTTTACTATGGAGATTATGGAAATTAGCAGTGTCAGTTGTGCGTGCATGCATCTGTGTGTGTGCGTGTGTGCGTGTGAGAGAGAGACTGTAAAGCAGTGTAAGAGACAGTGTTCATAGCTGACTAGTCATGTAGGCCAGTTCCAGTGTAAAGAGCTCTTGGGGGCTGGAGGAGTGGAGGCAGCATGGCTGACCTGCATTCTCCTCTGTAGCAGACCACAGCACTAACATAGACTGAACCATTCACTCGAACTGAACAACACTTAACACTCCTGTCTGTGTGTGTGAACCTCTGCTTCCTCCCCATCACAGATTCAGACGAGTCCTCAACGTTTGTGACTGGCATCGTTTTGTACAGAAACCTGGGCAGCATTCTAAATCTGCAGAGGTAAGACCACTGACTGCTACGACTGCAGCTAATAGATTAGACGCTTTGTTGATGGCTAACCAGGTTTCCCTCTGGCTGTGGAACATCACTGTCACGGTTCCTTCTACTCATATTACTCAACATCGGGGCAATTTAGAGAGATCTGTTCAGAAATGAGCTTACCAAACATATATTGCTTTTGGTCTAGTTTACCTGGGCAGTAGCACATAGAAGATACTAGGGAAACTTTCAGGGAATATTGCAAAATGTGTTCTACAAACATCTCCTCATTACCATCTCCTCATTAGCCTATTCTGACTCTTTCAATGGATGCATTGCCATCAGTTGCCGTGGAGAGTGATACAGTAGCTGAAATGAGAATTTGAGAATTAGCTAGCTAGTATTGCTTTCACATTCAATAGGTTTCTTTCAGATTACTAAAACATGAGAGAAAAACAGCAAATTGAAGATTGAAGTTTGGACTATATGGGGCTGTAGGCTTGATGTAGAGGGCTGTAACATATGGGAACTTTATACAGGTCCTAATGGTTTTAGCCATGCTAGTAGCATAACTCTGTGACAGGGAATGTAGATGAGTCAGTCAGTCCATCATTTTGTTCTGTGCCTAAAGCTATTGGATGGTTTCCATGATATTTTGAGCAGACGTTCATGGTTCTTGAGAATTTAGGTGAAATGCCCCTCACACTAGGACCGATTGCCCTGATCGTTCTCAGAGATATTCTGGATGAATTTTAGCATTTTTAGTGATCCCCCTGACTGTCACTTAGATTTTACTTTATGACCACATAAACATAAAATTTTCCCATCACCCTCTGCAGAACTTTTTAGTGCAAATTGAAATCCTAACAGGCTGCACCGAGACGGGCACGGTAAACACTTCACCTGATAAATATCATGCTGGCCTTATCACTGTGAGCATATTAGCATGCTGACGTTAGCATTTAGCGCCTTTGTGCAGACTCGCAGAGCTGCTAGCAGGGCTGTAGACTGTTCCAAGCCAAATACAGATTGCATCTTTCAGTTGATGTAGTTCAATGCATGTAGTGATGCTTGAAAGACAAGCACAGAGATGGACGGATAGATGCACAAACAAGTATTTAGTTTGTAATTGGCTTCCAGAGCAGCTGGTATACGCGATGTGGTGCCCCTATGAAGAGGTGAACATTGTAAGAGCCCTCCACTGTAACAAATACAGTCATTAGTGTTAGTGCTTTCTCATCAGCCACTGCTGTGGTTTGGGTCATGTAAGCTGAAGGCACAAGGCTGACTCTGTTAGGGGACAATCACGGTCATGGTTGAAAGAAACAAGCACAGACTATTACTGAGACAGGGAAATGTAGTAAATGTACCTCCCGTTTGAAAGGCACGCAATCTTTCGAACCATCCATCCACCCTGACCTCCGTCGCAGCAGTTCCACCTTTGCACGACACAACACAGTCACCGTCTACACAGCTACACTTTTTTAGTTGAATCAGCTTCTGGAGAACTTAAAGTTATCTACTGAAGTTTTGACGTAACAAAGAAATTCTCCAGTCAAGGACGGTCCTTGAAACTTAAGTGAAAGGCAGCATTGTCAATCCAGGATGGAGAATACAAATGACTCCAACTAATCCAAAAAACATTAAGCCTGTTAAAAAGCGTTTGGTCACATGTAGATCACATTAACAAAGATGATTACACTATATTTTAACGTTTACATTACTTTAAACCAGCGGCACATTGTCGCTGATGCACGCAGCAGCTGAAGCGTATTCCTGGTTCCCACCGCGCTGGGCGTTGTGGATCGTCACGGCAGAGCATTTTACATCAGCGCTGCTGCGAGTGCTTCCAGTTAAACGAAAACATGGATTTAATGCAGAAACAGCGGCACACTAGCAGTGGGTGGCCTCATGTAGTGCGTCTTTTATCTCCGTGAGTAAAGGGATTTCTTGGAGGAAGTTGCTTTTGCTGTTTGCGTCACGATTAACATACATTTTAACACAGCAGTGTCTGTGTAATGATTTGTGTGTGTGTGTGTGTGTGTGTGTGTGTGTGTGTGTGTGTGTGTGTGCATACTGCAATGCATGTACCTTTCTGTGAATAACAGCCTGTTATCTATGGCTGTGGTAATGTTGGAAAGGAGCTCTCCATTATGATAATGTGGTAAAAGCACATAATAAACTGGTAAGAAACAGGGAGATGAAGCAGACCCTCTACTCTCTCCAGTCCTCCCACGTGTTTGCTCTGAATCTGTGGATTGCCGCTGCTCTCCATATTTCTCAGCTCCTCTCCTCTCTTCTTTTATTTTCCTTTTCATCCTCGTCTCCTCTCCTCTTCTGCATTTTGATTTCCCCCCCTCAAGGAAAAGGAGACGAGTTTGAGGCAAGAGACTAGATGACACAAACATTTAAGTTGACTGATTGTGTTGCGGAATGGTGAGAGGGCGCTTGTGCATGGAGGATACAGTGATGGTGTGAGGAACTGGAAAACGGAGCATGGGCTGTTGAACATGTTTGGCCAACTGGAAGCTTTCGGTGTCAGTACTTCCAGTAGCAATTCACTTTTTTTCTGGTTGTCTCATTCCACATGATTGATAGTACCTATGAAAGGCAGAAATTGCAATGCATACTAAACAGGCGGGCAGAATATGACGTAGAACGCCCCCTAAATTTTCTCAGGTAAGCTACAGATGAGAGAACAAAAACCACTCTGACTCTGTGGGGTTTACTCATCAGGCTGGGTTATATGTTTGGTCTGAAGCACAGTGCAAAGACTCTGACAAGCTCATCAGAGGCAGATGAGTCAGTAATCTGTTACATGTTGTAGTGTTGATTAAGCAATTGACGCTCATGTGATTTGGCAGTGTTACCGTTTAAAGAGGCTCTAATGAAATGCTTTAGCATTTTGTGACAGGTGTGTGACCTTTTTAATTTACGGGCAATGAGAACAACGCCAGTTCAAACCTTAATGACCGGGGTGCCACCCTGACTCTGGTGCTCTCTTGGCTTTCCGTCTATGAGTTGCCTTTGACTGAGACGTCACTGTTGACCTGGATTGCGGCTTAATTTTGGTCCCAGGGGTGATTTCTGACACCAGGCAGGTCAAAGTTGCCATTTACTGCGTAATATCAGATCATCACAACATGGTGTACACATATTTATGGTTGTCTTGTCAATTGTCAACTGTTAAAATGACCCCACTCCCTCACAGGTGGCTGGTTTTGTCTTTGAGTCAAAGGTGTCTATTGGTTGGAATACCATTAAACTTGTGCAGCCATGGTTCCCATGGGGTTGATGATGCTGATGCCAAAGTTATCTTTACCCAGTGAAACAATGACTTGATTTACCAGCAGGTATTCATGGTTCACAAACAACGTGCACAAAATGACATGGGTGATCCCGAAGATGGACATGATGATCATTGTGCCTGCTACACAACAGCATTATAGCGTTGCCAAGCATTTTAGCATCATTGGTGTAAGCTTCTGTTTAGGTCAAACCTCCCCTGTGTCAGTGGGGACAGACTGCCACTAATGATTTTCTTTCCCTCTCTAGAAACAGCACAGTCCTCAACTCCAAGGTTTTGTCGGTGACCATCAAGCCCACCCCAGCTTCTCTCTCCGCTCCATTCGCAGTTGAGTTCTCTCACCTGTACAACGTAAGTGACTTTTGCTTTAAAACCATTTCAGAGACCTGTCGTGATATTGCATTGTGTTGCTGGCTCTTTCATGAAGCTCATGCATTGTTTTATGTTTTAGGGCACTACCAACCAGACCTGTATATCCTGGGACGAGAGCGACAGGTAAGATCAACTATATTGCTGGTTCTTGCACCTTAACATGTTAAATATGTGGGTACTGACTGATATGTCTCTGTCTGAGCTGACCCAGCTATTGGTTCTATTGTTGGAAATGTAGGACCCAGCAGTTTGGGCTTGATCTGTGCTCAAAACTCAGCACAGGGATATTTCAGCCTCTACTGCACATTCTTTCAATCCCATGTTTGGATATTTTAACGTTGTGGAACTTCATAAATCTCTATATACCTAACAAATATTACTACCTACACATCAATCTGCTAAATTTGCCCAAAGCGTTCATGATCCCCAGAAGACGAACCCCATTGATTTGCATGTTCTAGCTTTAACTCGAAGACTAAAAGACATTATCCCTTAAATTGAGTAGGATCTAAAGAAATCAAAGATATCATTGTCTGTGCTTTTCCATTCACCTTTCATTGAGATAATGTCAAACACCTAATATTTTCATAGCAATGGACAGCAACAAGCGTTAACCCACATTTTCCTCTGGATGAATTTATGGAAATTCAGAGATCTCAACCCTTAATGTGATGTAATGAACATTGAGACCTGTTGGACAAACAGTTTACCTTCAAATGCTTTTTGAACACTGTTATAGCAAATATAGTCAGTTCCCCACGGCGACAGCAGTACCCCCTGGGTTAGAAGTAGACCTGCTCTGGAATCAGTGGTCTATAGAGCATAAGGTAGCCCCTGGTACTCCAAGTGGATGTTTTACAGACACCACGTCCCCCCTGAAAGTTCCATGGCTGGCCGGTGTTTTCTATCTTGACAAAGTCAGTGCACTGCTCCCCAGTGAAAGGTGCTGAGTGTGTTGGACAGCTCCACAGCTCTCGTCTGGGAAAACGCTAACCCCACGCTATCACTGCTACGACACTGATGCAGCATGTGGAAAATTAAAAGTGTCGCTCACAGCTTTCCTCCCTCTCCCTGCCCACGCACACACATCAACATGTGCGACGGAGAGCAGTTCAGAGTTTACTGAGAGAGAGAGAGGGAGAGGGAGAGAGGCAAGCATGACAGGATGAAGGAGTAAAACATACATATTGAACAGTTGAGTTTTACTGCCTCTGTGGCCATATTCAAAGCAGCACTCATTTGCTCCGTGCTCTTAAGTGCCCTGTTTGTTTAAGACAAGAAAATAGCGCGAGCATGTGAGAGTGAGCAGCGGGCGAGGAGGAGAGAGAGGGCGAAAGAAAGAGGCAAACATTTTGCAGCCTTATTGCGACGCAGGTTTGGACATTTGCATTTAGATGGATGCGAACACTTGTGTTACAGAGACAGAGAGCAGAACATTTATGGCCTCAGTCAAGGGATTAAAAGAAGTTTGGCCTGGCACATATAGACCCGGAGCAAGACAAACATTGAAACGCAGCGGCTGAGGTGGTTTGGCAGAGAAAGAGGAATTGGAAAGATGTTAATAGGACAGACTGATGCATAAATGTAGCTTAAATGTGATGGTCCATCGTCAGTCGCTCTGTTATATGACAATCTGAATTAAACATAAACTGCATATATGCTGCTTTGGTTCTTCTTTGAAACTTGACACTTCCTACAAAGATATTTCACAATAAAAGCTATCTCGCTATCACGCTATGTAGTCTGGGTCAGACCACGGCAACCCACTATATTATATTATGTGTTAGACTCTTCCTCTTCTTAAATTCACGTACGTAATCATAATATAATTGGGCAGTATCTCAGTGAATGCACTGTTGGTAATGATGGTACTACCAGCGGCCAAACCTGCCTGACTGTAATCTTTAGCCAAGTATTGTTGAGTCAGATCTGCTTTTTGTCGGTCAGCTCAGATTCAGTCCTGTCAGACTGTGTCGAGGGCACAGACGCATCAGCGTTTCTTTGAGTTCTGGATATCGGTCACTGTTTTTCCCAGCGTCAGCTCCTGGGGAATTCCAAAAAGTGACCTGCCAAATTCTTAAACACAATAAACAATGATGTGTTCGATCCTGCGCCCACTTTCGGGACCAGTCTAGTGACTTTACAGTGATTAGTGATCAGAATTCAATAGTGACGCATAACTAACTCCCTTACTCTCAGTCATTATTCACCTAGTATCAATGCAAAACCCTATAAACAGGCTTTATTAGCTGTGCACGGCTTTGTTATTGCTTCTGATTTTAATCTGATGTTGGAATTTCATTTAAAAACTCTGAAATAGAGAGAGACGTATCTGCTGCTGATAGGCTTCATCAGCTATGCGTCAACACGTTCGGCTGGAATGGAGCTGATGTTCATTTATTTGTAAAACTCCTGCTCTACAGCTTTAAGGTAGCATCACTGAAACTTAATACAGACGGTTCACGCTGGAAGCTTCCCGATGCTGTAGCTCGTGGGACACAGTCCCTCTCTCCTCTGGTCAGCTTGTTTCACAGCAGATGCAGGAAGTGTTGACATGCATTAACCACAGCTGACCGTGGATAGCCAGTGCAGTGTAGCTGAGGTGATGGATATTTAGCGCAACTGATTGGTGAGTTAGTCCTCTAATTGTTCAATACCAAATTTACCTTTATGGCAGAGGCAGCTTCACACTCCCCCAGTTTTTTTGTTTGTTTGTTTGTTTTCCACGTAGCCTTAATGTTTGTGCCGTACAAGTCTATTTTCACTATTTGAATGGCAGCTTTGATCAATAATGTATGGAACATCTGGTATCTGATGGTTCATACTGCTTTGAAAGCAGACATCATGCACATCACACCCTGATCTGTAGTGAAATTTCTGTGTCGGTGCTGATGTCAACCTGGGTCACCTGTGGGGGTGTCGCCACCATCAGCGAGCAAAAGAAACAAGACAGAGGAGAGACAAAGACAGATGCAAAGGAAGGACGGAGAATCTAATCTCTTTGTGTGTTTGGGTGTGGGGCTGGGGGGGGATGTTCTATGCAAAATTAAAATCCATCTTGGGCAACAGCTATGATTAATGAGTTAATATTTGGGAGAGAAATTGGAATCTGAGCAGGCGTCCTTGTCATGTTGATAAGAGCTGTGAAGCAGCCCGGGCCTTCACTTGCATCACACTTTAATCTCCTGGAATCAATAATGAGAACATCAGCACCTTCTTTCTGTCTGTCCCACTCTCACTCACACTGACATCATTACTTAGTTTTGTTTACAGTACGTCTCACCTGATGAACTATAAATACTTGAACTAGATGGGATTTGGCATCCGTCTGTTGTTGCTCTGAAGAGTGACAGTGCAGTCTGAGGCACCCTCTGACATTTCCCTCTCTCACACAGGAGCACACAGTGTTGGCCGGATCGCCCTGCTGGACAGCTCTCCCATTAGCCTCTCTGGTAGCTTATTATGCAGGGTTTGCATGAATATGAATGGTGCATTTAATGCCTTTATTATATCCTTTTAACACCATAATTAGTGCATATATGGGTTTTATTAAACCTGGGTAAAGCTGTTAACTATATGTAATTGACCTCTTTCACATTGCCAGGAGACACATTTGGCTTCCTTTGTTTTGTTTTTTTTCCTGGTGTCACGATCAACATCACAAAGAAGGCTACAGTAGAAAGCAGTGTAATTATTTAACTAGCATTAATTTTATTTGTTTATAGCTTATCTCGGGTCGCAAGCAGTCCATCCAGGAGAAGCTCTCTCACCTCACTGTCTTGCCCGTGTGGCTTCTTGCGCAACTGAAAGTACAAAATGTGAAAAAAAGGCAATGTTGTTCTGCACACCAATGTCCAGAGCTTCAAACTGAGCCCCAGCACCACGTCACAGCAGGTGTTTCCATCGCTGATCAGTAAATACCTGCAGACTGCTGCTGCAGAGTCATCTGACCTGGTCTGAACGCAGACTGCATCCTTTCACACTGACAACAAAAAAACCTGTTGTCCAGTGTGAAAGGGGCTTAAGAAGAAAGAGAGATAGGCAACAACATGCAAATATGGATTCCACACACACTGCTGCTTGTGCTAAGTGCACCAAACCCCTCAGGCACCCGGCACCCCTTTATAATAAAGATTTAAACAGCGTTTCCAATTGTATGACTTGAAAGTTGTGCACGATGGGGCACAACACAGCTAGAGATGAGTGTGTAGCGATATCTCACGCTGTATTGTACATATTGGTGGTGTGCTGCAGTCAGGACTGTGTTGCCGTGGCTGCTCGAGCGCTGCTGTCAGTGCTGTTTACAGACAACAGCCTTGCGATACTGCACACAGTCTCAGTCAGCGGTCAGAGCAGGCCAGTTGCTTTGAAAACTAAAAACTCAGATGTGGGTGGTTGTGCGTACATAGCAGAACATAAATCAAACTTACATGACTTTAAACAGTCATTACAGGGCAGGTCAGAGGAGATCTTTTCAGATTGAATCAGAGGAGAGAGGTGTTTGTGCACAGGCCAGACATTGTTTACCAGACTGCAGTCACTAACTAGCCTCGCCTCTGATCATACAAATCAACCCTGCCGTCTCAGTTCATTTACAAAGTCAGAGCTGATGTTGAGGAGCTGCCTCAAGTCATCAAAGATGCTGGAGTTGACCACAGTAGACTTTTCATCAATTACTGCAATGCAATTATAGAAGAGGAGGTGAGGTGAGGTGTGCAGGGGGCATGTTTGTTTACAAGTGCTCCTGAATAGAAAGAGGCTGCATTACAGGGAGCAGGCTGCGCACGTTCCAGCGCTTTTATATTCAGAGCATGCTAATCTGTCCTAACTGGCGTGCCGGCATCCTCAGCAGCTGTTTTACAGCACAGGACATTGATAGATCCCCCGACGGAACATCATGTGTCAGAGTTCTGATTTCTGAGAGTGTTCCCTTCAGTATCCAGTCACAATCCAGCCCAGTCGGTTTGCTCAGCCATGCGCTCTGCTGATGCACCCCGTCATTTGAAAAGATGACATGACGTATCCCCTTTTATTACGGCTGTGTGCATCGATATCAGCTTTTTAGATAACTTATTGTTGGCGTATGATCTTCATAAAGGCGATTTTTACAACAAAAGACATAAAGGGTTCTGTTTGCAATAACAGATATGCCTATTTTTATTTATTTTCCCACATAGTGCTTGTTTTGTACACTCATCTATCAATCAGACAGGTGTAGTTTCTATAGTTTTGTTTTGCAGACTAACTCAGGCTCCAGCAGAATGTGAGGGTGTAGTCACCATTTAAACCCAGATTCATTTTTAAGCCAGGGTGAGTGCAACAACCTGCAAACACCTCAAGTTATCATAATCTCAAGCAGTCGTTATGGGCAACAGACAGTTGAGAGAAGAAGAGAGAAGCGTGTCGAGAGAAGCGTTCAGCTGAAGTTGTGTTTGGATCCACCTGACCAGTCTCCACCTCCTTTAAGTTCTGTTTTGGTGCTTCACTGTGTTCAGCAGTTGGTTTGTGGATGTATTTGCAGTAAAGATGATAAGCAGTGTTCTATATTTCCTTATTATCTTAACTCTTCATGTTGAATTCTAAACTCTAGAGATGCATAAAAAAGAAAAGAGCGATCAAACTGAAGCTGCCGAGGCTGAAATTCCCTAATACATATGGGTCAACTTTCAAAAACCCTGGATCCTACACTTCCCATAATGCAGCTCGACATGTGCTTAGTTTGAAACGCAGTGTTTCTGTTCTGAATGTGCAGTCTCCGAGGTGCTTCATGTAACCCAGATGACATCATCAGGCTTAATTCTCACTGGCTGCGCCCCCTCGACTCTTCAGCTCGTATTTAAAATCAATGCATTGCAAATTTATATTAAAATGTACATTATGATCTTCCAAATGTTCAGACTCATGCATGTCAAACATATTAATATGCATATTAAACAGCAATAAATAAAGCTAATGTAAGATCAGGAACTGGCTGAACTGTCCAAGATCTAACACATTCAGTCTTAATCTTTGGATCTTGCTGTATCACAGATAATCCCTGTTAGCATCAGAGCACTCCTCCTTATAGCTTTGTGCATTTGAGCCCATGTTTATATATTTCCTCTGTGCTGGCAGGCTGCTTTTCATCCATGTGGCCTGTTCTTGGCAGAGGACATTCCTCCATGCAGGGCTGCTGGACCAGCACCTAAATTATCCAATTAGACGATGGGGCGAGACTGTCTGCAGGCCACTGTGTGGCTCGCAGAGAGGCCTAATCATGTCAGCCATACAGAGAAACTGCACTGAGTCCTAATATATTGGATTTCTGTTAGAGGTGATGTGCTAATGTCAGCACTGAGTCACCTCGTGGGGCTAACACATACACACACGCACACAAATACCACACATGCACAACCAAAGGCGGTGTGTACTCTGTATTTCTGTTTATGAACTTATGAGACCAGTGGCTGTGAGAGTGTGACCGTTAAGTATTGACTTCAGTGTTGTAACAGGTAACAGGTTAAAGGAGTAGTCCCACCAAATAGAAACATTACAAATGCAGTCTTCAGTACAGTTTGCAAGCAGGCTGCTGATTGGTTGGACTGGTATGAAGATGTTGCAAATCAGACGCTTTGGTTCTCCGAGTCAACAGCTCTCAGACCAGCTGAACACCCATAGGAGTTTTGGAGGCGCTGCACTCATGAGAGCTCACACACACTATGTTCACACACACCATAACAAGGAGCACTAGAGCAGGCTGTTGGTGAAACCACAATTCACCGAGACACTTCAAGTTGTGATGGCTGCGTCTACAGAAAACTCACATGCCACATGAGGCTACTGAGAGTATTACAGATGTGCTCAGACAGTCTGGTCTTCAGCAGTCGTAGTTTTGGAATAGTTAAGTGATTAGCACATCGTCTTCCTGAAAAGTAAACATTAACAGGAGTTTGAATGCTTTACTTTAAGGATCTGAACCTTAGCTTCATAATGAAGTGCTTAACCATGCAGGCTTAATGTTCGGTACCAGTGTATGTAATCTGCAACAGTTATAGAGACAAAGTCCTGAAGGAGCTGCTCCAACGTACCAGCAGTGCAAAGCCTTTGCTAAGCTTTGTTCTTTATACGTGTTGAACTGTGTGTTAGCCTGGAGACAAACTCACTGCTTTGCATGTTCAGCTGACCCACAGCAGAAGTGACAAGCAAAACACAGAAACTAGTTTGGCTTTACGTGTTTACTGAGCAGTCGATAACCAGTGGGACACACTGTTACATATTCATCCCGTGGAAACAGATGTGGCTGTTTTATATATACTCACAGATTCATTTCACACGTCAGAAAACTGAGTTGCTGCAGCAAAGACAGAGCTGGGGCGTAAAGATGTGGGATCGGAGGAGGGAGCCACGAGTAAGACGCTGCTTTCACTTCTCAGACTCCAGCACAGTGGCCGGGGTTACATTACGCCTGGTGTGTAACATGATGCAGACATGTCAGGCTGCGCACTGTGGGCGCCCGTGATAAAACTGAAGAGGTCAAAGACGGAGATGACCCCTGAGGTCACGTTCCGACAGTCGGCACGTGGCGACCGCTCACCTCCGGAGTTAGTGCTGTGTCACACCTGCTCGCAACTTCACTCACGAGTCGAGAAACCAAACTTTCATAACAAATCCAGCCACTAGCCGCCCTGTTAAGAGGAACTAACCATCTTCTCTGAGAACAGACCCTTACAAAAATATTTACATGAAGCACTGACTCGTTGCTCTGTCCTTCATTTGATTACTCTACGGGGCCTGAATTCACTCTATAGATTTCTCGGAGCTTTCAAAATAGCAGCGTGATGATTGACACTTCAAGCACTCGCTATTGTCAGTGCCTGACAAATTAATTTGGATTCCATGGCCGGAGCACAAGTTTGAGTCAAAACCCGCGTGCTGCTCAATCAAGTCAATGTAAATTCAAGTCAATCAAGTGGATGTAAATTTGCGCGAGGAGACTTGAAGTCTGTCGCCTGTTGCTGCCCGTTGTGTTAATTCATAACACTCGGTTGCTCTTTCATCAATTTGACTTATTTGCTTAATTTCTGGGCGCAGCGAAGCAGAGTAATGCGAGGCCGGCGTGTGTCAGGAGCCCAGTCAAACTGAGCTTTTCTGTCTAATTGCGAGAAGTGTCAAATTACCAAACCCTACAGCTGCTTTGATTCACCAACACAAACATCTCGCACACCCTTTACACCGCTGACCTTCTGCGAGCACAGCCTCTTTCAACCTGTGGTGATTTACGCTTGATGGGTCACTGAACGATAAGCTAATAACATACTGTATGTATTAGTTATTATACATTACATTTACAATTTTCAACAGGAAAGTATAAACATGACATGACCGGGTATTTTAACTTTAGAACTTATCAGATTCTAATTTGGACACTGCAGACACCCGGACCACAAAGGATAAGAGAATCAAAGCTGATTAAATATTTAGTTTACACTCAGTGCAAACTATGATATAAATGATTTTTCACAGTTAAACTTATTATATTATTATACTATGTGGAACTTATTTTCAAACACTCCTTACATGAATTTATCATTTTTTGGGCAGTGGCATCTCCTGACAATATATTCCTTGTAAACATTCAGAGGAAAAACAACACTGTGCTGTTTCCCAGTGCTCGTGCAGGTTTTATTCCTCTTTCCAAACAGCGCTGATGCTACTGGCAGGATGCACATTGCTTTTTCACAGCACTGGACCTGTCGTAGCAGGAGCAGCACAGGTGTAATTAATAGTAATAATTAGGGTCCCATTCCATTCCAGTGTCTGTCGGGGATCCAGCATGCGCAGCGCTGCAGCCTGAAACTGGAGATCCTACACGGAATGCAGACGTTATTAATGTCATCAATTACACCTGCGCCTTTACTCCACAATCATATGACCCATAGTCCGTTGTCAACTGGTGTGATTGATCGTTACCATGGAAACACGGCTCACATGGACGGCATTTGTATATGTGCAGGCTTTGGTTTGTTAAATGCTGCAACATAAAAAATGAAACTAAGGAACACAAACAGTGACAGGGGCACCATGTCTGTGGCACGCCATTCCCGGCATCCATCAGCACCACACTGTAAGCCGTGGTGTAGTCCGTCACATTGTGAATAGGCATACAAACGGCTGGATTATATTATTATTATTATTATTATTATTATTATTATTATTAGAAAATTATTATATTATTATAAAATTAAATTTAGGGGCATTTTAAAAAAAAGACAGAATAATTATGAGTAATAAACCGGGGCATTTATAAATTAGTTATATTGTTTTTATTATCCCAACATACTAATAACATTGAATTACAATTACCGTTACATAATAATAATAATAATAATAATAATAATAATAATAATAACATAAAGATCTTGGGCTCTGCTAGCAGTGTGTCGGTCGCTGCACAGTGTCCAGGCAGGCAGAGACCTGCAGCACGCCGCCTCGCAGCCTCCTCATCACCGCGTTCCCTCCGCTCCCTGCGCCTCCGCCTGCAGCCGGCGGAGATGTAAAGTGGATTAAATAGCCGGTGTAACGCGCTGGGATTTGAACCGCTTCTCTTTTCGCTTTTGCCGGGGCTGCCTCTGTATTCACCGCATCGCTTCTCTCTGTGCGTGTCTGTGTCTGTCTGTGTGTGTGTGTGTGTGCGCGCGCGCGTGTGTCTGTCCGTATGCGTGTGTGTGTGTGTTTTTCTCCCGTGCAGCTCCTCTCTGCTGGGATCCTGGTCTGCCAGGGGCTGCAAAGCCGTGCTAGTCGACTCATTCAGAACCAAATGCGTGTGTGACAGACTGTCCACCTTCGCCATTTTAGCACGGCTAAATCCCGAAATGGTAAGTCCGACAACCTCCCTTCACTTCGTTGACGTTAAAGGTGTCGCGGGCGGTGTGTATTTTGTGGGTTTTATGTGAATGCATCAGCTTTCTTTTCTTTCTTTCTTTTTTTTGCAAAGGGCGTCATTGTCATTACATATCAACAGATCCTCCCTCTCCCCCCCCAACCTCCTCTCTCTCTGTCTCGACATGCCAAAGCCATGCTGCAAAACGTTCTCATAGTCTTGCCAAGGACTAGATTTTTTTTTTGGGTGGTGGGGGGGGCGTCTTTATTCACGGTGCACCTAGGAGAAGACTGTTTATGTGCTCCAAGAGGAAATGCACACAGGAAGGGCAGCAGTGTGCTAACCTGTGCATTAAGATGGTGGTGATCACTGTCAGATGCTCAGCCATGACATGGTGAGTGGTGTTTCAGATCATGTTGCAGCTGATGATCATACCTGCATGAACCCCCCCCAACCCACCACCTCTCCTTATTCCATGTGCACACCAACAATTGTTGTTCATATTAGCATATTTTAACATATTAGACTGTCAGTGATGTCTCCATGGTTACCAGGCCCCATGGAGAAGGTGCTGCATGGCAATCCAATCATCTGAGGAGAAAAAAAAAACACATTTCAGTAAAGACTTGCAACTACAGTGGTTTCCAGAACACAGTCCCCCTCCACTGTGGCTGCAGCTGGACACAGCGAGCCAGCAGCAGCGTGTGTGATAATGAAACGTCTGTTAAAATCACAGCACTATCCCAGTGACTCAAACGTGCCCCAGTTTCTTTGGGGAAAGGGCAGTGTCTTTGTGGGGAATTTTCATTCACTGCGATTAGTTATTATTAGACTGGAAATTGCCTCGGAAGCAGTTTGTTCACTAGTTGCCCTGGTAACAGCATGGGCACTGAGGCTTTCTTAAAGACATAGGAGGCAGCGTGCTGTTCATTGTGCCGCCTGCACAGCCTGGAAGGGAGGCTAGGCCGGGGGAACTGTGCAGGGAACGGCTTTGGTTTACCACCTTCAGTTTAGCATGCTTGATTCTGTTTGTTCAAGATGGCTGGGATTCTGATTGAAGCAGAGGACCGAGAGGAGTGTGCGTGCGTGCGTGTGTGTAAAGGTGCTGTACGCTTTGATGGCTTCAGCGCTGAATATGCCAGTCCTCATGCTGACAGGCTGCAGTGGTCTGTTCCATTTGTGCTCCGTGCTCTCGGTGCTGCCATGATTAGCTCGTCAATTAATTAGTCGACTGACAGAGAGATGGTCAATGACAATTTAAAGGAATAGTTCCACATTTCAGGAGATAGTCTTAAGTACAGCGCTGTTAGTCGGGTTAGCCTAGCATAGTGTAAAGACTGGAGGCTGGGGGAAACAGTTAGCCTGGCTCTGATTGCTGAGCATTGGTTTTGACTTTGGTGTGTGTGATGCCACAGCTGGTAACAGCACAGTTATGACAAGCCGCATGCAGTCACTATACCGGGCTGTTGCCTGTTAAGGACTAGTTCCAAAATGCAACATCAAAGTCCATGTAGACAAGTCTCATCTAGACAAGTCGCACCCCCAGGCATTTATTTCAGCCTTCCAAGACTGGACCCGTGTCTAATTAGAGGATAGAGTAGAGGATGGAACCTTGACCTCATTTACAATGATCACTAGGACATAAAGACTGCACAGATTGAAACATCAGTCACAGCCCATACAAACAGAGGCTTGGTATTGCCTCTAATTAAGGTTCAAAATGCTTTATTTCCAACAGGTTAGATGTCTATTGCACATGCACGTGATCTTAATGATGCCATCCACCCATCATCCCACCTGAGAACTTGGTTCTCTGTCAGCTCAATATACTCAGACTCCATCCACTTTTTCTGTAGCCGCTTGTATCCCTTTCAGGATCGCAGGGGTGCTGGATCCTATCCCAGCAGTCAGGCAGGAGGTGGGGTACACCCAGGACAGGTCACCAGTCTGTCACTGCACCATCACACATAGACAGACAAACTCATCCACACTCACTTCTACAGTCAACTTAGAGCTGCATTTGGAGGACACTGCTGTATTTCTGATATATAGTTCATGAAATCTTATTTTTGACACTCTGTAGGCTTGATGATCAGCCCTGTTGTCCTGAACTGTCCTGAGTAGAGCGATCAACAATGAAATAGAACGTGGAAACAGCCCTGATGCCCAAATGTCCAGTTCAGTTAAGGCTTGGTCCAAGCTGAGGCTGAGTCAGGAGCAGTGGGGGTCACACCTCGACAAGCTGCAAGCTGAAACACTGAGCAGCCTCGCCAGCATCACAGACAGCAGCAGGAGCATGAACTGCTGCCGGTATGGAGCAAAACATGACATGTGCCTCATGCAAAGAATAGAAACAGGTCCCAGCACTGATTCATTTTAATGTATTATTTAATAGTGATGGAATTAAGTGAGGAAGATAAGAATTGGATGTGCACAAATTGATGAATATGCCTCGTGTATATTTAATCATAGGTGGAGAAGACAGGAAATATAGCAGGAGCAGCTGTGACAGCCTGATCATTTCATCCCATGTTGTGCTTAAGTAATGAGCTGTGATTTAAGATTATATCCATTTTCAATGAATCTGTCAATCAACCATGTAATGTTTCAACCATAAGGACCCATTAATATTGATAACAATTGTTCTTTGACCTTCTAGTTATTTTCTCTATTAATTACTTGGTTTATAAAATGTCAGAGAAGTGCTTCCTAAAGCCCAGGGTGACATCAGGTTCCTTGATTTGTCCCAACAACAGTTCAAACCCCACAGATATTCAATATCTGATCACGCAGGGCAAAGACAGCCAGCTGCTGTAGTCATGACATTTGAGTAGCCTGGCACAGCGAATGTTGGACATTTTTGCTTGAAAAAAAAACAAAATAGTTGCTGCAGAATGTTCTGTTCTTCATATAATTAATGGAGTCTAGTTTAACTAAGGTACTGCTGTCATTGGAGGCCCCGCCATGGGTTGGTTTGGCCCTGATTCTGATTCGTTTTAAACTAGGACTGACTCCAGAGGCTTATCAGCTGAGTCTTAGTAATGCTGGGGCAAGGCTCTGGAGATAGCGGTGTTGATCTGCACTACCACCATTTTTCTTCAGACTAAAACATCTCAACATGAAGTCTGTCATGTTCAGACATTGATGGTCCCTAGAGGGTGATTTTGGTGATCGCCTGGTTTTTCATCCGGTCAAAGTTGGTGCTCATTCCGAAGACATGGCACACTATTTTGGCCAGACGCTGCTGCTTACCAGAGGATGAAGCCAACCGATAATCACTGGTGACATTTGAGGCTTTGAATGAAGTGTCTTGCCGAGAGGTTTGGGACAAACACTTGTGATGTGATGTGGATGCACTGGATCTGATCTGTATCTGATCCAAATTTCAAATTGCCATACAGTGAGTTGAGGTAGTTAGCAGACGTTAGCATGCACAACTAAGATGATGAAAAGATAAACATACTGGCTGATCGTTAGCTTGTTAACACTGTCACCCTGCATGCTGCTGCAGGGTTCGGTTAGCTAAAGCACTGCTGTGCCCACAGTGAGTGCAGCTAGCTGCTAGCATGGCTGCAGACTCTTATAGTCTCGGCTGGATACAGATACATCTGTGATATATGAATACAGTCTAATTTGTACTGAACTAATAATGCGGTGCCTTCAGTGTGCCGTCGTCCCTGCAGCGGGCCTCCACCTGTGCAGCTGCACAGCTCTGTTGCAGCCTGGAGGCTTCACACACCCTGAGGGAAGCTGCATTTTAGCTGCTCCTTTTTGCCAGAAGTGGAGGAAAAGACAGCTCCTCTCCCTCATTGCCCTGACATCCCCTTCCCCACATCCTATTATTTTGTGAGACAGCCATGGTTACCATGCTAATTATTCCTACTGCAACACATAGTAGCTTCTAAATGGTCCAGCCGCTCTGTCTGCAGCTAGCCTCCTACAGCCCCGGCATGATAAACACCCCAACCTCCTTTTTCCTCTCTGTCTTCCCCCTCGCTCCTCTCATCCTCCTATCCCTCTCTTCTCTAGCCCTTAGTCATTTCATCACACCATTTTTCATGCTCTGATGCTGCATTATATTTTAGCTCTCCCTCTCTCCCCCTGCTTACTCCATCATTTACTCTCTTGCTGCCACCTCTTGTGTCCATTTTGCTCAGCCCAACTTTGCTGCAGGCATTTAGAAGGAAAAACAGGAAAAAATGCGCCGCAGTCAAAGGCAAAAGCCCCAAAACCTGAGCCCAGTTCACTGCCACTGCTAGAGCAGTGTGTGCTGAGGGGGAGGATGAATGAACGTTCTTGTGCTTGTATCATTTTGGATGTTGTAAGCCTGCGTAAGCCCTTTCTTCAGTTTGGATATGCTGCCAGGGACCTGTAGATGCAGTGACAAGCCTTTTTGGCCAATTAGCCCACAGTCTAAGAGTAAGAAACAAGAAAACAGGGCCGACTGAGGTCTGCACGGCTTCAGGCTACTGGAGTGACATATACTCAGGTTCCAGCAGGGGTTTCATCCACGACGACACACCAAAATATAGGTAGCACTCATATTTAACGTGTGGTTCTGCTAAAAATGTGAGAATATGGGTTTAAAATACATATTTATATGGTAAAATACTAAACCTGTTGATTTCAAAGGCTAAGCAGATGTTTTGAAGATGAGAAGTGCGTGACCTGAATGTTGTATTCAGGGTTAAGACATTGAGCTGGCCAGTGCACAACAACAGGTTAATATTATGTGGAATACACTGATTTGTTGTCTTGATGAGAGTTTGGAGAGGGGACTGGCACCAGCCTCTGTCTAAACTGTATTTATAAAACTGGAGCCAGCAGCTGGTTAGCTTAGCTTAGCTTCTTCATACTGACAGGCAGCAACAACCAGAGGTGGGAACTCTGTAACGAACACATTATATTTTATTTGTCCAGTCTGTACAAAAACTGAATCATGTGTGAAACAGGTTTTGGGTTTCTTGGGGTTAAGTGTGGGACTGTCAAGACTCCATGAAGCTGCTCAGTCACCGTGCCCAGCTGCCGTTTTGCTCCAGCATCTATGTTCCCCTAAAACCGCTGAATGAACACAGAAGATACAATTTTGGTTTCCCCTGCTAACAGACTTTAAGCTAAGCTAGGCTAACCATGTCCTGACTCAAGCTAGGTGCATATGATCCCTTTGTGTATTCTCTCGGCTTAATCATTTAGAATGTGAAATCAGGCAGAGGAATAGAGGAGCTGTGTTGTTCTGTCCAAAACAAAATCCATTAACAATATCCATTAATCGACTCATTATTTCATCTCCACTATCAGATACCTTGAAAGTGAATGAGCCAGAGTTTATTATTGATTATGGTATTTTCTACACCATTTATCACTGTCGCTTTATGCACAAGCAGCCCCACGTAGCAGGGGGCAGGACTTCTCTTTGATTGGTTTTTGGATCGGTCGTTTGATCGTCCAGCCCATCCATTTTCATCTCCATTCTGTGGAAATGATACCAGCTTGTTTAAGCAGTCAGATTTGTTTGCTGTTAATATTTGCATCAGCTTCATGTGATAGATTTCAGGAGGAATTGACATCCCGCGGACCTCCTCGGCGGCGGTAGCTGGAGCGTCTCTGACTCCGCTCATGTGGAATAATTGCGTCTGGCCACTTTATTTTGGACGGTAGCCGCTCTTGTTTGGACGCTGCGTGAGACATCCAGCCGAGCTCTGTGATTGGCTGATGAGGAAGTAAAAGTTTGTCTGTCTCAGCAGACGCCTTTCCATTCCACTGCACTCATAATCTTTTTCTCCCCCCTTTGCTTTTAGAGAAGGAACTCACTGCAGTGCAGATTAATCAGAGGGATTTAATTAACTTGGCCCCGGCACACACATCAAACCTGCAGACAAGACAGGCTATAAACTCAGCCAATTATCTCCTGCTAGAAGGGGGGAGGGGGGGAGTGGGGGATGAAACTCCCTCATGTCCTGGTCCCCTCTCATGTCCACCAACCCCCGCTGCCACCAACCGCGAAGCTTATTTCATTAAACGGTCCCCTCATTCCACCTTAATTGTCCTCACCTGGTCATAACACCACACAGCAGCAGCAGCAGTGGGGATCAACTGTCGACCTTTCCTCCAGGTTCACATCTAGATGTGTCCAGTACTTTGGTTTATGTCCTCATAGCTGCAACACTAATGCCAGTCCCATCAGCCGCAGCTGCACTTTGTGTTTAGTGCTAATTAGAAAACACAAACTACCGACACACTGCACTAAGTTGGTGAGCATGGTAGGAATGCTTCTAAGACTCAGCAGCAGTGTTTTCACTGTTAGCATATTAGCATGCTAAATCAAGATTGCTGTCCATTTTTAGATTCAGTTGTCCGGCAAAACATTGTAGCTGCACTTGACTAAATATGGGTTGCACCATGCAAGTTAGTAACCATGGGGTGCAGAGGTGCAACAGTGTTGCACTAAGGCTGAAGCAAGATCTTAGGATGTTTGATTTGGGTTCTCTGATTGTTGATCTTGTGATAGCATGAATGGAGACTGCAGCTTTAAATGATTTTAAAATAGCTAAAACTACTTAAAAGTTGTTCATGTCCAATGGGATGTTACTTGTCTTGGCAAGATCAAGTACTTGGCATTCATTGTTTATTAGCTCTGAGGAAGCTTCTGCTCGTCTCTGCAGAGCTCTTAAAGGCCCCACTGGGACAAACGTCTGAATGAATGAGTTAACCTGCTCCTGTAGGTGCCTTACATGTCCTCAGAACAAGAAAATTATTAGAAAAGTGAGTTATTTTTGTTTTATTTTGAGATCAGTGTTGGCTGAGGTATGGCAGGCAGCACTGAATTAAACCCCGCTGCAGCTGCTGCCATGTTACGGTGTAGCCATGGCAACCAAGACAATTTCTACTGTAGCTTGGGGATGGTGTTTAGCTGTCAGTTTTCAGTATCAGACACAATGTCAGTCCTATGATGTGTGCATTTGAAAGCGTGCAGCACAGTGTGTGTGTGTGTGTGCGCACGTGCGTGCGTGTGTGTGTGTATGTATGTTTCTGCTGATTTGTGTTACTGTGGTTTATTCTGAATCACCTTGAAGTCACCTTCTTTTGTAACACAGGCCTAGAAAGCAGACAGCCTGCTGACTTCTCTCCAGCCACTGATACCAGATACCTCCATGCACCTTGTCTGTGTGTGTGTGTGTGTGTGCACACATTATTTTATTCTTGTCAGGACGGGAGAGCCTCTCACTGAAAGCTGTAGCAGTGAAATTCTGAGTTCACGGCTCCTTAAGGCATCCTCTTAGGGCATCCTCTGGTGTGTGTCAGGGTGTGTGAAGTCATCCTGTTAACCTTTACAGTCCCGCTCGCCCCCATGAACACTGTACAGCCAGCCAGGGTGTAAGTGTCCACGCTGCACACGATGAAGCCTGAGCTGACCGCACGTGACGAGCAACAAGTCTGCAGTGCGATCGCTGACCGACTGGCCGCCAATATGTGTCGGTGCCATTTGGAACTGCTCAGCTTGCTGCACTGAAATACAGACGAGAACATGAAGGTGAACCATGACATCACTGCTCACTGTGATGACAGATGGACACTCCTACCCTCACTCACCCGCAGCCATCAGCGCGGCTGCCTGTGCTGTGAGGGGCAGTGCATCTGAAGAGCTGGCTGCATTCCTCTTTAAGTCCCGGGCCACACTTTGAGCATCGTAAACATAATAACTGACATTTTCAGAAGCAAAGAACTGAATCATAGTCTGTACAGGCCTTTGCATTTACACCTGATCCCCATACAGACTCTATTATGCTGTTCAAATAGTATAAAAGTATAATATTTTAATAACTTCTGAGATGAAACTAGCGTTGAGTGTTTTAAGCTTGAGCTACAGTCTGAGATGTTCTGCCTCCTGAAGAGCTTCAGAGAGACTGAAATGATGGTGAGGGAAATGCAGTCCACTGCATTTGAACCATGAACGACCCAGTTAGGAGGTGAGCTCTCAGCAAATCGAGCCAGCAGGGGATTTCTCTGTTTCTGCATTCATGTGCTGATAGCTCCTGTCAAAGTCTGTACACACCACAGATCTGCAAGACCCCGCCAAAGTTTCCCTCCGACTCTGTTTGAAGTGACGGTTTGGAGTCTTTTTTTTAAACTCAGTGTTTTAATTCCTCGTGCTGTTGATACGGTCTCTGTGACACCAGTGCCTAATTAACAGAATTGAATCATAATTGCATCATAAATACGATTTGGAGCCATGACCGCAGCACGTTTTTCACATTCCTGATCCTTCCCTTTTAATTTTCACTTTCAGAACATGGATAAGACACAGCTCCCATCTGTGACGCTGATCGTGGGCTGTGGAGTGTCTTCACTGACGTTGCTGCTCCTCATCATCATCTATGTGTCCGTCTGGAGGTAAGATAGAGCACCTTACGCTGGAAAACAAGCCCGTTGACCTGAACCACAACAGAGGTTTGTGTTACTATGAGAAAGCCAGAGATTACTCTGCCAGCCTGTGAAAACATATTGAGCCATTCTTTATGTCTTCCAGTCTTTGAATGCAACACAAGCAGGGCTAAAAAGTAAATGAAAGTTGTGAATGTGGGTCAGCACCCCATTCAAATACAGATACAATGGCTGAATAGCAGGATCCACTCACTGCCAGGGAGAGTGTAAATACAAACACACAGGTATCACAGTGTTGTGTTTTGTGTTCCTGATCTGATTGTCAACAAAACTGTTATTAATCTGTTATTAATAGTTGAATTTGCACAAAAACTAGTGTTATGATGGCTGTTAGAGGGACTGTGACACATACAGATACAGATTCAACTGTTTCTCAATGCATACGGTTTTATTTTGCGAACAGTGATGTTTTATTCACACTGTAACACTTTTCCTAAGATTAGATTTTAAAATATTGATGGGCCAGGTTCTTGCCAATGCACAGCTTTAGAGTCCAGGTGGGCTTTCCCTACATGACAGGTAAAAGCTGTCAGTACAAGGTATTATGGGATGCTGAAACATGCCTGCAGTTGTTAATCAAACCTTCATTTTAAACTGTTTTGGCTCCCACTATGCAGATATGTGTCCAGCTCACGTATCACTGTGTCGTTCCAAACCTCAGGATCACTCCCATCTCCTGTTATCCAGCAGTTCAGATGGGTCTGATGCTGTGTGCGCTGATACAGGTGCAGCTTATGTTGCGTGTCCAAAGCACCTGCATCCTTTGTTTTCATTCATCCTGCACCCTGGCCACACCTCACAGCTCGCCACATCAGATGTCAGAGCTTAAGATAATTGCTCCGAGGAACAGCACGTCCTGCGCATTGACCGCTCCTTCCGGGTGTTTGACATGTTCCCCGTGTTCCGTGGACATCAATTGACAAACGAAGCGGCGGAACAGTTTGCCACGGGTGCTGGACTCAGAGATGGAGACGTCATATTCCAAAGTGGCTTGTTAGTCATCAGGCTACAGCCATGACAAATAGCGTCATGGCCACAGAAACACAATGAAACAGCAGATGGACAGCTTTCACACAGCGCCTCTCTATGTTATCAGACAGACAAGACAAGCCACGTACATGCCCTAACTCTACATGTACCTGGCTTTGGATAAAAGCATCTGCAACGTGAAATTTTAGAATTACTAACAACTGCTTTACAGTTTTTATCTGTATCTGTATCTGAGGACCCTAAATGAACTGATGTGCCCCCAACACAGGGGGCGTTGTTTACTTTAAACCAGTTGTTTACAGCGTGAACACTGTGTGAAGGTCACTGTCGTTGTGTTCAGTGTTCAGTTTAAACCACAGTCAGTTTCTCCTCCTCTCTTTTCCCCTGCAGGTATATTCGGTCCGAGCGCTCAGTCATCCTCATTAACTTCTGCCTCTCCATCATCTCCTCCAACGCCCTTATTCTCATTGGACAGACACAGACGCGGAATAAAGTAAGGACTAACTCCAGGGACATTCACTGTTTCCTGCTTCATGAAGAATCACCCTGCGACTTGCTTCCTGTATCATCCCCGTCCTCTCCTGTCCTTCCAGGTCTTATGCACCCTGATCGCGGCGTTCCTCCACTTCTTCTTCCTGTCCTCGTTCTGCTGGGTGCTGACCGAGGCGTGGCAGTCGTACATGGCAGTGACGGGCCGCCTCAGGAATCGCATCATACGCAAGCGTTTCCTGTGTCTCGGCTGGGGTGGGCCTCCTTGTCTGCTGTCCGTCATGTCATCCACCTGGTCCTCCTCGTTCTCCTGCGTTAATGTGCATTTTTATTTCCCTCCCAGGTCTCCCCGCGCTGGTAGTTGCAATCTCAGTGGGATTCACCAAGGCGAAGGGATATGGAACACCCAGCTAGTAAGCATGCTTTCCTATAGATCCACTATTGTATATACGTCCACCTCTTTAAGTATTTATGCAGGGATATTACACACGGTTGGGGGTTTATGTCTGCAGCATAATTAACCTCTCTCTTCCTCTGTCTCATCTATCTTTTACATCCCCATTCTTGTTGTGCATACGCTCCTCTACCTTTCACCTCATTCTGTCCCTCCCCTTTACAACCCTTTGTGCCCCCCCCGTTCCTCCATCATATCCATTTTCCTTAATCATACTTCCTGCATAATCCTTCCTGCTCCCCTCTCGTAGCTGCTGGCTCTCTCTGGAAGGAGGTCTCCTCTATGCATTTGTTGGACCCGCTGCAGCTGTTGTCTTGGTATTTCCTCTTTCCTCCGTCACCTGTCTGTGTTCATTTTGCTTTTAGACCGATTACAATAGCTCTCATCGCCTAACAGTTCTCATACAGTCCCCTAAATACAAAATGCATATATCCATACACCATAATATCCATATTAGTGATAATGTAGTGATTGTGCTAAACTGTTATTATAAAAAATATAGTAAAGTATGTAATAGTAAAATATAAAATTAAATAAAAGACAATATTAAAATGAGATATCAACACATGGACGGCACTTATTGTGAATTCTATTCTAAAAGTCAGACAGGCCCAGGACACAGACAGACAAACATCAGCGATCGCAGAATTAAATCATTCGATGTGAAACATGCTGGTTCTTTATCTTAGCTTGCATTGTTACATATAACAGAAATGTAGCTGTATAATTATAGAACAGCTTCTCAGATGGGAGACTGCAGCAAAGTTAACTGCCCGTGTCTCCTTCTCCCCTTGTTTACTTTATCTTCTCTGTTTCCTTCTTTCCTTCTCCACTTCCGTCCTTGTTTATCTCCTCCTTTGATCCCTCTTTCTTTGTATTTACTCCTTCCCTTTTTCCTTTCCTTCCTGCCTCCACCTTTACTTTCTTACCTCCTTGTTTCCTTCCTGCCTTTTCTTTTTTACCTTCCCTTTTCCTTCCCCACTTCTTTCCTCAGTTCCTACCTATTTTACCCCCCCTTCTTCCTCTTTTTACTTACTCACTTTATTTACCTCCTCTTTTCTTCCCAGCCACCAACACTTAGTTATTATTTACACTTTATTATTGAGCATCTCTATTTTGTCGCATTGTGTTTTCTGCTTAACTGAAAAAATGATTAAAACAAGTGTCGGGAAAGTGTACTCCAATGTTAGAACAAAGTGGATCGTGCAGCAGGTATACTCATGTTACATACCTGATGACCTGTTCTGAATGGATATGGCATAGTCAGGGTTCTGCTTTCTATAACAGACATAAACCATAAACCTGCATGTGAGCAGTGTAAATCACGCACATAAAGTGTGGCAGCACACACGCTGCTGTGACACCGCGTCCTTGTTTCACTAATCAAATCCATTAGTTCCAGTTTCAGTGATCCACTTCCCAGTGCTTCTCTTCCACCTTCCCACCTACAAGTGAGCAGCTTGTTTTGGGCGTCCTTTTTACTCGAGCTGCCTCACTAATAAAGAGCTACTGCTCCAGTTGGCAGCCATACTGGAGGCCCGGCCCACTCTGAGCAGCATCAGAGATTTTTATAGAATCCTGTGAATCCTCAAAGCAGCAGTGTTGTAGGAATTACTACAGAGAAGGATCCCCCTCCCCCACCTTTGATTTCACGCAGCTCATATTTTATGTATAGTTTTTTTCAGCACTGTCTGTCTCCAAACATACACTTATGTGTTAGCAATCCATCCATTCAGCTATTTTTACCTCTCATCATTCATTGGCTGCCTGAAGGGTTTGTCACTAACATTTAAGATGATACAACCCAGTATTTACAGTGCAGGGCCTACAGTAAGTACAGCCAGTGCGCGCGTGATAACATTTATGAGCCCGCCGCCATCATCATCTTATTACAGTGAACATGATCATCATCACCATCCATCACCATCATCAGCGTAGAGCTGCATGTTCTGAAGTAATGACACTGTCTTTGCTCTGCTTTAATCCTGTGCCTCTTCTCTTTGGCAGGTTAACATGGTTATTGGGATTCTCGTTTTTAACAAACTGGTGTCCAAAGACGGCATTACTGATATGAAACTAAAGGAGAGGGCGGGGTATGCCTTATACCACACATCCATTTTACACAGTGACCTATAACCAGCCTGATGGCTCAGCCAGGGGGAGGGACTAGTGCAGCATTAGCTCTTTGCCTGAAATTATCCTTAGCCATCATTTCAGACTTCAGACTGGCAATTTGGTTGAAGATGACACTTCATTTTTAACACCGGGAGAAAAGGGAGGACAAGAGAAAAGAATGAATTAATCAAAAATAAGATAAGAGACGAAAAGAAAATGTGTTTTCTCATATAGCTAAGACTAAGATCAATGCTTCTGACTTGGAGCTAAATAGAGGATAGAAGAATGTTAGCGATCAGAAGAAAAGATGTGGGGAAGGCTGTCTGGTTATTGGTCCTGCACAGACTGAGCAAGGTGATGACTCATCTCATTGCTTTCTTTTAAGTTTCAAACGTGTCGCATTTTCCTCCAGCTGCTCTTTGTTTGCAGGTGTTGCTATTGATGTAAATTTCTGTAAATCCATCCGTGTCTTTTTTTCCTCCCGTTTGGTTTTTAGTGGAGGGCAGCAGGGCTTTCAGACAGCAACACCACGCCAAAACCTCCCTGTCCCTCTGTTCTGTTGGTAATATCTTCCTCAAGTATCCACTGAGATCGCAGAATGTGATGACAGTGCTAAAAAGAAGTTCTTCCTTTGGGAAATGCAATGTTATCATGACCAACAGAACCGATGGCCGGAGCTTGCCAAATAAAAAGTGGTAATAAACCATAGTTATGCTTTAAATTCCAATTTTGTTAGCAATAAGCTACTGTTTTGTTAGTCTTTGTCATTATGGACTGAAGAGATTGGATTAAATGTAAAAACTAATGGCTGCTGTGAGGTACCAAGCTTTCATTAGTCTTTATTTAAAGGAGCACTCCAACGTTTTGGAAGACACACCAGACGCCTAGAATCTTACCCACAATCACATGAGTGAAAATCAGTATTTGTTTAATCTCTTTAGTTCAGTGCAGAGTCCAGAATGCGTTTGACCTATGTTCACACCAAATTAAACACAAGCTGCTAACAGAGCTGTGTCATGAGTTTAAGTGATGCATGCTATCGTGTCCTACCTCCTGCTGTTGATGTGCAACAATGTTCTAAAAAGAGCTTTTCTATCAGCATCGGTTGAAATGTCAAATAATGACTTTCTGCAAGTGGCTGATGTTTTTTCACTGAGAGCTGGGCACACAACAGAACAATGTTGGGCCACCACCATGTAGCGCAACACCTGGAAGTATAGGTCTGGGGTTCTGGTCCACAGCCAGCAACAGACTATAGCATGACCCACTATGTACAGCAAAAAATATATTTCATAAAATGTTGGAATGCTCCTTTAAATGTTAAACTATGTTGATTTAGATTTAAAAAGGTAAAGAACACGTGGAATATTTGGCCCCTTGTCACTGACTACTGGCAGAATCTAAATGTCTCATTGGGCTCAAAGCACACGTGGACCCTGCTCCCCTTCACCCCACAGGCCGTTCTGTCTCCATTGGCATTGTTGGTGCATTCGAATGTTATTTTCTTTCTCTCTCTGAAAATGTTTGCTTTCTTCAATGATCTCTCTGTTCTACTGTACTTGTTTTTGCTGTCTGAAATGTCATGTTTGCGTTTGCACAGAATCCCCTCTCTCTCACTCAGGGCTCTCCAATCAGGAACACATCAGAAGTCCCCTTCCATGTCATCAGTGATTGGGTAAAAAATACCTGCCCATCCCACCCTCTTCTTAATGTATGGCTACCAGCCCTGCCCATCGCCAAACCTGCTGAATCCTCTAGCGAGCACCTCTGATTGGCTTACTATTACTTCCTGGCTCTTTACCTCACTGTTTCACTATTGACCTCGCAGTTTACCTGTTAGCTGGATAGACCATAACCCCTTGCTGCCTCAGGTTCTGAGCATTTCTAGAGTGCTTTTAGAGAAACTGGCTATATAACAATAACACATTCTAATTGCAATGCAGTATTAATATATTCTTGAATGGTGTGGACGTGTGTGTGCAAGGTTAGCGTGGGCATGTCAAGATTTATTGTATCTACAGAGAGGTTTTTGGACTTTATGGAGCAGTCAGATTGCTGCTTGAATTTTCTGCTTTCCCCTCGGTTTATTTTGTTCTGATCTTGGTCACAACCCAGGACCACATTGCATCGGTGCCAACTGTTATATGACCGGTGGAATTCGAATGAGTGAAGTGATCAAATCACTGAAAAGGAGCCAATGAAAGTATAATTGAAGTATAATTGAGCTTTGACATTGGGATCGGTGTGTGAGAAAACAAATTCATCTCAAGGTCCACTTACTACAACAACTCCTCACCAGCAAATTAAACTCTTCCCAGTGGATGCTGTGACTTTGTTCACAAACAGCTGATGTGGTCTGACTCTGGTGTTCTGTCACTCTCTGGTACTGTGTGGTGTGCTGGCACAGATCTTATGCTTGATTATTCTCATTAGACGTCCAGGCAGCCACGTAAGGATGTCCCACTGGGATCCTTGTGGACTGACGGTGGTCACAGCATTGCCTGAGAAGTAGCCAAATCTATCAGCCAGGTGGCAGTGGCTGGTCAGAGTTTAAGGACGAAACTTATATTCAACTCCAGTGATTTTTGATAAAAGAAAAAGTAAGACCATGTAGGTCCAGTTCCTATGGAATGGGCCTTGGTTAACATCTGGTTCATCGGAAAGTTACTAGATGGACTTTGATATTTTGTGGTCTTGAAGGTGGACTTCAGTTGCCACCTGTTAAACCTTCATCTGCGTCCTAGGCTTAATGAATGCATGGAACCCATGTCTCAGATAGTGCGGTCCATGTTGTTGTTGAAACAGACGGACTGGAACAACAGTCCTGTCCATTTTACTAAATGAGTGTAAATAAGAAATCCTACATGGGTGTTGCTGAACGGGCTAAATGATTGATTTATTGCCAGGTGTTTATCCATCCATGTAAGCAATATTTGCCACAGCGGGTAGCCCAAATGTCCTTCAGCCACATCCTGTTCCAGAAGGATCTCAAGACATTTGCACAGCACTTAGGATTAATCCTGCAATGACTTATATGCCTGGTCTCCTCCCAGCTGGACAGTTGAAAACCCCCACAGGGAAAAAGCCTTCCAGGAGGCATTCTGGTTCAATGCCCAATGATCTTAACTGGCTCTTTTCAATATGACAGAGCAGCTGTTTGACTGTGACCTCCTTTCAGATATCTGATCTCATCAGCTTATCCCTGATGGTAAGCATCCTTCATGAATTTGCCAATTTGGAGAACCATCTACCGGTTGGGTCCCCTAAGGCAAACTAAGGACAGTCTGAGTGCCTTTGAGGTTCAGCATATTGGATTTTGTCATTCACCTGCATTAAGGTAATGGAGAGGGATATATAACAGACGAGAAGCCGGTGGCTTTTGTCTGCGGCGCAGTGTCTGGTCAGTATCATCCAGACACAACATGAGGCCACCATCATGTGGGTTTACCCTCTAAAGCAGAGTCCTACCTGCAGATGGTTTGGGACTGGTCTGAAATGACGCCTTATTGTTTGCACTGACCTTGGGGTGGTCAGGGTGTCTCCAGTTCTCTCTGTGGTGGACTAACAAAGGAAAAAAGAAGGTCTGACGTTCTTTTTTCTTTTTGGTGACCACCCTCCACCCTCTCGCCTCTCCTGCACGTCTTTCTCAAAGTTCAAATGCACAACATGTTTAATGAAGCTAATTAATTTGTGCAGCATCTAATTAAGAGCACAGCAGCATCTGCACCAGGCTGGTCTGCTCACACCTAGGAGACAGACCTCTCTGCTGCGTTCCCCCGCCCCCCCAAAATTAGAGGTTAATTCACAGAGAAAATTAAAACAGACAGGAGAAGCATAATTCCACCCAGCACTGGAGTTGGTTTCCTCCTTAATGTTTGCTCAGATGCTTTCAATCATCAGACCTCTGTTTTCACAGGTTGTAATAGTAGGTTAATCAAACAATAAGCTTTTATATGAAAAGGGTTTTTGTTGATTTTGCAAGTGTTTCCGATCTCAGCGTTCCATTTGATGCAAAGCTTTGGAACATCTTGTAAAGCAAACCGAAGGTTTATGTTTGACTCCAGGAGCAGATTGTACCGGATCAACTTGGTGTTTGTCCAAATGGGTTATTTATCTATTTTGCTTCATACATCTCACCCCACCCTAACAAACACCCACCTTTCCCCTCTCGATCCTTAGGTCCAAGGAAACAGCGTTGTATTTCAAAAAGTCTTGATTGCTTTTTAATATCACTGCCTACGGCCTGCATTTAGCAGCTGTATTGCCCTTTTACTTGAAATTGAATTTCTTCTATTATGTGATTTTTAATCCAGACGTCCAGGAGCTACAAAAATTGATTCCAGCAGCTCTTCAGCTTTAATTGTTGTTTAGCAGAAGGCCATATGGTAACAGATTCGTTTGTTATTATTTGTCAATATCTCCAGCGTTGTAGTCAATCTTTGTCTTTCAGTAACAGTAGGGAGATATACAGAGTTCTATATGGTTCGGGCACTTCAGGAACTTTATGTTTTGGAAGGAAGTGATGTAGTGTCTCACTTACTCGGACATAATCTATTGCTATTTTATTGGGTGTAGACTGTTGGATGTACATATAGAATAGTAATACCCTTTCTATCCTCCAGTAAGGCCGTCAGAAGCAGAATCCACACAATCAGCTTTAACTGATCTCATCACTGGATCCTTTTTGCCATTGTTGTTGTAGCCAGAGGTCGACAACGTGGCATCACGTTCTATCTAGATATACTTTATTAATCCCAAACTGGGAAATTTCACATATTTGCAGCACAGCAATTATTATTGCTGCTTCGGTGATCTAGAAAATCAATAGTAAATACCAGGTGCTGGTGTCGATCCCATATATTCAGAAAATGTCTTTACTTGAGACTGACATTCAGGAGACAGAGGTGGTCCATTCAGCACAGACATGAGAAAGCTGCTCAGTGACCAAAGGAAGCTGGAAATTCAAGTGCAATAGGAAGTTAAGCTACATCTGTAGTTTCAGAGGTTTTCCCAACTGTAAGACGATGATGAAGGTTTCCGGAAATCATTCGAGCAGTCCTACATGAGGTCACAGCACGACACTGAGCTCAGGGATTTTTGGTTGATGAAAAACCTGACGTCTCATCCATTTCATGGTGCCATCCTACCTGTGGCGACATTGCAGCAACATACAGCAGCGCTCAGATGTTCAGGTTGTCAACGAACCCTCAGGTTAGTAACGTCTATTTGGAGGAGAGAATGTAGGCAAACTGTAAGTTTGGTAGAGTCTGACCCAGCTGATGCTTTACTCTGCTGTTAGTGAGGGTCGTTCTGGAGTACAGTGCTAATATGACCAGTCAGGGATACAAAAGAAAACCCAAACTGCTGCGAACCATAGTTTCTCCGTGCACTTTGGTTTTTATGTAGCAGATATTTTCTATCACAGCTGCTCCTCTTTATCCCGGTGATGGTTGAAAAGATCCAGCGCCCCAACTGTCGGTGAACATTGTCTGTGCGGTGGTTAATGTAAAATGGGAGAGGGGGTGGCTGGTTGAGGGAAGGCAGACAGTGACTATTAGAGACTAAATTGCTTGTCATAATGTAACACCTGTAATATAATGAATGTATTGATGTAGAGGCAGGACTTCTCCTCCATGAACTGACTGTAATGACTGATGCAGCCAGTGGCACGCACATGTGTGTATGTGGTTTTGTGAGAGCGCAGGGTCGAGGTGAGCGTGTCAGCCTTTGCATTAGTCCTTGGCATTGCTGGTAATAAGCAGTTAGCACAGACTGGGACAACCAGGGGCGTGGCCCATCCAACACATCATCACTATCAAAGCAGCAGAGCTGTAACACCACAACAGGCATGTAAAGCGCACAAAGGAAGCATTGAGATGGAGCTGTCTGTGTCACAGGCAGATGCATGGATGGGTGAAGTATGGGAACACACAGAATCAGTCTCAGCTCCTTCAGGTTGTCAAAACCAGTGAATCGTGACGAGAATCAGACATATGTGTAACGTGAAATATCCACCACTGCATACGTCTTGGCCCCACCTCCCCCGTCCCCAGAGTCTCTCACACACTTATACAGGTGAACCCAAACACACACACACAGCTCCGAGCCGGACCGTAGCCCTGAGAGAGAGATTGTGCGAGAACACTGTGACTCACTGTTTGTGTGACTGTTTGTGCGTGCTCGTGCGCGCACGCACATCAGTACGAGTCTGTGTGTAGGTGCATTTGTATCTGTTTGTGTATGTTACAGCGTGTTAATTTGACTTTGCAGTCAGATGACAGTGCCACTGTACAATATGACGCTCAAATGTGCCAAGTGCGGAGTTATCTCTTCGGCTGACGTTTCCACCACAGCTACCAGTAACGCCATGTTAGTCCCGCTAATTATTTTTCCTTAACTCTTCTGACCTCTGTTCTCTCCTCTACTGTATGCCTCCCTTCTTCTCCCTCACTTGATTGGTTCTCTCTTCTTTATCCCTCTGTCACCTCTCTTCTCCCTGATGCCCTGGCAGGGAGGAGTTCACTCAGTGTGAAAGGCTCCTGAAGCTTATGTGCTGCTCCTGAAAACAAACTGTGTCAACAATGAACATGAAAATGATTGTGCATGTGTGATTGGTGGCTGAATGATTGTGTGTGTGTGTGTGTGTGTGTGTGTGTGTGTGTGTCCCTTAAGAGAAGATCAGAGTCTCAGAGCTGATTTGAGAAGGCCATGGCTGTGACAGCAATACATTTTATTATTTCAGTTTGTGTGTGTGTGTGTGTGTGTGTGTGTGTGTGTTCCTGTGATCTACGGGTGCCTAGTAGGATCATTTCCATTTCTATCAACATGGGCCTTGATTTTCTACCTTTGGCCATTATGTTAATGAGAGTTACAGACATCCACTTTGCGAGTTCCCTGCCTACTTTATGCAGGGAGTGTTGCTCTCTGCCACCATCCACACACACACTTATCTGAATAGCTGTTCTCTGTTTCAGTAGCTGTGACAAACTGATCACACACATCTTGGCCTAACTTAAAACACAATCCTGTCACTCCTGTATATTACTCATCTACATGCCCACTGCAGAGCCTCTCTGAATGAAATGTGCAGCTCTCAGTAAAATAGTTTATACATTTATAAATATTCAAATAGTCCCGTTTGTTCTGCTTCCATCATAGTCCACAGGTTTTACAATCACATGTCAGCCTCTGTTGTAAATACATGATTTAATTAGTACTGTATGGATCTGTTTTCTGCCCGGCCCGCCCGACATCAATGGATTACTCAGGACACGTTCTCCCTCTTGTATTATGCTCGTGTTGACACCTCTCACTGGTTTGTAATGCCAGGTGAAGACAGCCGAGTCAGCACAAATTTACGGCTAATTACCGCTAAGAGGTTGACAGAGTCGGCAGTTTACATTCACTGAAAATTCCATAAATATGAGCGTAATTAGTTTGCCTCAGTTTTAATAGCGTATCTGATACTGTGTGGGTGGTACTGGGTGAACAAATGTGTTGTAATCACTTTTTGCTTTAGCGTTATGTTCCCTGTCCCCGGTGGATTGTGTTGGAGAGCAGCACCCACTGCACACGCAGAAGGTCAAACGATTGTGGTCATAAACAGTAAATATGAAAAACAAGGTCCAGACTGAAAATAACTCGAATTGTCCCTCAGACAGGATTCAGCACCGATGTGTTGTGCCAATTCTCTGCACCTTTGCCACGGACCAGTTTCCAAACTATCACTGAGTCTGGTGTCACTGTGGGCAGGGTGGACAAGCCTCTGAATCAGGATTCAAGTGAGGTCCAGGACACTAATGGCCAACATCAGCGAATCAGCTTACTCTCCTGGTGTATCCCTATTTAAAACCAGAGGTGGAAAGTAACTAAGTACTTTTAATTTACTCGTGTAGACTTGTACTTCATGCCTTTTTACAGTTTCTGGCTTTGTTAGTAGTTTCACCTAACTCCATTCTGGGACAAGTTTAATACAGTTACCAGCTTTGCATTAAAGTCTGAAGAATATCTTATTACATGCAACACAGTCTGAAAATCAGAATAAAGTAGTTTATAATAATAATGAAATAAGACATGAAAGTGACGAGTTGTTTTTATGTATTGCAATGTTTTGATAAAATGCATATTTTCTGGTCAACTGCAGCCAAATGAAGGTAATGATTGTGTCATCACGGCGTGATTAGTAACGTCCGGCCTCATACATCAGTCTCAAATTCCTGATAGGACGTTGATATAAAGAGTCAGAATATTGTGTTTTCTGACACTTTAATGTGACATGAACGCAGCATTAGGGCCATGTGAATTTGCAGCCTTGCAGAGCACAGCAGCAGTAAGTCATGCTGTCAGGGCAGCTACAACAATTCCATCCTTTATGAACAAACGGTAATACCACAAATCTCCCAACAGTGGATGTAATTAAAAAGAAAAACAGAATATATTAGACACAGAGCTTAGTTTAATTACCCGCGTCTTACACCTACAGTGCGCCTTGGTTGAAACAAATAAAAAATGATGTCTAACATTATCGAAAACAGACCCAGGCCGCTGGTGTTCAGCTGATTTTCACGAAACTCATCACTTCCTGCGTCTTTTTAAAACATTAGAAAACACTTAGAAGCCCATCCAACCCCCTCCCCTTCCCCTCCTCTCCAGGCTTTCAGTCTGAAACACTGGCATGAAGAGTCATCGACAGCGGCTTAATTACACTGACTGAATGAACAGCACAGTGACAGCAGCTGGGTAGTTACTGAGACCAGTGTTTGCATTCAAAGAGCACCTCACAGCAGCAGTTGGGTTAGCATCACATGACAGTGCCGTGGACATACATAGCTTTTTTATCAAGGGACATATAATCGTAAACTTCTGAATACCTCTGCTTATAATGAGGTATTATTCTATTGTGTTATTAGCTGTATTGTTCTTTCCACCTCTGGATTACTCTGTAACTCCATCTTATGACCTGTTGGATAAATTGAGAGCAACTGATTGAAAGATAAAAATAATGATAATTAGATAAAGATCATTTAGTGACAGTCACACTGAGAGTAATTATTGTTCTTGTTTATTTCTGATTTGCACTTCAGCTCAAACGGAATGAGTCAGAAATAAACAGGAAGGGCAAAGCGGGAGCAAAAATACGGACAGCGGGAATGACACTTCTCCAGACTCTCTCTCTCTCTCCCTCTCCCTGTCCTCTGCTCTGCCTCTTCTGTTTGTCTTTGCATTCTGTTTCAGCCTCATTACACCCGTTTTTTCCCCCCACTGCTCACCCTCGCCCCTCCCTCTCTTTCCTGTGGCACTAGACCCTCTATGGTTTGACTGAGCCATCTTAAACATACATGCATGTAATATATGTGAATTCTGAACATATATATCTGCAGATAATGGATGTATGTTTCCGTTTGTGATAGTAACATGATTATTTGTTGTGATGTTATGTATTGATGCATGGGTAGAGTTGAAGGCTGCTAGCACTATGCTAACAGCGTGAGCAGTTATCAAGGACGAGTGGTAGATTTGTTAAAGATTGTGTTGAACATTCCATCCTCTACCTTTACTGATGTTCAAAGGACACTAAATCCACTTAATCTCTTTGAATTGTTGAGTATGGAAGCCTGCTTTAGTCTAATAATCAAAGCTAATGACATATAATGTGTCTTACAGCTTAATCAGAAAGCACTGTAGCGTTGCTGTGTGTGTCGTGTTACCCGGCGCTGCCACTGACTGTGGTTCCCCTGCCGTCCTGCAGGGCGTCACTGTGGAGCTCCTGTGTGGTGCTGCCCCTCCTGGCCCTCACGTGGATGTCAGCTGTGCTCGCCATCACCGACCGGCGCTCCGCCCTCTTCCAGATCCTCTTTGCTGTCTTTGATTCTTTGGAGGGCTTTGTTATCGTCATGGTGCACTGCATCCTGCGCAGAGAGGTACCTCACACACACAACACGACTTCACTGATGCGCTCTTTGCATTAGAACGTTTAAAAACATCTGCATATGTGTTGCAGTTGTTTAAGTTGTGTTCTTACATCATCCCAATTTCCAAAGGGAGTATCTGCTATCTGTTTCATATGATCACGTGTCAAATGTGTCATATCCTCTTTGCACACCACAGCAGATGTCCTTATCCATCATGCAGCACTGAAGAAATGCAGATTATATGATGAAAGTGCTTTATTCAGTATTTAATCAGTTTAAATCTGTGTGTGTTGTTTCGGAGAGGAATGGACAGCAGTTCACAGGAAATTCACAGTACTTGTGTAATCTCATTTCTACATTTTTAGGCACAAATTATATGGTAATGATGGTCCATGATCATGATCTGCGCCCATGATCTGATAAAGTCCTTACAGAGTGCGTCTAAATGTGTTTTTGCAAATCCCCAATCTTCCCTTTGCAGTGCAAACCATTTAGCTAATAGTCTGATATCAGCAGCCAATGGGCTAATTTGCCCACATGACCACATTCATGCTCCCCAGACAGTGAATCCTTTATGTTTTGGAATGTGAGTGAGCTCACCTCTCACCTCAGCCGCAGGTTTAAATGTGAATGGCCGTGTTATTAAAGCATGATCTCCAGAATGTTTGTACAGAAACACTATCAGCTCAGATTTCCCCTTGAGCACCACGCTCATCAGGCCCATCAGGCCCATCAGGCCCATCAGGCATTATAGCACACTTTTAGGTATCTAAGATGAGCAAAATCTGTTGTCTGTTTGATGTTATGCTTTAGTTTTTGTGGTGTAATGAACACTGCAGCCTCTGGAGGCTTCTATATGATACCAGCACTAAGATCAAACATTGAGATCTAATGTCACGCTTTGGTTCAGGTTCAGGAGGCAGTGAAGTGCCGTGTGGTGGACCGCCAAGAGGACGCTAACGGAGATTCGGGAGGATCTTTCCAGAACGGCCATGCTCAGCTCATGGTTCGCGTACATTTATTATTTTCATCTTTCAGGACTTGTTATTAAATATTGGCAGGCTGTGCACACTGCATTCAATATTTATTGTTTTCCGTCCTCAGACTGACTTTGAGAAAGACGTGGATATGGCGTGCAGATCAGGTAAGCTCTAGGTTCGGGATGTTTGATTATGCGTTTGCTCGTGTGTTTGCTTTGACTTTGGGGACTGCTGTTCAGAAGCTACAGATGTCTCTATGTGCCTCCTCTCTGTGTTCTGACGGCTTCAAATTCCTCAGCGTTGTCGGAGCAGATGTGAGGCATGTTCCCCCTCAGTTCTGCGTTTGTGTCTTACAATCAACATCACAGCAGCCTCCCTGCGCCAAGGAGCTGTTTTGACAAGAGATACAGTGCATTACGGCTGCATAACGCAGTTTATCCCAGGCTGATGGGAGTGGGATGAACGTGTGTGGAGCAGTTATATGCAGATAAATAGGGCTGTCTGAGTCTCTCCTACACTGCCGCTGTATAATTAAGTCCCTCCCGACAGCGCCGCATGAGATACTGGCTCCGATATCCGCTGGGAGTGAAAAATCTGATTATCTCTTGAGACAGGATATCAAGAAAAGCATCTGGAGCAGAATAGCTATTGAGACGCAGACAAGCCCAATCGAAAAAAGACCGAAAAGAACAGAAAGAGTTGATTGTTTTTTCCTTTGCATATGTCAAGTAGGAGGAGTGAGCACAGAGAGCGGTTGTGAGATATGTGGCGTTGCAGATTGAGTGCTGTCTGGCGGCGTTTATCGACCTGGACATGGGATATGCTGCCATAAGCCAACAGTTGTCACGACGAAATGAGTTCGGGTCAGGAGGTCAGGGCAGGTCTGATGTCACCTGTGTGCTCTCAGTTGGGATATTGTAACAAACAGGAACTTTCAAGAATCGACTTTTGGGAGATCTGGGGTCTCAGAAAGATTTGCCCAATATGAGTGTTTGTATTTTTATTATTATTATTAGAAAATTGACTTTTTTTGTCATGATAGAACTACGGTGTCTTGTTACCACTGTATCTTTTTTTTATCCTTTCAGGGAATCCCATTGCTAAGCCAGTGTTTACTTCTAAAACTGTTCATTTATAATTATCCATGGCTCATAGCTAGCACTTTTGAGTTTTAGCAGAAGGTTTCTCCAGCATCTGTCCAACCCAGGGCTAGATTATCGACTGAGGAGGGCTGCCATCTGCTGCAGGAACCTAGATCTCAGGCAGTGCCCAAAAACCCTAAGTTTCCTGCACAAGTTAATTGCTGCAGTCCTCGTTATCTTGAGACCAAGTCTTGCTTAGAAGTCCTATCAAAATCCAGCTCTATGCATTGTATCTATGTTACAGATAAACACAAATACATGTGAATTAATACAGGGATGAGGGGTGGGGTGAAGGTCAGGAGTGCAAGTAGCTCATGTAGGTACATCTTGTTGGGGTCCAGCTCTTCCTTAGACTGTGTTTCTTTCTTTGTGTTGCCTCCAGGTACTATGAAGCGCTCATCTCTCCAGGGGGAGGAGAAGGCCTCCTCTGGTACCCTTACCGTTCAGAAGGGTTCGAACTTTAACACCATGCCGGCCAGCATGGCCAAAGTCCACCTGCAGAACGTGGCTGACTACACCAGCCACACGCTGACGCTGCGCAGGGAGAAGGGCACCACTAAGGGAATCAGCACTGAGCTCCCAGGTGCCAAATCCATCTACATCTGCGACGGCGAGCTCTTCAAGCAGCTGGATGGAGAGCTGCCACGAGGAAATGGTGAGGGCAGCAGCTCTGAGGGTGGTGGCAAAAGCCCAGGGTACGTCATTCTGCCCACCAACAACACAGGCACCCTGAAGCCGGCCAAGGGGAAAGAGGAGCAGACGGCCAAGTATAACATCAGCATCGAGCAGCTGCCTCAGACCAGGCTCATCCACCTGGCCAACCCTGTGAGTGCAGAGCCGGTGCCCGGCTTTGGGCTGAAGAGCTTGCCTGCTGACCAGATCAGTGTGTCATGCTCTGACAGAGACTCACCTGCACACAACCTGCAGAATATGCCCAGAGACTCCCAGGTGGCCAACACCATGTGTGACGGGGGCGATTCCGGGAACTCTGGTGGGATGTCTAAGAGTGAGACCGTCTCCACACTGTCCATGAGCTCACTGGAGGTAAGACCACTAATATGATAAGCGTGTTCTTGTCATATAGTGCATTATCAACCTCATACTTCATATTTAAAATGAGATATGCATGTGAAGTTCTGTACACTTACTACTTACCATGAATTCACCTGAAGCAGGCTTTTATTTGAGATCGCCTTATATTATGTAGTTTTATTATATCATGTTGCTAAGTCAACATTTCAGCTGTTTACCCATTGTCTTAATAAATTCAGGATAACATGAATGACCGCAGCACTAATTCTCTCAGAAGAGCAACAGAGTCAGATGGTGCGGATCGTTCTGATCATCTCAGTGTCATTCAGCAGAAATTAGTCCTCTGTTAGGTGTGATGTGTTCTTCCTAGTGCTGTTCAGCTCCTGTCAATAAAGCCCAACACTCCCTGCATGGGTGTTGAGTGTGACATGACTTTTGAGGCTGACTGTATTAGTGCTGTGGAAATAGACACAATACTGAATTTACCATGAAAGCCATTATAGTTCTGGTGACCCCCACCTCCCATAACCCCGGAGTAAATGAGCTGAGTTAGCAGAAAAGCTTTACTGGTCCATGTCATGGCTGTTATATGAATACTGGCTTTTGTTTGAGCTAGTATCATTGTGCTGAACATCACTTTCTTCTCATCATATCTCCTCTTTATTACCACTCTGTCAACACAGGCACAGTAGACTCTAAACGAGCATTAGCATCTGCATTAGCATCCATTACTTACCTAATAAATCACTGTGAATGGTGCCACATATCTTGATACTTTACTGTTTTGTTGATCATCTATTATTTTGCATGGACTACGGCCATTCATGAAGTCAGCTATAGTCATAAGTGAAATGTTCCAGCCTTACTTTTCCAGAATCATCTATTTGGCAAGCGCTGTGCTACAGGCCATGTTTGACCAACACAGCATTAGTGCACTCTGGCTAGATAAGACATGATTAACGGAGATAATCAACTAAGGAGCCACAGATTAATAAACTGAATATTAATTCATAAAAATAAATGAAAGGATCATTAATTAGATCCCCCCAGGGCAGCACTGGGCTACATTACTTGCATGCTTAGGTCAGTCCCCCCCTCTGATGCTAACATTAAGGCAACAAACCCCTCTTATTTCAGCCCTAACAAACAGTGCTCACAAACAGTGCCACAGTATTTTCTGGCCCTGTGTGAGGACAGCATCTTTAAAAAGGTTAGTTTTCACTCAGCTCCCAGTGCAAACAGCAGTGGCAGGACAAGACGACACAGTGATCAGCACACAGCAGCCTGGACATCCGCCTGCTGGTGTCTTTTCACTCCGGGGCAAAAACACACTTCCATAATGCCGCGCGAGGCGGCAGCTGCCACGGCAACGGAGCAGCCTGAAGGTCAGGTTTTCCTTCACCGCTCCGTGATGGAGGACTCAAAGGTCATTTGGTCACAATCTGTTAACTGCAAACTTGTGCCAACAGGGTCAGAATGACCAGCAGCAAAACCTTGCTTCCTCTCTCATGACTCACTGCTCTCCTCTGGGTCCCAGAAACACCCTTGTCTTGACTGGCTGATGTGGAGATAACACAATGAAACAGTTAACACTCGAGCATTTGTCTGCTCGAAAGGCACTCAATATCAAGACACATCTTTAATCTCCCTGTCTCATCTCCCCCCAGAGACGAAAATCACGCTATGCAGAGCTTGACTTTGAGGTAATTTTAGTCTCTTTGATTCCTACAGAGCTTTATAGACTTAGCCCAAAAAAGCTGATATGTCTCTTACTTAGCTATTCAGACCGCTAGATGTTTGCATACATTTCTGAGATTTATTCAAAGTTTGGGTGTGACTGTAGTGTTGAGTTTGGAGACATTAAATATAAAGCAGGGTGACGTAGCATTGATGTGCTGTTTACCTCATACGTAACGTGCAATGTTCCTGTGTAGAAGATAATGCACACCCGGAAACGCCACCAGGACATGTTTCAGGACCTGAACAGGAAGATTCACAGTGCAGACAAGGATAGAGAATCTCCACCTGTTGACGCCAAAGCTGCCAAAAGATGGAGTGTGTCCTCTGCCAGCAGCGACAAGACCAACATGAGTGTAAAGAGTTCAACTTTATTCTGTCCTGCCCTCCTTTCTCCTCCCCCTATATCTCATGTTGTCCTCCTTTCTCTTATCATTAGTGCAAACCAGCACACTTGAGTAGACTTGCCTGTTTAATAATTAGTGCAGCCATTTTAAAAACTGCATTTATTTATTTATTTATTTATGTATTATTTTTTATGGGCTTCTGGTGTCAGTGCCTGAGGAAATAAGCTGTGGGAGCATCGAGGGGCATAATTGTGGGTGGGCATACAAACTACGAGTACAGACTTGAACTTATCCTCATGAAAAACATGATGAAGCTCTCCTTGTTGAGCTGGCAGCTAAAGTTGTGCTGCCTAAAGCCAGGACCATAATGTCAGGGTCGGGATGTTTATGATAAGTTAAAGATACATTTTTTTCTTTCTTATTGTGCCGGTTATGGGTTGAAGTGTGTCATGTGTTTTAAGTAAACTTAAGACAGAGCCAGTGACCTGCTAAGACAGAGCCAGTGACCTGCTTTAGGTCAGTCATTGGAGAATTAAAGGAAAGATGTGCTGCAGCTCTGGGTGGTGCAACTTCCCGTCACAAAACATCTGTGACGTGGGAAAGTCACCGTAAATTCCCACTGGAAACTTTCCCTTCATGACTTCTCAATATAGACGATCTCCAGGATGATGAAACTATACAGGCTCATTTTATGGCTGTTACCAACAACCGTTAATGCAGAGATGAAGGCAGACGAGCCAGTCAGAATTACAGAATCTGTATTTTCAACCATTGTTGCTGATCTTCGTGATGATTAAGAGGTTCGTGACCATGTAATCATTAAAAAGGCTCCTTGTCAGTCCACCAGCACTGGCTCTGCAGGAATGAACATGGCAACGTCATCCAGCTTTTGATTTCATAACCAGTAACGAGTCGGGAATTAAGACGTTCTTATTATCTATGTGCACTCAGGGTTTTTGCTTGCTTGCCGTTGGTTACAGCTTAATAACGACTCACGTAGCTTCTTTTTTCCCCACTAAACAATGGGAACATAGTTAATTAGTGTCTAAACGGAGTCACCACCAGCAGGTACCACAGAGAATCCATGTTGGCTTTGTAGCTGCAGTCAGTCCATGGCGGCAGATGATTTCCATTTCCTTCTGCTGCAAAAGGCCTTGATCTCCATTTGTTTCACAGCTTTGGAGTCAGGTCTTCTCTGGCATGTGTCCAACCTCCCAGATCAAGGATGCCGCTATTTTACACTGAGAGTTTCAGAACGCAATCAGATATCTGTGATAGCCCCGCACAGTCATCCAACAGTAGCTTCTTTCCAGAAAAAAACAAACTAAATACACGAGTGGAAGCAGCAAAGAGATCAACATCTCCACCACGGGTACAAGATGTGTTTTGAGGATGTGCCTCAGCCACACTCATATTTGCACCCCAATCCTTTTTTTAATATTTCTAGCTTACACGGCTTTTTTGCCTGTGTCTGCATCGCTTTTATTGGGTGTGTCAAAGGAAGCTTTCGAGGAATAGTTTGACATTTCAGAAACTGTTTGCTGTCTTGTGAATCAAGTCAGATGAGAGTGTCGCTTATGTCTGTGTAGTAAGTTTGGAGCTTGCGGCAGAAGGCGGTTAGCTTAGCTTGAATCCAAGCTAAGTTAGCCAAATAAATCTGAGCTAAATCTAATCTTGTGGCTAGATGTTGAAGCAGTTTTACTTCCTGAAAACCCAAAAACTGTCACTCTTACGTTTCTGTTCTTTAAAGATTTGACCAATGAGAGCTTTAGAGAGCTTTAGTTTCTCCTGTTTCCAGTCTGCATGCTAATCTGAGCTAATTACCATTGCTCCAGCTCCATACTGAACACACAGACAGGAAAGTGGTAGCGATCACCTCATTTAACTCTGGGCAACAATGTGAACAAGGCTATTTTTGAAATGTCAAACTTTAGGAAACTGCTCAGGCAGACATGTAAAAGGCAGTGTGAGGTAAAGTAGGTTCACCCAAAGAGCTCACAATGTAACTTCTGGAAACATCACAGATTTTGGAAAACAAGCTTTTGTCTGTCTGTCCGGTTCCCCACCAGGACAAGCAGCAGACCCCAAGTAAGAGGGCGTGGGAGGGCATAAGGAAGACCCACTCCCCCCCATCCTGGGTGAGGAAGGACCTGGAGACGGTGGCAGCCTCCCCTCTGGAGCTGCAGACGGTGGAGTGGGAGAAAACAAGCGCCACCATCCCTCTGGTGGGCCAGGAGATCATGGACCTGCAGACGGAGGTGTGACCCAGATTCCTGCCTCACACCTCACGACTTCCTTTTTTTTCCTCTCAGACAAACAAGCAGACACACCACACACACTGCCCTGCTCTGTACTTCTACTCAAAGGCGGGAGGGAGCCCGCAGCAAGAACATGGGGGAGGAGGAGGGCGAGGAGGAGAGAGAGAAGCGTCAAAATATCAGAAAACCCAATCGAACAAGCAAAGAGAGAACAGGAACGCGGTGTCTCTTTCTATGTTGTTTCATTTGATGTTCGGACAGTGTTTTTGTCTGCTAAATACTGCTCATCTTCTTGTATATGGTCTCTGACACCACGCTGGCTCACATGGGAGACGGATTGCCAAAGTAGCAGATTTAGCTACTATACGTGCATCATATAGTCGTGTAATAAACCGCATAGCAAAGGTAACCATGCGATGTTTCCCCCTGAATTAAATGAAAACAATGTAATAATCATGATCATGTCTCTTTTTTTATTTTCACTGAGTACTGTTGCATCACTGTCCTGCTCTCTCTTTCCCCTGACGAACGCTGATGTACGCAGCTCGAGACGTCCCTGGACTTTGTTTCTGTATCGCCAATCTCAAAAGGGAAAAACCAACAAGGGTTTGAGGAGGCAGACTGACAAACATACACCCATGTGACCCTTCCCCCCCAATGCTGTTCCCTCCCCCGCTACAATGCACCCCAATCCTGGTGGCTCCACCACTTTATCCCCCAGTGATCCTGGTGGGGCAAGGTCAGCCGTGCTGTGACAAGCGAAAGGAGGGAATAAAAAGAAAACGGTAGAGCCAAAATGGCACGTTGCCTTCTCATCGACGGACACCTCAGAGACGCTAGAGTGCGGTCCGGCGGGCTTTGCGCTCTAATCGGCCCTCAACCTCAGCGCCGCCCACAGAGGGACAACGTGGACGTCGGTGCGTCCAGAAGGAGCCACGTTCAACAAACACATGCTGTTCAGATGAGTTCCTTGATGTACAAGCAGGCTTGATACAGTGAATGCAAGACACGACTGTGTTTCTGAGATGCTACGGGAAAAGGTTCCAGTGTGTGTATGTATGTGTGTGTTGAGTCCTGGAAGATGAGTAAATGAGCAGATCTATAAATATATATGGTATGATGATTAAAGATGATATATGACGGCAGAATTCATCAGAGGGACGGTGGTTGCACACAGAGAAAGCACAAGGCTCATTTGGAGTCCTGATGTACAGCATTGTAATTATTTCAACAGAGTTCTACAGAATGGATTTTAGCCTATAAATATCTTTCTTACTGTGCTTGGGGATAGTTGTTATCATTATTATTAATATGAACATGATTATTCTGATACTGATCCTTCCATTCCCGCCCCCTGTCCTTTCGAGGTACTGGACTATACGAGTGTTCTGTATCGCAATGTAACAGTGTGTGTTTTGATATCACCGCCAGTCACTCCCTCAGATCTGTATTTGTCGACAAACCCTGACCTCTGACCTCTGACGCCCCGATCTGCGCACCCCCCCCCCCCCCCCTCACTCCCCTTTTTAATTTACTGGGGGTCACCTCTTTGTTAATGTACAGTTTTCAGAGCACAAAATGAATGTGTCTTATTTCTAATAAAACATATAAGCATATAATAAAACATTAGTCTTCTTGTTTTCTCCCATTTAATTACATGTGATCCATCAGGATACAGACTGCCTGCTGTTGGAGGGCTGTGTCTGGTTCCTGTGTTAAAGCAGGACTAAACAGCTAAACTGTGGCCTCAGGTGGAAACGACCTGAATTCCCCTTTATTTCCAAGACTCAAGACTCAGCCTTTTTGATAAAAGTAAGTCACTGGTGTGTTTATATGACATGCTGCTGCACAGTGTCATGAAGTAGGACTGCAAGAGCACTCAAGTTAAAACTAAAGAAGTCAAAGTAATGTCAGTTACACAGCACTGCGAGTTAAAATGTTCACATTTTATCACAGACAAATTGAACAAATTCTGTTTTTGGAAGACACTGTGCATTTCTCTCATGACACGGTGGCATCCTAGAGTCATGTTGTCATGGTGAGGTTGCTAGGAAACCACAGGAAGTAACTACGACTCTCTGCCATGTGGAAGCAAGCTAGCTGTTTCTGCCTGCCTCTGGTTCTTAGCTAAGCTAATCAGCTAGCTGCATATATGCACCAATGGCACAGACATGACACTGATATACACTGACATACATAATGATTGACAGGTTTCTATGGGAAGCTGATACGCTGAGATCATACAGAGATATCCAGACCAAACGCTTCACAGTTAGCTCAGAGGGAAATAACACTGCATTGCCAAAACAGCCATGCTCCAAACAAATTCCAATGAGTCAGCAGCTTTCCGGCAGCACTGGTTAATCAATTAGAACTTGACATCAGTAATTAAGCTCCTGCCATGGTCCTAAAGGGTTCTGCTTACAGATGACGCAGTGAGGAGGGACGAAAGCCACACGCGCCTTTTGTTCTCAATCAGTCAGGGCCGTCACCCACACTGGGTCACATCTCTGCTCCTGCACTGCGTTCACTGTGGGTCTGGTGTAGAAGACGTACAGATTTACAACGAGACTGCTCGGTAATTTCAGAATTACTTTAACATGACAGTTAATAAAGAAATTATATTCCACTCATGAAACCCACAGCATGTCTGAAGGTGAGGTGGAAACTACAAGTGCCAGCTGCCTGCGCGTTTTCCAATGAGCAGTTTAATTATCATAACTACATCTTCATTCCTTCCCCCCAGTGTGAAGAGTCAAGTGCTGAGGATGAAGACTACTTATTCATATTTATTATTCATATTCAGTCCCTGGCTTCTTACATTTAAAATCTTGTACCAGCAGAAAGGTTTCATCTTCTCTGAATTAACACATATTAACAAGGTTTATTAGAAATATTAGACATATTGCTGTAATGAATAAACTCCTAAGCACGGGGTCCTGTGAACATAATCCATCTCTCTGTCGCTCTCTCCTGACAAGACACGTTGCTCCAGTTGTCATTTGTTATTTTCCGTCACAGTGACGCAGCACTGTGGAGGGTGGAGGCTGGAGAGCAGGGCTGTAATGTCACAGGGCGCAGAGCTGCTCTCCTCCTGTGTGACTGCAGCTCAAACACTAATGAGCTGTGCAGCACGGGTAGAACTGACAATAATGTGCACAAACAAAACAAATTTCATTGCTGTTTCAGAGACGTTTGCGAGATAAGAAGCAGTGAGCTCTGCATTCAAGCTTTGTCTTCAGGGCGCTGGCGCAGAGGCAGCTGAACGGCTGCGCTTGCACGTTTCTGTGTATGATTAGAAATGTTCATCTGTAAGTGTGTCTGTAATGGCCTGAGAATTGCCTCCCGTCCCGCAACTGAAAACCAATCTGGACGACAAGACGGCGGGAGACTGCTAATTTAAGACTTAAGCAGCCGTGACTTGTCAGGCAAATAAATACCATATTTCAATAATACGCCACTGTCACAGAGCTGGAAGTGAGCAAATGACCCCAAGTGCACTTTACCTACATGGGAACCACAGAGATGTTCTCCGATGATGAAGGTGCTAAATAACTGTGTGGTGACATTCAGAAGCTTTTATTAAAGAGAAAACATTAGACACTAAACCAGGTGACAGCTTTGTTATCGGTCTCCATCAATGAATTGATTAAGCGACTGTAATGATCTCAGTCTGGTGAGATTTGGCCACTCGGGCTGGACAGCAAGCAGCTGTTGGCTAATTATAATACGTGGTTATTAGATAAATGAGTTGATGCTCTAAGTAATTTAGAACTTGGAAGTGAATAACATGTACTGTAATGACTACAATGTCTCACTGTCTCAAAGCATCTTAAGAAAAAATGTTTTATGAAGCCACAATATGAGTAAGCTGACGCGCCAGATGGTTTTTTACACAGAACCATCTGGGACGTCGTCCTTGGAAACTGTTCGGGAAAAGGGCAGGCACAAAAATAATTGGCAGGTGATTGGATGAACCCTTACTGCCCATAACGGGCTACCAGCAAAGCAACCAATCAGATCGACCAACCACATGACAAAGTTAGAGAGAGAGAAAGGGGAGCCTTCAGTGGTGTTTGTTGCTCTTCCCTCAGTGAACTAACACTCTCCAGTTCTTACCACGACCATAGCTGCAAGCCTTCCCTCAGTAGATGCTGATTGGTCCAAACCACCATGGTTAGGCCATAGCTTGGAGTCTGGCAAGGTGGAGCCATCATGAAGTCAGCTGCCTTGCAAGGTAACAGTATCAGTACAGCGATTTAACAATAGTTTCAGATTAAGTTGCCTGACATCATCGGGTGATGCAGTATAACTTTGTGGAGCGTGGTGATATGAACCGTGGAGTTCCAAACCCAGCACATCATTGCCTGATAATGTGATAATGTTAGAGGACAGCTCAGGTGTCCATGCATGGTCTGGGAAACATCATGGTTAGAGTTTAAGAGAAGAAGGCAAACAGTCATTGGTGAACTCGAGTGTTCTGCAGATTTCAGATGTGTCAGGCAAGCATCCACCACCCAGCATCCACCCCCCGCATCCTTCTTTCCACCTCAGTACATAAAGTACACACTACTTCCTGTTTTGGCACCGAACATTGGACACAAACAATGCGCAGCAGAATTGCCCAACATTAACATACTTCCTGCGACGACTGGGCTGCAGCTCTGTCTGTTTCTCTTTCCCGGGTATCGTGAAGCATATTTGCAAAAGCTCATTCATTTGCTAAGACTGCACAAAAAGTATTGTAAGGGACAGCGACAAATACAAATGCAGACACAACTGTTGTGACTGATGCACTGATATGATTGTTTTATTCAAACTATGACAGTGTTTCTAAAGTTTAAACAACTGAAATAACAGAATCACGGTATATTAAATCATAATCACTGCATCGTTATACATATTGCTTTCTAACGCAGTTGCCAGTAGACAATCCCAGCCCATCTTGTGTAACACACACACATTTTTACCAACCTTTTCCAAGTCAAAGGCACCGTTCATCCCAAAGAGAAGCTAACACTTACTGTAGCATTATATATAGCAAATATATATAAATTATAGATCTTGCTTTTGTGTAACGGTGATAACAAGGCAAAGATTGAAATGATAGACCCTCACCTTCTCCCAAAACCTGCCCAACAGGTACACTATCAAATGTAGCCACAATACATAAAACAAAGAGAGGACAGCCTGTTTCAGCTACTGATATCACGCTGCGCACATCGTCTGAGTGGTTCTGGATGAGGATGACGTTTATATGTTGCGTGTGAACTGCGTTAAAGTACAGTACTGAGGTATTTTTTCTTTCCTTGAATATTTCATGCTTGTTTACGCTCCTCCAGCGCCGCATTTCAGACGCAAGTACTGTTCCTTTTCACACCGCTGCATTTATCTGACAGCTGGGGCCAAAGCTTCTACAGGGCACCTTTGACACAGTGTTGTGGAGTCAGAGAAACTCTGTTTAAGTGTATACCAATATAAACAATAATGCATTGTATCCAAGGTATCAATATCACCCAGTCAGACAGCTTGGGACCCTGCTTTGAAGTATTCCAGGGGGATGATTCGAGGCAGCCATCACAGAAAAACCTGAAGACTAAAGATGTCATCTCATCTATTCGTGGCTGACTGCTGGGAAATGAATGCAGTTTGACCTTTGGAGATTTCACAGCACTTTGTTTGGAACAGTAACGCCTGTCATGACGGCTGTGTCAAACACACCCACGTATTCTCTTAGCGCTCATGAACTCCTGACTCATGGTGTAATAGCTGTTTGAACCGCGATGACTTCACTTGGTTTCCCTCACTTCAGAGGCTCATTTTTCGGGCCGCGGTGCCTTCAGTGCCGCGGTGATGTATCGTGAGGAAAAAGTGGCCCGTAACATCATTAGTATCCATCCAGACACATTAACCTCACGTCGTTAATTAGACCATCAACAGGCATTAGCCTCGTCCCACAAAAGCCTGACAATGGCCATTAATGGACTGGCACTCTGATGACATTTCCTGACGCTTGTCGCTGATCTCTTCAGCTAGTTGACGTGTTACCGTGGCTGCAGGCGGTGGAGGAGGACGAACAGGATGCTGATGGCCAGCAGCAGCTGCACCATCCGCTGGGCAGAACCTTCACTCAGGCTGGCATCCAGAGGCTAACGTGACTTTATCAACCTCCAAAACACAGTGCCAAAGCATGCTAAACCATGTTAAAACACATTTATTATTATTATTATTATTATGTTTCGTGATGATGCAACTCTCATCTGCTAATCTTTAATCAGCCATTGATCGCAGAGAAATGTATTTTCTACTCTACATTTGATGACAAAGTGACATCAAATATGTTGTTTCCTGGATAGCTGGGCCGTTTTGCCATTGTGCTGTGTATATTATGGAAATATAAATGTGTATCTTGAGTGGAAGATTGTGTGTAATGTGACACAAAAGCACTTGAATTCAATCCAGAGCTAGCTTCCCTGAGCCACATGTGGAGGTGGGGGTGCACGGTAGCTGTCCTGGATGTCACCCCAGGTGAATTCGAGCTTGTTTTCGAGGCACATGCCCTGACGCCTTTGAGGTCTCACCATTTGAATCCGCTATGTTCCTGCTTTATGTTGTAACCCTACCTGGATTTAGAGCTGCGTGTTTCCTACCTGCCTATCACACAGTCGTTCTTGAATGAGCTAACGTGCAGCAGTGTGTTTTCATATCTCTGTAACACTGGATGTGGGATTGGACACAGGTTTGGATCTTATTTTAAAGCCTGCCTTGTCTGAGGAAACGTAATGCAGCCAGATTATGTTTCCCAGGAGGAAAACGTTGTGAGCTGTAAATATGTGCACACTGAACCAACATGTTAACTGATTCCTTTTCCACCAGTATAAATATTAGACTTTCCTGCAATACAATGTGCATTCACAGTGACTACAGTGGTCTTAAATTATGTTTCTGGTTGTGTTACGGTGCTCACGGCCCCCGGTGAAGTCTGTGGTTTCGGTCCAATACAGAACAGTCTGCCGTGACTTGAATCATCAAATGTCACATGATCAACAATTAACCAGAACCCTGATGGTAAATGCTGCTCATTAATGAATGGGTAACAATAATCTATATGAAATATACTTAAAAGCATGTCTCTCTTTTGGCATTATTCATAGTGAGTAAATGATTATTGTTATAATGATTATTCCACCGCTGTGATTCATTTACAAGTTAGAAGAAATGGTTCTAATTAGAAAAATATTTAGCGTTAGCAAAACAAAACTAGAGACCATTGTTTGGTTTGAAGCTTCTCAAACACGAGAGTTTGCTGCTTTTGCAGTCTCACAGCTCATCTGAGCAAATTGTGATGACATTTGGAGCCTTTGTCTGATAAATTATATGTTACAACAATTTCTTGATTAAACAAACACAGAATGATAAGACAGAGTGCAGGTCCAGTTCTGATTCTTGTATATTTCGATAATGTGTTGTTTTATAATGTATGTGTGTGAAAGAGAAGTGGAATGCAGCCCGGTCTGAGGATGCACACTCGCCACAAGAGCGAATCCTGTTCAGCAGACTCATCTCATCACCAATCACCACTGATCTGCAGCCCACCTGCCCACCTGCTCGTCCTCTCCACTTAGTGTCTGTGTGCATTTCCCACACAGTACGTCCCAACAATGTGGTTTTGGTGTTTCTAATGTGCTCCTGATCATCTCTGTGTAAATATTAATTTTACAATTTATCCAACACTAACTTGAGGCGGCAGCAGTTCAACTTAAAGCAAGCGGACATGTTCCAGACCAAAAGCCTTTTGATTACCTCACTCCCTCTTTGTGTTACCATCCCTCCCCTGCAGGTAAACAAAGAAACATGCTTTAGGGAAACAGAATGGGGAACTTAGCACTAAGTGACTTGAACTCTGACAGTTGGCTGACTCAGACTGTTAATTGCAACTACATTATAGAAGTGAGAGCAGGGACTGTCCATCATTTAATTTGGAATCACATAACTGTTTCAGTAGCATCTATTCCTTTAAACTGATTTCTGATCAGGTTAACTTCCTCATTTTGGCTCTTTGTGTTGCTGGTTATTAACTTGCAGCTGCTACAGAGAGCCTATGTAACATTCCTGCTGTTTGCAAACAAGAAAAAGGCACATGCCAGATGTCACAGAAACACATAGGATTAAATGTCTGCAGCGATGTACTGCAGGGTGAACGGAATTCATAAGCAAGAGTGTAAATACAGAATTTAATAAGTGAAGGAATTTATCAGCTGGAGGGGAAGTTCAAAGGAGACGCACAGCAGTGAGTCACTTACTAACATCTGTTTGTGTTTATTGCCTGAAAAAGCTGAACAAAATGCTGTTTTCCATCGCAGGCGTCCTCAGACGGCACTGACAGCGTCACGCAGCTGGCACATGGAAACCCTAATGTCGGACGTCCGGCTCGAGAACAGCCAGTGAGTGTGCGTCCATACAGCATCTGAACATGAGGTTAACAAATCAGAGGCAGCTCAATGATTCTGATTATAGGAGGAAAATTGAGCTGTTTTCACTTAGCAGCTGTAAAAGTCTGATTTCACTGGACATGACATGAGACGCCTTCAAGTCATCCTTCTCTCACATTCTCTCAACAAAGTGCAGCTGAACAAGTTGGTGTCTGAACAGGCTGAGCTGAGTGCATTGTCCACAGGCCAGCTGATTCTGTCTTTGGGCTCTCTCATTAGTCCAACGCTTAATGCATTTGTAAGTGTTTGTAAAAACAGCACAGCTGCACTTATGAGTGTGTATCAGTGAAGTGTATGCCAACACCTCAGCTGCACACTTTGTCTTCATCTAGTTCTGTTTTCTTGCTTTCTGCTTAGTTTAATAAAGAGAAATCCAAAGGCTTGTGTGCCTCTAACACTTTGCATTCAGTCAGGTGCATGACTTGAGTGAGTGGCTCCAGCCCCAAATCCAACACCTTTGAGATGAGCTGGAATGCAGACTGGGAGCTGGGGCCTGCTGAATGGGAGCAAATAAGACATGAAACTAGCAGCACATTCAAGCAGCTGGGATGTAAACCTGTCCATATACGTGGACTGACAAAGCTGCACACCAATCTGATCTGAAGCCAGTGTGTAGTTTACAGGAGCCTGTGTTCTGTAGCCTGTGGTCGGATAAAGTCTCCAATTATGTCCTGAAAAGTTTGCAGACACGTCAAAATAAAAACTCTAACCCTGCACACACACACACACACACACACACACACACACACACTCACACACTCCTGTGGTTTTACAGACATATTTTCACATTAAGAGATGGAAGCTGGCTAATTGGAGCGGACACCCAGCAGACACATCACCTGCAGAGGTTAACGTGTCACCGTATTTATTCAAGCTGTTCTGCGGGTTTGGCTTGAGAACAAGGCTTTTAGCCTGCAGAGCTGGAATGTGTTCTGACACCGCCTGCTCGCCCGCTCGCTCGCAGCGCTGTCCTCCGTTTGGACAGTCTTTAAATTTACTCCTCGTCAGAAACAACGTACGTGTCACTCCAATGTATCAGCTGAAAGTTAGGTGCAAAAGCAATGAAGAAGGTTTTTAATGCATAACCTGAAAACTTCTGTGGCGCTGTGGGAAACTATGCAGCTGCATGAAAGTAATATCATGTGGAGAGTAATTCAGCAACATGTAAACAGTTAACACCTCTGAAATTCTGACATTTATAGATTTCTAGATCGCTTTATTCTACTTGAGGTCTGTGATCCCCTAGTGGAGAGTTGTGGCATTGCAGCTGTGTCATACAAGTGTGTGACAATGAATGCACTTGAGTTTAAATCAATACAGTGGTCTTCAGTGCCTGTGATTAATTAGTTTAGGTGGTTTTGCCTAAACTAATTAATGTTTGCCTACAGTGACTCTAAGTGGATGCTGGGACTGATGAAGGGCTGAACCTTCTCCTGCTGATGTGCTGCTTTCACTGACTGGCTAACGAAATCTGTGGTCAGACAAGAACTTCCAGAAAAAACCTGGATTATCTTTACTGGCAGTGGGTTTTTCATTCATAGCGAATTATGACAAGTTATGACATTCAGCTTCTGCCCAAAAGGTGTGCTACGCACCCATCTACCAGCGAGACCTCCACAAAGATACTTTCGGGCTCACACTGTGTGCAGCATTGGTGCTTACAAAGCTGCACAGCTGTCTCATATGGACGTTCTCATCCAGATGCTGTGCAGCCCGGGCAGAAAGCTGCACACAGCGAAACTGAAGCACATCGGTTTTGTCATACACTCACTGAACACTGTCCCAACAGCCCGACGCATTCTGCCCACTGCAGGTTGCCACAGTGAAATTTCTAAATGTGCTCCCCCAGAAAAATAATCTTCAAGCGGTCTCATCCTGTGGTGTTTTGCTCGTTTTTGTTAGCGCCTCTGTTACAGCATTGGTATCTCTGTATCTCTCCCTGGCCTTTACACCATAAGCAGTAATTGCCTCCTAAGGCAGGCGCCTTCTAAAATAGCTTATCACTGTACAAAGTTTGCAGTTATCTTACACCAAAGACGACAAAGACTGCTGCTTACTTTATATTCTAGACGTGTTCCACAGGCTAAGCGACTTGAATGTGGATTTGCAGATGAACTTTGCATGTCAGTGGAGTCAAAAACGTGTCAAGATGCCCATTGTTGCCCCCAGAGAGGCAGGTCAGCTCGTCACAAGGAATCAAGTAGCTGAAAACAGTTCGATCCCCTGCTGTAGATAACCTCCCGAGACCTCTCCGGGGCTCGCGGCGGCCTGAAAGTTTACACAGATGATTTTTCAGAAACACTTTTCGGCCACTTAGCGGTGATTGTGATGGAGCCAGTTGTCCCAGAGCCCATGTTGTTATTTATTCGACGGACGCATTTCCGTCACTATTAATTTGCCACGTCTAAAAACAGGCCTGCTGCAGCTGGACGGGAGCAGGCAGTGAAAACAGTGACTGGAGGCAGCATATTGCATGTTGAAGGAAGAATTAAATGAGCATAAGCCCCCTGGCTTTATGTCCTAGGTCATCTGTTAATTTTTCATGGGTGCCTCACTAATTCATGAGGACATCTGTTTTTGCGGCTCCCGGTTTATGAGTCCCATGTTCGTCAGTTATGAGCGACTCCAGCTGCAAACTGATTAGACAGGACTTCTGATGGAAACTCGAGTGGAGGGAAACTTTGCACAAACACGACATAAACTCACGGACACATGCTGGCATATGTTGGCCTGTTACTATAAATTGCAAAACTGAAAGTTTAAGCCCAACTAGTGCTCCCCGGAGTCCGCAGCGTTCAGCGGACCACTCAAGTGTGACATCTCTGACGTACTGATGGATTTTATTCTTTATTGTTTTTGATTGTTTTATCTCACACAGACATTCATGTTCCCCAGAGGATGACCTGTAATCCCTTAAGTGGTCCTCTATATGATCTGATCTATCTGATAAAACTTCCCAGCAGCCTCTGCTTTACATATTGAGATGGTGGCTACGGTCTATATATCTCAGGGGAGTTATCATCCCGCCACCTATTTGATCTTTTACCACAAGAATTTGATGATAAACCGTAGAAACCCTCCAGTCCTGCTAAAACACGCTGGCTTCAGATGAGCACATTGTGGAATTCTGCATAATGATCCAACACTGATGCATACGGAACACATCCAAACGCAAAGGGAGCAGTGGACCTAAATCCAGGCTTCAAAGCACTTCTTCAAAACCTGTTTACAGTGTCACACAAGCTACAACTGAGTATTTCATTGTTTTAATATGACAGTTAAAGTACAATCTCAGGCACGTCCCACCCCCCCAGAATGAATCTGTTGGAGTTAATTGTCACTTCTGCCATGAAAGTAATTAAATTTGTGGATACTGAAAAACAAAAAAACAAAAACAACAAAAAAAATATGAGCTATCTGCAGTCCCACACCGGTGCAACCCTAACACACACACGCACACACACACACACTTGTACATTGACACCCTTATCCATGTCCAGACTGACGGCGTGGCTGGGTTATTATAGCAGGAGGAGATAAGGCGGTCAGACAGCCTGGATGCAGGCCTGTGCTATAATAGCCATGAGCTTATCTCTGCAACAGCGCTTCCAATGACAGAGAGCAGCTCGAACCAGGAGCACAGCCGCTGCCATTGTCTCCCCTTTCATTTCATCAGCACCAGCCATTTTAATCCCCAAACGCAGCAAATGCACGAGGTGTGGGAGGAAACTCTGTGTTTTCCTTAATAATGCACCTTTGCTCTGCGAGGAGTGGATGTTGATGTGTTTGTTCTGGTTCTTCTTATTGCTTACTAGTGTTAATAAGGGGGAGGCTTAATAATGCAATGTCGAGACACTGGCTGTGTTCACTCCACATGAGGAGACTAATTACTGTAAATCTAATCTGCAGGAGAGGCCTATATCCAATTACATGGAAATAAAAGCTCAGTGTGTTTCTGCCGTGCTGTTAGTCTGATTGTGCCTGAACGGACATATACACGCTCTCATCTCTCGCTCTGTTTCCCTTTTATATTTCTGTGTGTGCATTTCTCCCCTGGGCAGACTCCTGTGCTCGACCTGCATGTGTGTTCATCAAACAGAATCAATAAGACACAACTGAAAATAGCAGATTCTGTCTTTGCCGATATAATCCTGCTGACAATCCCAGGCCATCCTCGGATTCAGACAAAGGAAATAATGAAAGGAGGGAAATCAACAAATATTTGTTGTAGAGGGAGAAGGAAGGCAGGGGGTGTGGCCCCAGGTCAAGCTCTAATGACATCGGGAAAGCAATCACATCTTACACGAGCCGGTACTACAGCACAGCAGCCTCTGCACCTTGTATGTATCCGCTGATCTGGTCATACAGATGCAAAGAACTCATGGGATACTGTACGTGATTAAAATAATGATGACTGAAATCATGCAGAGGTTCTCCGAAACTGTGGGACCTACATGGAGATATTTAGAGTAGGTTCAATGGTTCAGAGATGTTCCTCTTTGTGAAGCCTGGTCACGACAGAGAGTGGTGCAGTAAAGCAGGTGGTGACAGAATCTTGTTGTAGACTGGAGTCTGGAGCTCAAAACTGTTCCTGATTTAAATTTGGCCCGCAGCCTTTTCAGAGTTGCCCCTTGTGCAGCGATACTCTACTTCCAACACTCCCGCCGCACCTGGATCACTCCCTGGAAGCCCTGTTGTTGGAACCTTATAAAGCACCATCTGTAATGTTCTCAGGATCTCCTCCACTGTGCCAAAGCAGTGACCTGTCAGCCTGAATTTCATTTTGGAGAGGAGGAGGACGTCGGTGTCACCAAATTAAGCACGTTTGGATGGTAGGGAGCGTTGACTGTGTTGGTTTAGCCCAAAAATGTTGATTTCAAACTGATTTAAGGCTGTGTTTTCAATGTGGTGTCTACCCACCTGTGGCATGATGGAGAAGCCAAAACACCATTGCCCACAATTCCAGTCATTTGTGCCGAATTCTTCCATCATATGCCCCACAACAGAGCAGTCAGACATTTGTTAGGATTAGACACACTGTCAAAAACACAGGGTCAAAAACATTTTTTCTGTTTTATGATGCAGCGGCTGAGATGTTTCTGCATCCAGCCGGACCGACGAGGATACTCGTTATGCTTGTTTGGTAGATATTTATTATTCAGTATAGCTGATGCTGATTTAGTTTTTGTTGATTGGTTTTTAAAAGCCTGAACATTCAGCAGTAGCAGCATGGCGCCTTAATATTTACCACCACAGCCTGAAGAGTAGCATAGTGTTTGCACCCTCCAGTCACGGTCCCACCTCCCCAGCTCCCAGCTTTCACTGCACACAAGTAACAGTAAAAGTCAGCTGTGATAAGAATTGTGTGTTTTGGGGGATTTTTTCCCAGTATTCAAGTGTTTATGACATTAGCCGCCACAGAGAGCTGCTAAACCTGCCACTGATCCAACAAACAAACCCTGATTTACAGCCTGTCACTCCGCCACTCTGACTGAGAAATGTTCCCAGCAGGGGCTGGACGCAAACCTTTCCACATTGATCTGTGTCTGCCCACAGTCAATGATTAATGTTCCTGTCAGGAATCAACTGACACAAACACACACACACACACACACACACACACACACACACACACACACACACACACACAGACGCACGCACACACCACATACACACACTTACCCGCAGCTTTTCTTTAAAATGTTAAAAGAGCTGGTTTGACTCCTGGGAGTGAAACTGAACTTCTCTTTCAACCAAAACAAAGAAAGTGTTATGCTAATGGCAGACCACAATGTGCTTTCATCCACACCTGAATCCTGCCCCCCCTCGCCCCCCACCCAGTTAAGACCCCTCGTCACAAAGTGCGGCCCTAGAGCCTCACTACGCTGCAGCTGAAGCAGGAGCTGTGCAGCGCAGGCCGGCTCCACAGCGCGCTCTCTTGGATAACTTCTAATGGCTATTATTGCCGGCATAATTGGAAAACTCATTAAAAATAAATCAACAATAGTGCTTAGCTCTACAGTCATAATAGCTCAACCATCAGTTGCCTGTTCATTCGAGACACGATGGCTGTAGAGAAATAATAGAAAAGTTTACCAAAAAAAAAAAGCGTGTCACATGAAAAATGAATGTTCCTGTTTAGCTGAGCACGTTCACCACGTTCCAGCAAACTGGCTGAGACCACGCAGACACTCACTATCAGTCCGGAGAGGCCAGCCAGGAGCGTTTTCCTCAACCTATAAGTGGGTTTTCAATTGATTCAGTCAGAGATGAGATAGGATACATATAAACTTAATTTGAGGTTGTCACTTTTTATAGAGGCCAAAAGACGTCTAGTCGTTAAAGTGGCCCAAGTTAAAGACAAGAGGTAAACCCTCTCACTAATTACCTGTCCGGTGCTCCAGCGCAGGGCTTGTCGCCGTCCATACAGATGTGTGCCTTCGCCGGGGGTTTAAAGGAGGGTCCGGCCTCGGAGAATGAGCTGTGCCAGAAAAGCTTTCATAGTAATAATGCTGATTAGGAATCACAGAAATGATATGAGTCACTGGGCTTCTGTGCCGGCTGAGTGAAGATGACTCTTGTTCTCCATAATGAGATCCAAACGACCCCCGGCTATTCCCTGCGCTCTGTGCTCTTCTCAGGCTGAGGTCTCAGAGTGATGCATTCAAGTGCTCCCTTGCTGTCTGGCTTCCATAGTTCATCATGTTAAGACAAATACTATAGTATCACAAAGAGTAGAATTCAAATCAAAGTATGGTTTACAGAACGTGATGGATGTGACTGACTTATTGCTAATTTCATATGTATATCTCCAGTTGAGGACTTACTGTGCCCCAAGTATGTGGCTGGAGTCAGGATGTGGTTAGTGCGGTGTCTACTGAAAGCTCCACACTGTGTCTGCACAGGACACGTTTCTGTTTCTCACAGAGGAGATGCAATTTATGTTAATCTACACAGCATTCTGCGTGAATCTGGCTACGCAACAACTCGTGTTTTACTTTTGGTTTAGTTGTGTAACAGCTAGCTGTCTTCAGATGGGTGGCCTTGAGTCTGTTTTTGTCTGTTTGGCACACATGACCACAGTGATTGCGTGCCGGGTCACCGAGCGCTGTCTGAACACCGGTGACTTCCACACAGGACTGTGGCAGAGCGCCTCCTGCTGGATGGAGGGCTGAGGATGCTGCAGCTTACATCCTGCTGTCACTGTGCCGTCACTGCAGACGCACTGTGTTCCTCCCTTTGAAGAGAACTATCCTGGATGTTTCCCTGCCTTCAGTCTTAATGCTAACCCAGGTTAAGCTCTAGTCAGTTCTGTTTCCAGGCACATCAGGCAACGTTTTCCAGTGAAAATGCTCTATAAAACCCACAGTACACTACCTGGCCAACACTGTCAGAGAGCCAGTGAACGTCATGGAGCAGCTAAAGATCCAGATGTTCCCTCAGGAGTTTGACACAAAATGTTGAGTCGTTACCAGGGAACAAATGAGAAGCTAAACGCTAGTTAACCACAAGTTAATGAGAAACCTTTGATAACATTTTAAAGAGTAACTAATACTTAATTAACTACAAATGAGTGATAATTGATGCCTTGCTGAGAAGTAATTCCCCAATAATGATTCTATCTCACATTTTGTGTGTGTCTCCTCAGCTGCAGACTGCGTGGGGATAACTAAGATGTGTTGTGTTTTCAGCTTTGTGTGCTGCCCTTTAATGTGTCTCATATTGTTTTCCAGATACGTTACCTTATATAGAGAGATATTAATAACCTGCTAATTGGGAACCATTATGAATAGAAGCTTTAATGAGCATTGCTCTGTGTTCACACTGGGTGGGGACTGAACCATCATATCTGCCCATATGGAACTCTCCTCTTCACTCAGGCTTTATTGCTCCTACAGATGCTCGGTGTAATATGGAACACTGTTGTTAAGATGCTTTTCATCTCCCTGTTTTCGCTCATCCATCACACCTTAAAAAAAAATATAATTTCCTGTCTCTATGCCAGCCTGTTGTCTGATACAAAGACCAGCAGACAGGCAAATCTGGTGGAGATCAGATGGGTGGACTCGCTTTCAGGCTGCAGTAATGTGTTTTTGATCAAACGTCTATTCTATTCTCTGTTCATCCATTTTCCTTTTCCCATGGAGGATCAAAGGGGGTTGGAGCCTATCCCAGCATGCATTGGGTCAAAGATAGAGAAGCCTGTTTGCGTCCAATCGTGGGGTGAAGTGATGTGCCAATATTAACCCATTGAGAGTAATTTAGAGGTCCAGGTTCACTACAGCTGCGTGATGATGTTCTGTAGTCAGAAACTGGACCAAGAACATGCCAATCAGCCAATTAAGTACGTATTTCCTAAAACCTTCTGCACACTCACTGTGGATATTATCAATTCAAAACAGAGTGAATAAATAGTGGTATCCTAAATAATATCAGAAATAGGATTTCATGCTTTCATGTGGAATAAAGATGGATTAGCATTAGCAACACTGAAAATCCAGTCCAACACCCATTCATCCACACTGAGGCTGGGGTTGATGGATGGATCCACAGAGTGTGTATCTTCAGACTGCTGCTCCTGAGACATTAGTCTTCCTGCTAATCTTGACCTCCATGCTCCAACCACAGTGGCGGTAGAGCAAATATACCATATCATCAGAGGTTAAATTGTCCTGTTTGTGACAAACATCTGATTTATTCATTCTCATAATATTGCAGTGCCTCATCAAAGTTCATCAATTTGTCTTTTAATGTTCAGTTAATTAAAGGACATCTTGGAGACCTCATTGCACCCTCTAGTGTTTCCAAGTTGCTTTATTCTTGGTGCAACATCTGAATTTATTACCATTTTCTTCAGTCCACAACTATCAACAGCAGCTCAGTTCAATTTTATTTACCACAGCTGAGGTTATCTCAGGACACTTTACGCAGGACGCACTGCATTCATCTCGAGATATCTGTTAAAATACCCTCCACAGCACTTGGAAATAGGAGAGAAGGAAGAGGCATGTTCACTGTCATCTTTTCATAGGGAGTAATATCATTGTTCAGACATGTAACTACAGCAGGGGTTGGTGTCGGGGTGGAGTGGGGAGTAGAACAACATCATGAGAAAAGTAAGTTTATTGAATCATTTAGTTTTTAATGGAGACATGAAAGCAGGAGGAGATGTAAACGCAGATGTTGTCGTTACTCTACAGCCACTGCACTGTGTGATCACCAGGCTACAGCTAAAGCAAAGGAAACCACCTCACCAGGTTATCTGCAGGTGGACAGTTTCTTTTTCCTGAGCTCCAGCAGTTTAACCTCTCATCTCGCTGCGGTGGTGTAGTTGCAAAGCACTGTGGCATCACTGAACATGGTTACAGGTGCAACAGAGCACACTATTAAGTATGCTACACAACTACTAAAGTTTTATGAATTGGTGAGATACAACTTTAGACAAAGAGAACCGTTAGACTAGTATTATTCCTGAACAAATGAGCTGCGCTGTTGTTTTCAGATGAGGCAACTTCACCGTCCGCTTACATTCAGACCAAAACAATGTACAGCGTCATTAATCATATATCTGTACATGGAAATGAATGCATTAGAGCCATAGCAGTAAATCCTGTCAGTTCTTTCAGCGCTTCTTTCTGGCAATCACACAAACTCGGGACTCTAAACCGCATCATTTGACCACACTGTATGAGAGTTCAACCATCTGTTGACTACATTTTGTCAGGGATTTGAGTGGAGTTTCTTGTTTTGTTATTTCCTGTCTTATTTTGAAAAGTTTTTCCCTTGTGTGTTTCTGTCTACTTGTTTCCTTACCTTGATTAGTCCATTGGTTTCACCTGTGTCTCGTTTTGCTGCCCTCCCCTGTCTATTTAAGTTATGCCATTGCGTTTGTTCTCTGTCGCTTCATTTGCTCTGTTAGCGTCCATGTCCCTACCTTGATTCCATGTGCTTGTTCATAGAGATTTTGGATTTCTGGTTTTTGCATTTTTGGTTTTTGTATTTTTTCTTACCACGTCTTGTTCGGACTGACTACCTGGATTTTGACCCTGCCTGCCTTGACCATCTGTAAGCCTAGCCCATTAAATAAACTGTTAAAAGATCTTTTGCGTCCTTGTCCGTGCCTGCATCTGGGTCCTGCTCTCACCTCATAACCAAGCCCTGACACATTTTCAATGAGCTGCTTCCATGTTGCTTCCTACTGTACCACACTTGTATCTGCATATGTAAAGGAATGCAGCACTTATGCAGCCTTATGCATGTTTATTCTCATAGTCTGATAAAGTACCTACTACTTCTACCTGTTACACAGTATTTTCTGTGATTAGCTGTAAGAGCATGCGTTTATCCTTCACCCCTGTTAAGGTGTTTTAAACTTTAGTTAATGAAGAGAAAGAGATTCCCATGTGGTTTTGTTTTCAGGCAGCACCTTGTTCACATTCATACACGGTGGCAGATGCTCAAACAACCTCAGGCTGGAGGGAGGAGACGCTGAGATTTAAATCAGCACGAGTCTGTTCCCCTGATCTCTAAAGCACCCTATACCCTGTGCGATCAGGATTTATAGCATGGAAGATGTTGAACCTCTTATGTCTGCGGGTGCTTTGACAATCTGTGTCAGTTAGTTTATGCTGTATTCTTGGTTAGTTTGTAGACACAGGGCTTCATTTTGAGGTGGATGACCTGGTATTTACCTTGCTTCTGTCACAGTTTCACCTGAAACAGCTCAAAGAAGACAAATCAAGAAGCAGGGGCGTATTTCAGCTTCTTATGCGACGCATTAAGTTGTACTAAGGCTCCTCTCAACACTGATATGAATTAAATATCGGGAAAATCTTTTAGTTTTGGCGGGTAAAAAGCTGAAGTGTTGCTATATTTCATTTTATCGATGCAAAGAAGAAGTCATCGTTTGAGAGACGGAACCTTTCTGTCGTTTAATTCTGCCAAAACAAAGAATAAAAGCTGGCGGAGTGGCATTCCCACAGCGTGTTTGCTCTTTCCCTCCGACGTTGCTTCTCTTCTCGTGCTCCTGCAGCACTAAATGCGTCTCTGAGGGGTTCTGAAACACTGTTATTTCACCACAAAACACGATTCTCAGCACTGATCTTTATTAATTGCTTTTATTTGCCAAGGACAAGAAATATGACGGATACCAGATTCCCACAATGCATTGGTCTTACTGGGCAGGCTTAATATGACCTAAACTGAGGCATAATCTATTAAAGCCACACACATTAGATATTTAATGTCTATTAGCTCCTGCAGCGTGCCATAAATCTTAATTGCAGGCAACTGGCTATAGAGGTTACACATGATAGCTGCATGGACCGTATCATCATTAGTCTTAATGGAGACACCAAAGACATTTGTGTGTGTCTGTGCATTATGTGCACAACCAGGTTTGAGTCTGTAAATGAATAGGTGTTGCATTTGTATTATGAATGTGGCTGCTGACATGCTGGTAATGAATTTTATTCTGGGGCGCTGCCATGGAAAGATTAACAGTGCCCTCCTGCAGTACTAACTAAATACTGGCCCATTCTTACATGTTGGGATTATTTATTTATTATGCGTAGCTGCAGAAACACACCTCACCTTCCATGCATGCACTTCTTTTCATCCTCTCTGGGCGTTAGTGGTAGAATCACCGAGCGGTTCCACTGTTGCCTTACAGTACAGCGCTTTGCTCAAGGGCACCTTGACAGTAGTCGCGGAGGGAAAGAGTGGCACTCCTCCAGTTTCTTCTGTCACTTTTATTTAGCTGTTCTGATGATTTGAACCAGCAGCATCCTTCCTGTTTACTGTAGGACACCTGATCTGCTATTTTTAGGTGCAATTGTCCAATTAAATCAATTCATTCCCGCAGCCCTGCAATGAAACTTGTCTGCGTGAAGCTCGTCGGTCTTTGTGAGAAGAAAAACATAAATGCGTAACCATGACATATGATTATATATTTAACTGACAAGACCCTCTAGTTGCCATGGGAATTATAATTGTGGCTCTTGTTTGTCATTAGCAAAGGCAGAACAAGTTTGACGTTGTAAAGCCACAAAAAGAAGGCGTCCACAGTCACTTCAGGTTTCACTCTGTGGAAAATAGAAGCTTTAATGAGCATTGCTCTGTGTTCACACTGGGTGGGGACTGAACCATCACATCTGCCCATATGGAACTCTGCTCTTCACTCAGGCTTTATTGCTCCTACAGATGCTCGGTGTAATATGGAACACTGTTGTTAAGATGCTTTTCATCTCCCTGTTTTCGCTCATCCATCACATCTTTAAAAAAATATATAATTTCTTGTCTCTATTCTGTTTTTGTAACTGTAGATAAAATATAAAATAAAATACTTTTCATGCTTCTTTCTACATAACATTGTATATCCTCCTTAACAAGAGCAAGTTACCCAAACAGTAAAGAAATCTGTTGTGAAAAGAAAGATATGTGCCAGAAAGCATCAGGGCAGCGCATCAAAACGGGACATGCTGCCAATCATAAAAATCAGAATTCAGTAGACGTTTGAGATCAGATATCTGGCCTCTTGATTACAGCTGAAACACCAAAGCGCTGTTTCCACACCACAACACATACTTTGCACTGATATTAGTGGAAAAACATGTCCGACTTTAATTTGAAAGCAGCTTTGTAGACCTTGAAACAATGAGAAGCCAACACTGACGATTCCCAACACATTATTGCCTCTGATATCAGTTTGCTGCAGATAACTGTACCGTATTGATTGTGAATCCCCTCCTCTAACCTGCAATCACACCCATGGTGTGTGTGGTGGGAGATCAATGACAGCCGTGGCAGAACCCTCCCTCAGGGACTCTGTAGAGGTCAGTGCTGATGTGGGTGGTTGGTAGAGGAGATAATCTCTCAGTTTCCCCCCACAGGGTGTTTGTATGTGACTGTGTGTCCGTATTTGTGTGTTTGTGTGTGTGTGTGTAGCAGTAACTGGCTGATGGGATTCAGTCAGTCAGTTACAGGGTAGCCGCGTAGCCACTGAGAAGCTTCTCGGTTGTTATTCCCCGTGGCTGTGACACTGCAGTTTGTTGTTGGGTGGTGGGGATGAGATGATGGCCACCCATTCGATCCAGTGTCAGGTGTGTATCTGCAGCTCTGTGCTCAGATGTAGAAATCTCCTCACACCTCCTCCGCACCAAATGCTCAGCTTTTTAAAGCAGCATAATCCTATTTTTTATATGAGAAGCAGTTCTACAATCTGACATCCCACTATATAAAAGTGCAGGACAGTAAAAACTACATACTGATGATTCTGCCTTCTTCTGACCTTATCATTACTGAGCCCAGAGTATTTTGGTAAGCCCAATGGTTCATCCTTTGGCAGCGTGAATGTGCCCAGCAGAGTTTCACGGAAAGCTGCGTGTTTGATTATTAGAGATCTATTGTTGAAGACTGACACATGAAGGTGAAACAACAGTAACAAGTGTCGAGTCTCAGACATGGAAAAACGTAATAGAAACATGTTTGTTACACTAATGTTTGCTACACAGAAGTGGTTTCCAACCCCTGCAAACTGGCACAGGGCCATAGAGCGCCTCGTACCCAAAGTCTGGACCAGATTCATCAAAAAACACATACAAATAATTCATTCTGTTCAGGACAATAAGGAGCCTCCTGGACACCTGGCCTAGCCTTTGTGCCACTCCTGTAGCTTATATTCCACACTGTACCATGACAAAAATGTTTTGGATGTGGTATAAAGGGACTACAACCTTCATTTCATTGTAGAGTAACAAATAAATGGACCTTGAACTTTACCCTTCGCAGTTTAATGAGATATTCTTCCAGATCAGAAAAGCAGATGTCCTGGTTTCCCTCCAGATCTCTGTTTGAACCTGGTGCCGTCCGTCTCTGCAGCATCTTTTCTCAGCACTCTCCTACCCAGGATACTGACTTTAACTCCATAGGTCATGTGTGCACCATGTAATCAGTCCCTCATCACCCACTACTCAAGCTAAGTGTGCTACAATTCTACAATTTCACTACCTAAAGCAACATTCATATAGAGTACTGTGTTCTGTAAAGAGCTAGCTAGCTTAAGTGTAAAGCAGAGAGTAAGAACGTGTTTGAATGAGCTTTTGCAGGAGGCAGCAGGGATAAACTTCCTAATGTGTGTTTTAATATTCAAATGCTTGACGATATTTTATAGAACGACATTGTTAATCTAAAAACAGACCCGAATGAAGGTCATGGAGTCACTCAAACATCAGAATCTATCTTCTGGGGTAATACTTTTCAAAATGAGGCTGCAGTTCCACAGGTTCAGCAGACAGGTGCTACAGAGGGTCTTACACAGAGAAGGTCAACACAAGAAGTTACAAGTCAAGCACAGATAAACTAATAAACTAACAATGAGTTAATTACAGAATGATTGTTCTGATCATAGGATGGAATATTTTAATGCAGCCTTAATATTATGTGGAATGTTTTGGAGAGTTTTGGTATCCAGAGAAGCTAGAGTGTCTGTCAGTTATGCAAAAGTCTTCATACAGTCGGTGTATCCTGTGTTTCAGTAAATAAAAGGGGAGACTGTGCACCAATGATTTTAGGAAGCAATCCATACAGTGTGCAGCAGGTTCAGTCCAGGAGCCATTAGAGGAGATGATGTGGCAGCCTGCTTTATCGATGGGGTCCGTATAGAAAACTTCCTTTATCGCTTTATTCAAGGGGGCAGGCGGTTTACAAACTACTGTCTTCTCTAAACCCACAGAATGTAATACATTAGCTCTCAGTAAAGGTCAACAGCCCAAATGTGCCATGAGCCAACTCCTGACAATGTAGCGCCGTCTCAGTGTTTGAATCTTCAGCAAGAGTAAGCCACAAACCGTAAACCACAATGATATACTGTTGCCTAACTAAAACTGGTCCCTTGGGGTATATGTGTACCAAACAAATGGTAGTGGTCCTTGCGAGCAAAGATATCTGCTGTACTGCCTGTACAAGGGGTACTGGCCCTTAATGATTTATCACAGTACTACAGCCTGCTTTCCAGAAAGCAGTATTCTGCAGTATTCAGCTGGCTCAGTTCATGTGTTTAAATCCAGATGCCGCTAATTGGTTGACTAGACATCCAGAGGGAAACTGTACTGTAGGTGTGTGACCATTGTGATTGTTCTAATTCAACACACACACTCGCACAGATCCTGCACTAGGCAACAAATTAAAACAAGAGGCTTTAAAAAGAACAAAGCTGTGATTTTAAATAAAAATAGCAAGCTCTCAATCACATATCTGGTCATGTGTCTTCTTCCCACATACAGTAATACAGTTAGATGTTAAAACATCTGTTGCAGCTGTGTGAGAAGCAGGATCTTCATTAAGCACATTATATTATAGTGAGATTTTAATCAGGACTTAACCTATTGACCTTTAATAAGCTTTAAGATGAATCTTTCTCTAAGTTCTTGCACTCTGCAATCATGCTCCTATTATTCCACCATGCTTTCTGATGGACAGATCAATCTCAGCCTCCCTTTAGGCTGGACATCGATGATTATTGGTGTTCAGCAGGTCAGAGTTCAAACCTTGTGCGGGATCAATTCACAACAGGAAGCAAATGTCACGCCGCCTTTGTTGCTGAAACGAATGGGGAAGCATTTCCTGCACGATCATGCTTCAGATGACAAAACGGGCTGTGTATCACTTTCTTTTTATGCTAAGTGGCTCTGCTTTTTCTTTGCTTTGCATTTCATCCAGTTAGCCGCTGCAGTGGGAGTTTGGATTCGCCAGCTCATCATCGCTGTCTTAATCACAAAGTTTGATTGCATTATTATGCAGCTAAACACAGCTTAACACAATTTCGGTCTATGTATGTGAGTGTGCGAATGAGAAAGCGCTTTCACAACAACAGAGTGGACTTGAAATCAAAGTAATGTGATACTGAGGCTGAGCGATGGTCAATATGGCTGAGGTGCTCTAACAAAAGTAAACAGCAGCTTAAACTCTGCCGGGACACGAGTCCACATCTTTAAAAAGAAGCAAAAGTTGAAGCTAAAGTTTTTTAATTTGTGTGTGTGTGTTCAAACACCCACTGCTACAACCTATAGTTGTTATTCCTTTCTGTCTCTCTTCCGATCTCTGCCTGTCTGTCTGCCTGCCTGTGTCTCTCTTTACCCCAGTCCCGTTAAGGCAGTTGGCCGTCCACCTAGAGCCAGGCTCATGGTTTCTGCCTGTTAAAGGAAGCTTTACCTTGCTGTTACTAAGTGTTTGCTCATGGCAGAACTGTTGGGTCTAATTAATATCAACAGTTTGTTCTAGGCCTGCTCTGGATGTAAAGCTCCTTTAGATAACCTCTGTTATGTTTTGGCACCACACAGACTGAATCCAGAGAGGATGTGTGCTTGTACTGCATTCATTTAATCACATCCAGGATGGAAGGACTACACTGTGTGGGTGCAAACTGTATTTTAGAACGAATATGAGATCTGATGGAAAATCTCTGTCCTGTACCATCAGTTTGGAGATATAAACTCCTCTCATCTACTGAATTTACCCCTCCAACTTTCCTGGGTTATGAAAACTTCCCGTATCTCTTCTGTTTCCGCTCTCTCTTCACTCCCTTGCCTGCAGGCTGCAGTGCAGGGACCCTGGTGTTCCCTGTGACCTTACATTGCATGTTGTCTGTGTGGGGCTTATGAGCACCTGCTATATGGCTGCAAATAAACGTATCATGGAATACTTTTCTCCTCTTTTACTGAAATGCTGAAGGCAAAAGTCCTGAACCAGCTCAGTAAAACAATTATCTCTCTTTACGTCGCAGTTTGCCCCTTGTTATTTGGGAATGCAGTGTTTTTGATGCAGTTTGGGTTGACTGGTTAAAAGGCAGTCCGATCATGTTTATTGTTCTGGTCCTCTGAGCTAAGCTAAGCTCACCACAGTGATTTAACCAGAGGGACAGTGAGCCAGAGTTGCCTGAGATGAACCCACAGTTAACTCACTGACCTGTGGTCAGGACTAGATACCAAAAACTTTCATGTTAAGTAACATTAATGGTATTTTTATGGTCCCAGTGATATAAATCATTTTGAAAACTAAAAATCAAAAGCTGCCAGTCTGCAATTTAGCGAGCACTTTAACAATCTGAAGATGAACCCTCATCTCATGACTTCCCGAGCTTTCTCTGGTGCCACCCTTCATCATCACTTTGCAGATCACACTCATGCTGCCAAGGTTTCGTTTTAATCACCCCGCCGTCTTTTATTCAGCCAAAATATTCAAAATTGTCAGCATGTACTTCACTGTGCTCAACACTTTGAGACAGAGAACAGCGCAGCCTCTCGGGCCCACTGCTGTGGATTCAGACCTTTAGTTTTGTTTGTGTACACTGGAGACTACTTATTTCATCCTGTGTTTTTGTATTTGTTTGCACATGTGGGAGAGAGAATGGGTTCCCAGTAAGTCCTTGTGTGGATAAAGGTGAAATTGAAGAAATGGAATAAATCTCCTGGTGGAGAGCTGGAAAATGTTTACATTTGACTGTTGCAGAGGTCGCTCGCTCTCCTCCTCCTGCCTCTCGCTCGCTGTCTCTCCCTCTCTCACATATATGCACAAACAGTCAGCCCTAGGTTGAGATGCTAATAGTGCTCCATGAGCCATTGACCTCTCAGTGCCATTCAGAGAGCAACCACTCACCGTGAACTGCTGAATAATACATTGACAGTATGTGGAGTACAAAGCGGAGCATCTCTGCTTGGGAGAGCGACCACGATGAATCACACATGCGTGGCGGTTTGTTGCATCTTTAAAAGTCAAACTGCTCAGCCCGTCTGTTTGCATTGCTCCAGTCCTCTCCACCAAAAAGCAGCCCTGACTGAAAATGCGAGAATTCTGCAGAATTCAGGCGTTAACCGGAGTAGGAGCAGAGATGGTTCGGATCAGGAGCTGCAGAATGGGTCTGTGCTGAGACCTGGACGTAAAGTGATCACAAAGCTGCCGTGACAAACATCTCACTGCCTTTTGGGAAAATTTGATGACATGAGGAGAGGAAACGATTTGTGCGTGTTCTCCGGGGCGCAGAGGAGAGGGGCACCCAGCTCCACCTCTTCTTTTATCTCTTTTGTACTGAGTTTTGTATTGAAGTGGACAACTGGAGGTGATTCCACTGTGGAACGCACATTCAATGCATAGCAAAACAAACAACCTGCTTCTGATCCACACACATTTTTATCTATACCATCTATATCCATCCCTGTATATACCTGTATGTATACATTATGCTGAATTTATTAATTTTCTATCAATAGGAACCAAAACAAACCAGGATCACATCATATGATCACATGATATACTTCCATAACTCTACTGGACTCTTCATGGGAATTCACATGACATCACACTGAAAAGCTTTATAGTTGAATTAAGACAAGAAGATGAAGTTGCCACACTCGTTTTTGATGTTTCATGAGCTGTGTTGAGTTAAACAAGGCAAACCTCCTTTTAACAGCACAAACGAGTAACTAAAACTGTACTTTGAAGGTTTTTTTAAAGTGTACAATTCACGTCTTTCACATCTGTCAATGTGTTCTTCCTGTAACCATTCGAAGGAAAGAACCTCCTCAGGCTTTGCATGTCTCAGCATTCCAACACATAGATCAAATCTCTCAATATTTCATGTGACAGGACAGGAATCACTCCACGACTCTGTGTCGGCTGAAGCTTGTATGTATGTGATTTCCACTGGCAGGAGGCAGGTTCTTCTAGATCTAGAATTCCTCCTCCTTGTCGGAGGAGTGTGTGTGTGTGTGTTTTTATGGACCCAATAAATCATTGATATCCTGAAGTGCAAGGCTATGTAATGTTTTGTAAATTAGAGGCAGGACTTTATAATTAATACATGGATATACACAGCTTTCTGACTGTATTCAGGCGAGCCTGTTTATCATGGGAACCTTCTTTTCAATGCCGAGCCATCTGGTTCTCGGTAAGAGCTTTAAATAAAGCCTTTAAAATGTTACATACCTATATATCATCTAAATATTCCCTGCCTACCTATGCTCACTTAGAAGCATTGTGTGTGTGTGTGTGTGGGTGGTGGAACTGCATCTCCATGGATGTGCCCTCCTGTGTCTCAGGAGACAGGAAGTCCACCCCCCTTTTATTCTAGCCCCTGAATACCTGCTGGCATTAGCATAGCTGAGGGAGATAGCATATGTCTCATTTTCTCTAGGGCTCTTCACTGGACGTCGCTTCCACTGATGCATCACTGCCAGGTTCATCAGTTCCATCTCTTCTCTTCTGTCCCATTGTTTCTAACAACGGCAGCCCACCAATCTCCTCACTCCAGCCTCGGTTCTCCCTCCATCACCTGTGGCCTCCGCTGTCCTCCACCTCATCGTCCACGCTGTCTCAGCTGGATTCCTTTTTTGTTTCATTATTTTCTGGTACCTCATTCTATTATATCATCAATGGAAAAAATCACCAGTAAACACTACACAATGCATTTATCTGTATATTTTTCATCTAACATTTATGTTTCACTTGTCAAATACGGTATGTGCTTTTCCCGTTACTTATTCTTCCCGTTTTCCCGTTTATGATATCACATATGATACGTTGGGTATTTTTAAGGGGAAGAATAAAAAAAAGTTTTACAGAGCAGAATACAGTGTCAGGTCATATACAACTGGTTTTTGAGGAAAGTATCGTGTTGATAAGATAGAGGTCGCACGTATCAAATATGATACAAATAGTTTTACAGGGTTCATTTATGGCCTTGAGCATCTGGATGAACTAAATTTATATGATCATACATCCCAAGAGGAAATACTGCGTTCAATAACACCCTGCCAAACAGACAGTGTTAAAGTGGCATGTGAAAATGAATCCCCTCTTGTAGAATAAATAATAATTACCTGTGAACTGAGTTAATCCTTACTAAAGCATTATGTAGAGGCAACACTTGAACCTAGTCATCTGGTTCAATTTGGCTCTCATTGCTAATTGTTATGTAGTTGTGAAAAGTATTGTTAACACTATTCATTTTGGAAATTGCAAGGATTTACACTAATACGCCATGGTTATTTTAATAATGCGATTATTTGGAGGAGATTAGTCTATTGTTATCACATCATTGAAACTCTATTATTGATATGTTCCGCACCATTATACCCTTGAGATGTGTGAAAAACTAAACCTTTACATCACCAACTAAGCCCTGTTATTATCAGTTTAATGTTTTTAATGCACAATATTATTTCAGGTAAAACAAGGAAAGGAAATTTAGCTGGTAATACCCAACGTCGATGCAGTCGATTAATTAAAGAATACTGTCACTTCCTCTTGAATCCTCTTGAAAACATACTCACGTACTGTATTCTCATTTTATTTTTTGAAATTTCAACCTTTTTATGGGGACGTATATAATATTCAGCAGTTGGACACGCCTACCTGCTACCTGGTGCCACATGAAACACTTGATCTGCACTGACTAATCTCTGAAGTCTAAATCTGCACAAATCAATATTTTTACATGAACAATGGATCAGCTGACAGTTGATCGGTGTCACCAGTGTTTTAGTATCTTTCAGCTTATTGTTTTGGGTCAGTGATTAACCTGCTGTACACTACCTACCCAGTAAACAGCTGCCAGAAGACCTGCTAAATACAGTGATGCATGTAGCAGCTAAACAGATGGATATTGTTTCTTAGGAGTTGGTGGAGACCAAAACAGAGATAAAAGGAAAATGAAGATTTGATGAAACTCTATCAGGTAACCGTTCCATATGAAAACTGATAACACTACTTGTCTTGGCCAATGTTGCTTGTTGACCCTAGAAGGAATGGCTTGAAAGCACCAAAACACAACATCAGTCCATTAACATCACTTCACAGTACATAGCTAAATATCCATTCTGCGGTCTACAGGATGTACTGCGGTTGGATAACTCATACGGTACTTCCTGCAACGTGATTCATGGCATTATGTGAAGCATCTGTCATTATGGTTACATAAGAACGCGATGCAAAAAGACACTTTACAGACAGCTAAGTAATGTTTCAGCTGTGAAGCTGTCAGATTTTACATTCACATATGCAGCCTGGATCCAAAAAAGCACCAGCAGAATCTCTGTATTTAAGGGCAGTTTAATGACAGTCGGCTCAGTGATTAATTGAGCAGCTTTGTTCAATGCTACTTGGCAATTTGAGAGCATAATTTGACATAAACTGTCACAACAGCTTGTCAGACACTGCTAAATGAGAACATCACTCTATTTTTAACTGGGTGGTGGGAGGACATTTCCAGAAACAATATGAGTCATTTACTTTAATTCAATAAACTATGATTATGTTTACTGCCCATTCACCTCAGTGCTTCTTAGATTTCTTTGTGATTTTGGAGCATGAATATAAACTCTCAGGTATTTGCACTGACTGAGGCAGCTGTCTAAAACTTTTAATGCGACTTTGTAATATATTCTATATGTGTGTGTCATCAGTTGGTGGGGTGTGGAAGTGTTGCTAATGGCACCCTTGTTTTCCTCAAGCTGTCCCGGAGGATGTGATACTTAACTTTGGATGCCATGGTGGCGAGGGCTGTAAAGCCAGGTCTCTGCGATTAAAGCCTGTCAATGCCGGACGGCTAAAAAGAGTCTCTTATACCATTTAATGCATCTTTACTCTGGAAAACACCCACAGACAAATGGGCTTAAACAGTGTTTTATCACACAACGGGGGCACAGATTCAGAGCATCAAGTCAAGAACACCTTGAGCATATTCTACATTGATAGAATAAACAATTCCACACAAAACAAGATTTCATTAATCTTGTTTTGTGCTTCAATATGACACCTCTGAGGGTGAGCAATTACTCTGTATGAAGTAGATACCCATGAAGAACTTCACCACCTGAACCGGCCTCAAAGCTGGTAATATTTGTGTCTCAAAAGAAACATTTTGGGCAATTGCTGTTTTCCATTTTTCATTTTATTGTGGAAAATGCGTAATTCCAGAGGCAAAAATACCTGCAGAAAGTGGACGAGAGAGCAAAAAACTATGGTAAAGATCATCATAGTCACAGTCTAGAGCGGCATCACTAAGGGATGTTCAGGGCTTAAGTGAGCCAGCCTTACTTGTAAGCTTTGACACTTCTGGCTCCCATTCTACTCTTTAATGTCCTTACATCTATTCACACAAAGCCTACTATGGCTGCAACGAGGATGTTTTGGTGTCATCAGATGTCTTTTAGAATTGCTTTGTGGCTCTTGGGCCTGAGTTTTTCCCCTTTGTATCTGAAAAACTGGTAGCACAATTAGTTCAGTTCAGTTTTTCTTGACACGATGACGAGGGGCAGAAAAACTTTGCAAAGTTCAAAGCTTTTTTTTGCTCTGCTGTGTGTCATGGTCGCCATGAACACCACATTAAGTTTATCATATGAAATGTTCTCAGGGAAGTTCAAGAAAATAATTCAAAAACCTCACAATTCATTAGCAAAGGTTATTCACATGTGGTCGGAACATGAGGAGAGGGATTGTTCTCTCAGTTTTAACATTAAATATAGTCCTTAACCCATAAATTTAACCACATGAGGTAATATTGAATAGAGTGGAGCATTAGTTCACACAACTTCCTGTTGCTCCTGTGCAATGCTTTTCCTGACATATTTGTCTCTATCTGAATCATAATTGCTCATTTAAGCAAAGAGTATTTCATGTGTGAAGTGTACAGAGTGAAAGAGATTCCACTTTGGTTCCCTCTCAACTTGAGAGAACTAGGTGTACTAATTTTCCTTAAATCACCAGTCACCGGCCACTCACTCTATTGAGCTTCCAGAGTCCTGGCCAGTGCGTGTTGTCGTCCATTAGGTAACACTTTTTCACCCTTTCTCCCGAGCTGAAAGCTAATTTACATCACTCTTAATTTGTAGTAGTGGTAGCTGTAAATCTGGAGTTAAACGGGAGTAAATATTACATCTTGTCATTCCTGGCTAATAATGTTTGATATCCTTTGTGAATGTCATTTAATTCATTTAGAGCTTTGTAGGAAACAGTGGTTTTTCTAAAAAGCAATCTTGTTTGGGACGCTGTGTTTGGTCTACACTCAATAAAAGACAACAGTAGTGTCATTTTTTTGGAGTAGAGAATCAGTGATAACTGAACAGAATAGTTATTTTGTAATTAACATCAGTGCAACCAGTAAGCAGGAGGAGATCAGAAATGCTAAATTTCAAACAATTAAAGCCCATGAAGCTACGGGTTTGTCCGAACAGTATGATTTTGTCTATGTCGGACAAACATTACCACTATGCCCATTAGGTTTGACGAGCAGCTCCCCACTCACTGGAAGCTCCAGTCGCAGGGTGTCAGTGTTGTTCAAGAACACAGAGAAGATTTAATCAAGTGATTTCAACGAAGCAAGTTCAGTTTGAATACTAAGTTTAATGCAGATGTGATACTGTGAATCTCAGAGGACCAGAGGACAGGATGTTGAAGTTCTTCTTCACTTTGTCTGTTATAACTCATGTTGTTGTGCTCTTCAGCCAGCTGCAGGAAGGTACACGCAAGGTGCACTAAAAGCCTTTGTTGACAATATATAGATACTGTATAAGGAATCTATTCCTGCCCTGTGTCAAGTGGCGTCCTCACTGTACAGGCTGCATGGCCTGGAAACCCACTGCCAAATAGCCGCTGATTTGTGACATTGTTGTGAAGAATGTATTTGGGTTAGTGGGACGTCCTCAAAGTGCCACATTGCTCCAGAGTGACTTGTTCACATGCTGCTCTTAACTGCACAGCTGATGCATACCAAATGCCAGACAAGACAGAGTTTTTCTCTGATCTCTTAGACAGAGTTCAGTGTCTATAGCGATACCGTGGCCATGGAGAACGACCTCCAGGTAACCCTTCTCAGAGAACCTTCAGGTTCAGATCCTCCACTTTGAAGCAAGTAAAAACGTATTCCAAACCTCTTGTCATGCTGCCAGGTGAAAAGAAACCCGAAAAGACATTGATAATTATTATGTCAAGGATATGAAGGGCTATATGTGAGCCATATAAAAGTCCTTATAGAAGTCTCACCGCTTGGCAGCCATCTTGAAGGCACCCACAGATAATAATTTCAGTACAAGCAGACCACCCACAAAGACCCAATGGGTGCACCGTGCATCAGTCTCAGACAGTATGGATTTAATATTCTTAAATGATCCTATGATCACAGATATGGTGGCTAAATGTCTCACCCACCTCTAATCAAGAAACTGTTCAACCCCCCCACCGTTATACTGTACAGCAACAGTGGGATGGAGAATTTGTGCAAGCATTCACAAACGTCTGAAAAACCAGACACTGGCTTCTTTGCTGCCAAAAGTGATTTTTCTGTCCATCTCCTCTCTGTCAACAACTTTAACGCACCAAAATGCCACCCAGCCATTACTGAACCAGGTTATACACCGGGCTTAATGCTTTCAATGTGTCAGGTCCAGTTTGTGTCAGCTCTGTGACCTTCTTTAGTCATGACTGTGAGTTATTCTTTCCTATTAGGTCTGCCAGTGTTCTGCATTTGCAGTGTTGTAGCCATTGTGAACAGATGCTTGGTTGCAAAATTTCACGAGGATACAAAGGGAACGACAACTGTGATGTTTTCCATCCAGTGGCTTCCCCTTGACCCATGCGTCCTGACAGGGAACCGCAATACATCTCTTCTACAATGGCTTCATCACAACATTATTCACTTTGCAGATTGAGTCGCTCTGGATGTTTGGAGTGATAGAGCTTTTTTGGCTGTTGAATGCTTTAATTATTATGGCAAACTCAGGGCCTATTTTGATTGTTTAGTTTTAAGGTAATAGAAAAAGTACTTAAAGCCTATCTCTGAACGGTAACTGTGAGAAATCCTGCAACATAAATAAGAGCAGACATACTTTAGCAGTTTCTACTCAGCTGGTCAGGATTGAAGAGTGTGGAAATGTCTTTGCCACAATTGAGGTGCCTTGCATGATCCTTTCACCCCAAAACACAAGTCAAATGTTCTTTTGAGCATTTGTGAAACCCTCTGCCTCTGTGACAGCTGAGTCCATGGGGCATGGGCAGTGTTTAATATCCTACATGGATAACAGGATGCCACATCTGCCCTCACGCTGTATTACAGTGATTCACTACCAGGACACAAAGGAGCCACTCATGGTCTTAAACAGATGGTTAATGCTGTAGAACCACCTGATTAGTTTTCAAGATCATATGGAGGCTGAAGTTGTGTTCCATTGATAATCACACCAAATCCTCATGAACTGATGACACTGATGCCACTCACTGCAACCTGTCTTCCTTCTGATTCCAAGCTGGGTCATGCATCTTACCTTTTCACTCTGATCTCTGTACGTTCATGAAGTATTTAAAGTTTAATTCCCCCCAGTCCTCCAGTGACCATTCAATAGGCAGACTAATTTCCAAGACAATGGAGGCTGGCACCTAAAGCCTCACAGCTACAGAGAGCTTGGGAAGTGAGTGGAGATAAGTTCACCCTCAAAAACCTAGTTTAAAAAAGAAACCCCAGGCTCTCCTCAGGCATGCGAACAGCTCTGAATCCGAGCAGATTCCAGTGTGACTCTCAATGTATATTTCTCCAGAAGCTCCAGCTCCGCTTCTCCAGAGCTACCCAGCACTCAGCAGCTGTCTCTGGGCACACAGCAGCTCTAAAACTCCACTGCACCTGGTTCTTCCTACACAATGCTCAGTTGTATGAACTTCATATAATGTCCCACTATTAGTATATTTGAATTGACTTTACATGCAACCTAAAATATGCATCATGCTTGGTGGTGTAACTTGGGTTTCATTACAGCATTTCCCTATTGTTGGTAACACACTGACCATGGAGAAGAACATCAAACAGCCCCGCTTCAAAAAATATTAATATCTCTTAATTTTAAAAGTAAAATAAACAATTTATTCATTTGATTTAATTAGAAACTTCATCATTCATTATTGCTGATTAAATTCTTCACTTACAGCTTTTTACAGAATGTGTCCTTTTCCAGTGGCAGCGCATCGAGCTCTGTCACCGCCACATAAATAGGTATAAATAAAGAGCTCGGGGCGGATGGGAGGGTAATCTGCTCCTCTGTGTGTGCCACTTGCTATTTGCGGGGTGCAGATCAAATTTACAAAGGATTATTTGCTGGAGACTGCGGTAAAAATCTCTGATACCATCTGACTTTTAGCCCAAAGTCAATTTGTCTCAGGCATCAGAGAAAAGCACAGAGGGATGCAATTAAAAGTTTTATCAAGGCTGTCACAGCACGTAATGGTCCAGGCTGCAATGAGATCCACTGAGCTGACTCCATCAGTTGAAGGGGCAGTTGTGGGATTTTATTGGCCTCAGTTTGTTGCCCCGTTTACTGTAACGCAACACAACACATCACTGCTATTTACTGCAACCTTGAATGTGACTTTACCAATCCCGCAGTGATGGGAAAAAAGAATATTGTGTGTGTTTTTGCCTCGGAGTCGTCTGGACAGGAAACAAAAATCAGTATGATTAGAATCAGAATGGAATCACTTCCTCACATCCGAGTTGTGCACCTTATTGATTTTCTAATTTGATTTAAACAATTAACTTAAAGGGTTATCAAAGATTTTATTGATTAACTTTTCATGAATTAACAATTTAATTATAAATGTGAACATTAAGACTGATTCAGTCTGTAGTCAGTGCTTTATGTCTGTTACTTTGTACGTTTACATTTTTAAAGGCAGCAACAGTCATAGTCTAGTCAAACTGGCATGTTTAGTTTCGTTTTCAGTGTTTGTCTTGTCTCATAACTTCCTGTTTTATTTTGAAACCTAACCTTCCCTCTTGTTTCAGGTGGCTTGCCCTTCCTCTCGTGTTTCCCGCTGGTCTAATTGTCGTCCCTGACCTGATTGTTTTCACCTGTGCACCCTACCCTCCTGTGTATGTGTAAGTCTGCGTCTCCCCCGTCTTGTTACGTTGACAACCAGCCTCTAGTTCATGTCTTGCCATTGTTACGCTTTGCCGTGTGCCTGCCTTTTAAGTTTTGTATTTCATTTGCTACTTTGTTTTGAGTATTGCCTTTTCCTTGTAAGAGTGATTTTGAGTTTTTGTTTCTCCTCGCAAGAGTGATTTTCAGTTCTAGTATTTTCCTCATTTTGAGCGCTTTCTGTTGTACTTTGTCCTTGTTAATAAACTTGTTTTATTTTGGAATATCCTCGTCTCTGGAGTGTGTTTGGGTTCAAAATGAACCGTCTTGTCAGCAACATTGTGAACTAATTAGAACCGACGCTCGATTTGTTGTTTGGTAACCCTGTTGCAAACGTCTGTGGTGACTAGCCTGCATCAATAGAATTCATGTAAAGCTCCACTGCGTAATAGGATTCTGGGTCTCGTTTGTCACACAGCTGTTTTCATATCAGGAACATTTCCTATCTTTGCATTCCCCTTGTTTGGACGTGCAGCGTAGCATCACTCACGCTCATCGACCCTTCATCTGAAAGGTTCAGATCACAAACCAGTCCATCTGCTCAGATCAGCGAAAGGTTGTGACCTTCAAATTGGTATTTCACTGACTTTCATGCCTCTCTCCTTGAAAGTAATCTGCTTTTCACATTACCGCGGCAGATCAGAGAGCTATCCGACCACCATCCCAACTGCTAACGCACTTTATTTCCCACACAGTGTTATTTATGAAATGGCTTTAGTGAAGAATCTGTAATTGCAATGTGATAAGGTGCACAAACTGTGAATGTAATTGCTTTTTTCCACTAAACTGCTATGCAAAACAACATCTGACAGATATAATCTAGTTTTTATGAAACTACTTACCTGCTTCCCTTACTGTACTCCAGCGTCAGGTGCTATCCCCGGGGCTGTCAGTGTTGTGACAGGCTGTAAAGTGAAGTAATGAGTCTGTCTGCCTCCTGGTCACTCTATGTGGTTACATTTCAGTGGGCCACAGAGGAAAGATAAACTCACAGTCATCACTACACACAGACAGAGGGATCAATGAGTTATCCTGAATCAATATCCACGCCATAATTTCCCTGGAGAACAGATTCTCCATACTGGTTTCAGAACATTAGTAACAGTAAGGTTGGAAAGGAGAAGCAGATGTTTTAGAAATCACCGTCAGCTGACAGCAGGGATGAGATGTGTTGTGACACTCTGAAGAGATTGAGGTTAGTGACAGTGAGGTGAAATGTCACAGGACAACTGGGATGATGAGGATGGTACGGTAGCATGATAGAACAGTCAGAGCCACTCCCTTCTCTTTGAGGATTGGAACTCTCAATTCCAAATTCAAATTCAAGTAAAGAGCTGTTCTGTCGGCATACACATGCGATCAGGCTGAGGCTGGCTGAGCGTTCGAGCTGCACCACACAATGACGATCGGGTGTCCGCACCTGTTGTGGGTGCATCCCTGCATTACCTGACGGACTCCAGCTGACTTAACCGAAGTCACCTTAAAGTACCCAAGAGCTCCAGGAAGCTCCATACAAGAAATGTCAGCTGGCCAAGCTGCTACATGCGGCCACAGAAAGTCCAAATGGTCCACATGAGATGCAATGCTGTTGTTTGTGAATTCCACTATTGTTAAAGTACAATATGGCTGACACTGCAGCTCATTTTATTACTGTATAACTGTACAAATGCGTTGTTTAATAACTCCCAGTAATAAGTAAGCAGAGCAAGCTTTGTGCTGTTGACTGTGTGTTTGATCTGATTGTTCTGGTCTGTCATTGTTGTTCCTCCTGCTAAAGAAAACTGGCTGGTTTAAGTTTGCTCCCTAATTAAGAGAAATATTAATGCTGCAGCATACACTGATATTTTACATTTTTGACACGTCACAGCAGGAAAAGCACAGGTGTACATGATGAAATGAATCACGGCTGAATTCCAATTAGGTGCTTCGGTTTCAGGGTCAAGTCGATTACATTTATATAGCACCAAATCAAAACAGAAGTTATCTCAGGCCACTTTTCAAACAGAGTGGGAGACTAGAACAAACTCTTTCTATTAGACCCATAATTCCAACCGTGAGCAACAGTAGCAAGGAAGAACTTCCTCTAAAGCAGTGCCTGGGTTTGAGTGGGTGCCAATTTGCCTCAGTTAGGTTGAGATAGAAGGAGAGAGGGAGGAAGCACAATGCAGCTTCCACATGGAGATGTAAAGTAATATTAATGCTAACAGTAATTGTAATAATTGCAGTGGTAGGTGTTGAGCAGGAACCTGAGGGCTGTAGGTGGTTCATAATCACAGAGCCAGACTCTGCAGCTCTGGAGGCAGAGATACCTGCAGAAGCCAATGAGAGGAGAGAGGATGGATGGACGGAGAGAGAGAGGGAGAGGAGGCGTGAGAAGCTAGGTGCATCATGGGAATCCTCCTGACAGGCTAGGCCTATAGCACCATAACTGAGGGATGGTTCAGGGCTCACCTGAGCCAGCCCTAACTAGCTTTGTCAAAGAGGAAGTTTTCAAGATTTCTCCTAACTATGGAGAGGGTATCTGCCCTGAGCCCAGACTTGGAGCTGGTTCCCCAGGAGAGGAGCTTGGCAGCTGAAGGCTCTGCCTTCCATTCTACTTTTGGAGAGTCTAGAACAACAAGTAACTCTGCATACAGGGAGCGCAGTGATCTAGAGGGGTAATCAGGTACAACAAGCTGTTTTTAAACCTCACTATTTATCTATCTATCGTTTCTTTATTCTTATTCACTTGAAATACATTTTTAATATTTTCCTAATGTCTTAATTCTAATGTCTCCCTATGTCTCTGTAAAGCACTTTGACTTTCTTTGTGTCTGACCTAGCCTTCCTGGAACCTCCTGGATTTAACAGGAAGCCAGGATAGAGGAGCTAATATATAGAATATAGAATGAATATGTATAGAAACCTCCTATAAATAAAATTAAATTGAATTGAATTGAAGTCTGTGACCAACTTTGTTTTCAAATGTACAAACACGATTGTTCCGAGCTGGTGGGGGTATACCATGCAGCTAACCTCCTTCGTTTCATTATCTTCTGTTCTTTAAAGGGGAACAGAAGAGTCATTCACAGTGAACCTGCAACACTGTTAACATGATCAATTCTGGGGTCCTAAAGTTAGCATGGGAGCTTTCTGCTAAACTGATACCTGATTTTAAATAACATTCATTGAATTTCACTACAGCCTTGCCACAGACAGTGCTGTGAGGAAATAGTCAGATATTTCTAGTGTGTGCCTAATGTTCTCTAGTCCTGTATTCACAATTTAAACAGCTAATGTTTGGGCACGGTGCATGCTGGACTAATGTCACACCGTCGTGCCTGGAACACAGAGAGTCAGGCCTTATCAGCTGTGGCTGAATAGAGGCAGCCAGGTTCCATCATGTGACTGAAGCCTTTTTAGCCTTTATATGTAGAGGCCTGTTTATATGGTTTGCAAAATGAAGACATTTGTATTGTTTTCCGCATTTATGTTACAGTATCAATGGTACATAGTCACTGCTTTGCATCTTCAAAGCAATTCTAAGCAGTGACATCTTTTCCCCTTTTTCCCGTTCAGCAATGATGGTTGGTGCTTATAGTGAGGACCACAGCACATGAAAAACAGTAATAGATCTTCTCCCTGTCCCGAATTTCTACCTATGGTCACTTTCTTCTGTTTTCCAGCATTGTTTTCTATCAAAGCGTGTGACTCTGGCCTGCTCGCTCTTCAGCAGAACACATCCCAGGTCTTAATTGCGGTACTAAAATTCATATTGAATTATCTGGAGTGAAATACAGCTGGAAATAGGCCTGTGATTTTCCTTGAGGGAATGGCACGATGCACAGTTTCCATGGTGCTGATGTCATTTTAATCACTGCCGCCTGCTCACATAGCTGTCTGTTACGAGCGCCGAGCAGCTCTGAAATGTCTTTCCCTGGGATGGTCCAGACAGCAGCAGGACCGCAGCAGTTTGCTTTTATTGTTCCTGGGTGGATGGCTGCACGTGGGCGGGTGAGGTGAGGAACTTCTGCTCCTGTTTGAGCCAGTTGCAGTTCCACACATGTTTTACCCGGTTTACAGCAAACGGCTCACTGTGAGCCATTTTTCAACACCACCCTCACCACACATATGAAACAGATTGGTATAAAATGCATATGCTGTTAAATTCATATTGTCAAACATATATATAAAACATACATTTATTCTCATAGGATCTTTGCCCTTAAAAAAGCTTGATTTGTTGATGAACATACACCATTTTGTCTGTGAAAGGAGCAATAATCATATATACACTGGCTTATAAGAAAGCAACATTAACACAGTAAACACTGATGAAACAGTGACCGCCAACAACACTGTTATCTCTTGTAAACCAGTATCCACTTCTGTTAATAAGCCCATGCCTTGGACATTATGTTGTGTTTGTATACCTCTGGCTCCACCCACCTGTTTGCATTATTATAGAAAAGCTTAATCATACCAGCAGTAAATGCAAACACCTGCACTTAATACACCCATGCTGCTCAGAGCTGAAATGATACATTGTGACACTGGTGCAGTGCCAAACCCTCACCTTAAAGCTCTCAGCCTCTCTTGAAAGCAATTGCTTAAATCTTCATTATCATATCAGTTTAGCTGGTCAGGGTGATGTAACAGCATAGGGGTGGGTAGCTGGAGGTCAGGTGGAGGTCAATGGTCCTCTGCCCGATTACAGGCCTTTACTGTATGAGAGCTCAGTCTGCTGTTAATGTGATTTTTAAACCTTCATTCAGGAGTGGGCTGAGGTTTCCCAAAGTCACTTCATTGTAACTCATGTGCTCCAGCCGAGGGACAGATGTTCTGCCACGCCGTATCCTGACCTTGTCTTCTCTGCCATTAAAACAATGTTTTGGGAAAGTTTGGTTGGGCTTTGCGTGTAAAGCTGCACATCATGTCAATGTCAAAGCAAAGCGTAATAACTCAGGGGGGGAGTTATCAGTGCTGCTGGTTTACGGTCAGTGGCTGCAGGCTGGTTTATTGAGGTCAGCTGTACAGGTTACTGTGCTATAGTGGGGGACCTTCAGCGAGAGTCCAGAGAGAGTGAGGTAAATATGAATGAAAGGAAGAAAGAATGTATTTCACTACTGTTCATATTTGGCATAATTATATGGATAGCAGTTAGGTGTGTGTGTGTGTGTGTGTGTGTGAGGGACATCATCAGTTTGCTGTGTTTAATGCAGACTTTAATGCGTTTATAATGACAGTTTTCCGCAGATAATGACAATATGCTACAGGTTTGACAGAAAATGCTGCTCTCTAAAAGCTACAATTACTAATAGGATGTGTGTGTGTGTGTATGTGTGTGCGTGCGTGTGTGTGTATGAGTGAGCAAGTGGGCAAAGGGTTTTTCAGCCTGTATACACTGCAGAGATCCAAAATGATGCCACGTGCTATTTTGGTCATTAATTTTAGCAACAATGATGTTGACAAATGACAAATGAAATGATAGTAAAAACTAAATAATGGGTTAACAGTGTGTCATTAAACTGTGATTTTAATGTCTCTCTATAATACGCAAGAGCCATGTCAGATTTCAGGAGGAGGTTTCCATAGCAATGACTCTTTCTGTGAGTTTTCTGACATTGCATTTCTGTGACAGAGCAAGATGGTCAGAACAACATCAACATCATTTCACCAACATGGCGTTTACTGTGTCCACTCAGGAAGATGGAGGCTTTCTTATTCTCTGTGGAGGATATTAAGGGTTTCTTCCTCTTGTCAGAAGGTTCTCCTGAGGATAAACCGTGGACATCATATTATCGCCGTGGTTACAAATTTGCAAGAAGGATATTCTGCTGTTTGATTTCCTGTGAATGCAACTCCACATCTAGCATCCATTGTCTGAAAACACACACCTACTGTGTATGTACATTATAAATATGTACTCCTCCTCTTCCTGTCTGGGTGGTAGCCCTTACAGACATTCATGACTGAGTGTGCGTATCCAGGAGCTTCATGTCCACATCCAGTGTGCCATCGAGACCCAGGCTCTTTTCCATACCTCTAACTGAGGCAGCATGTGGGACAATATTCTTAATGTTTCCACTCCTCCCAGGAGAAGACCAGGCTGTTTCTTGTTGCTTTCCCAACAACATGTCATTGGGTAGGGATTCCACTTAGGTACACTGACAGATTAACACTCACAAGAACCTTCAAAGCAATTTAGTGTGTTTTTCATGGAACACGATGACAAATCGGGTAGCCTCTGTGTCCATTTGTGACAGCCTCATGCTTTTGCGCAATTTCCTTGGTGGGCTGCTCTTCTTTTTCCACTGGAACAGCTAATAAGATGCTTCCTGTTTGGCATTTCTGATTGGCAGGTGTTTGAGACCAATAAACAGACCCCATTAAAGTTTGAATGTCAAATTTCCAACTGTTGCATTTACTTAACACTCAAAATGCAATCTCTGTTCCCGTGTTTCCCTTGGAAACTGTGATAATGATACAGTATCCCATCTGTCCAGTTAAACTGAATCTGTTATTCGTCGTTTAATGGCACGGCTTTTTTAATGATACGGGATAATAATTAACCTTCAAATTCTGGAACACCATTTAGCTTTAATTTCATTTGATACGAGGACCTGGATAGTGTACAGGTGGGAATTTGGCTCACAAAGGGTTCAGAACTACTGCCCTACATGCTCACTACAGGTGTTCTGTGTGACTGTTTTAGCTGCTTAACTCAAGTGAAACCCAGACAGAGAATAAAACCTGCAGCTTCAGTGGAGAGCACAGATAGCTGCAACAGTATCAGCTGAACAAAGGCAACACAATCAACTGTGCAGGAAGAACAGGTTTGAGAATGATTGCTGTGTTATTGTATAGTGCTAAAATTTTGGATTTTTTTTTTTTTTTAATTGTCTTTCAACTGTGGTCAGGTGCTTTAAAACAGTTTTGTTAACAGAATCAGCAGGCGAACTCCTGAAAAAACATTATTTTTAGATAAACTTAAATCTTTAACAGTCCCGTGCTACTCCATTTTCAGTCTAGCTTCTCGTATGTTTCCAGCTCAAGCCATTGAGCTATCAAGAATCAGAACGTCTGTCTGATGTCTGACTGATAAAGTAACGGCTGGATCGGTGGGTTAGAAGCTATAACTCAACACTCGTCCCTCTGTGCCCTTTTGGCTTCCACAGAGGATCAGGCAGAACGGGAGACTGCCCTTTGGAGGCTCTGTCTGTGGCAAATTGTCAGAGGGATCGCCCACCTTTTCTATCAATTTACAGACCTTTTGCACGCAGGCAGCTCTGCTCTCATTACCACAGCCCTGGGTTCACACGCAATCTTTTAGATTCAATTAGCTCAGATGCGCAGCAAAATATCGAAGGGCGTTGTGCTCAAGCAAAGCCTCAAGGAAACTAGAAAAGGTCATGCCTCTGACTTCCTCTCTGAGAGGTACAGGGAGGTGGATGGGAGAAAAAATGTCACGTTCAATGGGCTAAAATGGCATTTCATTCCCTGCACTGCTCCACCACAGTGACCAAACTTCATTTCCCTTCTGAAAATATGTTGCCTGGAGCAACCAACTCTTTCAATTTAATAGTGGAACAGTGGGCTTTCAAGATCTGGAGTATATTGTTTAAAGTTTAGCACGTTATTAATATTCAAAGTCCAGCTCCTAGCCATTCCTCACCGCGCTGAAAAAGATGCCAGCGCTCCTGCTACAGTAAGAACACAAACCACGAGGTGCTGCTCTGTGGAAACCTCTCAGCATAGCGCCACAGTGTACGGAACACACCCAGCTGCGCCACTAAAACGGGAGCCATTATTCCATCTTGAAGAGAATGCTCCCTTTTGACAAGGCATTTAACACAGAAATGCTGTATTATGCATGCAAATCAGGCAGCCCTCTTGTTCTGCGTGCAAGGCCTTATTGAGGATGACCTTGGTGGACGACAGGTGTTGGAAGGAGGAATAATATGTCTCCTGTCACCCGCAGGTGACATAAAATTCCCAATTAAACTTTAAGATGTCTGGATTCATGTGAACTAAACAAAATGTGCATGGCATATGTGATGAGGTAGGCTTTTTTATTTTTTTTTCCATGTAAGTCACTGAAGCTAATCAAATTTACATTTTGCTCCCTGAAAGATCTGAAGGACTGAAAGGCAGGGACCGGAGATCAAGTGCACCGATGTGTTTCCACGCAAGTTATAGTGCAGTTATATTTTAAGGTACTGTATATAATAATAACAATATAGTAGCTGTGGGATTTTTAACATCTGTGTGTATCCCAGCGGGCCAGCAGCTGAAGGAGATAAGTAATATTTGATCATTTCAGCGTGGGGTTTTCAAGTTTGGCTCATTGCTGCTCACGTCACTGCTGGCTCAGTGTCTGCTGCAGTGAGAGGTGTGGGTCGATGGATGCGTATGCATTGGCTTTACTTACACAGACTTTATTATCATGCAATCTGCATTATAAGCTGGAAATTGTGAAATGTTGATAACAGTTAACTGATGAATTAAGAATGTAATAAGTATATTCAGGGAATTAAAGATCATCTGTAATATCTTTGACGATTAAAAAGTTGTCAAAAACAATATGGATGAAATTGAAATAAATATGGAAAAATATTGAAATAATGAAAATAATAAAAATTCAAATGATTGTAAAGATGCTTCATCACAAAGAACTGAATGAACAGAATAGTCATTTTTCATATGGAAAATAAAAGCCATGTTTAAAACATCTTTTTTTATGGGGGCCATCAGAATGCCACCAGGTGAACACACACACACACACACCTTATAAAGTCATAATGGCGAGGTCACATAAAAGTGGCTCACCAGATGGGACTCCACTGAGGTAAAACATCGGGCATAGAACAAAGTTGTGAAGATGAAGCTGCCTTGATTTTAGGAACAAAGGAAAACAAAGTGGTGGGAACTCAGGGTCGGCTCTCCAGGAGTTGCTTTCCACACCCACAGAGCTCAGCCTCAGTCGTCCTCCGAATAATGACAAAAGGTGAGGAAACAGGAATATTTCCGACAAACGCTGCCTGTGCCCGTGCTCATTTGCTCAAATCCCACAGACGGAAATGCCCACGTCGCATCAGGAGGAAAGTGAGTCCTTTGGTTTGAGGTGGTCTTATAAGATACTGAAGAAGACCTTTGTGTTATGAATGTGGAATGACTCAAGGAAGGGGAAGATTTCCCTGGATTGCTTGCTTCAGTTGTGGAGGATGATCTTATTATTAGAAAATAAACACTAATATGAGCACATGAAAGATGGAAGCTGAAGGGGAAAATAGCCTTCCCAAATTCAGGCATCTCACGGAAAGGAAGTGACATGATAACCCATAACATAACGTATATGCCTCTGTATCAATATATTATTTGCGTTCACAAACTGAATGGAATCTTCTTTTTTTTCTTTTGCACAGCTGAAGTCAGCCGAACGCTTGTTTTCATCTCTTTGACTCTGGTTTTGTTCTCCACCACCTCAGCAGCTGAATGCTCCTCTGTGTTCACCAGCTCCTCTCTAGCTGTGGCTCTGTGGCTCTGCGGCTCTGCACTTGCTGTACCTTGTGTGCTGGGTTTATTAGAACTTTTCTGCTGGAAACAGCTGCCTGCTGCTGGAGATATTCTGGTTGAATCGCGTTTGTAGCATTTTCTAAAAGGGCACAGTTCTGACTGTTAGAGCAACACTGCCTTTAATGTTGGCTTGTCTCTGGTCATATATGAACCATTTTAGGAGCTTCAGATAAACATGTTTTGTTTTCTTTTATCACAAAATGATTCTGTAGTTTGTCTGTTTTTAATTGACAGACCATTTTCTAATGATAAGATGCTAATTAAACAATCTTAATAAAGTCGTATTGAGAAAGTCTGTTCAGTCTTAGTCTTAAAAATATTTTTTTAAGGATTCAAATCATCAACTAATCAGAAGATTGGTGGTTTGATCCACAGCTCCTCCACCCTGCAAACTGACACTTGAGCACTGCACTGAACGGCATAGCTGTGCCATCTCTGCCCTCAGCTAAATGTGTCTATTCAGCCTATACAGCGAGCTAAACACACATGGCGATTGCTGGAGACACGGCACATATGGCGTGTGCTTAGAGAACACGTCTCTTAGTCTCTTAAAAACTTAGTTGCTGCTTATGTCAGTAGATGGCAGTGTTCAACCCAAATCAATATATTCCTAGTAAAGGCACATTTCCCGAACAATTAAATAACTATCAACTGTCATACAACCAACTTAAAAATGCAAAATATAATGTCAGAACATATTTGAGGCACAGAATCAGTGTGTGAATGTGTGTGAATGGCTCAGTTTCCTTTCAATGAGCAGTTGACCATCTGCCCTCAGTGTTTGAATGAGTGATTGGTGACGTGCAGCGTAGAGAGCTTTGAGTGGTTGCTGGGTGTATGAGCACAGCCCATTCACCATTAGTGATCATGAGAAAGCAATATTTAAAGTCTCTAACTGTTAATCTCTCGCCTTTTCTTCACATTTATATCCCAACAGAGGACTGAATCCCCTCTTCCTAACTAATTACCTAAATTAAAAGGTTGGAAGGAACATCCGTGTTGGAGAGTCAGATGAACTGCCACAGAACAGCCATGAAGAGCTGTTTGAAAAACCTTTCACCTCCTGATGAAGTGCCCAGGCAGCACACAACTCTTATTCCTCCCTGAGAAATGCTGCATGGAGGGACATTTGTCATGTTTTGTGCCAACCTGGGACAAAGAAACACCCAATGCAGACACTGGCCAAGGGCTAACAGTAAAAGGTTTATTTAACGGAAAAGGAAGAAGACACTCACTGAGGGTGGCAGAAACTATATAATAATAATAATCCAAAAACCATAAATCCAAAACTGCAGGAAACTTGGGACACACTGGGAATGACTGACGAACATAAAGCACACGTAGGGTTAACGCTGTCACAATAAATAAAGGGAATGGCAAACCATATATAGACAGACATATAGCACACAGAGATCAGGGAGGGACAGCTAACAACACACAGGTGAAGCTAATCAACCTATGACGCAGGTGAAAGACAAGCGGGATGAACAGGACATGGGAACAGTGACACAAGAGGAAAAATACTCTAAACAGGAAATAAAAACAGGAAATAGCCAAAAAACAGAGTTCAACATTTGCCCCAACAACAGGAAACAATATCTTCATTCAGCGTTACTGATCTGGTGAGACTTTTCTATTGAACTGTTCTTGATTGTAAAGTTAATCGTTCAGGAATTTTAGCTTCAAAGCAGTTTAATGCAGCCACTACAGCAACATAACTGATAGACACATTCATAATGTTCACGCTGTAACCTGTTAAAAATGATAGCACCTGCTGTTTTAAAACAACCTAAAATATGAGTTTGGTATAGTCTGAGAGAAGGGATGGATGGTCCCATATGGAAGTCTAATGTAGGTGCATTCATGAAAAAGTCATATATATATATAATACATAGCATATAATGCATATTTTCTGGAATTAAGTATATGACATATTCAAATATTATCAAAATATAAATAACTTGATATCACATATATTAAAATGCATATGTGTGTTTCAAAGTACATTCTAAAATACAAATGTATTGCTCTTCTACCTTGCATATATGTCATATATGTCAAAATCACATTAGTAACTATATTAATAACCTTTTCATAAATGGATATTTATGTATGTGCTCATATTAGTATTTGAATCATATTTTACATCTTTACATTTACATTTGGCACTCATCTTCTTCAGCTACACATCATATTTATTAAATATGTTGTGTTTTTTTTAAAGAAAATAGAAAAGCGACGTCTGGAGAAAGCAGGATGGTGAGAGTGGAGTGGAGGACACAGCTGGACCGGATCACAGACAAGGAGGCAGGCTGGAACGTAATGACCACAGGACTCAGGGAAAATGGTGAGTGTGAGGTTTAAACTGTAGGTTGATGAGCTGATTGCAGGTCGGTGATCATGTGACCAGAAGCTGGGAGAGGGAGGGCGGGAAAGCTACTTAAGGCAAGTAGGGAAGTGCTGGAAACACTTCACTACATAAGACAGTAGCCCCCAGGGCACAGCCACAGCCATGACTGCAGGTACCAAGTAACCGCCTATAAAGAGTCTCTCTAGGAATTATTTAATCCAATGACAGCATGGACTCACTCGATGTCCCATACACATCAATTAGCCCAGTACACACCAGAGATTATTTTAGAGCCCTACTGAAACACAGCGTGGAACTGTACAGCATAGTACAATGTAGAAATATTACCAACCCTTTTCAGTTTAAACTTACACTGAGCCTGAAACTGAATTTCTAACATGACTAAGCAGCGCTGGTATCCAAAAAATGTAAATTCAGGGAGAAACCAAGGATCAGTCGCCTCTCGATGTCAGAAAACAGCATGTATGGAAGCAGGAGAGGTTGTTAATGAACTTTTAGACAACAGTTTGACCATCAGAAGCAGCACCCCCATTTAACTTGATGCTCTTTGCATCTAACAAACAGTGAGATAAAGCGAGACAACTGATGGCAGCTCACACTGTCCACACACACTTCCTGCTATCAGACTGCTATAATTTATCAGCATGTGTCACTGTTTACTACACTAAATCTGTTCTAGAACAAAACTTTATAATGTAGTTTATATTATTTAAAGTATATCATTTCCATTTTATTACATCTAATCATGTATATTTTGTATGACTAGGTATATGACCTCATATTGTAAAGGCATCAAGTGCAAAACCTGATTCAGACACTGATGCTTAGAAGTTACAAAGCTGATGAACATCTCCTCCTTGCTTCATTTGGCATATTTTAAACGTTTTAACAGATTTATTATCAAATGCGTTTTTAGCACCAGCTCAATAGTCAATGGAGGTCTGTGTGTCTGCACTTGATTAGTTTCTCTTAAAAGAGTCAAAGCGGCACTCTAATCCACCTCTTTGGGAAGACTCCATTTTTGTGTCATTTATGTATATGAATTATTCTTTGCTCCCAGTGGCCTCTTTATCACCTAGTGATTATCGGAGTGACTCATCTAAAATGAATCTCAGGGAAGAGTGGCACATTCAAGAGTTGTAATAGGATTTCCACAGTGAGATGCTCTGCAATCTTAAATGTGGGGGAACTAATTAAACTAATTATATTCATGTGCATAAAAGAATTCACTTCTCCCCAACGCTGGAAAGGGCAGCTCAAAATATAGTGCTGTCACAATACATGAGGAGAAATATAATGAGCACATTGTTGTACGGGCTGCAGCTCTGAGCCACTGTGCACCGAGCCCAGGTCCTTGTCACAGCTTAAGTGTTGAATCGCCATATGGTGTTTTTTCCCCCCACATAAACAGCTTTAAGTGTTCGATATTATGATATATTAATCAGCAAACCATATTTCTGTGAGGTCTCTATTAAGGTGTGAGGAATAACAGCAGCACGGAGTCAGACAGGGTGTCGGGAAGGTAAACTGTGGATATTGTAGCATCACACATTCATTTCCGAGTTTCTTCTAACAGTGCTGGGATTACTTTGAATGTATTCCAACGCAGATTTGAATGCATACCATAAACTGGAACTTGAAATGGTATATTCCCAGATTAAACTCCTAAAATTAAGTAATGTATTCTTAAACATTGATTACTTCGGGAATTGTCCTTCTGAACCCATGCATTGGGTCACTCTGAATGTAGCAATGATATTATATATGATGGAATAAAATATTTTTATACTCTTCTCATGAAATGATTGTGACGATGTGATTTATTCTTGATAGATAAAGTGTATATCTTCTCAAAACTCATCATTGCACCTGGTTAAAAGTGATTACTGATGAGTATACATAGGAATAAAAAGAGTTATGTGTCTGAAAACAAAATTATTCCAACTTTATGGGCAGCAGTGTAGTAATTCATTATATTCAGAGAAAAAGGTATGCTAATACACAAAACACCCGTGTGTCCACTCATCACCTAATGGTTAGCCACACCACCCAATGTGCATGCCTGCTAACTTGCAGCTAGCTAGCTAGCAGACTGGATAACTAATCACTAATTGACTAATTAGGCTAATAATCTATAGGAAATGTGTGCCTCAGGCGAATTTATAGCAAATTAAACAAAGACAGATAACGTAATACCTTCAAATGAACGTTCTTTTCATTGACTGTAATACACAGCAATACTGACTGTTGTTCTGATTGTCCACTGAGGAATATGTCAGGACTTGGCTATGGGGTGAGAGCAGGACCCAGACGCAGGCAGGGACAGGGATGCAAAAGATCTTTTAACAGTTTATTAAAAGGCTTAGGCTTACGGATGGTCAAGGCAGGCAGGGTCAAAAACCAAGGTAGTCAGTCCAAACAAGGTGTGGGAAGTAAAAATTCAAAAAAACCAAAAATGCAAAACTAGAACTCCAAACTCAAAAGGATCTCAAGAGAAAAGAGAAAAGACATGAAGACATGGAAACATGGAAACATGGCAAAAACATGAGCTCAAACTTAACAATGCAGCGACAGAGAACAAAGGCAATGGCATAACTTAAATAGACAGGGGAGGGCGGCAAAACGAGACACAGGTGAAATCAATGGACTAATCAAGATCAGGAAACAAGTAGACAAAAACACACCAGGGAAACAACTTTTCAAAATAAAACAGGAAACAACAAACTCAACTCAGAACCATGACAGAATAAGTAGTCACCTTATTCAGCGATACACCACTCCCAGAGCTCCTGCCGTACTGGGATCACTCCCAGGAGGTCGTGTTATGTAATCTTGTAAAGCTTCATCAACAGGATCCTCTGAACCTCCTCTGCTGTGTCAAAGCATCGACTGATCAGCTCCAACCTTATTTCAGAGAGAAAGAAGAAGTTGCCATCACCAATTCCAGTAAATACAGAATTCATTGAGTTTCTGGAAGGGGTGGCGTGATGTAGTTAGAACATTGCAGGTGTGTTTGCCATCATATATCTCATCTGATAAGGCAGAGTTCATTGCCCCAACAGTCTGAAAGTGGTATATCATACTCAGTCAGACACCAGTATCGGCTGGAGTCCACAGTACATAAATAGAGAGTGTGTGCTGCTGTTGGCCAGAAATTAATGGGTCAAAGCTTACTTGTCCAGCCAGTCCAGGCTTATTTAGTAGTGTTTGTCATGCAAAACGCAGATGGAGAAAACTTTATTCCCTGCAGTACCTCAAATAATCTTGACCCTCCTGTAGTATCATGCATGTACATCACGTCTGAAAAGCAGCCAGCAGAAATAATGAGATCTAGATGCAGGAAGCTGCTCACAGGGACAGGAACATTTCCCCGTTGGCAATCACAACTCATTTCAAAGTAATACATTCAAAGAAAGCACAATATGAATTGTGGATCTGTTGACTCTGAAAAAAAAAAAAATTGGAGCCACCAAACTAAAATGAGAAATGTGTTGAGTCGGAGGTGGAAGTTTGGAATAGATACAAGAGCATATTATTACTGTTGTTATTCCTTGAAAATGTCATAGTGAGTGTGGAGGAGGAAAGCCGATGCTGAAATAGCTCTTAAAGGTTACGTTATATTCAGCACGGGGCATGGCTACCTTTTTACAAAGGTTAAACACTTGCATTATGAACTAACATGATTCCCACAATAAAGGGACACTGATGCTAAAATAAACAGCTTTTGAGATCTGATATTGGAATCCATGAAAATGTAATAAAACAAACAGTATTCCCAGTGAGGTATTCATTTTCTGAACTTGTTGGTAGTATTTGGATATGACTGCATTTTTAATCAGGGAGACCGGTCTTAAATTGCTCTTGTTCTAATAAAAACACACTTGATTTAAGGCTGAAAGGTTAGCCACCCCATCAAACCCAGAACTAAGATCCAGGCACACCTGCCAGCCAGATGACCAAAACCAGGATTTGTGGTTTGCTAATCATTGTTGTGTAGTAAGTAACAAAGTGTTTACTGGGTACAGCAAACTGTTGAAGTGTTGAGCAGTTTGTCCAGCAATGTCACCCTGTTCTTGCACTTCTGTCGCACTGTCCAGAATAAAGACACAGAATTGTCCAGGTAAACTGTCTTTGTAGGTCTGACTGAGAAACCAGCCTATGATGTTTGTCTTGACCTTCTCAGGTCAAACTGGCACATCCAGGACACGCACTGGTTCACACGCACACACCTTTGCTCAAAGAAGATATGTAGTGTTACAATAATTCAAGAACACAGAGTTCCATGATCAAGAAGCAATTATTGTGTCGTTGGCAAAACATCTCCACTGAGGGTTAAAACCATATCACGTGGTCTTCATTAGCAGGTGAAGTTTGCCCAGTTGTCATGAAACTGCAGATGCCGAGAAGTTCCATTATCCGTAATGTTCTACTGTATATGTTTGTGCTATAAGTGTTATTGCATTCTTGATCATACAACCAGCAGCTGAAGTCAGGGAAATGTTGAGGTTTGATGAAAACTCTGTAGTGGTGTTGGAAATCTCCACTGAAGATCAGACTTTTCTTTTTTTTTCAGTTCAGCAACTGAACAAATTCTTTCATCCTGGACTTCTCAGCTTGAATTGTCGTCATCTGTGTATTTGAGATGTTGATGTTTCTACAGCTAAATGTGAGGATAAATGTGATAAATACGCTGCTGCCACCGCATTTTATATTTTATTTAAATGAAGAAGAAGTCATTACAGAAAGGCCTGAACTGAGGTGAGTGTGATGAAGACCTACATAGGGCTGGGCAATGTTAACGTTATATCAACGTCATGCCATGAGACTAGATATGCTCTGAGATTTTAGAGGCCATAATATTGTGAGTTTATGATAAGTTTTATTATTTGTCCACTTAGTGTCATGGTTTTGAGTTATTTCCTCGCGGGTCTCCCTCTACTTGTTTCCTGTGTTCAATTAGTGTTTGCCTGCACTCCCCAGTCTATATGTCACTTCCTTTGTCCTCTGTTGGTTCGTTGTTTCATGTGCCCTTGTTCCAGTTTATTTCCTTGTGTTTTTCCCAAGTGTTTGATTTATGGATTTGGATTTTTGGCTGTTTTGGGATTTTGCTTTTCACCTATTCCTTTTATTATGTTATGAAAGCACATATAGTCATCCTAATGACGTCATCATGGTGATACAAAGGCATTTGGTCAGCAGTATCATGATATTTGATTTAGTCCATATTGCCTGGTGCTATATATTGCCTGCAGACATAAAGACTGCTGTTGGTCCTTCCCTGTTACTCTCACCTGAGCACAGAACATCTGCCTTAATCCAACACTTAGCTTAGTTTGACAAGCTGTGGGTTCACGCCAGCCATCAGGGAAACAGATTGACAATTTTACGAGGTGTGACCCAACTTTGCGGTAGAGACAGGTGGGTTAGCCTGGCCGTAGCTTTTGTCTCCTCTCCTCGCTGGTTTGTCTTTGATGGTGGGGGGGGGGGGGGGGGCTTTTGAGCTACCATCAGGGGACTGAGAAAAATCCATGGTCGGTCAGCTTGTCAGAGGTAACCTATTGGGATTTCAGATGTGCCGCAGTGAGTAAAGCCCCCCTGAGAGAAGAAAAGACAACCAGTGACACACACTCACAAGGCTTTCATGACAATGAACAGCGCGGCGTCTAGACACACATTGTTAAAATGATCAGGATTGCCGCAGCTGCGCAGCAGGAGGCCCACATGAAGGGAAGGAGGGAAGAGCAAACAAGAGGCAGCATATTCAAGTCAGGAGGGGAAGGAAATAATATATAGCATTTTATTTAACGAGACATTTTTCACCTCATAAATACAATGAAAGGAGCTGGAGGTTCCAGGCTGAAATGAGTTTTTGGAGGCCTCCCTGTAATAAAATTTATATAATGCTGTTATACACTGTGTGCAGATTTGATTTCTTCAGAGAGGAAGACGTGTCTTTTTATTGTTTGTTACAGCGATTCAGGTGAGTCTGCACACTTGCTCGGAGGACTCGCCACATTTTACAGAAACTTGACTTTTGGGCCATAATTATCTCATTTGCATTCATTTACGACCTATAAAAACAGGCAGATTGAATCCACTGCAATTTGCCTCACTGTGCTCATCCTGTGCAGGCTGGGCAGCAAACCTTCACTCTATCACAATTTAAATTAGCTTCTTCAACAAAATGCTATCACAATTTTGGAAGTATAAAAAGGATATTATTTGCTGGGGGATTTGTCAAGGACAATCAAAAAGTAATTTACCATATATTTGCTGACCATATATATGTTTTTTTGTTTAATTTGCTTGAATAGCAAAAATTGTTGCTATCTATAATTTTAATATTCAAGGATGGATATGAAGTGGCAGTTTCCTATTTTTGTACAATTGCAGGAATGATGCTGTAATTCATGCATAAATATATTTTTATTCAAGTCCTTCAAGTCAGCTTTTGAATACATTTACTTGCACATCATAATCCACAGCATTGTCTGCTACTTTAATCCCTGCAGCAGGGACAAGGCGCTGCATGAGCAGACAGGGATTATAGACATTACTACTCCAGACGGCCTCATTCAGGAGGATTCACGTCAAAAGGCTGCAGAAAGTTCTTCTGGACTAATATATATAGATTTCTAACTTACACAGGTTCTTCGCCAATTTCACTTTTCTCACAATCAGATTTGAATTCGGCACGCACGTGTGTGTGCGTGTGTGAGCTTCTTGTACTGCCATTTACTGCCCATGCTTGTCTATAAATAGAAATGCCGCGAATTAAATGCAGATTGAGGGCGAAAAGATTGTGATGCAAATACTGACGGAAGAGCTAAAAAAAGAAATCACACCCACTGCAAAAATCATGCTCTTGTTGTGGAGGCCGAAGCAAGAAAGGACATATTGTTCGGTGGACACAGCGTGGCCATTACGAATGCCAAAAAGGCTTTGGAATGGCAGCTCGTGGTTCAGAAGGTCGGACCCGCTCCAGAATAAAAAGGAAGTAGTCTGACATAAAAGTGGAAGCCAAAAGGCGCACAAAGCCTACACAGGCAGAGTGTTTGTGCCACGGGCGAAGGAAAGAGGACACCACAATAATAGAAGCCCTCCTGAGTGGAGAAGTGACGTAGGTGGATGCGGATATCTGTTACCACGTTTGAAAAGAGCCAAACCGGTGCATTCAAGTTGTGTCCAAGCATTTATTTAGAACAAATGTAACTTTTCCTATTGGTTTTGGTTTTGTGCAGGAGTTGGGTCAGTGGTAATAATAATTTGTTGTGAGTACATTAGGATCTGTGGACCTGAGGTGATGGGTGGAGGTGGGGTGGACAAGCAGGTCACGGAGGTATGGTGGAGCAAAGTTGAGGGTTTTACAGGTGAGGAGAGGTATTATTGTGCTGTTTGACTGGAATGATGTGGTGATGATGTCAGCGGGTGGGGTTTATTGATGATTCTGAGTGGGAGACCATGTGGAAGACTACTGCAGCAATCGAGTCTGGATGTGATGAGGACATGGGTGAGTTTTCAGCGATGAGATGGACAGGGAAGGGCGGAGACCAGAAAAAGCAGTTTTAGTCATGCAGTTGACATGAGACAAAAAGGAAAGGGTGGGGTCAAAGATCTCATCAACATTGTGGACGTTGTGGTTGGAGGGGAAGTGGCACTGCAGCTGAGGAGGAGCTCTTGTGTCCTCAAAGACACAATGAGTCACCATAGATTCAGTTAAAGGCATTTCCAAGGAGTTACGAGACATGACTTGGTTTATGTGACAAACTGTTCACTTTAATGTCTACTTAATGAATCAACATAATTGTAATTGACAATGAAAAGGACAGTTCAGCACAACCAACCAGTGATAGTATGACAAGAAACTCAGTTCTCTGCATGAATGAAATGTGGAGAACACAGCAGTTTGAATGTAAATTGGACATCTCACCATTTTATGTCTGAGAGTAAAATATCATAACATGCTTTTTAATAACTACAAAGTCTATTTAAATCTAAATTTGATATCTCCATTTGTATTTTTTCCCAAATCATGTCCTCCAAGTCTTATCAAACAAGTGTTTTTGTTAAGAAATCTAATTTTCTTTTTATTTACCAAAACCAATTATACATTTCTCTGGTTTATGTGTGTAGGCCTGTGTCAAGTTTTAAGAGGAGGGCCGCACATTGTCTTACTTGTTTCTTTTTTTTTTGTAAACCTAAAGTTTGCTCAGAAAGTTGTGTATGACTTCTTTGTGCCAACACAACCTTTGTAAATGAGCCCCGGGTCTCTGAGTAATGTGCTGTTAAGGAGGAAGAAAATAGCAGAATCCAGACTCAAATATAACAATTGCCCAGCGATTACTGCATGACATGAAACAACAGGTTTAAGATGATGGGAGTTAACTTGTACCCTGCAGATTATTGTTAAAATGACTTATTCATAATTTGTGCAGGTGAGTCACTTCTACGTGTCCTGTATAACCTTTTGTTAAACAGATTGCCAGGGTCCAGTTTCTACTGTGGTAACAAAGAAAAAACATCAGGAGATGAAATCATCAGAATCTCTCCATCTTTGCGCACAGGCACTTCAGTAGAAACACAAGTCAGTTCACAGTCTAACACTTGCTGAACTGTAGGAGGTGTTGTAGGAGGTCTCAGGTAGTTTTGGGTGGCAGACAGACTCCATTAGTGACCACCTGTGACTGAAATCCAGCTGATGAGGGTGTGAAACAGACAGCAGGGAGGAGACTCCAGGTCACGGAAGAGGACACTTAAATAAACTTAAATAAAGAGTTATGCATGTCCTGACAAATGAATATTATGTGTATAGACGATGCAATATGAACATGAACAGTGGGAACAGTGTTGGGGCAGTATTTAAATGGTGGTGGATGTCTGTTGTGGTGACAGAATGAAAGAAATGATAGCATGGTTACACACACATATGCCTCAATGGATGGCTTTTGTTCACATGCATCTCAACCAACATCTGGACTGATGTGCGACTACAGCAGCTCGTTAGTCTACTGCCTGCTATTTACCTGATAGTATGATCTTTGCCTGACATCATGTGACAGCTGCATGCATGTATACATGATCACGGCATTCAGACAGTGTGAAGAGCGCATGTGGCCAAGCAGGGAGGAGAAAGATGGGCATTACAGAGGAAAGAGAAAGTGTAAGGGTGGAGCTGAGAGGAGCCACGTTAAAGGCTAAATGCTGCAGAATCATATGTTCCCAATCAATGGACATTCTAGCAGTGCTTAGTTATTTAGCTGCCAGAGCCTAATGATAAGTCCAGTCTGAGCTTGAAGGAAATGCCTGGTGCAAAACAGACAAACAGTTCACAAACATCACTTAAGTGAATTTATTACTGCAGCCATTAATGTGAAAGCACCACCGACTGGCTCTGAATAATGAAGAGACGTTGCTGTTTTTACCTATTTTGTTATATGGAGCACTTTTTGTGTGTAGTAATAAAAGTGAGAGATATGTTTCCGGCCTGAATAGAAAATCTATTTCAATAAAATATAGCTACAGCTGCTGTTGTGAATGTATGGAGAGTGGCCTCAGCTAACATTAGACTCCCGGCCTGAATCATCATCCCACTAAAGCCTTAGCACACATTGATAAATTGGAGGATACAATACAGCTCTGAATACCACTCAAAAGCTTTGTTAGGATGAGTGTGTATGAAAGATGAAGTGTGAGTTCGTCTGTGGTAATATTCAGGTGGAATACGCTGTGGGTATTTTTCCAACGTTGAACACACATCGTGAAGATGAGTGAACTGGCCCTGAAGTGTGAGTTGGGACAGACCCTGACATAGAAGGTAAATAGAGACAGGAATGTCTGCCAAAATGAGGCTCATCCTGCTAAATGGCAATCTGTTTTTTATTGAAAGGCAATATTCAGCTGGAATATGCTTCCATTTCATCAAACTACAAAGCAGTGTAATCATAGAACTTCATCTCTGAGCACTGTGAAAGATGTCTGGGATGGTAAAATGCGGCGCAAAAGCAGGAAGTAATGGTATGTTTCCATGGCGAGCTGAAAATGCATCAGCAGCATATGACTGGCATCCAAACACCCGCACTCAGTGTCCTCACAAATAGGTTGATGCAAACTTTCAGCAATGTGATCTTCATTCATTAGATGAGCACATCTGTTCCTTGACTATTTGACTTGACTCGACGATGAACTGGTACGTTTCAGCTCCTTGTTTAGCTGTCTGGCCTGCAACTTTACTGTTTACACACTCCTGTTTCGCTCTCAGCACTCATACTGAGCTGTTTTTGGCCACAGCAGGCAGCTTTTTTCAGAGAAAAAGCACAAACCCCCCCCGTACTCTAGCAGCTCATCATCAGACACACACAGACAATCTGTGAACGTAGTCATTTAGCAACATTTAGCGGCTAAAGAGCCAGACATTCCCTCAGGAACTGGAGGAGACCAAAAGCAGAGCTAAAAAAGTTGAATATATATTGGACTTAGATTCATCAGGGGCACAGAAACAGCTTTTTGGTAACAAGTTTTCTTAAGTCAAACTGAAAAGCTGGTGATATGTCGGTGCAGTGTTCACAACTATCAGTGGTTACAGGTTTCTATAATTTTCATCGTCGTGACACAAAAGTAGGATCTTTTTTAAATTGCGTGTTTCCCACCCCAACACTGTGTACAAATAAGTACATTTAAAAAATGCAACTCTTTACAGTCATTTGATTAGGGTTCATTACTGATAGCTGTTACTTAAATCATTACGCAGTGCCTGTCATCGAAAGTTGGCTAAAGTAGAGCAGTCTAATGGAGATAAGAACCATAGCCAATTTAACACTCAGAAGTGTCAAGTACACCAACAAGCCAAACGGTTATCTTCGGCCTGGTGGACACATCCAAACTACCCCTTTAAGCAGCTACAGCGGCCTTTGCTCTCCACCGTGATGCCCCTGCCTCACCTCATGTTGGGTTTCTGCTCTTTGTCTTTGGTTCTGGGGATCCTAATTGATTTTGAAGTACCCCTAGTCATTCATCACTCTATCCTATCAACCATCTCACCTTCAGCCACTCAGCTCGTGTCAGGCCCTCAGCTGATCAAGAACCTGTCTCCTAATTGCCACATATTTCCAATTCCCCTTAATGAAAATGACTGTTCTGGACAATGGGAGGAAATTACATTTGAGCAATGGATGACCAACTCTTTGGCTCGGCCCCGCCTCCCCTGACTCCCCCCTCCCTCCCTCCCTCCCCCACTGCCCACCCTGCACAAAGCCTCTGATGAAACATCTGTAAAGATGGATTTAGCTTCACTGATAATTTTCCTAATTAAACCGCACAATATTTAATTAAGAGCCAGTGTAGTTTAATTACATAGATTTTTTCTTCTCCATCCTCTTTTCTCTCTCTCTCTCTCCCGCTCCCTTCCCTCTCTTGATAAGGTAGGAGTTGGTTGTATTGAAGCCCAGAAAAGACTCATCTGTTGAAATAAGGGAATATCTTTGTAATGAATGTTGACCTAATGTCTTCACAGCTCGGTCCTGGTTCAGAGGGCTGCCGTCTTCTCTTTCCTCCTCTGATCTCTCTATCACCACTGCTGGGTGAAAACCTTTTATCTCAGAAATTGGACATATCAGGAACTGCTTAAACTCTGGGAAAACCCCCCCCCAAAAAACAGGTTAACCACCAGGCCCATTTTGTGCTATAATAAAGCAATATTGTACTATTTTTACACAAAACATAAACCTAATAATATTGCAATTGTGAAATGATGTGAAATTTTAAAAAAATGTAGTTTGGTGTTTTTATTTTTTACTTCACAGGACAGACCGGTACACTAAAGGTGCCAGAAAGCAAATAACCCCCTTGGTTACTGAATACTGCTTTCCTATTTGTCAATGAGTCTATCAATGGTAATTACATGATGTTGCTCAGAACTATTGATCTTGGCCAGAGTCTTAAACTTGAGAGCTCTGCTGCCACCATTGTCCATCATGACAGGGTTGAGGAGAAATAATTATGGTCTGTGGCAACATTTTTATTTTCTCAGCTCCTAATCTTGCCAGCAGTGTGGCTAAAAATGTAAAAATCTGGTGATAAGGTTATTAGATGAAACCAATTAGGTTTACTTCTCTGGGGGCATGAACGTGCTCTGGAAAGTTCATGGCTATCTGATCATTAGATTATGAGCTATAATGTATTTTTCTTCTCAGAGGGTGCAAATTTTCAGGTGGTCACCAAATATTTTAGGACTTATCACCAGAAATTCATTACTACCAATGAATTTCATAGAAATACAGCCACTATTTGTTTTGTAGAATGTTGAAGAAGTGGCTGGAAGGCGGTCCAGAGAGAAAACGTGACTGAAGAGTAGAAATAGGAACATTTTATGATCTGGGGAACATGCATGTTCTCTCTGCTAATGAAAAAAATGGGGACATTTTGATCATTTGTTGAACTGCTACTACAGGTAGCACAGATTCTGACCAATAGGGAGCAGTGGACTAAGCTGAGAACACACACAAAGGTGTTGTGGCAGGTGTTGATCTGTAAGGAGGTTAGTTCAGCAGCTTCTTATTGGTCTTCCATAAACTTTGTAAGAGACAGAATAAAAATGAATGAGTACAAAGCAAAGGACAAGATGTCAAAGGACAATGCATCCTTAATTTTAGTCGGTCATATGTACGAAGCCCCAAATTCACTGCACCCTCCATTTTCCAAAATGCAACCAAGCGTAGATTGAAGATTCTAATCCCAGGCCAATAAACCCAGACAGCAGAAAGTTCAACAAGAACAATTTATAATTGCTGTGACAAAATGAGCACAATGATGACTGTCCACATATCAAGTCAGGCTCTAATACTTCCTCTCTATTAGCTCTGTTTTGGTCTCTTCCAACCCATCCCAGCACCAAACAGTCCCAGTGAGAGATTAGCTGGAGATCGTAGTGGAGCATTCTGCAGATAGTGTGCCATTCAGAGCTTTTTCACTGAACAGCTGCACGAAATTGCTAGAAACACTGATGGAAAACAAAAAGCAATTAGCCCAAAAAAAGGCTAGACACCAGATTCAAACACGCTCATTTCTCAATATTTCTCTGGTGGTGATGGGTAAATCAGGAGTGTTTGAACTTGAGTGGCTGGAACGTAACAGACTTTCATTTATTTGTTAAAGACCTAACAATTTTACCTGAGTGTGATGATGGTGCAAAATGATGCAAACCACTGCATTTTGGGACAGAGTTGTTTCGGTAATTGAGGCATGGAGCCATGGTGATTTGACCCACGTGGTCATAAACCCCACCGCCTCCATATTTTGAGGACTTAAGGTTTTAATGATCTTTGCGAACCTGATGATTTGACTCCAGTTTCGCTGAGCCGTCATTTTGTCCATCTTTGTACACAGTCATTGATTTGCACCTAGAACTCTCAATCTTCTCCGAGTCAATGCAACTGTGTTAGTACATTAGACGAACTGGGCTTCAGGCAGTCTTCATGTAACTGCGGTGACAATCACAGCACCCACACATACATCCTCTCGTGCACAGAGAAGAAGCTGCTCCACGGAACACGAAGATATGAAGTTAATTAAACTGCCAATCCCTGTGAGGACCATGACAGCCAGAGAAGACCCATGCCTGGGTAGGTGTGAAGCAATCTGCAGGGTGTCATTAATTCTATTGAGAAAATACACACACATGCACACACACACACACATATATAGACATATACCAAGAGTAAATCCAGATTTTTAACTTTGCATGATTTTTGCAAGAATCAGTGTGTTGTGAATGTATAGTGTGTAACATCAGCAGTGTGTGTGAATCAGATGGAGAGCTGGAGTAGTCATCCATCAGCCAGGCAGCACAGGAACTGTGGGAATAAGAGGAAGCATTAGTTCAGTGCAATATCCTGATTGAAGCCTGTTAAACCTGCACTTCTCTTTGCTTCCATTACCCTTTTCATTTACACCTAATAGTCGTCCTTTTTATCAGCCACGAACAACCGCATCATTCCGCTGATAAGAACTGGCACTTTACTCTTTGACCCTTGACCCCATCGAAGCCAAGGGAACTAGCCAGGGGGGTGGAAAAATCAATGCTGATAAAAGAAAATGATGAGCGAAACCCGGCAAGCAAATAACATCAGTCTATCAAAATGTCATTGCAGAAACAATGAAACTGTGACTGCTTCCTCTGCACATATTGACAAATGCAGCCGGTCATGTGTGGACAAAAACGTGATAGAGCAGCGCTGGTATTAGCTGGGGAAATGTTCTCTGGTGGCTCGTTCAGTAACAGTGTTTTTCCAAAGGCTCCCTCTCAGCGGAGCACACTGAACGAGACGAGGAAGAAAATATGTGAGAGCGCGGGGCAACAGGGAATATCCATTTTCCAACCCAAATGTGATCTGCTTTTGTTGAAATGAAATCAGTGTGATGGCTCTATTTCTAAACATAAATGAATGCTTTCTTGCTGTGTTGGAACACAGAGGATTGTGCAGCCCCAGTCTGTCACTGTTTGGTGTTTTCTAACATGATAAAAACACGACTCTGCTCTGAGTTTCTCTGCCTTTTATCAAGAAAAGAGATGTGGACAAAGTTCCCCCGAGGGCTGTGGATATACACACTGGAGATAGGAGACTACTCATCGTCATTCTTTGGAGAACACACAGGGCTAATGGTAACTGGAGGAACTGTGTAGTTATCAGTAGCGTGGCACTTTTTCAAATAAAGGAACCTCTGTCAGTGCTGGTTGAAATGCAGGTGAAATGGCATTTTAAGAGTAGGCTTTAGGTGTCAAACCCTGCTGAGGTTGCAAACTCCATGAACACCATGAACCATGAGGCTGCTAGCTTAAAGACTGATTGACAAGTGGATGTCCTGATATTATTGGTTAAAAATGTTTGGTGCACAATATGATTAAAAATGTTTAAATCTTTAAATGTAATTCTCAACTTTAAAGCCAGCACTGCAACGTTTAGTATCTGGTGTCTGGTGTGACATTCCTGTGATGGAGCACTGGTTGTGAGCGATGATTGGTTCACCACAGCTGATGGGAGGAGCATCTGTTGCTAGGTAGAGAACAGCAACTAGGAGTGTAGAGTTGTAGGCATGTGTTGGCATAATAAATCACTGCCATGAATGGAGTATAGTAGTATAGCGCTAACTCCAAATTTACATTTTCCACTTTTACCACAAATGACTCACCAAACATCATATACAACTTATTTGTCATGTTTGGCTCACATGGCCAAATATGTTTAGCCATGTGCGCAAATTTTATTAAGTAACCCTTTAGTATCCAGCGACCGTGCCCCTGCAACATTCAGTAATATCACAATTCTTTCCCCAATTTTCATTTTTCCCAGTTCAGTTCTTGCTGTGACTAAATCCCTCAAGTTCTTCAGCTCACAGTTCAAACAAGGTTTGCGTGGGGAATATTTCCCATCACTCCGTGTAAATACTCTGTGAATTCACTAACCCGCATTGGTTTTAATTTATACAGATATAAAGAAGCAGCAAGAAACACAATATTGATTTTCAGCAGTGGAACCCTGTACTGGAGTTGATTATATTAAACTGTTTTAAACTGCGGGGCCTGGCCTGTTCTCATACCAACACAACCTGGAGCACATTTCCATGACCATACACTGTCGCTGCCTATATTTACATTTTAAAACTCCACATTAAAGTCTGTTTCCCTAAAAAAAACATGTGAATAAAAAAGCGTGCACTATACGCTGTTTGTAAAGAGTAAGCACAACACAACTCAGTCCCTGTAGCAATATGCTAATCACATCTCCCACTACTGTAACCTTCTCCCCTCCATCCCCACCATACCCATCCATTGTCTGACTCTCTCTCTTCTTGATCTCTCCCTCTTTCTGTCTCCAAGTCTTAAAGGTTTCACAAAGAGGGAGGCACATTGCTACTCCCTCCACAGCTTCCATATTCTGACATATTCAGCTCCACTTCCCACTCCCTTCCTCAAATATAATAGGATTTAGGGCCAGAGGGGAGACAGGGTATTTGTACTAAGGTGAGCAGTTTGACGCTGATGTACATACACCCTCTGAGGTCTTGTGGGGGGGCGACACATTGAAACAATCCCTGTGGCAGCAAAGCTAATTCAGATGCATGCTGAAGTTGTCCACACATAAAATGAACATCAGCACTGGATAATACATTGTGTTGTATACTGTAATGTTTCCAAAGCAGACCCATAAGAATAATAGATCCCACTAATAGTAGATACACTGTTGTCCAAAAACTCCTTACAAGTCTGAGGGAACGCTTACAGTCATTGCTCTGTAAAGATGATTAGCAGGTTACAATGTTCACCATGTTCACTGTTCTGTACTAAGTCTTGAGGGCAAATATGATTTATGATATGTATGGTTTTATGATATGCAGGCTACTTATTTTTATGTAGACAGCATGTTCTCTGTGTTTTGAGATATGTCAGCAAGTGTCAGAGTGTTCATTGATGTGATTGGTTGGATTGGTTGGATGTTAGCCTGTGATAGACAGAGAAAGACAGATGGCTCGTCCAGTCCCCAGCAAAGTATTTTTCATATATGCCCATGCTTTAACTAACAGTTCCCATGGGGGTATCTTCAGTGGAACAGCTGGTCAATATAAAGAGGCAAATACAACATCATAACATACATACATATGTAATAACATCAGTTTTAGATTTCACATTCTAGCCATCATCAGCAGATGTAAGAATTTCTGTCAACATTTAACCACACAGATTCCCAAACCTTTACCAAAATGCTTCAATAGCCTGAACCACAGTCTGGAGTCTGGCTTCTGTCAGTGCATTGCACTGACTCAGAGAAATGTCTGTGAACATAATCCAGGCTTATGTTTGTCGCAATAAGAAAACATTTAAGTAACATACGAGCATCATTTCTAGGAGACAGGGTTGACCAGCCATAAAACTGAACCATCTGAAATGAATCAATACCAGGCTACCAGCGGAATAATTGTAAAATCAATGGCACAACATGACTTGGAAGTGGATCAGCATTTTCAACTGTGAATACGGAGGAAATATCAATTGCAGCATATTCACGACTTAAATCATCATATGTGCCTGGTCACCGCATGTTGTGCTGAAGACGCTTTGTGTCTTTTGTGTCTTAGATATGACCAATTTAGTCTAACCTTCCTGAACCTCTGGCAGCATGGCAATATGGAGATATCTGCGTAATTGAGCAATTGCTTATTGCCTTCGTTTTACGTTCTTTATGTTATTACTGTGCGTTCACGGCTACACACCATGGTAAGACTACACATTGTGAGAGAGTCTGATTCTCTTCATAACACAGTTTTAACTAAGTGCATTTATTGGGTTTAGCTTTTCAGGGCAGTAGTACATGCTTCCAAATATGACAACACTTGAGCAGTGAGCATAAATAATAAAGCTTCTGTGCTCTTTTCTAAGAATTCACAAAGATTCTCGTATCGTCAGAAAGATGCACGGCAGTGATTAAAGTTGGTCATTTACAAGTGCTTTAATGGTCCTTTCATTACACTGAAAGAATGTTACTCAGTCAACAAGCTCGGCAACACCCACTTCTTGTTACTCATTATATCTGAGCGTACAAATCCTCAATGATATTTGCAGAGTGAGGAAGTAGCTATTAAGTGACGGCCCAGCTAACCTTGCTGTAAAAGCAGTGTTTTTTCTACCAGCTGGAACGCTACAGTGCGTGTGTGGTAATTTAAAATTCGTGTAACCATAGTGTAGAGTCTGAGGAAACGAGACTGTTCTCCATAGAAAAACATTGTTGTGGACCCTGAAATGACACACGTTCATGTTTAATGACTGAAACCTCCAACAGCCACAGTAATTATGATGAGAACAATCGGAGAAAGTCAGGCAATCTCATTATGAAAATCATTAAGTCCACAGTACAACAAAACAGCTGTACCACTAACCTTAATTATAATGTTCATCTAAACCATGACCCTACCTTACACTTAAGCCTGATCAGTAGTTTTGTGCCTAAACCTAACCTAACTTAACCAAACCATATCCACAGCAGAGTGGTTAAAATCATTTCTTTTTCAGCAGTCGGTTAGAAAGGTTTTGAGAGGGCCAGTTGGTGATGCGGTCTTGATGATCGAGGTGTTTGATCAGAAAACGACATGGAGAAACGACAAGCGTTGCTGTGTAATTTGGAGGAGACGGACCTAGTTAAAGTCTGTATATTTGGACTTAACCAAATGTCCTACTCGATACTTTGAATACGTCTAATTCAGGAGGTGATAAGGACATGAGTCATCTTGTAGAGTTAAAACAAAGCCATGGGTAAAGACAAAACGCTGCTCTCATGGTTTTCTTACTGAAGTCTTCTTGATCATGCTGTCATTGGAGTCCACCACTATGAATCACCTGTTTCCATCTTGCTGGCAAACCAGAGCCCCAACCTGTCACACAGTCAAATACTATTCCTCATCCATACTTTTGACTTTTGAAAGTCTGGGATAACCCTGTCCAACCCTGCAACAAACTGTTGGGAATTCAAACTCTGATTGTACAGATCATAGCAGGAGCTAGAACTCCAGGGTAATGGAGCATGACATGCTGTTAAACACACTCAGACAATACAAAGAAGCCTCAACAGACACAACTTACGTATAAATGACTAATATATTGCTAATTACTTTTATATTATATGCTTCAAATAGATACAATAATTACTTCACTGTCACACACAGATTAGAATTATTTAGTTATGGTATAACATTTTGTCTACATGTGTCGCTGTGCTGCATAAGAAAATAACAACATCAAGTTGACTGATGTTCTTTTGAAGTCACATCATGTTGGTTTAGGTAGACGTATCCATACGCTGCAGTCTAAAGTCAGGGGACTGCACATCTCATCTCGTGTGCCGTACATGGTGTTGTAGACCTTTCCCCACACTGTAACCTGGACCAGTGCTGTGATACTAAATCCAGCTTTATGTACACAAGTGATTGCAAAGGGAATCTTCAGTTTTGAAGTGTGCAGTGCCATTTCTGGGTAATGTCCTCACATGACAGCTCCTTCAGCTGTTTGACGGTGGTGAATGAACCACAGAAGAATGGTTCGTTCACCCAATCAGCTAAGTTATCAGATTACTGCCAGTTACAAAAAGGCTTGTTCTCCTCCTAACTCATATTTGTGGGTGTATGATGACACGCTGACCTCGACTGTTGTTTTAGAATTTATTCTCTGTGTTTAAAGGGTGACTTCTCTGTTGTCAGTTAGAACTGAAGAAACATTTCAAATGGGTGTGAAACATCTTTAAGATCCAAAATAGAATCTGTTGCCTCCTTATAGCATTTAAAAATGACTATGACCCAGATGACTGCAAACAGACTTCACAGAAATCATCCGAACAGATACTAAATGGCATTTTGGTGGACATTAATACAACCTTATTGCTTATTTTTCTAGAGTAAGAAAGAATGTCCAGTGGACATTATTATTGGTTGATCTGGTGAATTTTGAGTTTTGAGTTTCGTAAGAGGTAATTTCAATGAAATTCAAGGAGACTTCTAGAGCTAGTGGTGCTCCTGCTTTATGACATTTAGGGAATGTCAGCCACAATCCACTTCTGTGAGCACAATCCACATTGAGTCTATTTTCATTTCAGCTCAAAAACTCACTATATCAGCAGCCACATCAGTAATCTGCAAATGTTTCCCTCTAAAATATGTATTGCTCTCAAGAATCCCGTACCAGTCGTGCCCTAATGAATCTAATGGAACTGACGGAGCTGAGAATGCTAGATAGGCCTTGGTATTATGGAAACATAGGAACTGTGAAGGCTGTTAAAGGTTTATCTCACTCTAAAAAGCTGGTAATTTCTTTTTTTTCCAAATGAAAAGGTGCTTCTACACTCCACACGTTCATTATCCTGCATATTGACATTTCAGTATTTGTGGCAGTGCTGTGAGACATACATAAATGTGTCCTCTCTGTGTAGGAGCGTGTAGGAGGATATAAAAGCACATCGTTAGGGGCTGCTTTATTGTCGCCTGGGGATCCTTCCGGTACACACTCCCAAGTGTTTGTAGGCTAAAGCTCAAACGCAGAGGGTTAAGGACGACCCCCCCTCCCCAATCCACCTCCTCCTCCCTATTGGAACCAATCTTCCTCCTTCAATGACCCTTGTGTCCATCTCTTTGCCCAAAATCCTCTAAATCTCTGCAGTGTCACGGCTGCTTGGATCCAGCCAGCTGGAGAGGCCGAGGCTCTGGCAAAGAAGAATCCGCCCAGGGAAGGTTGGGTTAAAAGAAACTCTGTGCAATCACACATCAGGATGATCTGCATGACAGTTTTAGTGAACGTGGGTGCGTGGTACATGCATGTGAATGTATGTATTTGTATGTTTGAGTGTGTGCGTGGGCTCCTAAGTACATATGTGCATGCATGTGTACGGAGCCGAGGAGGATGTAGGGGAAGTGGCAGCGTTGCACATTCACATTACAGCCTGTTCATGCAGCTCCAGAAGCACATGACTGCCACCAGTCGTCAGCGAGCTGCTACTGCAGAGAGGGAGTGCGGCTGTGCATCCTGCAGACACATCACACAGGGCTTTGTCCCCAGCTCTGAAGGCTCCACAGGGACTCTGCTGTGGATGTAATCACATGACTCTGGGTTCAAATCTAACGTTGACTTTATTTCACTCGGGGGGTTAGACTGCCATGGGTTGATGCAAGAGCTTTTGACTGAAGCAAGCTATTGTTTCAGGCTGGCGTTGGATTTCATTTACACCTTTTTAATGCCACAACATGCAGACATTTGGATCATAGAGTAATTTTTCTCAAAGAGTAAATATGTCTCTTAGAATCATATTTACATATATTACCGTTGAAAAATGATAGTAATACATTCATATGATTTAATTAATAAATGTTTGGAAACCTGAGGACTCCCACTTCATTCTTTACCATGTTCCCGTACTTGGAACCTGAGCATCATAAGATTGATTTGAGATGTGTAACTGTGACGGGGTCCCACTCAGACATCTCTTCTGCATGTTGGTCTGACAGGAGTGATTACATGGCTCTGGGCTTGTTTTGCCTGAAAACAGTATATATCAAAATTCACCTTTCACCACTGGAGCAGGACCAGGTCTGAGATCCAACATGCTGCCTGGGGACAATCGAGTCTGCTGGATTCAGTTTTTGTCCATTACGGAGTCAGAGGGGTGTTTCAAACAGGAAATGAAAACAGATCGTATTTGACGAGCCAAGCAAACTCGACTGGAGTCAAGCTTTTTTCTAAAGCCACTCTTGCCAAGTCTGGTTTAATAAGACACAGGACCCAAGCCATCAAACACAGATCACATTAACTTACAATGAAGAAAACTGAGACATGTTCAGGCATGTTCACAGAGCATCACATACTGAACATAAATATGAAGAACCACCTCAGTTACATCAGACCGACCCAGCATCATTCACAAAGACACAACAAACCTTCTCCGGTATGTTACAGACCAGCAGTGAGCACAGACCCTGCGCTGCTGAAGCCTCCTGAGCTCCGTCAACTTTGGTTCATGTTGAGTATTCAACAGTGCAAATGTTTGGATCACAAGCAATTAAAACCCACATAAGTGCAAGTGTTTCTTGCACAATAATCAGAAGGTGACTTTAATTGTTGTTATAAAATGTTCTCCATACATGTCAGCTTATCTTTTATTTTTAACCCAGGGGCTGTTTTTCTCTCTGTGTCTTTCATTTCTCTGATATGACTTTCAAAAGGAATTTTAATTAATCCATGAAGCAACGTGTACAGCCACTGGTGAAAATTTGTTTTATTATAATACAGCACTCAATATCTTAAATCATAAAGCACGTACGGTGAGTGCAGATACTTTGGACTGATGAATGTCTGAGCTCTACATTATAAGTAGGTAATAACTGCAGCCTGTGTTGTATAGTGATACATTTGACATGTGCTGCAGTTTGACGCTGACTTATGTTCCCAGTCCCAGCAGCACTGTGAGAGTCTGGAGATAACACGGTGTTTGAGCCTGGCTGATCGATTGTAACTCTGGTGCACCTGAGGGTAAACCAATCTGAAAACTAGCCTGATCGTGAGGAAACAGGATTGAGTCAGTAGCAGCCAACTTGTAATTATTATTATTATTATTATAATTGTTGTCGTTGTTGTTGTCATTGTCACTGGCATTCACTTGCCATATGCTAACTTTATCTGAACTATACATTATGAATCTTCCAAGACTGATAAAGGTACAGGCAGTGCTCACCAGCGTGTCACTACTTTATGAAAGCCGCTGCTTGAAGCACTTGAGGCTGCTTTTCCTGAAATAACCCCGACTGCTCTTTCTCACAATATCACTTTGCTTTTTTCTTTCCATCAAAGGTGACTGTCAGCAGTGATTCAAGCATGTTATGAATCATAAACTGCCAAAAAAATAACAAAAAAACCCAGACAGGAACCTTGTGATGTTCTATTTATTTAACTTTCTGGATACAATATTGATACTATTATCTTAAGTTCACATCATGTACCAGGTGGGATCAAAAAGTTCCACAGGCTGTGCCTATAACAAGTAAAACCTGTACCTGATTTCAGTTTGGCATTGACACACAGCTCCCAGCACTCCTGCCACGCTGGGATTGCACCGTGGAGGTACGTCAGGCACCATCTGCAGCATGCGCTGGCCCTCACAGGGAGCCAGATCTGGTAAGCAGGGTGGGTGGAGAATGATGACTGTGTTGGTGCTGCCAAAAAAACTTTTCAGTGTGCTGTGAGCTGGCACGTTGCCGTGATGGCGCGCCCAGGTGCCAATGCGCCACAATTCAGGTCATTTGCAGCGAATGTCCTCACTCAGATGTTTCAGAACGTTACAGTAGATCTACATTTTGGCGTCTGCAGGCCTTTTTAGTCTAAAGTTCACTTTCAGTTGTGACTGCAGGTCTTCACAAAAAAACACATGTAACACAGGTCCCAGTATTCATCACACAATGTGATGTGGAGCACTGACTCATTAAAGTTACTGCTTGTTGCATTACTGTGCTGTGCTGCATTTGTCTTCAGCAGGAAAAGGTAAAACAGATTCAAATGGTTCATTCACCTAAATGTAATTTGCTGAGGTCACCAGTATTAAGTTCAATAGAAGTGAATCAGATCGAGTTTGTGGTGTTTACGGCCATGAAAGATCTATTAAATCATCTGAACACTTTGAATGGTCTGCAGTGATGCTATGCAGATGCCTCTGTGCTGAGCTGATTGTGGTGCTAGATGAGATATCAGGGGTCCATAAATATTTGAATAAAATTTCATAGCGCTCCATCCAATAGTTGACATATTTCAGTCTGGACCTAAGCAGTGAGCCAACAGGCTGACATTTCCATCCTCAGAGCAGTGCCCTGAGGTGCTCTGCTGTGCCAGCATGACCAGCAACTCAACAGCAGTGTGTATCTCCAGAGACAATCTCTTTGTTTAGTCTGGATCACCACCGTGAACACTTTCAGGTCAGTTGCACCTTTGGTCAAAATAATGAATAAAAGATTTTTTTCTTTTAGTGACTACAACAGTGCAAATTAATTCCATCTCCCTCCATTATGCTGTATTAGAAGCAGAAATCTTGAGTGAGATGTGAAAACCTTGACACAAAAAACAACCATCTGCACGGTGAGAGGGAATTCTTCAATTACTTTGAGACTGTTAGCCTCCCTCTGTTTCACTGTCTCTCTGTCTCTCTTTAATGTCCAATAAAGCAGTATGGTGTTCAGTCACTGACATTAACATATAGAGGACTAGTATATAAATAATATCACAATCGTGGCATCAGGGACCACACATCCTGATGTGTTCAAGGGTTATGGATTTGCTGTCCATGAGAACTAGACAGGATGTAATATTGTGATGTGAGACAGGAATCTTTTGGTAATATTGTGTACTGTATACGCTTTAATGTTAATAATATATTTTTGATTTTGTCTATCACTGTGTGCTACATGTGATAGAGTGTGGAGGTGAAGAGGGTATGAAACGCACTTGTGTGTGTATGTGTGTGTGTGTTGCATGCAGCAGACAGCATCAGCAGAATGCGTGCTCTGCTCTTCTCCATGATGACACTGCTCAGCTCAGTGTGTGTGTGTGTGTGTGTGTGTGTGTGTGTGTGTGTGTGCGTGTGACGTACCTGTCTGTCTGCTTACAGCTCTGACTGACTGATCTCAGCTCCCTGAAGCACACCGCTTTGATCACATGTATTAGAGCTGGAGAGTCAACCCTCGACGGCCTGTTTGTTTCTCTAAGCTGAGGATGAAACTCAAAGGGGAAAGAAAGTGTATTTATCAAAGAACATGAACAGAGAGGCAGAGAGAAAAGAAGATGAGAGAGCGGAGATGCTAAAAGTTAAACCTTTACACTCCCACAGAGCTGAGAAATGTCGGTGCTGCATTTTTCTACAGTACATCTGATCCTTTAAACTACACAAGCAAAGGATTTCTATATCTGAAACTACCTGGGATCATTTGAGGAGCATACTGAGTTTATTACAGCCTGTGATGCCAATACTAATGTGGGCTTTTAGTACATTAAAACAAGTCAACATGAGAGCTCGTGAGCTTGATGAGACTGGCAGTGATAGTCTGTCAGGTTGGGCAACACATGGTTACCCCCTCAGCTCTATTGCTGCCATTCTGTGCTATCTTTATTGCTTTGAACCATAAAGCATCCAGGTAAAGAAAATCACAAGGCCGAATCCTTCTGAAAAGACAAACACCATACCACCATACCATAACCAACAGGTCACAATCTGACGGCTGGTCTTTCTTCTATGTGCAGCTCACAAAAATGTTCAAATAAAGGCTCAGTAACTTTATAAAACAGCTGGTCAGTGGACTTTTTAATAGACGTCAGTCAAACAGAAGGAAGTAGTCTGTTGTCTGTTTGGGACTAATTCACTTAAACTGCACTGACCATTTGTGGCAGTGGGACAGAGTGCATGGGATTGAGTCAACACAAACATATAGTAGAACAATAAGTTCACACCATTAATCCAACAGATGTGTTTTTACCATTGAGCTCCAACCGTTTACAAACCACGTATAGTCCTGGATTGTGCAATACAACTAATGAGCTACAACACAGAGCCTCCCTGTTACATTCTGCCTCTGTCTGCCCCCGCCCAGCCACATTTCCACCTCCCCAGGCCTCATCACTGCTGTTCTTTACCTGCCCACCTGATGCTCTCATACTCTTTTAGTCACCGACGTCACTCTAGACTACAGTACAAGAAAGCATTACTCAATGACAACAAAGATTACAGTGAAATCTCTTTATAGCCTCCTGCATTGTGATGAGTTTAGCTTGTGAGGCAGGTGGATTTGTGCAACCACACGAGTGGCGGCAGCTGTGGTTGCAGTAAAAGTGTGACAGCGAGCAGCAAGCATCAGATTGAAAGCATCGGAGAGTATTTCCTCAATGAAAGACGAACAAAGAATGCTGTTCTCATTGGAAAATGTGCTTTTTGCTCTAAACATTTTTCCCTAGAATACTCATTCACATATATTTTTTTATATATTTATATGTTACACAGTCAGTGAAACTGTCCAATAATAAAAGTCACTGAAAACCATTACTCAAAACCTGATGACCCATGTGTTCTGACTAGATATTGACTGAAGCAAAACAAAAATAAAAGGTCACCTTAAAGCAAAAACACTTTCCACGCTAAAGCTGTTTAAAATTCCGGTGGAAATGAGCTCTGCTACACCATCTGTCCCAGTCACCTGACTCCCACGTGCACCTGCTCACCTGTTTCCACTTTCCCTTGTCAGCCCAGCAGTACGCAGCCGGCCTATTTCCTCTCATTCACTGCCAGGCTGTCAGTGCAGCTATGTGCTTCATGCGTTCGCTGTCCTGCCTCTGCAGCCTGGAGCCTGTATTTGTGCCTGATGCACCGTCTTTCCTGTCCAGGTACCTTTGAAATATCAGTCACCTCTGTCTCAACTCTCTTTGCATGCCCCTAAGCTTTTATATCCCCTCAAAGGTCAGATCTGTCAAGACGCCCTGCTGTTGGTCCACGACACAAATTCACAGGTGAACGTTCACTACAGTTGAACTCTAAGCGGAGCTCCACTTCGCCACTAATCTCAGGTTTTCCATTGAAATTACCAAGTCTGCTGTGGAATGTCATGTTGAATGCCGGTGTGACACCAACCATCTGGCTCCACTGAACGCGTGTCACATGCATTGTCGAGTGGCTGCATCAGCACTACGCTTTCAGTGATCGTGCTGCGTGTTCGTCCCTGAGACCCTCTTTTCCACAGCTCTTAACAAACATTAGTGCACGTTCATACCTGTGTTAAACTGCGTTGACACTCCCAGTGTGTTCTCTGCTTCTGATGCAAGCCATGAAATCGTTACTGTTGCCCTCCAACCCCGCTTTCTCTATACTTTCACACTATACATGAGTCCTTTGTACAATTTGCCTATTGTTTACACCTACTTACTGTAACTCTGTGCACCAAAATAGAGCTCTTTGTCTATCAGCTCTTATCTTATCACTAGCCCAGTGTGTAACAGTTGCCTCTGGCTGTGGTTCAAAGTGTCCTCGACTTCAATTCAGACAGAGCGAGCTCAGTGTATTTCAGTGTTTTGATGGCTCTCCAGGGTCAAGGCACTTGTCTGCTCCTTTGTCTCTTCATCTTCAACCAGCGGTGGGTGGTATGACTCACACTAAAACACATTCACTGTCATTAGCACTAGCCTTTTCTGCCCCTCTTAAAAAAAAAAGATAAAAAACCCCAAACTGTTCACGCGGACCCGTACCTTTGGCACGCAAGGCTTCCAGCTTTCTCTTTTCCAATGCAAATACATGATTTGTTAGAGGAATATTTCAACAGCACACTGCAATTGCATTCAGGGAAGCTCATCAGCCATGTGGAGTAATACATCATGGGACAAAGAGAGCGCAGCCTCCCACGGGAGCTTGTTCTACATAACAGATCTCTGCTTGTTACTTTATTTAGTTTCTTTATTTCGTGTTATAAAGGTTAGGGCAGGTTATCGTAGCTATGGTGACTTCAATTATACTAAGCCATGTATAATTGCTGACGTTTTGATATTACTGCAGGCTACCAATTTATATGTCAGTCCTGTTCAGGTGCTGATGGACCCCCAGAGATTTACAACCATCTAAGCAGTTCCACCCAGCTCGTGAAGGATGGCGCCTTTCAGTTCACGGCACCGCCTGTTCAGCACAAAACGGCAGGCGGACAAAGACTACCTGTGGCCTTTAGCAGGCACGGACCTGTAACTTTAAAGTAACCCACTGACAGAAATGATGGAGATTGTGTAGAAGCTCTGATGATCATGTCACTGCAGAGTGTAGACCTATGTACTGACAGTTCGAGACATTCCTGGACAGTCTTGGCCCAATCTAACCCCTGAAACTACATATTGTCAATTTCAAAGATACAAGTTGTTGCACTGCCCCAAAGCAGCCAACAAATAATGCAGCTTTAAACCTCTGATTATAGGTTATTATACAGTTTGATGCAACTTGCACAATAACAACTTGACAGACCTGATGGCCACAGGGTGTGCAATGTTTTAGGAAACTGCACATTTATATCACATCATTTTGATCTGGATGCATTTTAATTATTTGCCTATTTCAGCTTTACAGATCTAAGAGAATCTGAAAAGCTGAAATTAGTTATTTTGAGTCATATGATGGCACAAACCACAAATCTCTCAGAATGAAAAACAGCTCTCAGCTGCGGGTGGAAAAAAAAAGATGAACCGATCTAATGACTTCAGCTGAATGGAGGTACAACAGTGCTTTATGACCTTGCCCTCTATATTGCGGAGGCACATTTTTAGCTGGTCAAATAGAAACAGCATATTTTACACAAGGCACTATGTTGTGATAAATAGTAATGAAAAGAAAAGGTCTCCAATTCCTGACACTTTTATTTGCAGAGTTGGAAAATGGTAGCCACTAGCAACAAGGAGACGGTTGGTGAGATAATAGAAGGCAAGAGGGAGTATGCAACTGTAGGTGTACTGGAGTCAATAGGGAATGGCAGACCAGAGTGGAGAAAAGGAGGCGAGGGAGATGAAAAGAGAAGGATGGAAAGAGAGGCAGAGAGGAGAGGGGAAAGGAAAATCAATAAAGTCATCAAACATGAATTGCGCGCTGAAATGACTTCTTAAGTCCCATCAGGAAAGCGACTGTGGGGTGAAATGCAGTGGGGAACCTGGACACCGACTTCTATGTGTCCTTCAACAGCAGTGACTCAATCACTGAACTAACTTCTGCTCCATGCTCACAGCAAAGCAGAGCACCCTGCACAGATGCCCCTGCTCTCATACAAAGATGTTTAGACCCACTTTCTGTGTGTTTGTCCTCGTCTTCTTACAGTTTGTCTTCTCCTATTTGGACTAAACTTCAATCCTAAATTGCCTAAATTGAGTCATTCATATTAGTAATCTTAAAGCACATCTGCATTCATTTTTCCCATAAGCATTAGTTAACCAGTCCTGAGAAATACGATTCATTGTGTCCCACATCATGTCAGCATGACAGTATAACAGATGTGAGCGAAGAAAAATGGTCTAACCAAAGCATGCCATTGAGGTGCATTATGGGTAGCGCATGATGCAGCGTTTTGACCCACAATAGGTACAAAAGAATATCTAGATTTTTTTTTTTCAATTTTAATTTTTACTAGTATCATGGCTCAACAACCATAGCAGGGCTTGTAATAAAACATATACATTTCGTGCAGCATTCATGGTTCCCAGAGAGTATATCCTACTGCTGGACTGGTAAAGTCACCTCTCTTTTAAAAAAAATCATTTTTGCACAGGATCAATTGTCAAAAATGAGCTTTGAAAGTAGCGGCAAGGCAAAACATTCCCATCAGCCTCAGCTACAAACTAAAATGATAACTATAGTAAACATAACTGCTAATCATCAGCATGTCAAGAGTCATGATGAATATGTTAGCGTGCTGATGTTAGCACTGGGCTCAAAAAAACCTTGGCTCTGCTAGCATGGCTACAGACTAGCTTCAGTCCTGTTTAATGTGTTTATTCCTCCAGCCTGGATGTAGAAGACTAAAGTACTGGTTATCCATCTAATTCTGTGTTTTGGGGACGAAAACTATCTGTGAATATGTACTTGTCTGCCTGTTTTCAGCTACTTTTATGGAAAATTAAAATTTTACACGTGCATTTTTCCAGTTAACCAAATGTATCTGGCGTGGACAGACGTTACCAGGAAAACAACTCAGTCAATCAGAGCATTGTAGGCATGGTTGATGGGATGGCGCCCTCATCTCACCTGTGCCAGAGTGGTGACAAACATTGATGAGAACTACAGAGGTCTTCATTACAGTGAATTGCTCTTAGCAACAACTTGACAAACATGGACAGATGTGAGAATACTGAGGGGTCATGGAAAGCTGCAGCTAACATGAACAGAAACACGACATGACTGTTCAGTTTGATTTAGATCAAAGCTCCTCTGCCTGCTACCCTTCCAGTCTAACAGGGGCATTAATAGACCTGGTGTGGAATTTATAAATTCTCCCTGTGAGTCGTTTTTAGTGCTTTTACATAACAACCTGATTTTAGAGGCTTTTTTGTCATAGTCTTTATGTTTGAAATCTGAGTTATTCCTCTTTCATTCTGTTATTTCTTTCCATACTCTCCATCACGTTCCAACCACTCCATAACTCTTCTCCCGGGTTAGTGCATTGCTCTGAGTGTCCAGGGGGCTGTGTTTTTGCTTGAGGGCCAAAGTCATCATTTCTGTTGGAACTGGGTCCATGCCTTTGGGGTTGAGGGGCTGGTGGTGGTGATGGGCTAGTAGACGCAGATTCACACAAGTGCTGAATACTGACAGGAATGGGCCGTTCAAGGGTTCACACTCCAAATGAGGTCGCAGCGCCTCAGCCGTTCAGCTGGCATTCAGACAGCCCCGCTCTCATTCTTATTCAGCCCTCAGCTTTCAGTACAGGCTGCCATTGTTGACCAGCCTAATAGCTTTCTCACAGAGCCTTGGATACGTCTTTGATGAGTCAATAAAAACACTTTGCATTGCCAAACAAGCCAAGCCAAAATCTCATCAGGGAAGTGGTGTATTGTATTGTATCTTTTCTGCTTTCTGCTGCACCTTTCTCTCAGCATTATCTCTGGTGCCCTATGACACACCACGGTCTGAATACCATAACTGTGAATAACATAGAGGAGGTTTGTTTGAGGTTTGAACTGTTTCCTCTGCCTGAGATGGCTGCATTTAGATAATGTTCATTGTCTCCATCTTACAAATAAATTACAGGCATTGAACATGCGAGTGATTTTGATTTTTCACAGTAACATTTTGTCCAGAGGCTGTTGCCAGAGGAAAAACAATGTGGCCTATAGAATCTAAGGAGTCATCCTCTTGGGAACATGAATGTGCTCTGCAAATGTCATTTCAGTCCATTAATTAGATGGACAAATTTGACATTTTAGCATAAAAGGAGAGCTAGTACCCAAAGTAGGGACTGTTTTCATGACAATAAAGTAAAATGATATTTGATATGAATAGGCATGCATGTTCACAGGTTTTGGGCACATGACAAATATGTTTAAAATGGAGTTCCAGAGAAATAAAGAATGCATTGATGAAATACTTTATGGTTAACTACTGACAAAATGTACAGATGCTCTAAGACGTAGTGGCTTGACTTGATGATTCCATGTTTCGTTTATGTTATAATGTGATGAAAAAAGCAAAGAGGGTTCACTGATTTTCAATTTGCTCCAGACTGAAATATTACATCTATTAGATGTATTGCTATTTCGCACAGATGTTCATGTCCACGTGAGGGTAAATGTTATATGCTGGTGATTTTCTGAGGATCTTTTGATTTTAACTGCTGTGAAACCAGCAGGTGCACATTTTTTACCTATGCTGTGAAACACCTCAACATCGAATGGATGGATTCACACAAAATTTTGTACAGACATTCATGATCCCCAGCTGATCAATCGCATTTGTCACCAGTATGACTTTGGTGATGATTGAGCACCACCATGAGTTTAAAAAGTTCAAATGCTAGCCACATAAGCAAGCCAAAATAATATTGTGAACAAGGTAGACAGTGTAAAGAATGTAGATTAAAAATGTAGCATGTAGCATAGTCATTGAGAGCATGTTATGTTAATGATATAAGCATTTAGCTTAAAGTGCAGCCTCTTTGTCTTGTTATCCAATGATTTGTCAGTTAGTTTCAAGATTGGTTTCATCCTTTCAGCTTGTACACACCAAATTCTTCTCAAGATCGAGAGTGTTTGCGTATGTCTGGTCGATTAGGATGTGTCAGAGAAATAAAGGATTTTTGTGGGTCCAGTGTAAATCCAAACTCCAGTGCTGACTAATTTTGATTTACATCACCTTATTTGTGTAACACATCTAACTCACAGCACAACTGCAACATAATATGCTCATTTTAACCCAAACTATGTTAGCAAGTTAGCAATTCACATTGTTATTCATGTGTTTATTATCGTCACCTGAATATGGTGGTTATAACATCCATGTGTTTCAGGTAGGTCGGGTAATAATTTTGCTGTTTGTATTTTGATTTCTTTGTCAAATAAACCTGGACCTCTCTTTTCATTTCACTAATCATACTTATCAATTTCTGCGGAACATGTCTCTTGAATACCCACATCACAGCAATTAACTTTGTGCGTACAATCTGATTATCACTGATAGAAATGATGGCCAAACTGCAGAAATTATACATCAGTTGTTTTGAAGCAGAATTTCACTTCATATGAGGACATTTTGGCCTTATGGTGGTGCCAGAGGAAGGTTCAGGTGTTCATCAGAAACTGCCCTTTCAGGACCAATGACAAAAACACCACATTTAAGGTCAATCTGTCAAGAATCAGCTTCATGTTTAGGATGCATCTCCGGGACACAAATAGTCCATATACTTTTATTCCCTGCTCCTCGAGTGACAGTATCATTGTTGAATTTCTCCGGTGTTTTGCTCACCATCACTTGCCTGATTTACGAAAGAAAAGAGGTGGATTTCATTCACAGAGGAGGGGTAAATAAAGGTTATGTCTGGTCAAGTCTATGAAAGGCGTGTGAGTGTGGGAGAGACGTCTGCTGTATTCATAGCTTGTGTCTTTCAAGGAGGAGCTTCCCACAAACATTCCTGTCTTGCAGATTTGGGAGCACTAAATGAGCTGTCGTGGCAGGAGATGAAGACGATGGGGGGGGGACAAACAGGAAGTGTGTTCTGCTCTTATAACCACACCAGTATCTAGATATACAAACAAGCATACAAACATGCCCCATCTGTTACTCAGAGTAATTCTATGCAGCAATGCGTCACCTTCCTCCGTTAGGAAACAGGCATTGTTTTCAAGTGCAACCGGAGAAAACTAAACTCAACCCGGGACACTGGTGTTATATGATGGGAAAGTTGGGTTGGGGTGAAAAGGGAGGCATATTAATATGAATAGGTTCGATGTGACTGAGGCCGATGTTAAAAGAGGGGTGGGTCAAATGGAAGTAGTCTATCACACATGAATTGCGGGGGAGGCCGGCACAGAGCATAATGACAGATTGACAATGACAATTGACAAGAGTTCAAGAGGCAGGAAGGTCTGATTAAGTGGTAGGTTGGTCTGGAATGAGAAAGAGAATAGATACAATGATGTCGATTAATGAAGAAGAAGGAGGAAGAACAAGCGAGAGACTGTTTTTGATGATTGTGAGTCTGAGACGATGTAAACAACAGTAACAGGGTCAAAGTGGTGCTCTGGCAAAGTACATTTCCAGTTTAAATAGAGCTAGATCATCAAATGCACTGTAATATAATGGCCAATAGAGGTAGCTCAGAGGAGCTAAATAGATTTAGCCCAAACCCAGCAGCGCAAGCATATTTTCTACTGCTCTCACCAGAAGCAAGTGAGGCTTTTTACAGCTGTCTTTATCAGGGATTTTACGCTTCCAAAACGGCCAGCTCAGCAGACGACAGAGATGGGCGACGGGAACAAAAGGGAAGTGGGGAGGAAAATAACATTGCTAAAGCTGAGCTGAGAGTGGTATGGCGCAGTCCGACTGGTTGGACCATACAGATGGATGTGAAGATAAGTGGAGATGAAGAAACAGTTAAGTTCCGGCACTTAGAATCCGCTGCTGCACTTGATTGTATTCTTGAGGCAGAGCACGATGTCGGTGGAATCAGTGAAGACGTGAACCTGAAATGAATTTAGTGTTAACTGTGATAATTGTTTACTCAAGGAACATGTGTTCCCCAGTCACCATTTTAAAAGGCTTGTCAAACATCTTAAACAAAACCAGTGGCCAACACACCTGATCCACCCCCCTGGTCAGAAACCTGCTGGCTTGAGTTTTTATCCCATTACAACTTCAGATGCACATTGTACAATCCATGAAATTCCCACTAAACATCACAGATGACACTGGAGATGCCACCTGGAATTTTGGATTTCAGTTTAACACTTACACCAATTTACACAGAATGTGGTACGTCAGTAGAGTGCACTGCAGTATGTCAATTAGTGGATTTAACATGTGCTCCTGTACATGTATGACACCATAGGTCAATTGTCTTTTGTGCTAAGGAAAAGATTTTGGTTTGGGTTTTAAAAAGTAGATTACTTCCATCTGTTTGGTTACATTATGTTATCCGGACCTAAGCCATATCAGGTAAGTTATTCAATAAAAGGCAACACTGACTTTAGGTCTGTGCGACTGTTTGACCCATTCGTCCACCCCAAACCTCTTCGCTACACAGACTTTGTCCCTCTTTTTACTGCATCACATGACTTCCTTGTTTGCATCCATCATAATTACAGCGGCCACTGCAGAGGTCGCCGCCTGACAATAAATGTGTCAGGGTTTTGATGTTGAGTTCTTCTTCTTTTGTTATTTCCTGTTTTATTTTGAAAAGTTTTTCCCTTGTGTGTTTCTGTCTACTTGTTTCCTGATCTTGATTAGTCCATTGATTTCACCTGTGTCTCGTTTTGCTGCCCTCCCCTGTCTATTTAAGTTATGCCATTGCCTTTGTTCTCTGTCGCTGCATTGTTAAGTTAGAGCTCATGTTTTTGCCATGTTTGTATCCATGTTCCTGCCATGTTTCCATGTTTCCATGTCTTTTCCCTTGAGATCATTTTGAGTTTGGATTTCTAGTTTTGCATTTATAGTTTTTGGATTTTTACTTCCCACACCTTGTTTGGACTGACTACCTTGGTTTTTGACCCTGCCTGTCTTGACCATCCGTAAAATCCCTCAAATAAACGGTTAAAATATCTTTTGCATCCTTGTCCCAGCCTGCGTCTGGGTCCTGCTCACCTCCCCGTAACCTAGTCCTGACAAAATGTAACTATGCAGCGTTTGCACAGGTAAACAATATGCCTGTGTGTTTGGTAAGGACAGTCTGACTTTTGGCCATAGCCACAGAACCACCAAGAAGACAAAACACTTTACATATACATATGATTGTCATATTTGTCTTAGTGTTATTTAGTGTGCAACAAGCTGAAAGTATGGAGCCTAGCAGAACTGAATCTGGCATGGTGCTGTGCAGGGAACCAGTCTGAGAAAACCATCAGTTTTAACATCACATCCTGTCCTCCTGTGTCTTTCTAATGTAACATTCTCTCCCTCATTAGCAGAGAGGACTTAACACTAGCAAAGCTGCACGTTCGATTCATTTGACACTTTGTTTTCTAGTTTGTTAGTCTGTAAGTGTTAAAGAAGTGATAGCTTGACTGCAGACAGCACGTTTGTGTAACATGTGAAGCCTGTAGCATGCTTTAGGTGAAGTTCTGTTGTAATTAATGTATGTTTGAAATGCCAAGATCGACCATGGCAGCAATATTCGTTTTACCCTGTTCAACAGAGATCACAGGTGAATTATCAAGTTACCTCTGCTTAACAAAGTTGTTTTCTTGTGATTATGGATTAATTGGCTTTTTATCTTTGGAAAACAAACGGTTTCCAACCTTTGTTTCTTCAAGCTAGTTAACCTGTTATCATGAGAAAATGACCGTTATCCAGAGATAAGAGATATCTGCTTGGCTTGAAAAGGCTGCTGCCATGGCGATTCTCCGCTTCCGTATTAAAAACAAAACTCAGTCAGCGACAACTAAATTTGATAAAGATGATCCTAAAACAATGAGTATATCTTGTTCAACATGTTCACAGTTTTCCTTTTTCTCTCATGCTGCTACTTCTCAGCTCTCAGTCGATACTGTGAATGCCCAGTGCTGTGTGTCTCCAGTGCTTTATTCATTAGCCGACAATGGAGCGGGATAGACGGACAAAGAGTAATGTGTTGCCAGGTGCTGCACGCCGAAAACCTCTGCTGATGGAAACACTGTGGGAGAAACCAAAGAAACAGACTGGAGCAAGAAGCCGGAGGAATGTGTGGAACGAAAAGAGACGAGTCTGGGGAGAGAATCCCAAAAGCCTGAGATCTGCTGCCTCATTGGCAGCTTAATGGTGTGTGTCATAAATGGTGTCACCACCTCATCTCCACTTCCCCCCAAACCTTCATCTCTGCACACCCTCCGTCACACACCCCATCCTCATCTGTCCCCGCACAATTCCCTCCTCCACCGCTGCCTGGCTCTTTATCCTGAGCATGGCAGATAATATTCCCAGATCCTATCTGCCACCTGCAAGCTTTAACTAAGGCTTGCACCTCCATCTATCCATTTCCCACTTATTCACTATTTTATACAATGCCATAAAAATAATTAACAGCATACGGGAACACAGACACCAGCATGAAAACAACCGTGTGATGAAGCACTCCAAAGGTTTTACATGTCAAGACAGCCACCGCACATATAGAGCGCACTGTCAGGGAAAAACAACATCTGATGGTGCTAAAAGATTAAAATGAGGACGCATTGAATCCAAACTTTATTCTCAAACAGAATCCCCCTTTCATTTCTGTCTTGTGCTGATGGACACAGCTGAAACAAATGAGTCACACCTGCAGAGCCTTGCCTCCTGTGGGCGGGAGCATGAATCACCCATCAACCTCCCGCCAGACGTGCAGGAAACTGTCATGTGATCTCACTGGAAGATGTTTGGTTTGCAGCCAGAGATGGAGAGCGACATGGTATAATTCAGACCATGTATTGGTGTCTGAATAATTGCTGGGGAAGACAATTTTTAAAATTAGTTAGTTAGTACAAATTAGTAATTATCACCGGGCAAGCCATTAGCCTGGAAACAGGCTGCAACGTACAACACACAGGGCAACTGCGCCCCATCAGTCCACTAAAAGTGCTTATTTCTGCCGCTGATGTACTCAGATAGTTGTTCTGTTTTAAATTGTTCAACACTGTTAGGAAACCTGCTTCTCTGTGTCCTGCTGCAGGTCAGCACAGTAGCTTTAGCTAATAGCATTAGCTGCAGCCTGTCTGCAGCAGCCCTCTCCAGTCTTGAACAGAATGTTTCTTTAGGAAGTTGTGCTTTGGTTCAGGATTTATTCTCTTCTTTGGCTGCCGTTAGTCATCTTGGTTAAAATGCTGCCTTCAGAGCCGAAGGGCAGCAGTGACCCTATGGGTAGCAGTGACTTGATGGGCAGCAGTGACAGTGAGTGGGCGGGGCCATTAGCATCCTTCTGGAAAAACAACTAGCCAAGATGTTAGTGCTCTCCAACTCTCACTCGTTTCCATACACGTCCTCCTGCAAAACTTTCACAAGATTCAGTCTGAACCTGTCAGTCACAACAATAAGCAATTTTAGTGAATGTACCTTGATGGAGCCCAATTGACCTGTACAGTACGTTGTAGCCTGTTTCCTGGCTGATGGCTCAATACTGGACCAATCTCAAAAATTGTTTTCCCCAGTTGTCTTTCTGACACCACAACACGTGAAAATAGGATCCAGGTTGAAAATAACAAAGTTCCCCTCCAACAGTTATCTGATGTGAGGTTTTTGAACCAATGCCAATGGCCAGCACTGTGGAAAGCAATCAGCACTGTGTCCTGCTGCAGGTCCTGATGAGTTTTAGCTGCAGTTGTTTAGGGTCTCCAGGGTTCACTTTGAGCCCTTGATGAGCTAAAAATAGATGTATCATAATAAAATATGAATAGATTATAAGTGTATTTAAAACGTATACTATACATATAATACCTTGGGTACAAACCTCTGACTGTCTTCTTTTTAATAGCAGCTAAGGTCATGCTCATGGGGATTGTAGTGTCTAGCATATCAAACTCAGGATAAAGGATGATTTCTTAGCTGACAATTAAAAATCTTAGTCATCACTTAATGTATTGCTGTATTATGCAAGAGTTTTTATGTTGAGAAGCATTGAAGATATCTTTATTTCTTATATCTATATAAGAATATCTATACTGTTGCTCGGTCAGTACGTCCATACATCAACACAAGTCAAAATTTCACATTTATGTCCACAAACACAGATGGTCCAAGTGTTTTGTGCATATATCTCAAAGTTTCAGACAATCTCAATTATTTTTCAATAAACTGACACAATTTTCTCTGTGCATTATCTTTTGGACAAAGTTATTCTGCAGAATTAACTTCGATAAACATGCAGGTTCACTGTGTTGACCATCATGACAGTGCTGATCTGTGCGGATCGTTGAGGAAGCAGGAGAGTCCAGAATGAAGGAAGCCGTCTTTTTATCGAGGCTCTTCTGGAGAACAAACTGCTTCACAAAGGAGATAATGGTTTGCAGCTGGTAATAAGACAGTAGTTGATGGTACATACATATTAATATCTGTGTTGACTTACTGTCTGGCCAGCAACATCTGTTTTGCAAGGAATTTGGCTAATTACAGAAGTATGACAGCAAAGCAGGGAGTGCAGTGCTTTGGGAGTTATCAGTGGACGTGCTTGACTTGACTTGCTTGTGCTGAGACGCTGCAGAGGGAGGTGCTAAAGGTGACAGATGTGAAACAGGACACCTGCAGGGACAGGAAGTTTGCCTATAAATTCAAACCAATCAGACGATTACTCATGACCCAGAACATGGTGCCATAGATCCCAGGTAGGTGTAGGACGGGGGGGAAGAGGAGGGGGGGTTCACCACATAGAATCAGATAGAGACTGAAGGAAAGACTTCATTCCTGAATGTTTTACTGGATTCCTCTCTTGAATATGGGTTTGTGCAACACATTCAAAGTGTTAGATGAAGTTCCAGGACAGCAACTGTGCAGAATTGCGTTCTGTGCATAGACAAGAAGTCAAATCACTGAGGTTGTGGTTACTGGAAATAAGATTTTGTACTTTAAACCCCTGAAACGAAATGAAACCCCTCAGATATACATTACATGCTTCTACGACCTCTAAAATATAATCTAAAAACATGTAGGCAGCTAATGTGAATGAGCAAAAATTACCTTATTGTGGGAAAAGTATCTCTTGCAGTGGTAAATAGCCTTGCGTAGAATTCTGCTCTTTGTTAAATGAGCCCATCACTCTGCATTTCAAATAGGTGTTTGAGGATTTCTTTATTCTCTGTTCATGAACCTTTATTTATCCATATAGGGCCAAGTATAAGCTTGATACTGGCTGAAGATACTTTCTGCCTTGAGTTATGGTTCATACGGTTCAGGCCTTTTCGTCTTTTGATGATATTGTTCCATTTCATTCACTTCATGATAGAGAGCCTCAGTGGGATGGTTTGTTTTGTCTGCTGCCATTTATCGTGATAGAGAGCGATGTTTTAGCAGAGCAGGGGGTTTACAGTGATGATACCTTTGCTAAATGTGAGTATCTGCAAAGAAGACGATTACTGGCCATTCTTCACCAGCGTCAGAAGACTGCAAAAAGGAGATAAGATGGCCCAATCACTGTTCCTGGTCTCTCTGCAGCCCCGACATGCAGATGTAAAGTTACATATTTGAAAGTTGTGTATCAGCCAGGACGCAGCCATGGATTGAAAAGTCTTGCAATTTTTACTTTTTCACCAGTTCTTATAAGTTCACAAGTTCTAATATGAAGGATAATTCAGAGTCCATATGGAGACTGAAACAGGTTTTACTCCCTTAATTATTAAGAAATCCATTTCGAATGCACTTGATTTAATTTGGCTTAGACCGCTGACTTAGACTTAGACCACTGAGGCCTCTGATTACCTTCAGATATACTTCTTAAAGACACTGTTGCACAATAGTTTTTCACTCAATCAGTTTCATATGGGCAGGGTCTTTAAATGAGGCCAGCTTGAGCAAGAAAAATCATAAGAGAGTGAAAAAAAACAAACCTACCCTACAAGACCAACCAACCTACAAGAAAGACTTAAAATATTGCGAAAATTATTCTTATTGTTCCAGACAGTGCCGAGCTCCCGCCACCTCGCCCCAACAACTTCTAAGTGTTCAAAATTTAATAGAAACAAGGTAGGACAAGGTGGATGATCAGGGTAGATTATGGTGAGAGTTAAACACAGAGGTGTGTGGTGGCAGTCAAAGTTGGGATGAGTTTGCTGATTATAAATTTTAATATCCAGGAACCAACGAATAAACAAGAAATGTATGATCCAGCTCTGTGAGTTTCCATGTTCAGTTTACCAAATTGCACACATGTATGTTGGGAACGTTTGAACCACGTCTGTGTTTCGTCAAATGTCTCAGTCACTATGATTAAAATAAAGACTGGCTTTTGACCCACATGACCCGTCCAGTCAGATTCAATCTGCACTGAGCTACATAAGCCAGGCCTGAATCACCTTCATCAGCTGTTTTCTTTGCAGTTGGTGGAAAGCCTGAGGGATCTCCACAGCTGAGCCAAAAACAGCAATGACTGGCTGAGAATGACAAGGAAACTCAACCCTGCATCAAAAGATATTGATCGCTAATGATTAATCAATCCAGATATGCGACGCTTAAAGCTTGTTCTGACTAAGATCCGCTTATGGATTTTGCACCAGCTTGACTTCTGTTCTGGTTGATAAGGCTGCTACAATGCAACCACTCAGTCATTCTGGCTACGCTTCGTGCAACGCCATTACAACGTTGTGCAACAACAATAAGAACCCCGTTCAATACTTCCAATCAAATGTAACCGTACATGCATTTAAAGGGAGGACCTTGAGGTCAGTCAGAGACAACAGGAGCAGCGGGAGAAAAATGGACTCACATCTCGTAAATGCTCAATAGAAGTGCAGATTCTGGGAACGGCACACAATAATGAGCTACTGTGCAGTTTCACAGGTGTTAATGGATTGAGTCAGATGATGGTAATTTGCATGAATATGCAGCATAGTCAAAACATGAGCGGTGACATTGTCAATCATCTCATGTAAATGTTTCCCATTTTAAAACATCCTCACTTGTTCATGGCTGGGCTGATGACTAATGGCTGTGGGCTTTGGTGATGGTGTATTGATCAGACAGATAATGCCACATCTGTAGCATATGCCCATATGCTCAGAACACAAACACATAAGAAACTATTGTGGGTTTTATGTGCAGACACGTGCATCTTTCAGGGATTTACACAGCCATAAAATTTCCAGTCAGATTTTATTAGCAGCACAGTCATCAGAGATGCTGTATGTACAGTAGCGGGGGCGAGAGAGATAACGGACACACACAGAGAGGGAGATGAAAGAGAGGATATAACAGCGCACATCACATAATCCTGCATCTGTTGTTGCTCACTGAGCATGTTTTACAACCACTGCCTCAATTACATTTTAATAGACTTGATCTCAAATGACTAAGAGAAGCCCATGAGCTGATAAAACCAGTCCAAACACATCCCCTCAAAGAAATATGGAGGACCAATCAAAATCTTTCTGTCCCATAAATCAAACAAGATAGGTGAATACAGTATTATCACGGTTAAAGACATTATTCTGTATGAAAGAGACAACTACGGTCAAATCACTCACACCAGGTCAAATTGATAATATTGATTTTAGGCTAAATGATGAATATGTGTGTGTAATGATAATGGTGCTGCAGGATACAGAGGATCCTGTTCACACAGGGGTGTGTGTGTGTGTGTGTGTGTGGATGAGTTAAAGGTTCTGGTGGATAATGGCAGCCGCTAAGAGCGTTTCTCCTTTTTACAGGCTGCAGTATCTGACCTCACTGTTTCCGAGCCTATTGGAGCCAGGATAGTTTGTATCAGGGGGGCCGACAACTGCCACTGGTACTGACTGGTTCTGAAATTGGGTCTAGATTTTATTCCAGTGCTCATTTAGGCGGATCTGATCAGGCTAGCTCTTAGTGTAAATAACAAAACATCATTACTGGAGTGAACGTAGCATCACTCGATGTTCTTTTAATCCAAACAAATGTACAAGAAAATAGGAAATTTCTCCTGACAGGTTCAGTGTGGTGGCTACAGCACCCCCGTTTGTATCTGCAGGCTTTCTCTTCAGCACAGTAAAACACTGGCTCATCAGCTAAATCAAATGCTTTCACCAAGACACGACATCAGAGGAAATACAAATGACCCTGTGTTTCCGCAAAGTGAAGTTGTCGAGACCAAATTGATATTCGCAACATGAAATGTGACTGTCTCCTTGCAAGGGCAAATAATAATTAGCTTTGTTTTATTTTGAGCTCAACTTTCTGAACCTTTGACCAAGATTTGAGTATCGTAACTATTATCTTTGAGGGAACGCATTGAGGTTGATGTTACAGCATCCTCCACTTTCAGTCCAGAGGGGAGGATGCTGGAACTGGGCTTATTAGTTGTCATCTTTACACAGCTAACCTTGGTGCGCTGGAGTATTATATAAAGTTTTCCACAAACAATATGTGCCAATATCTTCAGTAAGTCACTACCAGACATTACAGTTCAAATCTTGAGTGATTTAAAACTGTGAGGAGCGCAGGGGGGCAGAGAGGTTGACTGGTTATACTGGGAAACAGAGTCTAACTGGACTGGTAAAGGTAAATAAGCTGAACCGAGAGCAGACCTCAGAGGACTTTGCAGTGCACAAGGCTCGCATGACCTTCAGACAGTTTAGTTCAGTGAATACAGATAGAAACATCAACGGCCACTGTATTGTGTGCACAACATGGAACCTTCCAGCTATCTTTGCTTTGATATGCGTATTTGTGGTTTTTGTGGTTTCAGCATGGCCAACTTACACGGACTGTGCTTTTGGTGCCACTGGCTAAAGGTTAAAAAAGTACGCAGCTTGCATGTGGCTGGAGCGGGATGGTAGGTCTAAGATGGATGAACCATGCCACCCTGGGACTTCCTCCCTTAGCTTAACCTAGCTTAGCCTAGCTTACACTCTGGGTTTGTATGGTTGATACCTGTTACATGACAGTTAACAACCCTATTGTTTCTACTCTGTGCTCTTTGGTGGTGTTGAAGTGTGTGATCTGCTGTTGAAGCTTCAGTTAGTTCATTTCTGTAGACTAATCTTCTTTGTTACATAAACTGTATCCATGGCTCATTACATCTATTGTTGCTATTTTTGTAGTCGTCTAAGTTTTGTCTTTTGTTTATTTGTCATATAAAAGAAGGTAATTATAATCATAATACGTAATCAGATGTATGCACAGCTGGAAAATGCGCTGGTCTGTCTGGTGTTGTCCCACCACTGCTGTGACTTCCTGTCTTTATCACCGTATTTCCAGTCTTGCATCCACATTATTGATGAACTGGTACAGATAAGCATAATAATATCTCTGTTCACCTCCATTGCATATCATTTTCTGTGACCCTGTGAGTCTGTGGTTGGACCGCTGCAATACACTGACAGAGAATTATAAATCCAGCTTCAGAGTGGCTTTATAGCTTGTTTTTTCTGCTTTTTAACTCAAATGTGCTGCAGATGGGTGAATTGCCAAATGACAGTATATCCTTATTGTGACCTCTAAATTCATTGTTCCAGTATAGCTCAATCTTATAAAATTATGCCTTTTTCACAAATGGAGGGTTTTATAGAACCTCAGAAAGGCGTCTCTGGTGTCAGCCAGTTCATTACTGATGCTGTGGAGGCGTTACCTCTCCCAGCAGCACACCACTATTTGCAACCTCCTCAGATCATTTCAGCTGTGCTCAAATAGTTACTGTGGTCCTGATTTACTAAGTAAGAGCGCAGTCTGAGAACATTTCTATTATCATGCAAATCTGACCACCTCTCACAGTCTACATGTGGGCACAGCAGTCAGAAGATCTACTGAGCAGATTGAACAGTAATCACTCCACATGTTTTTAAGCCTTTCTCTTGTGCTTTACAAGAGTATGCACCAAAGTATTCAGCCCTCACAGGGCTTTTCCATGTTTGACTGAGCTTTGAATTACATTGGACAGAAGTTTAGCTGAGAGGCTGAGATGCAACTGGTGATCTCAGATTACATATACTGGTGTGTTTTGGGTCATATTCATGTAAAAAGAAAAACATAACGTGATAAAGGCAAGAAGATTTCCAAACAAATACAAAACATTATTGAAAAGTATCGATCAATGGAAAGAAAAAGATGATATCTGAGGCTCCAAACATCCTTCACAGGACGGTGACGTTAATCCCCAAAAAATGAAAGGAAAATGTCAGAGCAGTTTGTCCCGTGAGGTCTGGTCTTTTTGAAACTTTCAAGACTGTGACTCAGAATGGAACCAGTTTTTTTTCTGGAGCCCAAAGGGGTTTTTGTTACTTACAATATCTAGCCATGCAGATAGCTTTGGTCTAATGTCTTCAGGGTTTTGAGACAGTATTCTGATACCACTGAAAAAGCATATGTGGATTGCTCTCGTTTCATTTGGTGTATGACCGAAGAAATGCTAGAGATAGTGACTAAAAAAATGAATAAAACCTAAGAATAGAACCATCACAACAAACTACTGGTATATACATTTCTCTCTAGGAGAAAATTCAAAGGTATCATCGGCATAGAGTCGTATCATAAGAATACAGTACTCTCTGTTTGTATGTCTTGTTTGAACATGCTGCACTTAAGTTTCTAATTTTGATTATTTGAATTTAATAATTTCACTTCTGTATTCGAGTGCCTTGTGGGTCTCTTTGCACTGTCATATGTGGTGTATTCTGTAGAATTCTGTTCACCTTCTTCTGACTTCCATGTTGCAGGCGTCATTCCAACTGCATAGGACAGCTAAAGCACACGGTTTTGCTTACACTGTTGACCGCCTTTCTATTGCAGAGCACATGTGCGGTCTATTTTCTGTTCGAGCTCTGCCGTGGTGAAGACTCTGGCATGTCATTTAAAAGCCAATCACTCCCCACAGGGAAGGCCAACACTCCCAGGTGAGGTGGGATTTTGAGAACAGTGTTTAAGTAGTGGAGGCAAATCTGTCAGGGAAAGCTGCTCAAACTCAGCACCACAGAGACCACACATTCCCCAAAGAGTATTACAGCTTCATTCCCTTCACTTTCTCTTATACTGGGTACATTAAAAGTTTAGTCGACTGAACTACCTTCCACTTCGCTCTTCTCCTCCATCTTCAACCATTCTCAAGTTTTGTGTATGAATGGTATTTATAAATGAGTAAATTAGACAGACTTTTGTTGATACACTACAGTTGCAGAGGTCAGATGTTTGATTGACACTGCACCGACTCTTGCAGCTCCACGTCAACCAGAGACGATGCAGTATGTTAATCTCAAATCAAATGTGCTGACATGCTCAGATGACCTTTGAATGTCAGAATCTGACATTTTACAGGCCCACTAACAAACTAGAGAGCCTTCGCACAACAACTCATCAACAGTTTCCACCACTTTTCCTAATTGGCTCACAATATACTATCCCGTCTCAGCTTAAAATTTACCCTAATTGTTTATTTCAAGTGATTAGAAAGTGTTTGAATATCCTGTTAATATGACACAGATTTACTTTTTAAACACAGTATAAAACAGAGCTGTCTTACAGGGGAAGTCCTGGTTAAATTGCCATGAAATTGTAGTAATCCCTGTTTGGTAAGTCTCGTCAAAGCAAGTTCCTTCAGGGTCAGTCAAGAAAAACCCAAGTCACAAGTCTTTACAAGCAAATTGCAAGACATTCATTTGTACCCTTGAAAATAATCCTTTAACAAAACAAACATTTAAGGTCCCTGTAGTAGCTCACACAATGTAAAGATGCAGATATAAGAGTGTTTTGTGCATGTCGGTTCAAAAGTTGACATTTAAAATTCATTCCTGACTTAACTGGCTGACTTGAATAACACGTTGTGTGTGTTTATAAGCCATCCACAGTCATTTGTCCTACAGTGTCTTTTCAAAGCTGTACTGAAAAATACAATTTGGTCTCAGAGAGCGAGCGAGCAACGTCAAAATTTTTTACTGGGGCCTTTCTGTGAGTTTACATGTTTACATGCGTGGGTTTTCTTCACATGCCACAGTTTACTCCCCAAAGCCACAGACATGATAGTCAGGGTTAATTGGTGACTCTACATTGCCCATAGATGTGACTGTAAGCATGAATATGAGCATGAATGGTTATTTGTAAGTGTCAGCCCTGCGATGAACCTCTCCAGGGGTGTATAACAACTGGGATCAACTCCACTCCAGATTTAACCAGATTTCCAGCAGAAGTCAGAAGGGAACACTGAAATTAGGTTTTTCATGTTTCACCATGTGTTGCACAATACAGTTTTTCAATAAGGAATTATATATATTAAACAATTAATTTATTTTTTCTTTTCAGTTACTGTATTTCTGTGTCAATCCTTCAGAAATGTGTCCTAGTTGTTGGATATAGAGTTTATGCTATAATAAAAATATTGCTTAAAAAAAACATATAAATGACCTGATAAAAAAACATTGTTACCTGAGCAAAGGAAATCAGAAAATAAAGAGATGCAGTACATCCCAGTCAAAATTCATTTCATGCTATATACAGGCAGAAGAGACATATAGGAGAGTATACTGAGTATACAGAAGAGTGCAGAGTATGTAATTCAAAACATACAGTAAATAAAAAAGGAGAGCTGCACGTAAAACTAATAGGCCGCTGTGAAACTGTTACTGACCCTTGCGAGTGCTAAAAATAAGATATACTCAATGAGATGAGAATCTAATTGCCGCTAACATTTTGTTAATCTGCAATTAGCCATCAGTAAGTGTTATTGCAGGGCTTTAGCTATGGAGTGGGTACTACTAATTGTAATGAGTGTAATAAGGGCATGGGTAGTGGCAGAACGAGCTTCAGCTCCTAATCTGGCAGCTTGCTGCACAACAGAGAAACTCTCCTTCTACTCCTGACACAGCGATCTGTATTAGCGACACGGCCCGCTGGATGCACGTGATGCTGGGTTTTCATTTAGGTACCTGCAGCTGATATTAGTCCTCATAACCCCAAATTAGATTGATATTGTTTTGGAGCCAATGGCCAATAAGTAGTCAATGATAGAGTCACACAGGTAGCATCTGAGCCTAATGGGGATTTATACAGGAGCCAAGCAGAGCACTCATGGCTTGTCAATTTGCAGCAGATGGATCGGCTCTGCTGGACTGTGACTTGAGCCCCTACAGGCCGGCCTGACACCTGCTTGGCTGGGACCCAGTGATGCAGCACTTTGATGACCAATGAGGCAGGTCGACACTGACTGGATGGCGCGTGGCCCCCGATGAGGACTTTTAGTGTTAGTTGCATACAGCTAATTTGAGGAGATGTTTTCTGGTTTCGCCTCGTCTGGATGTGACTGAACCATAGAGATAAGAGATGACATGTCATTAATCAAACACTGAGAGCTTCCATTTCAAACTCAACTGAAAAAACCAAGAAAGTTGGACTAGCCTGGAGCAGGAAAAGAAATGAGTAAAAGGAAATACAGCCATGCCTTGGCAAGCACACAATACTCTAAAAACAGTTCTCTCTGTAAGCAGGGCTCTTCCATAAATACCTCTTTGAAGGGGCTGCAGTGATTGTACCCAGCCCTGCGATACTTCAGCTTCAAATTTCACTTCAATTTGACACAGATTCCGATGAACTGCTTGACCTATTTCTGTAACCCCGAAGTTCAACACAGTGGAAGGAATGGACGGGAATGGAGAGGTTAACAATGTTGCTGCTGCAGTCAAACTAGGCCAAGCTGACGAGGGCGAGGGAGCTGAAGGAAATAAGACAGAACGATGCATATTAAGTGAATTATCTCCGAGCTGAGAGCAACAGCGTCTGTGATCGAGTCAACCCCCGCCCCCTTCATTTGGACTCCCATCTCCAATGAATCCGATATACATTTATACCATAGTCTTTGAAGTCCACGCCTTGTCTGTTCTCATTGCCATGAGCTGATAATGGGGGCACAGTTGGAGTTGATTTATGGCGGTGCTGGGCAGATTGCTGTGACAGTATGCCAGAGGTTGTGCCCTGTAATACAGAGGGCTGTAATGAGTGCCCTGTTTGGAGCATATAGGGGGTCTAGCCCTGGTCTTGGCTCATAGGTAGTGAATTGATATGCAAAATGGGCACTCTCTCGGCCTGGGGGCACGAACACAATGTGTGGTCAGATGAAAATGAATTTAACAGGACCTAATGCGACTTGGATGCATCGCTTGCACCACCGTCTCTCGTTTGTGTCTCTATTCTCGTCTCTCGCTTTCTTGTTCTGTCTTCATTTTATTACAGCCTTCACTCCGAGCGAGACATTAACAGAGTCAGGTTTTAGGTGGAGCATATGTAGGGCATTTACCTTAAATCCATGTTTGCACGCTGTGGTTTGCAGCTATTAAAAGGACATTGCTGGCAACGATTTTTCTAAATTGCTTCTATTGCTACAAAGACTCCTCTAGAAACAGGTGCCAGGTATTAATGCAGATGGCCATTGGTATTCAGATGGTAATGCAGGAGGTTCATGAGGCCGAGGTGTGCTGTTAAGCAGCATGTGGGATACCTAATTATACCTCTTACATATGGACAATCAAGAACACGCTCACCTTGAGCTTCTGTTGTTATTGAATGGAAACGTGATCCCAGGTATTATACAGTACACACAGTCTAAAACACAGGCCTGTATATTGTGGCGCCACGTGACACATGATGGGCCCTCATGAGAGCAAAAACCGTTGGATCCACTGTAAAGATTCAGTGTTCTCTGAGTTTCTAATAGCTTTTTTTACTTAATCAAGCTGATCTGAGAGAAGGTTGTCTTCAGCACGTGACATATGCCCGTCTTAGCTTTGCTGCCTGTGTTTTATCAATCTGTACAGCAGTGGCAGGTGAACCCAAATCAAATGGAACCAGTGGAATCACCGCAAACAGTGAATTCACTCACAGAGGGAGTGAGCAGTTTGCAAAATTGTGAATTATTATTATATTGATATTATATTGATTAAAGAAGTGGTTCATCGAGATGTAATTACAATTCCGACAAACAGAATTTGCTCATGGAAATTAGCTGTATGTGAAAAAAATGTTTCGGAGACGAAGATGTTCAGTCAGTGTCTGTTGCTAAGAGAAACGATGAGAATACAGACAAAGAAAGACTCTTTAAATATGAGTAATATCTCATGGACATACTGTGTGATTTATCCTAATCCGTAACTGTAATTACTGACAGGCTTTGTGCTGTATAGCTCTCCCAGTTGTGTAATACTCACAGTCGTGCTTGTGTGTATTTGACTAGAAGTAAAAAGCAATTCTACATGTACCTTGGTACGGCTTCACATGTGGATTTTAAGGTGTATATGTGAGGTGATAAGAAGCCAAAGCTGATCTTAAGCTTGATCTCATAATAACATTTTGAATCATCAGAGACTGGTAACGCCGAGGGACCATAGTGGAGCTTTCTTGTTTAATTACTGACAATGGCAACACTTCTCAGCCCCTCCTCCTCTGCAAACCCCAGCACATACCCCACCCCTCTACCCCGGCTGCCCATCTGTGTGTACGACAAGTAACGCATTCATAATATGCAACCAACCCTCATCAGACACGCATGCAAGTTCACACGCACCAGTAAAAGTATTTGCAATTCTGAAGGGGGTGTGTGTATGTATGCATGCATGTGTGCGTGTGTGTGTGAAAGAGAGCAGGGCTTTATGACAGGCAAGTAGGAAGTGTGTTGACAGAGGTGTGGAGGGTGAAGCCGAGGGGGTTTTTATTGTTGTTCGCCTGTGAATGGTGGCAGGTGTTTGAGAGGTAAAAAGTCCCTCTAATGAACAGAGCAGCCAGGGTTGGGATGGGTTGGGGTGTTGTGGGGTGGGGGTGTGTGTGGGGGGGTGGGTAACAGTAAAGGTCACCTTCCCTGAATCTTGTTGGGCCTGCCACAGAAAACAGAAACCAGAAAGAAAATAGAGGCTGCTGGCACGAACCACTGCCCTACAGTCAAGATGTAAACCGAAGAGGAGAGCTGAAACATGATGCATCCATTCTTTGCTGAGACTTGCCAATATGCCGATATTCAGCACTGTTGCTACTTCCAGGAATATTAGTAGCGCTTGTATAGAATCTGATCTCCTGGTCATTATAGTAAACTGCGTGTACTGATGTCATTTCACTCTTCAGCCCTTTGATACAGAGTTTAGGTCCTGTGGGTCTTAACAGGCTGTTGAATACAGCTGATGTGGTGTCTCTAACTGTTTGGAGAACTCTTCAGCTTTCACCCTAATATCAAGCCACCAATTTGCTTCCCAGGACCCCGGTTAGCTGCTGATGAGGTTCCTCACATCAATAGGAGCAATGGTTTTATTGAACAAAAACGTGTACTGTAAACCTGTGTGTCCTTTGTGTTTCAGTCTAGTGTACTTTCCTGTACTGTGTTCTCCTCCACTGTAGCTGTATTGTCCCGTGGTACACTGTGCACCGTACTGTACTCGGTGACAGAATGAATGCGTCAGCGCTGACACTAGGAGGAATCATGCATCATGTTGTGACTGTTATATAACCTTCAATGTGACTGTGAAGGCAGCAGTCACAAACAGGTACAGATCTGTGCTGTCAGGTATTATTGCAGTCAGCACGTCATCTGCAAGGCTCTACCGTCACGTTCGGTGAGGGGAGATTACAAGGGAATTATGTTTGGCTCCTGTCAGGACTCTGACTCACAATTTCCCGGCATGTCTCACTCAGGAGAACAGCAACTTCACAGAAAACACTTTGGTTGAAGAGTCCCCAGAGGGCTTCCACCTAACTGTGTGAAAGTACTGGGATGAACTTTGGGATGATTCAGCTACTGTTGCAGCCTCAGGAGCTGGCCCTGAAGTCAAAGGTTTGCCTTTAGGGTGGTGATACAGAGAGGCCAATAGACTATCAGGGCCCTATTTGAATGATCTGTAGCTCATCATCCTGGCACAGGCACATTCAGGATGTGTCCAGCACCATTTTTTTTAGGTAAACAGTACATAAAGGAGGACACAGCTGCCAACGACTTGACAACAAAATAATTAGCTGATCATATATGAACTCTTAGCCTTGGAGATGATGCCCAGGTGCTGCTGTAGCAAATAATATATGCACTGACTTATGAAGTCTTTTTTCCTTACATCACACATCAAGCTGTTTACATGTCAGGAAAAGTCCCATTCACAGCTCAACAAGGAAACCTGATGTTTACCAAGTCTGCAAGGTTCATCCTCTTGGCTGCATGGAATTATATTCATGGCAATCTTCTGAAAAGATGTTAATACTGCATTTCTTGCATACACGAGGAGATGCTGAGCAGAAACAGGAAATTATCAGAAATGATTCTCTGGAGGGATCATGTCATTAAATACTATTGCAGTCTGGACAATAGTAGCCAAGCATCCTTAGCTGCTGGGTCAAAAATAAAAACACTAACAAAGTATATTGAGCTTTACATCCGAACTGAGACATACCAGAGGTGACAGTAGCCTGCAGAGGAAAACAGGCTCGACATTTCCCAGTCTGGAACCCTGGACAAGATGGGAACATGCCAGGACCAATTCAGAATCTTTACAGCACACACTCACTTTCAACTTCAAACTAAACACAAGCTGGCAGGTCAGATCTGTAGGGAACAAGCTAGCTGCTGAGCCACTCCCAGCAGAAAGCCAACCGTTAAAGTTATGACAGGTCCCAGCACAAGGTTTATGTGAGCCTCCACTAACCAGAGCTCAGGGACAAATGCATGCAAACCAGCATGTCTGCATTTTACAGATAATAGTCTGGATTTTATGGGCCAGGCTATACTATGGTATCAACACAGAGAACTGCAGTCAAACTTAACATAAACACGCAATTTACATAAAAGACACACAGCTGACAGCTTATTCCAACAGGATGATATAAGGACAGAAGAGGATAAGGGCAGAGTCTTCAATGTTACCCAAACTCTGATAAAGTAACACCCTAACAGCTGTTCCAGTCCTGAATCAGGCTTTTACTGTAACACAGACACATAAAATGATGTAGTTGGCTAATACATAGCCTTAGAACGGCAGCATTGGTTACTACTGTCCATACTAAGCTAGTAAGTCATGCCATTACCAATTAACATTGTATCTTTAATCCAGTTGTTTTTATTTTTGCCACAGTAATTTTGTTTTAGTAAGGAGAGACCACAGTAAGAGCTCACTATACCTAGAAATGGTTCCTGAGCAATGACTGGGCAGCTACTGTTGGTGGGAGGGGTTTGGTGAATGGTCAGCTGTTTCAAAGAAAGGGTACAACCCATCAGTTCAGGTCTGAAAGGGAGCCAAGGACAATTAAAGAGCCTGAGTTTCTTTGAACCTTCCAGTTGGGTTCATTACATCTTTTTACGTTTTACTCCCATCAGGATAGAAATGCTATATCATAGGATGAAGGTGATTCCTCCAAAGGGACAGCTGAATCCCAATCATGCCCGATTTTTCCAGATTTATGGACATTCATTTTTCCTAACATGTCACACTCCTAACATGTCACACTACTTCACAACCGTCACTCTCATCGGATGTGTGATGTCAACCACAATGTCTGAGGCTACTTATGTCTTTCGAAAATGCAGACATCACTCTAGTCACTCTGTGCCTCAACACTGGACCTTCTTCCAAAGGCACTTACATTTTCATACCAAATCCAAATCAAAACTTGGCTGCTCTGCATTTTTGCTCATGCCTCAAAGTGTGATTAAATGTTAATTGCTTAATTGCACCATGCAGTGCACCTGCGTGGAAGCATATGTATATCTGGTGTGCTGGTTACGTTTATGTGTAGGAACTAGTCCTGACTACTATTCATTTAATTTACGTATTCAGCAGATGCAAAGCAAGATAATCATTAATTTGATGTTTTGATTAATTCCCTCTCAGCATTCACAGGAGTTGGTAGAACTGCACCCTTTAGAAACTCTTTAGCAGCCAAATGCTAAACACTGTCTTCACCTGCTAGTTTTGGACTATGTCTCTCTGCTCTTTGGTGGTAGGCAGGTAGTGTGCAATGGCGTTGTAAAGCTTTTCCTCTTAACCAGCTGCCTGTTGAGTAAAAAAGCAGTGTTATGAGAGCAGTCAGTCAGTTAAGCTGTGATCTAAAATTCAATGAAGCTCTGTTAAGCTGAGGGGAGCTGCACATTGAGCAGATAGTTCTCTGTAACTTCACCATCTTCTCTTTCACACTGTCACATTGTTTTCACATTGTCATTTGATACATTGTAACTGTAAAAGATCTCAATTATAGAGACTTGAACTTGCAGCAAGTACAAATCATTAGCAGCAGTCACAATAATGATATGCTGAGAACATGGGCCCTGTCACATCACGAGCTCCAGCTCTGCTACACCACCTGCCTTTATTTCTGCTGTTGTATGGTTAAAAGGTGATGCATTGCTGAGTTCTGAGGCAGTGTTGCAGTTGACTTTCCTTTCATAAATAAAGGTCAAAGATTCTCAAAACACCTGCTCTACATTCCAATCACGGCATGGGCTGACAAATGAAAGTCACAGAAGTTTAACTGATTGGCCAATCATCATCATCCTGTAGTTTGATTCACTCATCAGATGCTTTCTGAATGAGGGGGATTGCCAGGGATTCACTTTGGCTCTGCTGCACATGATGCAGCAGCAGCAACATGTAGATTGTTCTGTTTAAAATACATCACTCGTATACATTGGTGATGTGCCTCAAGGGCATTAATGAAGTGCAGACTACGAGGGCAGCCAGTCCATCTGCGACCGAGCACACTCAGACATCTGGTGACTTCTTTGAAAGTTCCAAATTAAAGCAGAAAATCATCTAACCTGATTGGCTGGGATGTGGAGCGCAGTAGAGTGGATTAGAATATCAACACAGACAAACGTATGTGCATTCATAAACATCAACACACACATGCATTTGTAAATGAGTCCCCCAAAGCAGGCACACACATGCAAATGAGCAATCCAAAGTAACCAAACAGAACACACACACACACTTACACACAAACACATGCTAATTAATAGAAAACAAACAGTTACTCAGGCGGTCTGTAGGGACTGGATTATACTGTGTCTCTCCTTGCTGAACAAATTGCTCTCTAAATTCAATCAAACACACCAAGCTCTTCTGTGAGTCTACGGGAGGCTGTAATCAGCGTGGCGGAGACTGAAGATGAAAAAAAAGGGAAAAAAAGGACAACAGAACAAATGAAAAAAAAAAAAAAGCCAGTGCCCTTAAACTATTCAGAGAACTGTTTTAGGCAAAGTTAGTAGTCTTCTGGAAATAATGTCTTGATTAAATGCAACTGATATCTGCCTACGGAGAGCTACAGGCTTCCAAGCTTTCACAAAGAGCAGCGACCAGCTCTCTGGAAGCTGCAGCCATCAGTTACACTTATCTCACTAATTCAACCTCTTTACCCAGTTTGGCCAAAGTCATTTGCTTGTGGAGTAATACAGCAGTGAGCAAGTATTGCTGAATTAATTTGGCTGGTTTGGCTGGGAACATTGCCATTGACGAGCACCAATGAGTCCACTCTGAGTCAAACACATATCTTGGAGGGTTTTCAATTAGCTTTTTTTCTTTTGTCTGATTTGTATTGCTGTGGTAGAGAAGCAGTGATGTTTGTTTTTGTCAATAAAAAGGCCATGTCCACAAGGCCTTTTTTATTCATTTCATTAAAAGTAAGCATAAAAGTGCCATGTGGAGTTTGCGACCATAAGTGGTACCAAGAGGCAATATTTGGATGAGTAGTCCCTGTTCTGTCTATACAAGCTGTGATCAAGATGTTTTCAGATGGTTTCTGCTGTTCCTAAATGCAGCAAGCAAGAAGCAGCTGCTGGATGTAATTGTCGTAAATCGGTACACCCAGGTACATCTTAAGATCACCAGTGGGTTTTTACTTGTTGCATTAAAACAACTGTCACTCCACACACGCACTAGCTGCTGCATTTGAAATTCAAGCTGAACCATTGCTGGAGGAGAAGGTCCAGGGCTGTGGGTGACTGAACTCAAAGTCACCAGATCCATCATCCGACACTTAAGCAAAATTGATGTGCAAACATCCATCTAATATTACAACATAGCAGGAAAAGCACAACTCTTCTGGGGCATTTTGATCTGCTCACCACAGTTTGGCTGCTTCTGCAGCGTAATCAGCTGTCTACCACGTCTATCGGTGATCTGATTGCTCTCCCGATTTATGCCTCAGTGTAGCCGATGACATAGTACACTTATTAATGGCATATATTTATGTTTAAGCTGTTTGATCAATTACTGGTAATGTGAGCATGTGAGGTACAATATTATATGTATCCTGGGACTTTAGATGAAGTTGAGATCAAATTTGCCATTGCACATTGCTCAGTGCAAGTAATGAGGCAACGAAATGCACTTCTGTAACTTTAAGACTGCAGAGACAGCAGGACAGAGGAGAAGCGATGGAGGGAAGCAATAGAAACAACTGTACAGTACGGTAGCAGCAGAGCAAAGCCTCATGCTGCGGGAACCCAGCAAAGTAACCAGTAATACTTTCTGTTCAGTCAACAGAGGGCGGCGGTACGGTGCCAGGTTAGTGACCATTAAGTGTCATTATGCTATTAATTAAAGATTATAGCAGAGAAGGGATTTTGGCTTTATTGTTTGTCAACAATATTTAATATATAACAGCATAGCAACTGCTAACATCTACAACAAATATAAAACCTGAGTGGGAATACCGTGCGGATCCTTTTGTAACTGAGGCATTATCATCTCTGGCTGTCACCGTTCTTCATGCAAATCGTGCACAAATCAACATGATTGATACAGAGCAAACTAAAGTTGGAACACTGCTGACTAAGGAATGCAGTCCACAGAGAGTTATGACCATGTTAAGATGTACCATGACAGGCGAGACAAAGAGGGATGGGTTGGGGCACATACTTGGTCTTGTTACACATGTTAGAGTGAAGCAGATACCAGACAGGGGCACATTCAGGATGCCTTAAACCCTGCCCAACATTGCATTTCGTTTAGGGGTCAGCTCTGTTGCATCTGCTGTGTGTTTTCTCCATTCCTCTCCTCTGAGGAGAGAGAAGCTGTCATGAGCATCGTTTCTGAAAGTTCGTCTTTTGTTTACAAAATGCTCTGTCTTTGCTTTTTCCCACATCTTCAACAATGACAGTGGTGCTGGAAAAAGGTGTTGCACCCCGGAATTGTTTCCTGACCGTAATGAAATGGACGCGGTTGCTATTTTCAGATACCTCGGGACACCTTATAACTTTGTTACTGTTAGCCTTAATTGTGTTTAACCAAGTTAACTCCCGTGCATGTCCCATACGTCCTGCATTTCTTTTTCCACCATCAGGATGTTTTTAGTTGTTCTTCTGTCATTAACTGACTAATTGGAAGAACAAGGAAAAGGAGACCAAAAATTAATTGTGCTTGCACAATTAAGCAGCAGATCCCACAGCTTTACTTCTGTCCCTCATGATATTCAATCATGGACTAAAACTGTTTCTGCCACTCTGATTTAATTCTCTCATCCACTGTGTTAATTAACAAAGTATGACAGCTCAAGTCTGATGCTCCCGGTGTATGTGTGCCCCCTTTAGTGTAACTGCACCAGTGCACCATGCTACACTGCCAACATTAGACAATTTGCCACTAGAAACACTGGTATGGACCTCCACTGTTGACTTCATTTGTCAAATATAATCTGAAACAATAGACCTTTTCCAATCAGAAGGATTTATTAGTGATATTCTGATACTGTGAGAGAGTTCCATTCCTTATAGATGAGTTGACAATAGTGTTCGAGGTACAAACTCTCAGCACGGACCATTCACCAAAGACCTGATACATGAACTCCAGGCTCATCAGTGTGACTGCTATTCTGTCAGAAAATAACTCTGATGATGTCACCGGGGTCATTTGAAGCTTTGGTTTGGAGAATCCACAGGCTTAGTTACAAAGGGTGGCAAAGAAAGCGAGATGGATTGACCCACGCACGGGTCAAAAGTCAGAGTAATGCAGCAGGATCTGCACGTGGAATTAGAAAATGATATAGGTAAACCCTTAAAATGGTAAATGCATGTCTTGGATTTGTTGGCCATAGTAGCCTTGGGGACACTTGAAGACCCTTTGACTGCATCAGTTATCGTGATTCAATGAGTGATGTTAATGCTGCAGTACTTTTCAGTACTTTCACTACAGCGGTACATTCTGTTGCTAGTATCTTGTTACACGAACCAAAAAGAGATCTTGACAGAGAACTGGTCACTGGTGGTGTCTTTGCAATATTTTATTTTATTTATTAATCTGTTTATTTTGATTAAGCAGCCAGTGAAAGCCCCCAGACGTTCTCAAGAATATCTTTTAATTCTCTATGTCTCTTTTCCTCATGTTGTGTCATAATGTTCACCTGCAGTATGAATTCTTTTCAAGTTTCAAGTTTAACGATCATATTTTCTATTAAAATGCAGAAATGTATCATCTTGTTGGATAACAAAGGGGCAAACATGTGCAATTTTTCTAACCCCCTCCGCCCCATTACCTGTAATCATCTAATGCTGTTAGGGTACCAGGGGACACACTCCAGATGGCTCTGACAAGAATCAGCACTTTCTATTGTCTTAAATTAATTGGGGACACTTTGGTGAAGGCCGTACCTTCCTTTGACAGGCGTTTTGTTGGCTCTTTGTGCCGCTGCTGACATATGCCACCCCACACCACGCTGCATGATGGGAAAACTAATGGCCCTGTCGTCTTATATGGGGCATCTGGCAGGAGATGTAACAAGAAGTGGGGTGTGGGGTGACTGTACTCACACGGTGGGGTTGAGCCCATATGGATTCTGAAGGGAGATACAGTTAACTCTTTGGAATGACGATACTTATTACTGGCTATAAAGAATATTGGTACTGTGTAATGGCCTCGTCCCACTGCACAGATGTGTGTTATGTTCACCTCTAGATCATTTTAAAAGAAGGCTTCCATCCTTTTCAAACATGTCAGAGCTGTGTGGATAGAATATTATGCGCCAATAAAGCATTTTAATATATTTATATATGAAACACTATGAGCATCAGCTGTGAAGCAGCTGATTTCAGTGTTCGCTCATCTCGCTTTGGCCATGGATGAAGCTGTGTTCTTCCTTTCCAACCAGCTCATGCATCTGTTTAATTACTACTCTCCTTGACTGTGTGCACAAGAATTCAATTAACAAATGCTAAGGCCACGCCTCACGCAGACCCTCACACGCAAACACACACGCCGCAGTCTGGGCCCAGCTGGCCTTGATAAGATAAAGATAATGTGTTGAACGCATTAGTGGGCTGAAATGTAGCTATAGCACTACAGTGGATAGAACAAACACTCCCATTTACACTAACAGCTAATGTGTCCTAGGTACTGAGTTAATAACTGCACTGTGTATTTTATAGTAATCATGGCAAGAGATGGAATGATAAATATAGTCTGAGCCATAATGCCAACAGATGAGTGCAGGATGTGTTTGTGAGTGTGTCCATGTCTAACTCAAAACGTTGCCCCATAAATGGAAATGAGCAGACGACTCAAATATGAGGTTCTTGTATTCTCAAGAACAGTGCTGCCAAGATGCATTAGTCACGGGGGAAATATATAGACAGCTCAGTATAAAAGCAGATGTTTTAATGTGTGGTGAATCAGTAGGCGAGATAGTGACGTACAATCACATGTAGAGTTGAAACTTGAATTCAGATTTTGTCTGTAGGTTATAGGCCAAAGTTGACCCGACATGAGGCTAGTTCTGGTGTCTGATGATAGCAAAAAATAAATATATTTGTGTGATTTGCTGCAAGGTCAGCATGCTCTTTAAAATGAAGGATCCCATATTATTAATTATTCTTTAATCTGGGTTTGAGCATGGGCCCTAGACTAGGGAAGGTGTTGCTTTTGGCTCGTGGTTCACCGTTGGTGGTTCACACAAAGAAGCAGAGCAAGGATCTCTAGCTCTACTTCACTTGCATCAAAGATGCAGAAAGGTGAGGAAATGACTGAGGGGCATCAAAACTTTAGCTACTTTATTGTAAGAATCGTTGTGTTTGACTCAGTGCCTTCATCGGGGTCATCAGAAAACAACACAATGTTTGCAACAGGCCTGAAGCCACATGCAGTTTTACCACACTCTGTGTGAATAACCCACTGGCTGATGTGTATCGATATGATTGGTTGTCCGTTTTTTCATCTTGTTCAAAGGAGACCTCTTTGCCTGGTCAGTAATCCAGGCTCTATTGTAGTCCAATGCAATCTCAAAACCTCATACGCTTCAGGCTTCTGGTGAGAAACTTCAGACACAAGCCATCGTCCTGTTTACTGTGATGCTTCTTCCTTATTCAAACAGTAGAGGTCAGGACATGATGTGGCTCAGGACACACAGGCACCCCTTCAGCCTGTGTTACTGCATGTCTGTGCACACACCAACATGCACATGTGAGAGCTGAGACAGCAGACACAGCTCCTGGAGTCCGACACATTACCTCTGTCAGAACCTCATAAATCTTTCAGGTCACTCCCTCCCGCCCATTTTCACGCTCCTGTGAGTCAAATCAGACCTGAGAGTCACAGGTGACCTCGGCACAGCAGGCCTGGAAACACACAGTTACGCCTGTGCTGCTGCTGCATGTGCCCACACACACCAGGATGACAGATTTGGAAGAGTCATCATCATCATTATCAACATTATCATAATCGTCATCAAGGTCTTCATCTGATATCCTACTGTATATTACAGGACTGGTGATCACTGATTTTCAGTGGAAGCATTTATAATGACGTCACTGCTGAATATTGTGTCATGTGATGAGTCTGTGCCTGTGAGTCTGTGAGACTAGACTCGTGTTGAGGTTTGTGCCACAAATCATTCCTTCCATACAATATTCCAATATTTCCATACAAATCATTTCTTCCTTTGAAGCCAGCAGCAGTTGATGGCTTCAGATTTCGTTTCGCTGAGATCTAATTGGATGGAAAATGTGCATTGTGCAGCTAAAAATGGTGCAAAACGCACAAAATTGTAGGGAGAATGTTTGCACCTCTGATTCATGTGCAGCAACACTGTGGTTACAGGTGGAATTAGTGACAAAGATGGTGAAAAGAAGCCAGATTGTACAAAGTAAATTACAGCATTCTCATTACATTGTGTTTTAACATTATTGCACATATGGATTGTGTACATTAGCCTGGAGATAAAGGCAGTGACAGCTCTCGTACAGCCATCACTCTCCACGCCCTCACTTCCTTTTTTTGGTCTTCCTCTCAGTTGTTGCCATGAGTCACTGTAACAAACCAGTGATCAGCAGCTCCTTTAAATGCGCCAGCATTCACGTGGTGCTTTGCATCAACCATTTACGGTTGAATGTGGTCGTGTAGAGAGCGGGACATGAAGCTGATCCACATGTGCGCACTTCCGGCTAGCTAATACCAGCTTGCATGAGCCTGCACATGAGTGACCATAGCAACTGGGCCTTCATTTGCAATCTATTGCAACACATTAGCAAGCTAACAGCTAGGCTAACTACAACAATGAATTACATCAACATAGATATGGATATAGATATAGAAACATATGTAACCTGAGCTCCATGAGGACTGGTGGAGCCCTCTCACAGGCTCTAAGCTATTAGGTATTCAGAAGTTTCCACTGCATCCATCAGTATTCAGTGCATGCAGCAGCAGGTAATTGGTATGTGTTTTTAATTTAGACAAAATCTACAGGATGATGACATACATGCACTCTTAGTATGGAATCAATAAAACTGCATCATAGCCAATCAAGGACTACATGTACAAACAGCAGATGAACACAATAATAGGATCCCATCATGCCAGTCAGTCAACACACCAAGGTAACACCAGTGCAGAGCTTCAGTGTTGCTCTCTTAAGTTCTTCAGTTGGCCTCATGGTGAAATGACTGCAACATAAAGCCAAAGTAAAGACGGCTGCATGCCTGTTGTTTGCATGCCTGATGTTTCTGGTTCATTCCTTCATGAGTAGCCCGAATGAAAGCATGCAACAAGAGATTTATGTTTGTTTGTTTTCTTAAGTTTTGACCACCAGTGATTTTTTTTAAAAATACCCCCAGCCCCACAGCCTGGTTTCCACTATGTGACAGGTTTGTTAACCCAGAGGGTGAACCTGTTTTGCTGTAAAAAATGTATTTATTTTTTTTAATTTATTATTAAAAATTTATTTATTTCCTGCTCCACAGCTTAAACTGGCTTTGGATTTACATTACATTAAATGTTGGTTGAATATCTCCTTGAGACAGAGTCTCAGAAAGACACATATTACAAGAATACAGTTTTCAATTTTGAGAAGCTTTGGCTTCTTGGCTTTGGGTTTTGTGTTATTTCCTGTTTTATGTGGTTAATACTAACCCTTCATCTTGTTTCACTCATCTCTACTTCCATTTTTGTCTTTTTCCCACTTGTGTGATTGTCTGATTTCTCGATAGCCTTCCTCATAAACATATTGTGTTTCAAGAGTTCCACTTCCCTTGGTTTTTCTCATGCTTATTGCGTTTACACTTTGTTTTCTTTGGATTTTACCTGGGTTTAGACTTTTGATTCTTGCCTGCTCCTCTAATTTGTTTGCCACCTAAAATACTCACAAATATATTTTTGTTTTTAATTAAACATCTTAATTTTGTGAGCAAGTTGTATTAAATTAAATTCAAATTGAGTGCAGAACCTCTTTAATGAACTTAGATGTTGTTTGTTCCTCTGAAACCAGCATGTAAGGGCACGTTTTACTAGGCCAATGCATTTACTCTAATCTCAAAGTGCAGTGTGAAGACACAGTGCGTCTGCTGTGTGAGTGACTGAAACATTTCCAGCATGTTCTATTGTGCCCTCACTCATACGGTGCTCGTTAATGAGACCTAATGAGCCGGGCACCTAACGAGGGTTAACGAGCTGGACGACCCTAACAAGGTCCGACACATGCCGGGGTGACAGAATGCTTCTGCAGATTAACTGTCCCGCTGATGAGAAGGTTGGGCCACTCCAGAGGCAACGAGAGACCAAACAGATTTGCTTTAGGTTAGATTTAGATCCAGGAACCTGTGGGGTGATCTTAGAAGTTCTTATGTGTGAATATGAAATACAGGACGTGTCAGTTTCTCTTCAGTGAGTACATGTTTTCCTCCTTCTCTGACTGAAACAACACTATAATGGTTAAACCCAGAACCACATTGGTACTTTTGCTGTTCTACTGTAGATAAAGACACAATCACTTGTAGGCCTGGTGCACAGGAAGTGATTAGTTTGACGATGTCGGTTTGCTCGGAATAAAGTAAAGCCGAACGTAAAGGTGATTAGCCACAGAGATTGCACGGCGAAAGAAAGAAGCGGAGCCCACAGAACCTCAAAGGACAAAGACAACGCACTGACTTATTGGCAGTGTGGTGAACAAACACGCTTCTGTAAAACTTGTCGTGCATCTTGAGCAGCACAATAACACAATAATATGACCACAGAGTATCATCTATAGGAAAATGTGTAGGGCTGGGGGAAAACAGTTCTCATTAACCTCTGGCTGGTGTGAAGGGAGCAGCAGAGTGACTCAGCTTTAATATTAAAGAGACTTTATCCTTCTGGTTGTTATTATGAAATACAGTATCCACAGAAGCAGCGGCTCTCCTGAGCGAGGGTGTTTTTAATAAAGTCTTACATTTACTCTTGTGCACAATATAAACAGATTCCAGACCAGCGGGGATACACCAGGCCTGCAAAGAGTAAAGTGAAATTTGGACGTAAATACCAGCCCCTACTCCTTAAACAGGCATTTTCATAAGCATCTTTGTTAGTGTGTCATCTAAACAACTTGTGCTGAGGTCATGCAGTGATGTGGCCATGTAGCAACAAGTGCCATATTGGAGGACATAAGGAAAGCACTGGGATCTGAAACAACAAAGGATAATGAAATGTTTTTTTCTGTGAATGTTACTGAATGAGGGCCAAATACACACTATGGTCTCACACACTTAGGGAAAAGAAGACCGAGGCATACTTGTTCTTTAACCAGACATTTGTGTCATCGCAAACATCATTGTTCTCATAATCGCCCATGTACTGAGAGTGTTACTGGAGGATACCACTAGAGGGCGCACCAGCAAACTCAGACCCTATAGAGCTTCCGTGTTTTATTTGATGGTTAGGTTGAACAATGGCGACGCTGCAGCATTGTCATGGTTTCAAGTTTGAGTTCTGTGGTTTTTGTTGGTTTCCTGTTTTATTTTGAAAAGTTTTTTTCCCTCCCGTGTCTCTGTTTACTCGTTTCCTGTGTTTGATTGGGTCACTGTTTTCACCCCCAGCGTACATATGTTGGGTCACTTCCTTTGTTCTCTGCTGGTTCCCTGGCATGTTTGGATTCATGGTTGTGGACTTTTGCCTGTAGACTTTGTTTCTGCCTGCTCCTCTTGGTTTTGTTTGAAGGTTTTGGATTGAATACCTGGTTTTAATTCACCCGCCTTGATTACCCATAAGCCTGCAATTGGGTCCATCTCCTCAAGTTTCCCGTTCCTCCGTGTGGCACAGCTGTGACCAGGATGAGCTCACGGTCACCCTCCCCTTTAGAGCAACAGCCTGCTAACAGCCCCCTACTGCCATGGCTCTGACCCTACTGTGCATTGCTGTTTGTTGCGTGGTCACATGATTTTGTTCATTTTTGCTTTCATTTGTGGTGGACTCAGAAATACCTGACCCATCCATTGTCAACTCATTAATATGCAGTTAAGGAAGCACGTCAAGGGTCTAAGGGAAATACAAGTATGTGATGCCCATAGTTATAGCCTCAACTTAGGACCACAACCTCAGGTCAGCATAACACATACACAATGCCTTTACTTAACGAACATGCAAACTGAATTACTTCTAAAACAATTGTTCCATTATTTTAACGACACAACAAAGGTCTCTAGTCTTCTCTCCAACCATGGCTTTTGTAATTAACTATATTCTATTTTAAAGCAGCATATGTCTGGCATGCTGTAACTACTCTATGACAAGAAGACTATGTCATGTTAAAGCTGCTACCTCAGCAGTCTGCATTAATGTACATCCGTGCTTGCTGAACAGCGTGTCTTCTGCCCACCAGTGTGGCAGCTGTTAGAGGCTGTAAAGTCACTGTTTTCAGCCTTTATTCCTACCGTATGAGACCTCCATCATGTATGACAAGGAAAGTAAAATGATTGCCATGTGTTCTACAGGTTCTAGATTCATTAGTTAGCCAGATTACTGTATATCCAGACCAATTTTAGAAAGAACTGATTTGTGATCCCAAATGCATTTTTAAGTTTGCCTCAGTCCGAACACTCTGGCTGCTTAAATCAGATTCCAAACAGCCCCTTGCCTCGCTCACAACGCAGCACAAACTGTCAGGATCCCACGCTGCTACTAGCAGAGCGCTACAGAGGACAACAGTTTATGAACAGACACTGGAATAAGATTGGAATCTGAAAGAAGTCGAACTTCTTTGCAAAGAAGAGTGGGTTAAACTCGTGCTTTGTAAATGTGCAAAGTCAACAGGGACTGGCTGCTGTAATCAATGAAGATGCATAGGCAAAGTCTAAGTTGTACTGGGTGCACAGACTTATACAATCATGGTGTACTTTATTCTTTTTATTTAAAATGTTCCTAATAATTAACTATTTCTGTTTCCCTTCTGGATTTTTGTTTGTTACAGGTGGAACAGTGCTGACATTTACATCACTTGGTGTTTTGATAATTTCATAAAGGTGTGTAGACTTTTTATATCTGCTGTCTATAAAGAACATTTAGCTAAAATATATATGTGTTAATAAAATTATTTGTTTAAGAAAGCATTGGTGCACAACCCTCATAGAAAAGGTCTATTTTCATCCCACCTCATAAATTCACTATATGAGCTGCCATATTGATCAGTGGTGAATAAAGGTCAGGCTCCAGATTTGAGCACTCTGCTTGGTGTGGCTGCTCTGCGCACAGGAACTGTCAATACGTCGGCATCACAGCTGTGCACGATGCAGTCATGGAAAGTTACAGGTGTGTAAGAAAAGATGAGGCCTGAGTGTGATTATATATGTGAGTGATGAAGTAATAATGCAGTAATGACCGCTGAGTGGGCTGCTAATGGGTCAGAACATAAACATGTTGACAGGCGTCTCCAGTGGAGTGAACCCATCACCATATGGTTTCTGGCTGGGTTATTCATACCAATGCTTCTCCCACTTAGACGCATGAGCATGTTTTCTCTGGGGCCTTTATGACCGCCTGTACCGCAGCAATGATCCCGACTGTGTTTAGTTCAGTTGCAGTTCAATGTGTCGCTTGTTCAGTCAACTAATACTTCTACTCTCAGTCACACATTCACGGTCTCAGAGGAAATTTGAGTGAACACACAGTGGCAGATTGTTTTGAGGGGGGGGGGGTCAATAGGGCAGAAAAATGTGATTTTCTGTTGGAAAAGGCCGAGAACTGATGTTCCAATGAACACCAGACAGGAACCAGAATCATCTGATTACCCGCCCTCATCGCTCCCTGCATTCACATGACCTTAACTCTGCTTTCTGCTTTAAACTCCACCATTGTGATTGACTTTAATCACTGATTTTGTATATTCATTTAATATGAATGTTTTTGGCCGCCATTACATTTCCCCTAAAAACATAATTGCTCCTGCGAAATCATTCCATAAGGACGTAATTGAAAATAGATTGGCTTGGCAGTCATACAGCTGGATGTGAAGTTATTTGAACTCTCCTCAATCAGCGGCAGTGTTCTGAAGCTTCAACTATATGAAGCCCATTTTCTTGATACTAAAGACTTCACAATATCCGCTGCACCTCTGTGGATGTCATTTTGAACTGTCAATTACATTGCAACTATTACACAAGCTCCCCCCTGTAGAAGATCTATTCACACATTATCATATTCACTTGACAGTCCTGTATGTCATATATTGTGGAGATGAAGCCCACAAAGTGGCCTCCTACACTCGATGATTGAAGATGCTATCTCCACCATTCAATCTTGCTTCTCACTGCTGTTATGTTTGATGAATAGCTGGCTTGACATACAGTTCCTCAGATCTCATTTGGATTGTAGCCTGTAGCTCGAGGGCCTGGCGCCATTACACTCTGGCAGACACCCGTGCCCGCACAAACACGCACGGATCGCACACATACACGCGCTGACAAACATGTAATCAAATGCCCTCAGACAAGCACACAAACACATATTAAACACCCATTTGCATCACTCAAAGTCTAATTTAGGTCATCCTCATCAGACTTCACACTCTCTGTCCTTTTCCCTGCTTTCCTATCTCTGTCCGTCTCTCCAGAGAGCCATTGTATTTCACCAGACCAGGAAGCCCAGGCAGGTCGTGCGTTATCACGTGTCAATGCAAACCCAGAGAAATCCTCCAGCCAAAGTGGGAAACAGAACTGGCAGCGCGGCTCGCTGTTGTGATGACAATAGCAAACCGCGGACGCCGTTAACGGCTGTTTTTCTGCAAGCCGGCGCTCTCTTATCACTCATAAAGTGAGTCCCACCTCCTTACGTACCCCCATTTGTGTGATAACAGTCATAAAACTCAGCGACGGCCCCGCGGATGTGATGGAACACGTTGAATCCCAGTATCGTTCTCCTCCGAAGTTTTCTCATATCCGCCGCCCACGTCGCTGTGCTGATTATACAGCAACATAACAGATGTTCGTTTTACTCGCCTCTCCCACACACAGCAGCACCAGCCACATACACTTGTTCACCACAACCCCTGCACTGAGAGATCACTGGCTGACAGAGTCTGTGTGCAAACTAAGTAAGTGGTTCTGAGTGTGCGCATGAGAGACGACATTACAGGAAATATGTGTGGAGGAGGAGAGGCTGTTTGGTTTTGCCTTGTGAAAATGAAGGAAATACGACTTCTGTGCGCATGTGTGTGCACGTGTGTGTGTGTGTGTGTGTGTGTGTGAAGGACTAACTTTTAATTACACAGGTAAGTTCCCTACAAACAACTCGGGCTTCAGCAACAGTTGGTAGACGAAGGCTCGGGGGAACCGGCATTGGAAGCTGACCAGCACAACATTATTGATCCAGTTGTGGGTTCTGCACGTCGTTAAAGAGCAATTTGACATTAGCTGTTGAGGGAGAGAAGCATAGTACTCTCACTTACGTCCCCCAGCTTTTCAGAACAGATCCTGGAGTTACTGTAAACCTTCCTCTTGCTCGATGTGACAGCCTCCTCGTGTATCGTAATGCATATTTATATAGGGCACATGGTCAGAAGATGGATCAGTACTTTTGAGGGAATCTGATTTGTTGTCCTTCAGGTTCTTTTACCCCATGATTGACAGATAGCAGTCTGTTTTTCACTGATAACGTTTGAGTTTTGTGCTTGCTGAGCTCCGCCAGCATCGTGTTCTTTAGCTTCCAGCTCAGCTAGGCAAATGTTCCAGCTTCCGTGTTGTTTCAGCCGTGCAGCGTAACGCACTGCGGCCTTCCAGTTCTCGAGGCGATTTGATATTTTATTTCATGTATCGTTCACATTTTCTGCAGGAAATGCAATGTCGCAGTTATTATTGTTGTTGCTTCTGCTGCGACTTTGTGGGTTTTGTTCAGCGCTGCTGCACCATGACTCTCTGCCACTAACGCACAGAGTGGCGTCAGGTTGAAATTGGACGTCTGGAAGAAAAACATAGTAATTATAACAGGAAGTTGGTATTCAAACCTGTTTACAGTCTGTTTTGTTATTTTTATTAGTCAGCATGACGATCCCATTCTCCCACCCGCTTCAGACAGCATATATTTTTCTGTGTTTTTCAAGATAAACATGAGTGCAGACTTTGTTTTGATGTGAGGCTCCATCCCCCCCCCCAGTCTAATTTTATTACACAAAGCAAAGTAAACTCAGGAGACACAATGAGAAGTGGGGTGCTCAGTCAACAGGTGGGTGGAACAGCGTGCATGCGTGGGCGAACGGCAGCAGGGTGACCGGCGGCGGCAAACAAGAAACGAGTTTGACAGCTGAAATAGACTGCAGTGGGTAGCTCAGCTCAGCCGGTGGATTAGCTGCTCCAGGACAGCGCTGCTCCATCAGAACCGGCTCCACTGGCCTCGCTTCATTTGTTTCATTTGTCCGTGGACACTGGCCACTCAATAATCAATGCTTTTAGCAAAGGTGTTTATAAGGAGACGATGTTTCAGGGGACTGACCTTTACCAGCCATCAACTCATGCTCCTGTTGCATTTCATCTGCTACTCTCTCTCTCTCACACACACACACACAGAAGGCTGAAATCTTCTGTGAAACATTAAGGGAGACCAAGCTGTGGGGAGGGGGGTATATGGGTCATGAAGTTAGATGTCGACCAGCTGGTATTTTAACGTCAGCAGGTCCGTGTGGGCTGATTCAATGAGTCGAATCGGTTTTAAAGCAGAGCAGAGAGACACAGCTCTGTCTTATCGACTGCTGCTGAGTCCTGAATCCAGACTCGAAGTGAGAAGAGTCTTTGTCTGGAGTTAGTGCACGTCTGCATGGGACAGCGAGGTTGTTGCAGGCTTCTATGTCCTGGTATTCGCCTCACAGGCTGCACTGCCATGTCGGCCCAGTCCCTGTGTTCCCACTCATGGCCTAGAACTGTCCTGTGGTCAATACTAAAGCACATGTGGGCTCTCTAGCAGGCTTATTGAGTGCTTTACGCAAACTTTCCACATTTCTGCAGACTTGGCCTGAGCAAATTACCCATAATTCATACATGTGGCATTAAACTGAAGGAAAGCCTGGACACGTGGGGTAAAGAAACTTGAAAAAAAGTCACTACAAGAAAAAAGAATTTTACATGGATAGTAGGTGCATGGTGCTGTTTTATAAATGAATTCTTTTACATTTACCTCCTGCCTCCTCTTGTTCAGATTGGGCAATTGGTCCCTCGGCTGCCTTGGTGAAATAAAGATCCCAAAACCCACAATTTGATGTTATTTGTTTTACCTGAGACCTAAAGGGTGGGCTGTTGGGATTGGGCCACTGCTGAGGGCTGTTAGGGCTTAATGGGGACTGAAGGGAACACCTGCAGGCACTACCCAGGGCTGAAGAAAGTACCACACCACCGCTGCATGTTTCCACTGCTGCAAGGTAAAAAAAAAAACTATAACTCAACCAATATTTCAAATTAAAGGTAATATTGTCCTAAGGACACACCAGAGTTGAACATGTAAGAGGTAAAGGTCGGGACTGATTGAGGTGTGGAAATGAGTTATAAGTTAAATTAAAATTTCAGCTGAGCTGCATTTAAAATCATTTACAGTCATTTACGTTTCACTCTCATCTTGCATCATTTTAATGACTTTGTTCATTGATATCCAGTGTGTCCTTATTAGCGTCAGTCAATGTCTAACAGGTGCTGGCGCCAGTGAAGTCCAGTACCTGTTCGATAAATCATGCGTACGACAGACACGCACCCGCCTGCAGCCACAATAAAATAAAACACACCACCGAGGGGCAGATGCTCCCAGGCTAAAATAAACAGCTGTTTCTCATTGTCAAGGAGAGTCTGACGAACGTGTTGCCCCTAAGCAGCATTATGTCGCACATAAATCATCTCTTCAGCGAGAGGAGGAAGAGCTCTATCGGTCTCCTCTTTTTGAGGCAGTGGTTTTACATTAGTGGCACCAGAGGCTTCGATTGGTTACATTTTCACTGTAACCAATCGCAACAGGGACATTAAATAAAGCTTTGCATGGCTACATTAATAACCACTCCCCAAGACTTAGCAGCCCATGAACAAGGAAAAGCCACATCCGACCTTAGCTTCATGAATGCATGCAATTCTGTATGTGAAATAATAGGTAGTGCATTAGTAGTGCTGTGTATGAACCAAAAACATTCAAATATCCAAAGGTTTGGTTTGGCAGCAGCTCAAATTGATAGCAGGTGGTCAACTTAGTTTAACCTGTGCAAAAGCAACAAAATCCACCTACCAGCACCTCTGAAGTCCACTAATGAACACATTAGATCCTGTTTGTTTAACCCTGAAGACTGAAGTGTAAAAATGACAGATAGACATAGATTTATATAGTCACACCATGGTATTTGACTGTAAACACTGCCAAAAGGCAGGTGACCCACCCTCAGCGCTGCGCCTGAGCACATCCTGTGCAGCCACTGACTGAGCAACAAAGCTGCTGCTCTGCTACAATGCTGCTCCCGCTACGCCTCCTCTGTGGACACAGCGTTAAAGTATCTGTTGTCCACAGCTGCACTTTAAATCCCTGCAGCCACGTGAAGTCAGCAGGACACATATGTTGATGAATCTGCAGTGCCACAGCGCAGTGCCGTCACACGCAGCCATCCACTGTGTTTACTGTCATTAGTTCAAATGCAAATGACAAACAGGCTGCTGCTGAATAATCCCACACATTGCTACACACATCAGGCTAGTCAGTTAGAACTACCTCTGTTCTCTGTGCTGCCTCTCATATCAGATATGACATGAAGTGACTGCTTACAATGTGAAATACTGTAGTAATAATAGTAATAATAATAATGATAATAATACATTTAAGCTCCAGTAAAGGATCAATTTCAGGTGGTTTTAGCGCATAGAGCAACACTAACTACTACTTTCCTCTACATTATTTGAAACAAAAATGACCTCATAAAGAACAAAAGCATTATTTAATAAGTGAAATATAAAAAAAACCACACATTTACATGCACATTTATCTTCCCTGGTGATCAGTGTTACTGTGCACACGGCAGAGTCATTTACCTCTAACATACAGCGTGCCCTGGAGCCATTAGTTCTACGAGGGGTTCAATCAACATTCTTCAACATGTGATAAAATATCAACGCTCATTACCGAAATATTATTTTCTGGGCAGCTCTGGGGCAAATGCTCTGCACTGTAAAACATGCATTTGAAACATCAGGGAAACAAATTAAAACTAAAGATTAGAAACAACTGGCGCACTGATCTGAGAGCCGTTATTTGAGCAACATTACTTCAGCAGCAGGGATAGGAGTGTTTCCGAGGAAGTGTCCCGGTCTCACCAGCAGGCTGTGGTCACCTATGACATTGTGCTGAGCTCTGAATGGTCTTTATAATATCATAAGCACAATGACTTTAATGTATAGGCTTTAACAATGATCTGAATGTAACAGTGTGCCTTTGTGGCGTCGTTAAGAACGATTGCTCCATTAAAGAGTATTATTATATGTATTTCATATAATATAAGTATTATATATGCTACATTTATGCATTTAAAATGTCTTAAAACATCTTGTACTATGATATCATTTCTTGAATTGTGTCCTTGCACTGGGACACAAGAGGAAACAGTCAGTAATCATTTTCATTTGATTCCCTGCCGATGGTGCCCTCATATCCCCAAACTGACTTTTTATTGAGCTTTAACCATGTTTTGTGATCCACTTTTTAAATGTTGCTTGTTTTTAACTCAGGAAGAATTTTACTCATCACATCTCTGGAACTTAATTTGTAAAGCTGTGAGAGAGAGAGTTGAGCAAACGTTAGCTGCAGTTCAGCACCAAGCTCCTCCCTGACATCCTGTATCTGCCAAACTGCATAAGAGAAACACTGATTTTTAACGTGAACCTGCTTCATTCAGTGTGTTTGCCAGTTTTAATTAGCGGCTCTGTTTGTTTTGGACAGGGGGAGACCTCTGTGGATAATTCAGCTCCCAGTAAAAACCTCCTGAATGGTGAGCACTGAAGGAATTCAAAGTGGCAGAAGCTGACTACAAAGACGATGGTGAAGACCTGAACTCCAAATGTTTGGCAATATTGGCAACTATGTCAACAAATCATATAATAACACTCATATACTCAATATAATTTTACATTTATGACATTAAATGGAAACATAGAAAGACAGAAACCTGAGAACATAGGACCACTGGGAACATAGGACCATGGGCACAAAGAACCCTGGGAACACAGATACACTCCAGAGCTGAGATACAGGGTCAATGTCTTTCCCCATATTTTGTGACATCCATGTACACAGCATACAACCCAAACTGCACGCACAAAGCATGAATGTAGAGCTGGAGCTCTGGCATACAATCTTTCAGAATGATGTACAGAGTATATACGGCTAATAGATTCCAATAACGCCTCAGACTTCTAGTATAGAGGGAGGTCAAGTGTACGGCTAGTGCTGCTCTCCAGCAGAGCTTGTTCCATTAACCCATAGCAGAGTGCAGGCAGTTAAGGAGACAATAGACCCTGCAGCCCAGCACATGGGAAACTCAATACCACCAGGGAGAGCAGGGAGAAACAAAGCCAAGCATCGATCCAGCAGGAGGCCCAAGACGGAGCTTTACTCCCACCTGCACTTGTCACAGTGATGGTGTCAGCAGCAGTCTCCTGTGTTGTTTTGGGTACATGGACCACGGGAGACAGTTTCAGCTGCTGAAACCACTACTAAAGGTAGATTTTGTTGATATATGCATTGTCTCATCATGATGGTCCCTTAAAAATTGCAAAATATCTTTTTTGATAAGTCAAACACGTTAAGAGGTTTGCCGAATAAGGAAACGAATAAGATATGATCTTCTTCTTTTCCTTCCGGCTGTTCCCCTCAGGGGTCGCCACAGCGAATCATCTTCATCCATCTCGCCCTATCCTCTGTATTCTCTCCCCTCACACCAACTACCTTCATGTCCTCCTTCACTACATCCATAAACCTCCTCTTCGGTCTTCCTCTAGGCCTCCTGCCTCCAGGAGACCATCCTGCCTCCAGCTCTAACCTCAGCATCCTTCCATCAATATATTCACTGTCCCTCCTCTGAACATGTCCAAACCAGCCTGGCCTCTCTAACTTTATCTCCAGAACATCTTACATGAGCTGTCCCTCTAATGTGCTCATTCCTGATCCTATCCATCCTGGTCACACCCAAAGAAAACGTCAACATCTTCAGCTCTGCTCCCTCCAGCTCTTCCTCCTGTCTAAACAAATAAGATATAAAATATCAGAAAATGGTGAATAAATAAATAAATAAACGATCAGTTAGTGCTATCAAATGACTTGTTTTTCAGCTAACAGAGTTGTTAAATTGAGACAAATGTCGATCTTTTCATTAGGAAACTGAAACCAGAAATGGTTTTGCTATGTCACTGTTGCCTTGTCGCATTCTTTCCATAACCATAACCCATGGGAGTGTGGAAAACAAATGAAGTCACACTGAACATTTCAACAGATATGCTCTGAATGTTTCTGCATGTGCACATGTATATGAAAAACCTTTTCTGCCCGTAACAGAAAAGTGTTATTCAAGCATCATTACACCTTTCTCCAACCACACATCTGTTGCCTATTAATAGTATATAAATGTAATTTCGAGAAGCCAGTCTGGCATGGCAGGTGATGTAAAGCTACTGTTCAAGATTCAAATAAAACACTGAAACATGCTCACTTATTCATCTCATCTTGGAGGTTTCTATCCACTATCTGCTCCTAAAGTCATGCACCTGAACTGTTATGTAGCTTCTGCTGAGGAGCAAAACAGCATGAATCCTACAAACGCCCTTATAAAATACAAATACTGGCTTTCCATTTTTTTCTTTTCAATTAGAGGATTTTGCTCCTCTACTGGGGGAGAAAACCCTGCTGGATCAACCTGTTTTCAGACACAAAGAACACCTGATAGCAACACAGCACGTCCTGTGCCCTGTTCCGGGAAAGACACAGAAGCCTAATTGTTTTCTTATATTTGTCATATAACAGCATGTGTGCATATCTCAGTCCAATGACAGTCCTATTATGTTAGGTCATACTCAATCACACCAAAATCAGCGTCCTCTGAGGCAAGGGCACAGTGATGGAATGTGATGGACGAGATGAGAAATAGCAAGTGACACCAAGATCTATTTTGTGAGCGTACAGAAACTGGATGTGAGCAAGAACACAGTGAGCATGCTCTGTCAGTGAACACTGTGTCCATGCACTCTGTGTTTACCAAGCGGTGTTTACCAAATGCAGTTACTTTAAGTCTAACAATACAAAATCTTTCCAGGGAATATCCTTCTTGTCATGCCTTTAGTGAGTGAACAATGCTGCAGCACTGAACAGCAACCACGGGGAGTTTATCGGAGTTACTGAAAGTGAACTGAGAACACCCTCCGAATCTCTGGAACGCCGCAGCTTTTTGAACGGGGGGAAGCGGATTGTTTAAACTCGCTCTGTATTTCAAACAGGCAGGCACAATGCTGCCTTTTCTTGACATTCCATTAAAGAGGCTGGTTGCAGCTTCCACACAGAGGGGAACTGGGCAGGGCTGCAAGAGGAGAGCAGGAAAGGGGGAGGAGGAGGACGATGGAGACAGGGAGTTGGCTTGAGTCATACTGCCATCTAGTGTCAGTTTGGACATCAACAGGGGTTATGGGGCTGACCACGCACACAAAAAGAGTGTAATTATTAGTCCTTTGGGGCCAATCATTATATTCTGTATGTATTTGCAGGATGCAGCCTGAGCAGCCACTGCACAGACACTACTGCTGTTCAGCTAAAGGCCAGGCCATCCAGATTTGGGCAAAACATGCAAGATTCTAATTGCAAGATTCAAGCCTAGTTCACAGCCTCTCCCACATGCACATGGAATACCAACCGCCCTCACACAGACAGCTCAGCCCCTGCAGGTTAAGCCTAATAGATTGTAGAACTAATTCATCCCTGGTTCAATTTAACTGCTAAAGCAATATATGAGCTCACAGGAAGCCACGGGCTATGTGCAGTGCACTTCATAGAGAGAAATGTTTGCATCTGTTGCCTGTGGTGGAGACTTGTGGTGAGTTAAAGTAGGTCATGTCATGTCTGGGATACTATTGGGATGTAATGGAATTCATTGTGGTATATGCGCTGCAGTATATTTGTTACATTTGGAATATAGTACAGCACTGTAGGCAGAGATACAAAAGGACAGAACACAGAATATAGTTAACTTGATAAACTGATTAATATTAATCAAGTAATTTTAGTAAATATTGGAGTGCTGTCTACCACAAATCAAAATTTTACCTTGACCAACACCTTGCTTTATTACGAGGTATATCAATGAAAGCTTTTCCTGTAGCACCAACATCAAAAATATATGTTAACACAAAAAAAAAATTCAGTATATTTTGATTTATTGATAACATTCATGGCTCCCTGAGGATGAACCCACTCACAATTTGCTCTGTTCCACATTTAGGTCGACTGTACAAATTCAGTATAGTTTGATTTATTGATTGATTTATTTATTTATTTATTGATAACATTATTGATAACATTCATGGCTTCCTGAGGATGAACCCACTGACGATTTGTTCGGTTCCACATTTAGGTTGACTGTGAAGTTGGGGTTTCTCAAAATCCAGTGGTTTTCAAATATGTCTGCACGCATCATTGGGAGGAAAGGTTTGCAGTGAAACCGTTGCTGAATGGACCTGAAGAGACATTTTGACTTTCTAACTAGTAACAACACTTAATATTGCATAGTAGGCAACGCCAACGCATGCTGTAGAACAGGTCCATGAAAATTATTCACATGGTGACAGTGAAGAAGCAAGAGCAATCCGATGCTGGCAGGGCTACCTAGATCTGAGAATAAGGGTAGGGCTGAAAATATATGATTCAATGTAAAAGTCTGTCTCTTGATACTTACTCACCCTGTCTGTAGATACATATTGTTTTCCTATTTCATTCTGTTTTCTTTCTACTGTTTTCTATTTAATTTGCAAAAGTACCTTTGGCCATGGGGTACAATCAAGATCTTTTCAAATGGTGTTTGTTGACCCTAAACGCAGCATGGCAACAAGCAAGCAGCAGCCACTGGCTTATACCGGTACTGCTGTCAGGATACCAAGTTGCCTCACACAAGGACCAGAGTTAAAGGCCATTATGTGAACTACTGCACTGGCTAATCTGCGATCCTGCATGTGTGCATTTGCACATCGTCACCATGGACCTTACACTTCAATAGATGACATCAGTTGAAAATTGTACAGTGTCAATTAGTCATTTCACTGCAGTAGGTCAGAAACCCCTGTAGGTTGTTTTCCTGTGCATTCGCAGGGTTGTGCACCATGATTTCATCCCCCAATCAGCCATACAGGGTTATTTTCACTAACATTGGTACTCGCTCAATCTGGTGAAGAGGTTCAAACTTTGACACAGTGGAGGAGGTCCAGACTGCAGATGGTGCTTTGCAAAGGTTACCTAACACAACTTCCAGGGATTGATTCACGTGTGGCAGAAGTGATGGGAGCAGTGTGTCGCTGCACAGGGCGACTACTTTAGAGAGGATAGCAGCCAAATGTGAATCAGATACAGTGTAGGGGTTAACAGAGCAGTCACATGCAGCTTGTACATCAGGCTTTGGATACACACACATTGTACATCAGCAGGGGCAGTGCATTGTTGGTTTGGGTTAATTCATGTAATTTGTTGACAACATTTTCTTTTTGCCTTTTTAAAATTATTTATATGAATACTCCAATAGCGGGACACTTCTTAAGATCATTTTGTCATCACAGAGTAGACTTTACCGAAAATGCTAGCAAAGACCTAGTGAACAATATAGTGACAATCAAAGCAATCCTGTTCAAATGTATCAGTCCAGAAAGCATCCCCTGTACAGATGATCTCCTCTCTGAATCACCTGGACTATGACCAATAAGTCACTATCTGAAGTGCTTCTGGAAGGCCTTATAATGCAGGCTGTGACATATTTGGTCTAGCACACCTAAAGCAAGATTCAGAGGCGCTGCTGAACAAAACTGTTTACCCAGGAATTCCAAAACCTTGACTGAGAACTGACTAATCAGAAAACATTCCCGTATATGGTGTAGGAAAGTTCATACATCCCGTTCTGCATTTCCAGCACAAATTGCCCATTATCAGTCTCCATTTATGGATTTCTTTCTTAACATATTCACCACATTATTCGGAGTAAATGTGCAGCCATTCCTCCTGTCCAAAGGGATAACCCTGCTAACCTTAGACAAATTTAGTCTGAATTTCACTGGAGGGTTTAAATGTCCCGTGATGATTTAAATTCTTCTCCGGCTCGACTGGATCTTTTTGCCGTGAAAATGCTCCAATTTCATCATTTTGTATATTGCTGCGATACATCAGCATCTTCAGCTAATTCCACGCTGCTATACGGCACACAGCCTTTATCAGCCCTTTGTGCCTGTCCAGCCTCATTGCTCTGAAATAGATCATAGCAGTTCAGCCACACACTGATCCACAGCTGAGGCAATACACACACACACGCGCAGACACACATCACCATCAGTCTTTTTGACTGGAGGGCCTGTGTTTTTCTGAGGTCATGGAAGATCAATGTTGACTCCATGGCGTAATCATCTGAGGAATAAGATTAGCATATCTTAGCGCCGATTGAGTTGTCTCACTGTCTGCAGAGGGGAGGGGTGATTAAGGATTGATTGTCCTAGCAGGAGCAGTTGTGAAATTCAGTAGACAAGGATGGAGAATAGAGGAAAAGAGACCAGAAAGACAAAGAGGGGAAACAGCAAATTGTTTTCTTCTCTAAATTCCAATGAAAAACTATTCTTACTCATAATTATGTACAGCTTGCAATTTTTGATAACTTAATCATTTTGTTAATAATCATAATTCTGGTTTATTTTGACAGTTTCAGCCATTAATAATGAGCATTGCTGGTGATTGCTAAAACAAAGAAGAGTTGTAATTCCACACTTTACCTTCAGCTTGTCCTTCATATGAGCGATTGCTTGCATCTTTTTTCAGTGCTCAGTGACATGCAGAGATATTCAGTGGTGGAAGGTATTCTCACCTCCGGTTCTGTACTTTTACTTTACTGAAATATAACTGATAATTAAATACAGCCCTGCGGCGCCAATGGAAACTCTGGTTCCTAGATCTTGGTAATTAACTTGGCGAGTACAACGGGGCTCCTGCACCAATGTCTTCCCAATCTTTAATCTGTTCTTGAGAAACATCCTGAGAAAAGTCTGCTTTGGTCTATTAACCGTGTTCTCTTAAACTGCAGAATCGTTCGCACCTTTGTTTTTGAAACGACAAATCCCACCGGCTTCCTAAATTCAACATGAATAATAGCTGTTACCAGTTAGCACAGGTTAACATCCTGCCCAGCCCCTTGAAAGGACATGAGACTGCAGGGCTGTTTAAAGAACAGAATGATGCCCAATGTTCTTGTTCCAGTGGTAGAGGCCTATGTTGATAATAAGTACAAAGAGTCACATAATAAACCAGAATCATCCTTGAATTCAGTAATAGCAGGACAAAACATGTCCTGTATGGACTGCAGTATGGACTGCATACAGTAAATACAGCTGTTCAGTCATGGATGCTACCTGTCAGTCCTACATCAGGGTGTAGATGCTCCTCCCTTTCCTGTACACACTTTGAGCTTTGGTGTAAACAACAAATTGTAAATTCTCTCCAAACGTGTTCCACTGCTCATTCTTTACTGTCTGGCTGTTTGTTCATAAATATTCAGAAACAAATTCCAACCTCTGACTTTAACTGTCACAGGGGACAGCAGAGGGCTTATCCACGTCCCGTGCTGGGTGTTGTCAGAGAATATAAAGAGCCCATTACTGTGTCTGTTTGAGTAGCTGTGAATAACATTACAAAGTCCTCTATGCCACCTCTGAGTACGTTTTGTGGCTCTCCGGTGGGGTAAAGGTTATATCCCATTCATTTATTGCGGCCATTACCTGCGTATTCACACCTGCTCTCTCCAGATGCCGTTACATTTGGCTCGGATCATCAGAGTGTGACTGACAGATGCCAGGAGTGATTAGATCCAGCGGATTAAGGTGGATGCTCGCTGCCTGAAATACACCTCTGCAGCTCTCAGATGTCAGCCATGAAATGAGACAGACACTCCAAATGAGTGAACAGCTCAGGCTAATATCCCATTACAAATGCTGTTTACTCCGGGTGTCTGGATTTAGCCGGGCTGCCCATGAGTGTGTCTGGCCAGGCTTGTGTGTTGGAAGGAAGAAGCACTGCCAGAAACATTTCCCTTGAAACCTAAAGAGACATTCCCGACTCTAGACACAGAATGCTCTATATCTCATCCAGCCAATTCGCTGTCAGTCATGTCTGAAATCTTCCCCCTAACGTGGACTGAGAGGCAGTCACAGAGTGGCGCCTCCTATTGCCGGGGAGTGGCAAACTGCCACAGAGGCTCTCCTCGCAGCCAAAAAACAGCAGATAACATTAATTAGCGAGTCCTTTGTCCTTGTGTTTTTGGATGGCTTTCTCTCCTCCGCGGATGAAAGTGAAAAACTCTCCAACTGAGTTTATCATGAAGAGAATATCACATTTTTGGGTGTCAACGCGATGTCAGCAGTGAATACTCCCCACCCAAAAATGGTTTTCACGTCCACTGACGCCCCTGTGACAGCACCACCTCCATGCAGCACCTAAACACTAAGGCTCTCCCCCTGCATCACCATGTTCCAACATTCATTATAATAGTATATGATTGTGAAGTAATTACAGAGTAGCTTCAAAACAGGACACCGTCGCCATTATAAAATCTGTCTCCCTGCTGGCAGTTGACAATCACACGAGTAAAATCAACATTTTAATAATTTTAAACACTGTATTTACTGTTTGAGTTGACAAACAATGCTCTGCTCAGTTTCAAACGGCTTTAACAGAAAATTAACTCTTTAAATGCTGCGAGATACCTGCTGGTACATCCTCGAGACGGTATGCCCCCAGACTGGATGCACCAACTGGCAACAGATTCAATATTCAAAGGCTTCTGCTGTTGTGTTTGGGAGCAAACAATGTAACAATAACGGTTTTGCCAGAAAAAGAGGTCATGTAATTATTAAAATAAGAAATACAATGCTCTCGGGAGTGTTCATTGACAAGATATGATATTTTTTTTTTTTTTTTTGCACTAAAGGAAAACTCATGAAAAACAACCCACTAAGTGCAGGCAACTACTGCAACCTCAATAAGTTAGAAGATGTAACTTTTATGCCAATGTCAAGTATGTTTTTGCCAATACTACAAACCAAAACAGCGGTTCTGGTGAGAGCACTGTTGAGAGCAACTCTAATGTAAGAGGCTTGTCATGGCTCAAGTGTCCAAATTATGGATTATTGTGTTCAAGGGCCTTATGTAGGCCAATAACACTCCTGATCAACTCTTGGCTGTAGCTGTGCATGCACCAGCACCGCTATCATTAAGCTCCCAGTGAGATGGGTTTTCCACAAGCATATTCAATCCTTTTTATTGGGGTTAGTGCACGCTGTCATGATGGTAAGTATCAGTGGTAATTATCAGTACTCTGAGTATTGCATGACAGGATTCTCATCTTCAACTTAAGCAGCAGCCCAGTGGTTTCTGATAATGATGATAATGATGCGACTAACCTTAAAGTTCAGGAGTAAACGGTGATCGCTGTGTCTTTGTTGTGTTTTCAGACCTGCACCGCCGGCACTCAGGAGACACTGCTCCTGACGTGTCCTGGTAGAGGGAGGATGTTGTCTGTCAGGGTCTAGCCTGTGTGTCTGCTGTTTGTTGTCTCTGCTGCTGTTATTCTTGGTGCAGCGGTGTGATAAGGGCTGCTGGGAGCTGATCTACACCTTGCCTCTGTGTTCAGGCTGTTTGTTTTTGATTGTGAGTCAGACCCACTGCAAGGACAAGACAAATGCACAGCTCTGACCTCTCTGACCTCTCAGATCACTGCTTTTTGTCCACCTTCTCAATCCCCCCCCGTGCTATGTTCTATGAAACTCAAAATGATCTTCTTTAAAAATGTTATTGTGATGTGTTTTGAGGAAGGGGTTTCTCTTTTCCTTCAGCGTGTCACAAAGCTTTGAGGTGCATGTAAAATGTAAACTAGATGACCGTCCTCCAGCTAGGTGATGTCCCACCTTTGGAAACCTAGTGTATCTACTATGATATGTATGGCCAAAGCATGTCAGTTTGTCATTGGCTGCAAGAACCTGACAGGTACCCAACAGGTGTTGAAGGATCAGAGCTTGTCAAGATGATTTTCTGGGTCCAGGTGGCCGGTACACTGACTCCAGATGACTGTTGCATGACTGCAAACCATGCTCCGAACCAGCATGTGGAGTAAAAGGCTCTGGATCCCAAGCTACTAAAGACAGCCCCTGCTACTGCATGAACATTTCAAGCACATGCATTGACAAAAAACCAAGACGTGACCTGTTTCCAAGCCACGCCAAACGAATCTGGGACTTTGAAAGGGAGCAGTTAAACATTACAAGTCTTTCTTCCAAATGTAACACGATCAGAACTCATCAGAACTTCTTAATGAATGTGGCCGCATGATAGAGTTTAAAAATGAATGGTAGAGCAGTCGCTGAAGGTAGGGACATGAATGACATACACATATACATCAAAGATTTGTTCAAGTCTGAAGATGGTGTTTGACGCACTTCCAGAACGTAACATCCCGGGTGTTTTCAAAGCATGGCAGGAGCACTGGAAACGAGGCACGAGGCGTCTACTTCAAAGCAGAGGGTGGCCAAATTTAAATGGCAAATGGACTGTACTGATGCACAACGATGGCAGCCGCTCATCAGAAAAGAAACTACCACTCAGACTCATACACTGATGGAACAGGCATCGGGAGCAATTTGGGGTTCGGTTGGCTGCCGCTACAGGTACGGTTTTTGTTTTTTTATGGGAGCAGTCTAAAATGTTCTTCTCTTGCACAGTCTACTACCAGAGCTCCATCCAGTGTCTCACCAGACACCACATTTAAAGACTCCATATACTGTGAAACACAGAGGGATTTACCCGGAGGTTTGATAAGCACTGTGTGAACTTGGACCGTAGATGATATCCTTTATCTGTAAAAGGCTTCCACTGTTTTAATCTCTATGGTCGGTTCCACTTTGCTCTGTGTTTAATGTATCTGTCCATATAAAATAAACCATAAATAAATAAACAGAAGAGGCAGGAGGTCAGACTGAGTGTTTCAGACAGAGGGTGAACAGAGGTGCTGCAGAAACGTCCTGTTTGAGAAAAGTGTTCTCTTTGAATATTAAAGTGTGTAAACAGTAAAGTGTGTGTTTTCGTAGACCCCCAAATAAAACTATGAAGATAAAAAGAATACTTCTTGTCACAGAGATTAAATATGAAATCTCTGGTGATGATTGCAGACTGAGATAGTGCTGACAGACGCCCTCTTCTTTAACATTTAATATCTGTTTATCTGTGGTTATTCCCTTCATGTTCTCTCACATCTGCTTTTCATCTTATTTGATGAACAATAAAATATGTCAGATGTTTTTTTTCTTTTGAATTCACAGCAATTGATATTTCTTTGGCACTGCATGTATACATGGCCCGTCAAAAGGTCTGGACTGGTCGCTTTGTTCAGGAACAGGAAGGTCCAGACTCTAGACCCTCCTGTTCCTGAACAAGGAGCTAGCATTGTGGAACTACCTTGCGGTGCCATTAGTGGAGTCCGTACAATCCCTGGGTATTGCCAAAGTCCCACTTGATAATACCTCACCTCATGTCACAGCTCCTACCAGCTCCAAGTGCTCAATCTATGCCTGGTGTTTTTGTCAAGATCTGAGTTGTAGTCAAGCTGGTTTTGTGTCCTGTCTTGTGATTTCCTGTTTTATTTTGAAAGATCTAACTTCCCTCTCGTTTCAGGTGGCTTGCCCTTCCTCTCGTGTTTCCCGCCTGTCTGATTGTCTTCCCCGCCCTGATTGTTTCCACCTGTTCCCCATTTCCTCTTGTGTATAAAAGTCTGCGTCTCCGCCTGGCTCATGCCAGTTCCTTGTGTCATGTTAGTACCGAGAACCAGCGCTCTTGCCTGTCTAGTACCTTGCTCCTGTTCCAGTTTCCCTGGAGGTTTGTTTGTCACTTTGTTTTCCTGATTTTCCTTATCCTTGTAAAGAGTGAATTTTTTTTTTTTTTTTTTTGTTTGGCTCACGCCCTTTTTTTAATACTTTGTGCTTTTTCCTCTGGATGAGTAATTTTTTTTTTTTTTTTTGTTGGACTTTGAAATAAACGTGTTGAACTTTATTTTGTGTGTTGAGTCGTGCAATTGGGTTCTTGAACACCCCCTGTCAGTTTTGGCTGCCACATGCTAACTGCCCTGCATTCCTGTCACCTGACTTCATTCCCACAGGCTCACCTGTTTCACATTTCCTTCATCAGCATTGTAGTAAATACTTTCACCCTTTCCAAGTCAGATCAGCAAGTGTTCTTACACCTCAGCCGTCCACCCGTTTGTTCTGCCTGCCCGACTTTGCCTCCTCGATCCCCAGCTTGATTTTCAGATCTTTGATCCCCACCTCGACCCCTTGAAGTCTGCCTCATTTAGCCTGCTTGCCTGCTTTTCTTGTGTTTAAATGTGACATTCATCTTAACCTGCCTGCCAACAAGTCATTTTTATTTAAAAAAAAAAAAAAAAAAAAAAAATCAAGAATCTTGTACCCAAAGATGCTACTTGCTGTATTGTTTGTTGAAAGGACACTATATATATAATACGTGTTCATCCCGTCCTACAACACTTTCTGACTTCTCTGTTTGCAGCTCTCAACCTTAAACCCACTGGTTCTGAAAATGAAATCTTAAAAATCTGGTTGTGAATATACGCCTTTGTTTCAATTTAGTGCTGGTTTTGATCTGCTGGGATTGCTGATTATAATAACAATAGAGAATATAGTCATCTACATCCTTTAATGGCTGATGAGTGTACAGAATCATCAAAATGCAGCTGCTTCTACTAAATGTTGGGATAAAACACAAATACACATGTCAAACAGTGTTTCCAGTACATAGATTGTTTGGAGGTGCAGATGTGAATGTTTTGAACGAGCTGTAGATCAGCAGAAGAAATCAAAATGAGGAAATACTGAGACCATGCAGGTAGCCACCTTTCACAGAGTAGCTACATTGTGGAGTGGAGTTCTCCATCTTTGACTTACGCAAGGAGGTGAGACGTTATAAATGGAAAAACTGCGAAATAAAAGCCACAGATCCATACATTGAGACGTTTAAGCCACACCATGTCTCATTCCTCTCTGCAGTAGTGTTCTTTAACCCAAGCCTTACACTGTTTGCCAATCATTTGGGCTGTGCAACAGTCAATAATGGGTGAATCAGACGCTGAAGCGGAGGGGTGGGAAAGGCTGACAGCATGGCAATGTCGCTCCGTTTTAGCCTTTAGATCAGCCAGCATGTAACACAAAGTGACAGGCAAAGCCGACTCCAAAAATCAAAGCCTCCTTTAGCTTCCACATTCTGCGAATGGAACTATTTGAGTGGCTTAGAAAAACTTCAAAGCCGGGGAGAAGGGGACTTTTTTAATTTCAGATAAGGCCCCGGAGCTGAATGTGAACTGCTGGAATTGTGGAAGTTCACATCTTAATCGACGTGACCAGCTGAATTGAGGAGCGAGGAACTCATCTTCCGAGTCCTGTTTTTCTTTCTCCCTGCTTTTTTTTTCCTCTTTCTTTTTCAAATTTGTATAATCGAAAGATGTTTCCCAACCTCAGTGGGTAGAGAGAGACCGAGAGAGCGAGTGTGTATTGATTTAAAACAAGCTTTAGTTAGTGCACAATACATTTACTTTGTTAAGCTGCAGTAGTATCATCAGCTCCATTGATTTCAGTGTGATGCTGTTGTCATTATCAAGCCCAGATAATCTCTCCTAAGTCGGCCTTTCCTGCATGAGCAGTGAAGTCAGTGGCTTTCAATGTATTAGGCTATTGACTTGAGCTCTTTCTGCAGCCTTTGTGTGTGTGTGTGTGTGTGTGTGTGTGTGTGTTCCAGCATGTTCTAACCCTACTTATTTATGTGTCAGACCTTTTGGAACAAAGGCCTCAGTCGAACAAACACACACTGTCGCAGTGTCACGTCTAAAAGAGCCCGGTGAGGCGGGAGCAACCGCACTACCACACACACAGTGGGCTGACACGGTCTGATTGTCAGCATCTGCCCTGTTTTGACACGTTTTCTTGGTGAAATAGGAGGAAATAGTTAACTCTGTATGACCGGACAGTGGCGGTAAACTGTGCAGCGGCTTAGAGCGAAGGCCGCAAACTAAAATTGTGTAGTTCCGGATGATTTAGTTTTGTAATTTTTCCAAAAAACAGGGACAAAAACATTTCTTAATCTCTTTAAATCTGCAACATTCTGCTAAAAGCACATGGTTTGAGCCATAAATGTGTCAACAAAGTAAATAAGAACAAATATTTATTCTATATGTACGTCGCTTTGGATAAAAGCGTCTGCTGGAAAGTGTACAATTGTAAATAATGTACATGAAAAATGCTGTCCATGACATATTTGCTGATAGTTTGTAGCTAATTTGCAGTATAACTATTTCAGATAACAAATTAATTTTTGGTCCAGTATTAAACAGGTGACTATGTCGGACACGGGGCAGTTGTGCCAGCCATTGTAACTGTAGCAACATCATACAACCTATTTCCTTTTTAATGTGTCTAACGTGTGAATCCTTAATAAAACAACAACTCCAGGGATTACAGTGAAACGTCATATAGACATTCATGGTCCCCATTGGCTGTTTTCATGCTCCCTCAGGATGAACTGTAATAACTTAAGTGATCACCCACCATCAACAGTTCCAGTACTGCAATTAATAACTAAATACCTGCATAACTAATGACCTTCCCTTCAGCCTCAGCTGTACTTTCTATAAAACTGCAAACTGCAATAACACTCAGAGGAATAAAAACAAGCTTCTTTCTCTTTGCTTTGAAAATCTACATGTCAATCTCTGTGTCTGGGCTAAATCACCTAAAAGCAGAGTCGCTCCTCTGCCAGGGACACTGCAGTGAAGGTTGTTAGCATGAAGAGAGCACAGACACAACTGTGCACGCTCATATTCACGCATCTGCTGGTATAAGCACAGCGCAGGAAAGAGCACAGGCGGTGAGTTACAGGATATGGTGTATTAGCAGAAGATGGAGAAAAAACAAATAATGTGAGCATATGAGTTGGATTATTATAAATGTGAAGAGGAGCTGTGAGGCAGACGTGCAGACAATTTAACCATCTTTCGCTGAAAAGCAACAAACAATCAATTTCCTCTCTCAGACTAATTTCATTGGACTCCAGTGATTATGGGCCAAGGATTTTGCTAATTTCCTTTGTGAGAAAACAGCCCTTTGCTCCTTAAACAAGCTAATGGCATGGGCAGGCAGCCATACACAGGCATTAGGCAGAGTGCTGCTAACAATGGCTAAACATTTCTCCATTGTTCAGGCTGGAGTGAAAGGTGGAGGGCTGTTTGCTCACGTCTGCACGGCTCAGCCACAGATCCGGCGGAAACCGTCATTTTAGTCCACGTCCATCAGAGATGTTCGTAACGGGAATCCTCATGCGCCTCTCCCCTTCTCCTTCCACAAAACACAAAACTGGTAAACTACCAATGATTATTTCATGACATCACCAGTTTCAGCTGTTGTATATCTATTGTAGGTGATAATGCAACTGCACGGTGCTACTGCCACTTCCCTTCAGGTGCTAACTGCATTCACTTAGAGATGCTCTGCAGCAGCAGACCCCTACCATCCATCACACACACCCCACCATGTTTGGAGGTGCTGTGAACGTCAGCTCACGTGAAGTTGAGTTGGGATTTGCATCATGATTTCTATGGCAACATATCACCACCACTGTTGTACGATGAACAATACATTGTTACTGTTTTGTTGATGTGTGTGAAAGCATCTTGGCGGAGGGATGCGATGCCCGTGTTGTCTCATGAGAAGGTGCTGCTGAGACAGAGGACGATCGCTCCAGTATTTTCTTTGGTGAGCTTCAGTCTCATCTGTAAACCGCCTCTGCAAGATGACAATTAATCAGATCAAATCAGTCAGTGCATCAGTCAGTTATTGTGAGTTTTGTACAGCTTTTACACTTTAAATTCAAATGAAACAGCACTTTGAGTCCTGTAACGGGCCTGTAATGGGCTAGTGATAGAAGCATTAGTGAGAAGCAACAGTGAGAGTTCCAGTGATTTCAGAGCTGGATGATGGACCCAGAGGACTCATTCTGGTGTTTTCCACCTCGTCGGAGCTTGAAGTGATGAACACCTGAGGACAAATCAACCTAGCATACTGCTGCTAGCTAGCCAGCTAATGACTCTTAGCCCTGTGCTGCTAACAGCTGAACACTGATTGACGGCTCATAGAGAGAGAGAACATGCTCAGACTGAATCTTGTTAAAAAGACATTTTTCATTAAATCTTGATAATCCAGCTTCAGCGTAATTCATCTCAGGTGCCTTTGGTTACAGTTGACTGTATCTGGTAGTGTGATTACAACATTAGACTCATGGGACAGTGAGAGTAAACAACATCAGAGTTTGGTTAACTAAGGTGAATGAAAACTGGTGATGGAGTGCTCATGAGACCAACGTGAAGGATGTTTTTTTTATTCCAAATCAAATCTAGTTTGGGGCGTATCTGAAGCAGCATTACCCCCAAAATACAAACTGTTTTCCTGCGCGGAGTTTTCTGGGTTTGCTGCCGTGTTCTGCCTCGCCTGCAGCTGCTTAGCTTGTTTCATTATGTCAAAGTGTAGCAAAACAACCCTGTAGCAATCATAATCCTGTAGTCTGTGGCAGTCTTTGGAAAACTCCAAAGAAAATTCCATTCCTTTGCTTTCAAAGACAGGTTTTCACACTTCAGAGATGGCTGACTTAGTAGCTGCAGGCGAGCGCCGGGAACCCACACAGCATCCACACTACAGAGGAGAAATAATGCAGTCCTCTGGACAGACGGCAAAAATATTTGCTTTGGAGCTGCAGCAGGAGACACAGGGGGAAGTTCTTTAACCTTGATGTAATCGCCTGGAGTGACAGAGCTTCTCACATGTCTCTAAAGTGAATTGTGGATTAGTCTGCATTGGGATGTGTGCGGAAGCTGTTTTCCAAAGGCTGTATAATTGTCAGAAATATACGCTGCTCTGAGATTCTGCCTCTGCGGTCAAGTATTCAGCAGGACTTAAGCTCTGCAGACTGAGGCTTGTCACTGAACTGCTTACTGTCAATATCTGAGATTCAGAGTTATGAAAGAGACAAACACATATGCACATGATTGCTTGTACTTTGTGCAGAGCCTCCCACTGGCTTTCACAAGTGTAATTATAATTGAACTTACAGTGCACACACATATGCACACATACACAGATATACCACCCTCCGCTCGTACTTCTCTGCCTCTTAATCCCCCTCACACACTGTGAAGCTCAGCAGACTGCCTCGCCTCGCTCGCCCTCATCTTTTCTGCGGTGCAGTTGATGTTCAGTGTGCATATTGATCACTTTTCTGTGATTGAGGCCTCTGCCCCTCGCCTCCTTATGGATCAACAGGTCGACAGGTGCAGACAATGCTTCTGTTGATACTGTACGGGATGGTGGGGCTGCCGCTGTGGCGTGTGTCCCCCGCATCCTCTTGTGGATACGGATAAACACTGGTTCTGAGGCGGTGCTCACGCACAGATTAGCGTTCAGCACAACGCTGCTGCCGGCTGAGTGCATCTCGCTCAACCTGTCATCAAACAAATTCTCTGCTGAAGGTAAGAAATCAAGTTGTCACAACAAAATGCCTGCATGTCACCTCTCTAAAGGAAAAATGTTTTTGATTCAAAAGCATGATTTATTACCAAGTCATGCCACTATGGAAAAACAACCACTTATACTGCATTTTGGCTCACTAATGGCACTTTAATAGGCTGCAACTTTGCTTACAATAATAAGGAATCACAGACTGAGGTGCAGGTGTTTGTGTGAGTATGTGTGTTTTATCCTGCTGATCATTGTGATATTCATACATGTCCAACACAAACAGGCAAACAATAACAATAATAACCATGATAATAATACTAATAATCCTGGGAAGGTCTCCAGGCACAGGGTCAAGGAGAAGAACTTCAAAACTCCTGAGCTCCTCAACCTTCTCCTCATCAGAACACAAGCCGGGCTGTTTGACTGTAAAAACAGCAACACAGGAAGCGATTAGGTGTGATTTCCTCCCAGTACAGACAATCCTACAAAACATATCGCTTAATGCAGTGTGTTAGCCATTCAGAATACCCAAGACTGTTCCATATTGTATTCAGGCTAAACATCAAGGTTCTTACAGAATCTTTGTTTTTTGGCTCGTTCCAAACAGAACAAGTGTCTTCATCACTTTGAATAAAGCAGCATTGATGTATCGGCAGAAAAATACCAACAGACGACAACATGAGCCTCATTTACTCACAGCAAGTTCAAAACTGGACCCAGGTAGGATGGCACCCGTGTGGTTCCATCCCCAGAATAGCAAGTCATTATGACACATGATGAGTGTTTACATCGACGCACACCGCACACAGCTGTTGTTTAGAAATAGCTCAGACACATAACTCCCCCACAAAAAGCTAATTTACCGTCTTCCACTCTACAATTTGCTGAATTTGTTTAGCTACGAACTCAGACTTCGACATCTGATAATGAGCAGAACTTCTGCAGTTGTGCTTCCTTGTAAATGTTTATTTGATAAAGTCTTACACCTTGTCGTGTCAGATGTGAGTGTCGTCCCTGATCTCTCTCCAGTTGCTCAGTGACTCCCGCTCAATGACCTTTGACCTCCTCCCAGCGGATGCTGTGACTGGTTTCGGCCCCGGTGCTCACAGACTGATGATGCTGTCTGCTTCTTTCGTCCAACACATGCTGTTAAGTTCCTGCTACTGTTGTTTGTTAGTTTATCTCACTGTCTTGGTGCCTGCTGTCATGTTCACCCATCCCCCAATAACACAACAGTAATTCATAAGGGCCAATCAAATTCTCTACAAATGCGATGAGCTAATTTCCGTGGTAACCAGACACTTGCAGGAACCCGTGATATGCAGCTACAGACCTTAAGTTGCTTGTATTTGTACAACAAGAACATAAATGAGACAGTGCGGGTTTAAAAAGTCTACCTGCATCACTTTGCTATCAGTTTACACCTAACACTTTGAACATTATTTATTCTGTCATGTATTTGAGTGATAATAGACGCAGCCGGACTCATCATTCTCTTCTCGGAGCAGCAGATTGCCAGGCCGCGCCGTCAGCAGCTCTCAGTCTAATGGATCCCACCCACTGCTTTGCAGCCTCTCACTCTCCTGAAGGAACACTGCTGCTGGTCATGCAAAGCAGCCAGCGTGCAGCCTTTTCCAAATGTTTCAGTGGTCTTATGTCCAGTGGATGTGACCATCTGTCGGCATCGGCCCGCTGCCCTCTCCCAGGTCTCATTATGTCAGCGTGGCACTGAATATCAAACCAATGCCATGCCACCTGCTGGAGCAACTACTGAGCCATAGTATGCACCGGCACACACTGACACACAGGTACGCGTTTAAGCATGTGAAGCACACGCGCACACACACGCATTCACGCAAACGTGATTTAACTGTAAGGTCACTCAGTAGAGAAGCAAAGACAAACATGGCTTTTGTGGAGTAAACTGAAGTTAAACGGATAAGCGCAGTGGATCACCTCACTGTGTGAACACAGCTGAGGCAGGTCAGAGCGTGACTTTAAGGAGCAGACTAATGGCTTTAGTTAAAATCACATGCTGGGCAGTTATGGTTCTAGATCCCCATGTCATGTGATACACGAAACAAAGTAAACACATGGCTGAATGAAAGGTGATGGAAACATTAACGCAGTAATGTGTTTTGATAAAGGCATATTAATAATAGTAATGGCATTAATGTACAATGGATCTATAATGAGATAAAGCATTACATTATATAGTTATAGTTACAATCTTCATAAAACACGACTAATATGATGCTATAATATAAAGATGAAGCTGCTGTCAATCCACATTTTTCTTACTTAGATCATCTACCCTGTCCACTGTTCTCAGGCCCAAAGCCACTGGCCCTACTGAAGACGCAAATCTTGAAAAACACCAAATCACAAATACACAGTTTCATTTAAGGAAACAGACTCTGTGATTCAGTCAAACAGCTGGCCACTTGTAGTTTCCAGCAAACATAACAGACAAAGGAGGAAATGGTACATTTGTGGCATCCCAATTTATTGTGGCGTATTAATCCAGATTTAATCCCCTCATGACGAGTCCTACCGTGCTTTCTGAAACACGGGAGATAATCTGGAAGTGTGTGTGTGTGTGTGTGTGTGTGTGTGTTCCTCTGTGAGAACGGCTCTTTTTAGGTCCATTAACCTTCCTGACAGAAGTCTTACAGAACATTTATAGAAAGCCACAAAAGCATTCTCGTTAATAAAAGTTGTATCAAAACAAGGCTGTATATAGATATATGAGCAAGGATGCTCCTATGATAACAGCCCCCACTGTGTGCGTGGGGAAGTGATACTGCAGCTTCACAGAGAACTGCAAGGTCAATTAATTGCTTCTTATTCAGGCCATCGATTCCATAAAGTGGTTTGGCTGAAAAGGCAATTTCAGAAACCGATCCTGACAGTTAACTTTGGCTCAACCTTCGAGGCAATTTGGAACTGTTTAACATGCGTCAATAGGAAATATTTATCTTCATATGAATTAATTGCATGATGCAAGAAATCAATATTTGTGACTTATCTTCCGGCGGGGGGAAGTTGGTGCTGTTGGTGTGCTTTCAGAGCCAAAGAGATCACGCGAGCCGGAAGCTTCCTCGCTCACGTTCGCACATTCTCGACGGTCGCGCCGCATTTTACTCTTTAATGTCCCTTGCCTCTCCTGTTCAGTTTCCCTGTCTTTAAGAGCAGAGGTGAATCCCAGGAGTGATGAGACTGTTAAAGCCGGGCGAGCTCTGCAGCAGATCTTGCTTCATCTGTCCAACATCCCTCTGTCTTTATGCATCTATTATTATTCTGAGGCTGTTGCCCAGAACAGAGGACGGAGGAGGAAACTAGCGCCCTTAGGTTAGTTGTCTAATCAGTCTGACAAAGACAGAGGGAGCAGGGAGACCAAAGGAAGGCCTGTCTTAACTTACTCTCCTAGCAGTTTGGGAGGTCTAAGAGTGTGTCAGTGTGTTATGAATGATTTACTGAGCAGGGGCTGACTCAGTGGTCCGGGGCCTAAGGCAAACACAGGTGCGGAGCCACTTGTATCACATCTTTTCACCGGATGGCTGAACTGATCTACTGAAAAGGTTTTCTGTGATCTATCTAGTGTTTCATCTCTGAGAGGAGAAAAGAGGCGAAAGCGACTCAGGTAAGGCAGAACAATAAAGACAGCCTCTGCTCTCACATTCATCTCTGTGCTGCTGGGAAAGAAAGTGTCTGATTTAAGTAGAGCTGAGTTCTTTTTCACCATCATCACGAGCAGAAGACGCGCTGCCATCATCGCCATCAGTGCCAGCATTAGTGCATGAAGGAGCTCCTGTTGTGCCAGCAGCAGGTTGTTCCCCTGCAGCATGGAAGCAGTACCTCACTTTACTCATTTCTCTGCCCTGCTCAGACAAATGAATTTCAATTTTGTTATGGAAAAACTAAACTAAGACACTGATTACTTTGGACCTGTCGGCTACAGCTACACTGCAGCTAGAACAGTCAAGTCATCTAATATACATAGATATGTTGTTCGCTGAGTGATGATCACAGCGAGATGCAGTGCTAGATGTGCACCTACTTCAAAAACACCTTGGCAAAGCATGTCAGGTAAAACAGCTGGCGCACTTGTGGAGCGTTGCTGCCCGAGCAACCGGGAAATTAAAATATAATTAACGTCCCACGCTTCTACACACTTCTGCAGGCTTCAGCACAGGAAGGGAGAATTAAAGCAAAGCCCACATCTTGCTTGTTGCTGCCTGGGTCAAGTGTGACATTGATGAGCGGTTAGACCTCAGGCCTGGAGTATTTTTACTTCTGCGTGTGACTAAAAGTCGCAAGGAAAACGTGGGCGCAACACACCATAGGAAGCCGTTAGCATTGCTGGCGACATTTCTGGCGACATTTCTGGACCTTTCAATTAAGACAACAAAACATGCAGACCTTTAACAATTAATGTTTTTCATTTAAAACTGATGAATACAATGTAATTGACTCAGCATTCTCAGCTCTGCTGTCATGCTAGCATTAGCTTTTTCTGCTGTTCTGCTATTCATCACCCCTGCCTCTGCCTCATCCATCCCTGCTCGACTCAGGTTTGTTCCACTATCCTTTAGGCCCTTCTGTCATGCACTGCACTTGAACTCAACAAAATATAAAGATACTCACTCTTGGAATGGAAGTATTATTATTATTATTATTATTATTATTATTGTTGTTGTTGTTGTTGTTATTATTATATTTATTATATGTACCAAACTGCAGGTTTTATTCTAACTAATGAATCAGTTGATTTACAGACAAGAGACTTTCTGCAGATTCATTATAATAGTTAATAGTTGAAATATAGCCAGACATCCAATTTAGTGGAATCAATGATTCATCCTTATCTCTACCAACATAGGATTAAAAATATCTATCAATTGTAATTTTTAAAATTATATCACCTGTCAGTTGTCACTTGATGTTATTAATTTAGATGGACTGATAAATTTGCAGTGTGTGGTCAATGCACTAGTATCCACTGTAGGGACTGACATTCAACTACACAATCAAAACCCATGTATTCATGTATTCAGCGGCCCACTGTAGTAACAGGTGAATGCATGTCAGTGTGCATTTCAAGCATATGTGACAACAAAGGTCAGCAAGTTGATACATATTCAGACATGAATTTGGAATTTTTGCAAATCATATCCAAGATCAGGAATAAACTTTGCTTAACCACAGTGGAAACCACCACAGACCAGAAGTCTGAAAAGTGCTTGCACTCCAACAAATCTATCTTCACAAATACGTAGACAACTTCTTTCAGCAATGAAGGCAGCGGGGAAGAGTTGAGTGCTGCAGAAAAGAGCCAGAAAATGGACCTTGAGTTAAGATTGTTTGGTCACATCTGAACAAGCTCGATACAAAGGGCCCCATTTTAATCCCGCAAGCATGACAGCAAGTGCAGTGCGGTAGTTCCACGGTGCACTGTCAGGGTTTTTGAGTTGAGTTTCTTGTTTTGTGTTGAATTTCTTGTTTATTCCCTGTTTTATTTTGAAAAGTTGTTTCCCTTGTGTGTTTCTGTCTACTTGTTTCCTGACCCTGATCAGTCCATTGATTTCACCTGTGTCTCGTTTTGGTGCCCTCCCCTGTCTATTTAAGTTATGCCATTGCCTTTGTTCTCGGTCGCTGCATTGTTAAGTTAGACCTCATGTTTTTGCCATGCTTGTATCCATGATTCCACGAGCCTGCTCATAGAGATCTTGGTTTTCTAGTTCTTTTTTTTGGGATTTTGGAGTTATACTTACCACGCCTTGTTCTGACTGACTTCCTGGATTTTTGACCCTGCCTGCCTTGACCATCCGTAAGCCTAAACCTTTGAATAAACTGTTAAAAGATCTTTTTGCATCCCTGTCCCTGCCTGCGTCTGGGTCCTGCTCTCCCCTCGTAAACCAAGCCCTGACATGCACAGGCTGTCTCTAAGCAGTGTATGGACATCTCTCAGCACAGTGAAACAGAAAAAGGGAACCGTCCTTATAAAATCATATTATTGTTTGGTTGGTGCAGAGCAGCAGCAACACACGTTTTTAATGCTACAAACAACTGTAAAATGCAGGACTGCAGTAATGTGGCACAGACTGGTGTCATTTTTAATGATTTAATGAAGGTAAACACAGTGAACATTGGCGTGAAACATCATCACATGTGCTCTGACGTGGTGCTCCTCCAATCAGAACCCGCAGATCCATCATTCATCCTGCTGCCTTCAGATGGTTCCAGGGGGTTAATGAACTCAAGGAGAAACTCTTCATACGGTAAAGCAGCCGTGAACAACAGATACTGTAAGAATTGCTCATCACCACCATTGGATCCATGCAGACTGTATTTCGTCAGGGTTTTGAGTTGAGTTTCTTGTTTTGTTATTTCCTGTTTTATTTTGAAAAGTGTTTCCCCGTGTGTGTCTCTGTGTACTTGTTTCCTGTCCTTGACTAATTTATTGGTCTCACCTGTGTCTCGTTTTCCTGCCCTCCCCTGTCTATTTAAGTTGTCATTGCCTTTGTTCTGTGTTGGTTCATTTGCTGTGTTAGTGTCCATGTTCCTGCCTTGTTTCCATGTGCTTTCCTTGAAATCATTGTGAGTGGATTTCTGTTTTTTTTGGATTTGATTACCATGTCATGTTTGGACTGATTACCTGGATTTTGACCCTGCCTGCCTTGACCACTTGTAAGCCTAAGCCCTTGAATAAACTGTTAAACTATCTTTTGCATCTTGTCTCTGTCTGCATTTGGGTCCTCCATCTCTCCCCTTGACCAAGCCTTGACAGATTTAAAGTCACAGAGGTTGCATCTTCTACAGCATTTATAGAAACAAATAAACCAGTTTATAATAAACCATTCATCATCGTGACTGTAGCTTTTGGGCAGTGACACCATAGGCGACCATTTCACAGCCTGACAGTGCCAAAGGTAGGTTACTGACCTTAATTACAACTAAATCATATAAAGACACAACTAAAGTGAATGCTGTGCTGGACCACTGCACTGCTAATCAGGGCAGCACAGACATGAGTGTAATGACTTGCACCCAGTCTGATATACCGTATCTAATCTATCTAACCCTGCATATATCAGGGGTTAATAGGCTGACTATGAAATGCCCATTCTGCATTTGCATGCAGGCCTTTGTTTGGAGGTTATATGTGTTGGAGTACATGCAGCAAAGATTTAGTGACTTGAAACATTGCAAATTGAAGCATAACCCATAAGTGGGTTCGTTTTAACAAAATTAAAGATTTAAGTCATTAGACATTTTGTTTTTTTATTGAGCTTAATTTGGTTGTCAGTGGATGGATGAAACTGTCCAGGTTTGTTTTTAGCCTGGTGTTAAGAGGTACCTACCTCACTGCCCCCGACCCTGGCTACATCTTGGAAAAGATAAGATAAGAAAATTATAATCCAGGAAATCCTTTGTCAACTGGTCAACCCTTTATTTAAAGAGTAAAACAGGAATCCCACAGGGATTGATGCTAGGACCAGCACTGTTTGGTCTATACAAACACACCTTGGGGCTAGTCTACAGTTATACACAGATGATACTGTCTTATATTCTCATGGTGAAACAGCTGTTGCAGTTACACACCAGTTGTCAAAGACAATGGAAGAAACACTGTGTTGGCTTGAAAACCCGACATTAACTGAACTGGATCTTCAACTAAGTCTAAAGTCTTACATTTGATAAGCAATTTAAAAAAATTGTACAACTGTAAAAGTTAATTGGTGCACATTTAAACATTTTAATTATTGCTCTTCAGAGATTAGATGTGGCCAGAATCAACCCACACTCAGGCCTCAGTTCACAGGCAAGTTTACCAGTGATTGAGCAGCTGTATGATGTCCCGTGATGACCTCCGCATTGTATTTACAGCGTGTGTGATGGCTTTACAGTCAAGCTCTGATGGTTCGGCCGTGGAGACACATATTGTCAGAGCAGCAGTGCTGGTTGTGTGCGTGAGTAAGACCTGGTTAGTGGAGCAGCAGAACAACGCTTGGACACATCATCTTGTATTGAAGATAACAACATTTCAACTGTTTTGTTATTAATGAGGATGGGGTGCTGTAGCCATAGGGAAAAATAACTATTTCTGTAGTTTCCCTGAGATTAAGGTGAAGGTGGTTCAGCTCAGACCACTGGGTGGAGTGTGAAACAGTGTTGCAATAGTCCAGAACAGAACAGTCTGTGAGGAGAGCAGGTGTAACCGTGTAGTCAGAGTATCTGAGAGGAGTAGTGGTGGGTAAGGGGTTTCTGCAGTCATTGACGGTGTGGAGAGGAACAGGCTCAGCACATAACCCTGGGGTGCTCCTTGTGTTGGCGGTGATGTTGTTGAACCCACTAGTGTGTGTTTGCATCCAGTGTAATCCCACTCTAGGGGGCATGGAGTGGCGAAGCCCAATAAAACCTTCAGCCTTAACTTTACCTTCAAACAGACCAATACAGCAGCAACAAATATTAGATTTCAGCTCTGAGACCAAAGTTTACCTTCAAAACATAGTGGTATTTCCTGTTTGATACCCTGCAGAGACATCAGAGGCAGACAAATTTGACTGAAGGGCCACAGAGATCAGACTGTTCACACCTGGATGACCACGATACTGAGCAGCTCCCCTGACCTGCAGGTCCAACCTGAAATCAGCAGGCGTTTTATATATAAACTAAGCACATGTTTAAAAATCTGAACAAAACATCATTGGATTTGGTGACACAACAGTGTTAAATCTGGCTTGAATCCTCCGCTGCTGGTTGATGATAAATACATAAGTTTTCAGCTCCATACACCAGGGTAAATAAAAAATGTAAATGTCACAGCAGAATCCTGCCCAGGCATATAGCTGCCCATACATTTTACTTTATTCAAGCACTTACTGTTTTCATCCTGTTGCCTGGAGAATATTAATTTAGTAAAAGGAACACTTTTGCTAAAGGTCAGTTTAAACTGCAGCAACTTTCTTAACAACTGAGCCAGTTTTGTATTCTTGGGCCATAGATACAGATGCAGTTCTTCTGCCGGCCCAGGAACAAGGTGAGCTGGGTCTGCAGAGTGGAACATCTCTAAATTGTCAGAGACAGGCTTTGAGACTGCCACGCCATGTGTGGAGACATGTTCAGACTCCAGACGAGCACTAGAAGAAGATCATATCAATATTGGGAGTGTGGATCCTATGTTCTCTTAACGTTGCTGACATTAAGAGTTATTTATGGCCGGTACTTCTTCACAGGCATGTCCTGCATTGCTTGTCATTTTCAGTTTCTATTTCCACCACTCAAGGTCTCCATTCCAGCATCCACTCAAAGCCCAGCACAGTTAATTACAAACACAAACAGGACGCCTCTGCATTCTTGTCTCTCATTACAAAACGTTTGCCATTTAATCTGGTGTCAGCCTATTGAAAGGTGGTCAGCTTCTATTTAATATCACCATATTTACTCTTCACCTTCCCTTTGAGGGAGCTGCTCTGTTAGCGTCTCATTCAGCCATTTCATTCTGAATTTGAATCTGCTCATAGGGAAACTGAGCTCTGAATTAGTGCTTTTACTGGCTGATATTAGTAAAATGTGTGACTGTGTAACCTTCTCCTCTGAGAATAACTGATTAAATGAATGTGTGAGCATTCAACAGACATATTAAGTGCATGCGCTCCTGTGATTATGTCAGTTTGAGAAGCTCATGTTATCTGATTGCAATATGACATCATGCAAAGAAGAAACAATGTGCAGGGAACTGGTGTTGTAATGTCTCTGTGTGTATAATCCCAGTTTGTCTCTGCCTCACAGGGTGGGATGACTGGCTGAGGGCCAGAGGACTGAGAACTGGAGATCAGCCAGGCCAGGCAGATGATGCCAGCGGTTGTGAAGTCACCCAAACAGACGAAGTTACCTGCAGATGAGCAATCCTGACATTAGCTGGGGATGTTTGAATGGATTCAGATTCCCATTTTCTATACTTAATACCTGTTATTACTTGATTTTATGTATAACTTGTCAAACTTTTGATGTTTGCACAGGAAGTTATTATGCATGACAGGTCTGGAATCAGTTACAGTAAGACCCACTGGAGTGAGACTGTTGTGGGACAGATTTACTGCAGCTTTTCCGGGCACACCTGCGATGCATTCAAACGTATTTGCCGTCTTTATCATGCAGAGGCAGCAGGCTGCAGTAGTAAGCGTTAGTGAATGCCTCTGCCAACTCATTTGCCAGTCAAAAGAGGACACTTTGGGTTTTGAGAATCTTCACGAATCTGTCTGGGTTTTTTTTTCTCATGCACAAAGAAAAAGTAAGACAAATAAACTTACCATGGCTGCAGCAAATGGATGCTCACTAACCTGATTCTCTGCTGCAAGAATGAGGGGGCTTTTTCAAACAGTTCGGATGATAGAGGACCTAAGTAAGATGCTGTGTATCTTGCCTCAAGCTTGATGATTTTATAGGATTTGACACTTCATGTGAGGCTTTAATTATCTTCCTCACTTATTCATTTCTCTAAAAATGGCCTGTCTGACTTTCCGTTTCTGGGCTTCTTTCGCATCTTGTATTCCTGACTTTGTCTCTCTCTACCTTGAACACCGATCGTGTCCTACTGTGACCGGCCCTGCTCACCCCGACAGTAATTGGACAGTGAGGAGGTAGCGGGGGAACAGCTGCAGCGTCGTTTGGAGGCCGCTCTCAACAATAAATGTGTTTTGCCATCAAGATCAATGTGGGGGATTGCTCATGCATAAATATCAGCTCTGCCTTTTCTGCCACATAATGGTGAAATGTTTGGACAAGACGAGGAGGCTGAGAGTTAGAGACGCGTGCACACCTGATCTGAAATCATGGTCCTGGTTCAAACGCTGCAGTTATTTGTGTGTGTGTGTGTGTGTGTGGGGGGGGGGGGTTATTGAACACAAAAGCAGGACATTTGCACATGAGTCCAGCATTGTGACTCTGTCCCTGCCTATGGAAGCAAAGTGTGAGGGGGTGGGAGGAGAAGACAGATGGGAAATAACAGGGAAGATATGACCGACCAACCAGGGGAGGGATAGAGGTACAGTCAGAGAAATGGGGGATGAGGTACTGTAGGAGGAGGAAGAGAGAGAGCAATGTAGCAGCGGCTGCAAAAGTGTTTGCTTGAGAGTGCCTTTTAATCAGCAGAGAAAGCACCGGCGAATTGGATAAAATGTTATCTGGGAGCTGGAAAAGTGGAGGTGGAATTTATGGTACATTATGTTCCTGCTATAAACAAGTGCTCCACCAATTTTAGCTCACAGAAGTCATTCATCACACACAGCTCAAAGCGCCCCTTTCCTTTTCTTTGCTTTTGCACGGCGGCTGGAACTGTGCCCGGACCGATTTGAAGCTCCGAGCACACAGAGCGCCACAAAAAGTTCGAGGCGGAGAAAAGCACTTTTTCATTGTTCCAGAAGAGATTCATTGAATCTACATTTCTCTTCTTTATCTGCAATAAACATATTGTATTATCTGTTTGAGTGGAGACGTGTGCAAACACTCAAATGCACAAACTTCCACAGAGACAGAGTGAGGAAATCTCGGGAGTCAATGACGAAGTCAAACGAGGACGTCTCCAAATAGGTTTGGGATTGCTATTTCAGGCGATACAGTAGGATGGAGTGCACAGTCCAACCGAAGCTTCTCCAAGTGTCACAGCAGAGGTAAATAACTGAGACACCTGGAAGGAGTCCTCAGTTAAGAGAATCGACAAGCTAGAGAGCATGAGCCTGAAACATGAGCTTCCTGGATATGAAGAGGTGCTTGCTGACATTAGGCGGCCCTGAGTTCATCATGCTTAGCTAAGATGAGTTGATGTTAGCCGAGGGATGCGTTCCAAATTCAGCAGAAAGCATAAAAATGCAGATGTTCCCAAGCCGAGCACCCTTTAGGACAGAATCAATGGTCCTGTAGTATGTATCACCTGTTGCTGACATTAAAACACATAAAATGATGAATGATGTTGTAACTCTGCCCTCTATTTCAGTCTTTTGGCCACAGAACTCAAGATTTCTGTAAGTTATTAAAACAGTTAATGTAGGACAGAGTCACACCAGTGTCCCCACATTAAATATATAGATCTAGGAAACTTTTTGTTTTTGATATCAGCTCCCGAGCTTTCAGTTCATCATTTCACAGTGAACTGTGGCTGTTAAGCTGCTGTGAACGGTCTGATGCTGAGGGATGTATGAACCCTGCAGCCAGCGTGTCCCGCCACGCTGCTTCTCCACTGCTCAGGCTGCTGGTCTCTAGGTCATAGCTGGTGATGATCCTCCACAGGGAGCCTGGGACGAGGCAAAAGTCACATGACTGTGACCTGTAACATATAGTTAAATATAGTTAAAGATTGACCTCACATACAGGTTTTATGATCAGTATATTAGTTAGCTCCATCACGCTGTAAACATGTTTAACGTCATGCATTTAAACATGCCGATGGAATCGTCTCTGCAGCCGGCATCACGCGGCCATTAGAGGAAATGACACTTCCACACTGGCTTCATTTTTCAGCCACTGAGGTTGCCGCTTGGTAAAAGCCCTCAACAGGATGTTTCAAAGACTTGTGTATTGGTAAATTGATGAGCAGATCCCCCCCCCATCCTCACACACACACACACGCTGGTGAACCTTATCTCTCTGCCTCTCCGCTGCGCCGGGAAGCTTTATTAACATTTGCGAGGCTCATGCATGCTGAGCTTATTTTCCTGTTGTTCTTCTTTGTCGTGCGCTCCTCTTCCTCTGTTTCCAGCCTGTTTTTTGATTTCCTCCCAGCCGGAGCGAAGGTCACCCCCGTGTGCGGGCCGTGTGATATGGAAAGCCCGAGCAGTAAATGGCGGAGCAGCAGAAACAAGATATGGTGATAGGAGGTTTAACGCAGAGCATGTTCAACATTACAGATGGGCCTTCGCGGCGGTCGGACACAGGGCTCCCACCACTCACAGCCTTTTATCTCTATTTAACCTTGAGGACTGGAGATAGAAACCAGCCACTGTGGTTTCACTTCTCTGACAGACAAAAATCTAATATCCCTTGGCCCGTGCACACAGGAACCTTCATTTTCACCATTTGTTCTCACTGTCACCCCCAGCTCCCTGCTTTGCTTACTTTTATGATAAAACTGTGTTCAAAGTCAAGGATCCACTCAGAACAAATGGTTGGAATCCCCGTTTTGGACAGAAAAATCAGACTCCAGTCATTAAGTCTAATGTGTAAAAAGTGCAGAGAATATGTGGAAAGATGTGCTGGAGGACGACATGTCGCTGAATCTTGATTGAATTCTTAGATCATTAAGCTCCGTGGATTTGATTGAGTGAAAGGCTGTGAAACAGTCTGCTTTCATCTCTGCTCCTGCTCTTTCCCTGCTGATGCAAATTTCTAAAATAGATTCATGGTTTTGAAATGAATTATTTCTGTCCCGCTCTTCCCACATTAAGAAAATTGAAAATCCAGCCTGATAAGTGTGTGTGTGTGTGTGTGTGTGTGCATGCATGTGTGTGTAGAGTAGGCTCACATGTGTGGAAGTGAGAATGTGCACAAACAGTGAACATTTCGATAAGCTGGTCCGTGTTGACCCAGCTAAACACTGAGGCCTGAGTCAGTGTTTTCATCTCTAATGTGTGTTTTATAATGCACACAAACAGCAAGCGAACAATAAATACATGCTAATACAGAGGAGACAAGTTAAACAACACATACAGGGTCTGGACCTGGGGGATCTGGATCCCTAAACCAGAGCCCTCCTCCGGTTGCCTCAGAGTCTCTGGTGTGTTGTTAAGCTAATACTGTTTGTATATTTCATACTGACCCAGGACCAGCTACCAGTGTCTGCATCCACTCCAGTGGTCCACAGCTGGAGAATCCCTCACTCCCTGTCACAGACACCAGCGCCACACCAGTCGTCCCTACAGACGTTGCTATGGTGCCCGCTGGAGGTCACGGCCTGACAGTGTTCCTTGGTCGCTGTAAGCCTGGTTGCAGGAAGCAGCTTGCACAGACAACGCATATGGTCGTGTTTCTCCGCGGACAGCCTGGTATTTAAATATGCACAGTAACAAACATACTGTTTCTTCTGCGGGGCCTGGAAAACTATTGAAAACAACAACTGTGTTCACACGTAAGTGACTAACAGTTATAACTGTATGCGCTCTGATATGTTTTACCCTAAGTCAGCCCTGAATCTAAATATTCTACTGCTGATCTTACAACTGCAAGAAAACACATTGTCTTTTTATACTATAAATAATAATATAATAATAATAAAAATAACAATTACAACATAAACACTCATACCATACACAGACATTGTTACTTATTTATATATTTTCTTTCCCTGCACCTCAGCGTTCAGGACCACAGCAGCATATTTATCCAGAGGCTGAATCATCATCCAATATCAGCTTATTACAGATATATTTGTATATATCTTGGCTGTTATATACTAAATGTCAGTGTAAAGATGCAATAAACATACAGTTTGTTTGAAATCATTTTAAAAATTCATTTTAAATCCATGTAACCATCACCGTCATCAGTTACAGCACAGCCCAGAGCCATCATCCAGGCTCCTTTCAAGCCTGAAAACAAGATGTTTTTGGTTTGTTTGTTTGTTTGTTTTGGGTGAGTATTTTGGTTTATGATGACGATGTTCATATTTCTTAACATCATTGATTTTTTTTGTTACAAATAGTAAAAAATATTCATTTTCTTTTTTAGGTAAACGGTCCAGCTTCAGTCCTCTGCCTCAGCAGATGAACAAAGGAGTTCCAAATTAATATGTGTGAATGATTTAAACTCTCTGTTGTTCTATTGATCAGCAGCTTTATCTTCCCACTTCAATTCTCTGCCATCTGACAGGTTTCCTGCCGACTGTAAAGTTAGGCCTGATTTGCGACATTTCAAGCAAGAGCATAACTTTCCTCTGAAGATCCAAACACTTCATAAGTTCTTTCCAATAAAAGCTCATTTTAATCTGCAACTGGGTCAATTTCCATCTTGCTGTGTTGTGTTCCGTGTTTGTCTTCAGGGATGAATCCATCAGATCCAGTTGACTGGCTGAGCGTCGGCAGCTTGTGTACCGCTCGTCAGATAGGCGGAATAATGGCATATTCATTTCTGTCGTGTGTGTCTGTGAATAGCATGCTGCAGGCACACCCCATACCGAACGCTGCAGCACAATAAAAACATGGCAGGATGCGGTCCCTCCTGACCTATCTCAGAGGGGGTGGGCCTAATAAAAGAGATATAAGTAGCCTGTCATCAAACCCATGTGGAGACGACTGCAGCGGCTGTTGTTATTTTTATTCTATCTGCAGCCGTGAAATGAAAGCTACTGTTTGATTGTTGGGGGGGTGAGGCAAATTAAAGTCCAAGCCCGTGGGTTCTGCTGGGTATAGTAGGTTGTGGTTGTGCTGGATGTGGTTTTATTGCTTCTGTCTTTTCATTACCTCAGCTAGGCATTGTTAAACCTGCAAAAGTTTCTGCTTGTCAATAATTGGACAGAGTCAGATTATCCATAACAGGCTGCTTAGGATTCACACCTTCATGTGGCTGTGTTGGTTTAAATGCATCAATCAGCTGAACAGGAGAAGCCACAGAAATGACTTACTGTTCCAGAACCGCCACGAAGTTCATTTTAAGCCATTATGTTCATATTTTTATGTGTTATAGCATCTTTTCAAATTATCCTGACAGTATTAAGTGTTTGAATCATATTTGTTTGGTGAACTGGGTGCGAATTAGCATGCATGTTATGAAATTTTGAAAAAGCAATGATAGCCGAATGTTGCTTCTGGGTTCCATGGAGAGAGGTCTGTCGCAGGGTTAAGCTTAATTTTTTTCAGTCCCACAATTTCCTGCCAAAGGATTAACTAGTACTAAAGTACTATTCTATTCTCATTAGCTGTAGCATCAAATTATCAAATTAAATATTAATTCATTAGTTCATTCTTATTGGTTATCATGTGCTGGTCAATGTGGCCACAAGTTTAGTTTAGAGGATTCTGGGAAACTGAATGTCTTCTCATTTCTCAGCAGTCTCTCCGGTTGGCTCTGTGATGTGATCATGTGATGAACTCCTGCTGAACTGGTTGATCTTTTGACCTATGGATCATAAAATAAGCCCTTCTGAATTCAAAACATGGAAAGTTTATGAGACAAAGTGTCATCAGCTAACAGCACTGCTGTCTGCCACCGACCTGCACATGCCTCAAAGTCAACCAGCGCTCCCACACCAGAGGGTGGTCTAAACTCATTCCAGGAGACAAAGGACGCAAAAGCATCAGACTGTAACATTATGCAAACTGAAGTCTACATTAATTAGCGTGTTCTCTTTAAAACCTCAGAGTGCGTTGAACTGAGGGGACATATTTTATTGCTTATGGATTCAACTTTGCTTAGGGATTCAACTTTGCATTTCTATGAAGATGAAGTCACATATAAGGTGTTTCTGTTACATCAGTGTCAGCCTGAGCCCGTCTGCCGTGCCAAGCTGCAAGCCGCAAAGCTGCAGCTCTGTTTTCAGTCTCACTCTGCTCAGCTCTCAGTGGCTTTGCAGCTGCTGCGTGAATCTCTGTGGTCTGGACTATCACATGTTGGCCTTCTTACTATGTATTGCTGAATGTCCAAATAGATACAAAACATCAATATATCATCTATAATAAACATCCATCCATCCATTTTCTCACACCACTGGATCCTTTCCCAGCAGTCATTGGGTGGGAGATGGGGTACACCCAGGACAGGTCACCGGTCTGTCGCTGGGCTGACACATAGAGACACATTCACACTCACTCCTACGGTCAATGCAGAACTCCCACTTCACTGATCATGCATGTTTCTAGGTGGTGGGATGAGGCCGGAGCTCTCGGAGGGAACCCACACAGACACAGAGAGAACATGCAGACTCACCACAGAGAGGACCCGGTTGGGAATCAAACCCAGGACCTTCTTTCTGTGAACCACCAGCCCTAAACAATGCAAATGAGTTTAGGAATAATAGCAACATATTTTTGTTCACGATTGTTCAAAATAACAGAAACCATTTAAGTGTTTGCAAATGTACACAGAGGCTTCATTGTATAATGTAACTTTAAAACTGAAAACTAATATTTTAGCTCTGCTTTAAAATGAAGAAACAGAACAGAAACAGCCTGAATGAGAAACACAGTGAGTTCAATCTAACTTGGTAAACTGAACAGAGAGAGTAGAAGAAGAATGAAAGTAGTACACAATCGAATTCATGGAAAACCAGTCCAAATGCAACCCACAACTGACCAACTGAGCGGAAAATGGCCCAAACTCTTGCTGCTTCACAATAAAAGCACACACCTCACCAGATGCTTTTATTGTGAAGAAATGAACTGCGTTTGTGCAAATATGCTGGGATTATAATTATGACTGTGAAGTTATCCACTCATTTCCCGCTATTAAAAAGTCTTTGAGTGCAGTCAGTTAGCACTTTCAGAGCAGTTTCACATTATTATTTACTACAGCTACATGCCGTGCCCTCTCTCAGTCCAGGACATGTAGTTTCCATTGACAACAGGAGAACAAATGTGTCCCCCGGCCTGATCTATGTAAATATAATATAAGAGCAGAATGCCACTCCCTTCACTCAGACACTTTATAGCTGTACCAGCCACTTTATGTCCTATAATAAAGTCTCACTTAAAGTAGCATGAAAATGACATTTCCATTACAGAGCTCCCACTGCTGCTATCAGGCCAAAGTGCTGGAAAGACCCAGCCAATTAATCAGAAAGCATTACAAGGTTTGCACATTCAGACGGCTCTGTCTCTTTGAGAGGGAAGGCTGCGGACCAGGGAATGAAGCGGCCTGTAACGAGTGACAGAGCGAGCCGAGCGTCTCTATCAGTCCAACAAAGGCTCCTGTCTGCTCTCTGCCACTCTCTCTGCTTTTAGTAAACAGGAAGTGTTTAAAGCTGGGAAGCATACAGGAGCAGTTAAACGTCCGCAGTGACAGATTGCATTGTGTGTTGTGTAGTGCAAATACATGTAATCACGCCCATTCTTGAAATGGTAATCATCAAGCTGGATTGTTTCCCCCTCTCTGTGCCGCAGAGCACTATTTGCTGTGTCGTTTGTGTTTTTCTTGTTTTTGCTTCCAGTCAAGCATTTCGCCGACGAATCGAACAAAAAGTTGCTATGCATCTGCTTTTTGCACAGTTTAATTTACGCCTTCCTCGCTGATCTGTCCGCATCATCTTCAAGCTTTTTTTCAACACAGGAGACTAAACATGCCCTACATATAAATATATGTAGATACACTACATATATCACTAACTTTGCTTGCTGAGCCTTTTTATGGGTTTTGTTTGTTGTTTTTTTGTTGTTTTTCTTAAAAATATTTCAATTCAATTCAATTCAATTTTATTTATGTAGCGCCAATTCACAACAAAAGTCATCTCAGGGCACTTTACAAACAGAGCAGGTCTAGACCACACTCATTACTATTAATTACACCCAACAGTTCCACCATGAGCAAGCACTTGGCAACAGTGGCAAGGAAAAACTTCCTTTTAACAGGCAGAAACCTTGGGCAGATCCTGGATCAGGGTGGACGGCCATCTGCCCTGACTGGTTGGGGGGAAAGAGAGAGGGACAGAGAGAGAGACAGGAGAGGCAGACAGAGATACAGGAGTACATAACTTTACATGAAAACTAACAGAATGGTAGAACAACAACTATGGCAACTATTTACAGTACAATATTGAATAATGACAGCAAATGGCAGCAGAGGACACGGGGCAGGTCGGTGGAGCCACAGATCAGATGTTCAGCTCTGGAGCCACAGGTATCTGTAGAGAGGTACAGAGAGAGAGACCAGAGAGAAACAAGCACAGCACTAGGGGAGAGAGGACACAGAGTTAATCTGTGATGGTTTACTGATGAGAGAATGGGTTTGAGGAGAAAGAGAAAGGAGAGATTTCATATATTTATTAATTATCTAGAATATTATAGAATCTAGAATCTAAACCTCACTATGCACAGTTGAGGTCACATAGAAATTCTTAATTTGTGTAGTCAAGGTTTTTTGACGACTTTTCGTGATCGGAGGAATCAGGGCTGACAATAGTAGGAAAGCTACTATTAAGCTCACTGAAGCAAATCGCCCATAAAACATGTTTCATCCAAGGAGGATTAGATGGAACTTATTTGCGTAGGAGACAACAGCACTGCATATTAAAACAGGAAAACATCACAGCTGCAGTTAGGAAATGATCGATGCGCACAAAAATTGCATTTCTTGCCCTCTACGACTTTGAATCAAAACAGAAATACCAAAGAGTTTTTGTACATTGTTTCTTCAAGTTGTGTTGACAGAAGTATAAGAGCATCGTGAAGCGGCATTAACCAGCAGTGATTGGTTCACCAGAGCTGAAGAGAGGAGCCACTGTAGCTGCAGAGTAGACTACAGCAGCTAGGAGCATGGAGGAGAAGCATTCATTATTCTCACTGCCATCAATAGTCCAGTGCTAAACCTCATGTAATTAGCTTCATAAATTCATATTTGTTGCAGTGTTTTATAACAGTGTGCAGCACATCAAAGCTCATTTGAATGAAATGCAGCTTAATCTAGCTCAACGGCTGATGTCTGCGTGTGCCAGGGCTCAACCTGCTCCACAAGGCTCACCCCCACCCCCACCCTGAGACCATTTGCTAACTGATTCTCTGTCTGATTACTTTGTGACCACCTGATTAAACACACATTAATTTGAACCATACGTAAAAATTGAAATAACAGAAGCCTTCAAATTAAATTTTGACCCGGGGCCTGAAACCTGGCCCCTCCCACTGCAGCTCGTCTTGCTCTGAAGCCACTGCTGTCTTTATGTGGATACTCGTGCCTTGTTGGAGCTGCTCACTGTTGACTTGAGATACATTATTTATGACGACGTGAACATGAAGTCAGTGAAGATATAATTGTTTGGAGTAACTATTAAATATCAGTTGGTGATGACAGAGCAGAAGAGGACAGGCTCATTTATCTGGTAATGATGTTAACAATAACTTTAAGTAGTGACAAATAGTCCTATATAAAAGACATTATTGAAATGATGAGTGTGCTGTGCATGTGTTTAATCTCTCCTTCATGCTGTGTCCATCTGGCTTGTGTGTGTGTGAGTGTGTGTCAGAGATACTGAATGGGAGTGTGGTCGATGAGCCCGCCGTCCAGTCCAAAAGGCCAATGATCCTCTCAGTAGGTGGATGTCCTGATTGTGGGATGGAGTTGTCATTAGTCATTGTCCTGGCCGCCACCCTCCCCACCGGCCTCTCATTTGTGTCCCATCTCCCCGGCCAATCATATGCCCATTAGTCTTCATTTCTCCTTTTATGGCCAGGGCCCGCTCAGTCCAATCAGCTCCCGCTCTCATTTTCTTCACATTGGTTTTATCTACAGAATCGACAGAGCTGGCGGCCCTCCAGCCAGATACTTCCCCATCACTTACTGAGTCCGAATAACACACACATACACACACACACACAGGCAGGGACACTTCCAATACACATAAACATTAAAACATGTCTTTTTTAACAAGATAACTTTGATAGGGTCGAGGTCCTCTCAGAAGAAAACACAACTTTTTAGGAATAATCTCATGACACAAAGACAGGCTGGAGGTTTCGTGTCACATGGTGCTGCTAAATAGCTGCTCTGCAGGCAGACCTAATCTGACTGCTGATGGGAAACCTCAAAGGGTGGAGCTGTGGTAAGAAAGACGTCAGACAAAGCTGCAGCAAAATGATGCAGATTATCTGCGACATGCATGTGTAGTGTAATAGTGGCATGAGTAGAGTCGCACTGTTATACTAATATCTAGTTTGCTCATACTGGCCAAGAATAGGGACCATAGGTTAACAGTCATACCAGACCGAGTACAGTAAATGTAGTACAGTGGTACCGAGTACAGTTGTAGCCCAGAGTGTATTGAACTGAGCATTATTATTATTATAAATTACTGCTCTTAAATTTGACATTTTATTTTTAATGGGGCAGTGCAGCTGATTTGCATAGTTTTGCTTTGAGCCAGTGCATATTTACATTTTAAACACAAGGTTTAAAAGAGTATAAATGTTGCATGGTGACAACAGAAGGGCTAAGAAGTCACACCTTCACACCAAAGCTTTACAAAACTATCAGATAGATTTAACCAAAATCATTGTTACTTCAGTTTTCATTGGAAGTTAAAGTTCTATCTGTATGCAAACATCTTCTGATGCTTCTGGACGCATCTTCAGTGATGGTTCCTGGAGTCATTGAGTGCTTCAAGTCTTTTAACATCATACACCCTCATCCAGGTGGCCAAGCCAGGGTTGATCAGATCCTAGCCTGTGTCCAGATGGCAAGCTACTCATGAAGTCAATGGTTCTGCTCTTTTTAGCCACAGCCAGGCTCTCCTTTTCCTCTCCTCCTTCTTCCCTCAAAACCCAACAATCTGTAGGTTTGGGCTAAAGAAAGGCCTGCAAATCCCCTGCACCCAGCTTCCACTGGGAAGCACCTTGTTCTCCACCCTGCCTGCTGCCTTTGCTCACCAGTGCTGCATATTTGGAAAGCTTCCTTTCAAAGGCGGACTATCAGCTCCATTGGCACAGCCTGTTTGGCGGACTCATAAGGACAATGTCTGGTCGCAGGGTGGCTTTAGAACTTCAACTGTCGCTCAAGGTCCACCAACAGCTGTCATCTATAAAATCACTTTGGTCACACTGGGGCAAAATCACAGATGTGACACACTGTAAAGTTAAAAGAGCAAAGAAGAAGTGTAACTTGTTAGCAAACACTCTCCTGCTTAAACATCCAGCAGGCACAGAGGAAATGGTGAATGGACTGAACTTAACACCATTCTAGTCTTCTGACCACTCAAAGCACTTTACACTACAAGTCTGCATTCACACAAAAGGAAACTAACCCATTCACACACCCGTGGAACAGCAATGGGGAGCCATTTGGGGTTCAGTGTCTTGCCCAGGGACACTTTGGTGTGGAGCCTGGAAGAGCCGGGGATCAAACTGCCAATCTTCCAATGGGTGTAGGACCTGCTCTACCTCTGGGCCACAACCACCTCCAGCAATGCACCGCCATATTTTTCTGTATCTTTCTGGATTTCTGATGAATCTAAGTCCAATATTCATCTCTTAGCTCTGGTTTGTTCTCCTCCAGCTCCTGAGAAAACATCGGACTCTTCAGCTGCTGAATGCTCCACTGTGTTTACAGCTTAGCTGCAGCTGCAGCACTCTGTAGAGCTGAGCGATGATAACTCTCTGTTTGAGACTACAAGTCACTTTTTATGGCTCGTCATATGCATTTTTATTCTTGTTTTAATGTCCCCTCAGAACAACTCCCAGACATATTTGCATAAGTAAAAGCCTCTGTCCAACACAATGTTTTAGTTGCCGTGACTTAATTTCTCACGTCTGACACAACAACTACGGTGAAATGAGAAATGAATCTTAAATTGAAATTGTATTTTTCATTACGCTTTCATATACTCGGGACAGATGGAGAGGGGCTACAGGAGCAAATGTCACTTATTGTTTCCACTGCATTGTTTTTTCCCTCTAACACTCTTCATTATTGCTTTATTTGTTTGAGAGATGCAATCGTTGTGTACGAGCTCTGTTTTCTCAGCCTATGGAATGGCTGCTCTGAGGGGACTCCACCAGCCGCTCACAATAAATGAGATGTGGCATGGCAATCTGTGGTAAGAGGCTTAGGTCATAATAAGTGCTCTCATACATAAATTACCTAGTTAATGCACAGCTAATCATCCAGCCAGACCTGCTGGCAATGTGCATGTGCAGTTACATTGCATGAAATAGGACTGACATCAGCAATCAGACTATAATGATAGAAGTGTGCATGTGTCCCCGTAGGCAACTGTGTGAACTGCTTGCAGAGAGCATGCATCCAGGGGTTAAATTGGGCTGGGGCTGTCCAGGCGGCACAGAATACAAGAAAAGTCTGGTCCGACAATAACGTGAAGGAAGAAGCAAAGCAACGGCTGGATTTTATACAGACGCAGACATGGTGTCTGTTTGACTGATTCATTTCAATATTTCATTGGGGGATTACATTTTTCTGTTAGCATTTTGCGGCCATGTACAATATGCTAACAGCAGGAGAGACATATGTAACACCAAGCTATACAAACTACCCCTGCTTACATGAGCTTGAACCAACCAATTTACATCCACTATCATGGTATCCACCTGTCAATCAATCTTCAACTCTCTGTAGCACAAAGAGATTCCATAGCTAGCTAGCTGTCTAGCAGCCGCATGGCTCATCAGCGTGTCTATACAAGTGAAGACAAGTGAATGAATCTGTGTGTTCTTTACTGGGTTTATTGTGAATTTGTTCTTTGCGTCCTTAAAGGAACTTTTCAAGTTTTCAACCCAACCCAATCCCTATTTTCCCATGTTTCTCCATGACTCCATGACTGAGTTAGACAACATGTTTTGAAACCGCTCCAGTATTTTGTGGGAGGGCTGCAGTCGACTGCATGGGAACAGGCTGCAATGTCCTCCAGAGCAGTTGCACCAGACACAATACGTCTCAGTGTTTGTCTATGCCACTGAAGATTCAGATTGTCATTAAGCGACGGTAGACTTAGCTTCAAGGAAAGGATCTTTACAGAGACAGGCCGTCTATGTTAATGTGTAAGATCCTTTTTGTTAAACTAGAAACAACCATTATATGGGTTCCAACCTGCCAGACTCCAGTCAAAATAACAGTAGTGTTACGACGCAGATCATTGTTAAATACACTTTATTCAAACCTGACAGAAACCAAACTAAACCATCTGTTAGTCTTTCCACTGTTCCAACAATCTCTTGAGATTTTTACATCTGACTCAGTGAGTTAAGGGCTTAATTTGACCAAACCAGAGACTTTAATATGTCATATAACAGCTGAGCAAAAAATTATATGAGGTGTATGATTTATTTTCCAAGACAACTAGAATACAGATTTCTCAGATGACCAAGATTAGAAAGACCAGTGTTGTGAATTTGAAAAAGTCAGATAGTGTGTGACACGGGGCTAAATGTAGTTTGTTTTCATGGGTGGGATGGGTCAAATTTGGAAAAGGGCTACAGTGAAGACATCAGCTAATGAGTGCTCCTCAATAAAGGGTCTTTGCAGTTCTCTCACCCAGTTCATCTCACATCTGAACAGAGAAATCTCGTCAGTGATAGCTTATCATGTGACCGGAGAGGTAATGACCATACGCTGGAAGCACAGCTGCCCTCTGGGTGTGATGTTTAGGAACTTACACAAATCATGCAAACAACAGTAAATCAATGCTTTGGACAGATGCTGGCTACAATAAATGTCTCCTGCATTAAAGCAAACATGGATCTGTGCATTAACTAATTCCAGTCAAGTTCAATAAGCATGCACTTCACTGAAACGCTTAACCATGCCACAGTCCTAAAGAGGAAGGAACTTTAAAAAGTTTAAATCACTCAAAATACAGTGCAGCCCTTTAACCTTTAGCATCTCCACTGTCTCGGCTTCTTTCCTGTCTGCCTCTGTGTTCATGTTTTTGGATAAACAGACTTTAGGGCCCCCATCTACATGCCAGTATTCAGTTATAGCCACAGCGCCAACTGCTGGCTGCAGGAAATGACATGATTTTGTCATTTTCAGTCCTGATCTGCTCTTTTACGTTATCACACTCATTAGAATGTGTGATCGTTGCTATAAAGAAAGGGAGCTGAAGACACTGCTTCACAATGTCTCTTCAACCCGTAGAGACATTTCTCTTCATCACCTTTTTGAAGTCCCAACAACAGGAAGTTCAACAGTACCAATCATCGTTTGAGTTTCATCCTCAGCTTAGAGAAACAAACAGGCCGTCAAGGGTTGAATCTCCAGCTCTAATACATGTGATCAAAGCGGTGTGCTTCAGGGAGCTGAGATCAGTCAGTCAGAGCTGTAAGCAGACAGACAGGTACGTCACACACACACACAGACACACAGTGAGCTGAGCAGTGTCATCATGGAGGACAGCAGAGCAGCATTCTGCTGACGCTGTCTGCTGACAGGAATATCTTTTCATTTAAAGACGCGGGCATCACTTGGGTCTGGCAGGGTACTGGGCTCTCTGCACACAGGTTATGAACCCTGAGCCTATGTATGGAAAAATTAGGAATATATAATAGAAAAATACATAGCAAAGCTCACATAAAATGTCACTTATTACTAATAAACTGCTAAATATGAACCATACGCATGTGCAAGAATCCTAACTGCTTTGTTATGACAGCTGAACTTTGTGCCGTTTTAGAGGTTATGGCTTTTTTTTTCTCTCATATTAAGTTTTATAACTTCTATCAGGCGTGTTCAGTCAGGGCTGGATACAGCATCTTGTTTATGTACTCTAGATTTAGGAGCTGGTCTTGAGTGCAGTTTCAGGTAGCTGCAGGATTTTATAAACTGCTAAATTTGGCTTTCTGAAACCTGCAGATACCCTGCACATGCAGACACACACACGCTATTCCAAAGATGGAGAACAGTAGGAACACATCGGCGTCGCAGTCTCATCATGTGCTGTGATATTAAACACTTTGGCTTCATTATTGGGGCTGACATGTGCTGCAGATTTAATGGGAGACCATTTTGTGGGGGGAAAACACGGTGTAAATCGAGAGCGTGCGGGAGTAATTTCAGAAGTGGCTGCGGGAGCAGGCTGACACTGCAGTAAAGGGATGAGGTATAGAGTGAGCCCCGGGGTGCCTGGCAGCTCCTCAATAGAAGTGTCAGACTGACTTACAGGGGAGGGTTTACAGCCAGTCTGACTCAGTCAATGTCGACGCTCCGTCGAGGAAGCACAAAAAGCGCAGATGTACTTACGTCTGCGACAATGGAATTCTCTCTCACACGCGAGCAAACACACACACACACACACACACACACACACACACACACACACTCACACACACACACACACACACACAAAGCCATATCAGTGAAAATGAGGGCTTTTTAATTGACATGACCCTGAAACTTAAACACTAAGTAGACCTAATCATAAAGGACCATTTCACACATTTTATTCTTTTCATCATTCACAGACAAATCATTATGCTTGATGTTACTCTCTCCATCTCGTTGGATGGTTCTCTTTAGCACTTTCAATCCCAACCCTGTTGATGTAAGTACATAATAAAATGTAATTTGATCATTAGCAGTTTGAATCCAACTTTTGACCCGGCAACAAGTGCTTAAACTCAAATCTTCACATGACTGGAGCTAATAGCTAATGGGGCAGTTCCATTTTCAGGATACTGAATATTTTCCCACCCTTGCTTTTGTGATTTTGGAGTTAAAAGAACAAAAACTCCACATGCTGCACTTCTCATAAGCTCTCAGTCACTCTGGTCACAACCTCCTGACGTTGCAGAGAAACCCGTGTGAAGTTTGATGGATGCTTTTCTATAGCATTCATTTAAAGTCCGGATTCTGGACAATAAATTCATTAATTAATATCATCTAATAAATTAATTAATTGGCCATCATTATAGGCATAATCAATACGTTTTTAAACCCAGATGCCATTAAACACGGATTCTTCATCTTTGTTAAAGAGTCAGTGCAACTGTCAGGAGGAAGGAAGAGCAAAATGTGCATGTGTAGGATTAATGAATACTGAGTGGCAAACGGATAACTTCAACCTCAAAGTTAGCATGTAAGGCAAGATCTGATGACGGATTGTAATGGCAGCCCAGTTCCCTAATTCATCGTTTTCACCTTCACCTACTCTACTCTCAATAGTAACACCTCTGGAACAGAAGGGTCCTCAAGAGGCCTGAAATTAAAAGTTTTCATTCAGCATTTTCTGTCTTTAACTTTGATCAGTCACACAATTCAGAACCAGTCTCATATTCAAGAGCAAGGTGGTCATTTAAAATAGCAATGTGAAGTGCCGCTACTTCACAAAAGACACTGGATCTTTTTAGAAAACATACCCACTCGAGTCTGAACTGAAGGCGCAGAAAATAAAATATTTTACCTGGCACTGAATCTTAATGCAACACGGCCTCCTTGGATTTAAATTGTCTTCTCTGGATCCTGCCCTCCTTTCCATTGCAGGCGCCGAAGTAGTAAAAATAATTGGGGTTAATCTTTTTTCCCAATTTGTTGTTTGCGGTGGTGCCGCTGGGAGAAATCAGAAGTGTGACATTCATAAAAACAATTGAAACGGATCAGATTCAGGTGAAATGAAAGCCCCGAGTCTCCAGGCAGAGAGCCGGACACGTTTTAGAGCTACTGCAGCTTCTTTTGTTTCTTCTATATTCCCATTGTCCTCTTGCCTGTGCTCATTTATTCCGCTTCTGTGGAAATGTGATAATGGTGTGAAAAGGCTTGATATTTTATTCATAAAGTAAACAGCGTAAATACTCAGGCCTGAACTGCTGTACATGCACAAAACAGATAGAGGTCACCTTAGTGTGGTGACATATCTTACCAGACCGGAGGATTATCGGTATTCATGCAAAATCACATGAGCTGTTATCAGAGCACAGGTGCAGTGAAGCTATATAACAGAATGTGAACCAGTGCAATCTGTTACTGTGTGCGTCATGCAATGTGTTTTTGTAGAGGTCAGGGTAGAGCTACGGTCAGACTGTTCATATCATGCCTAACGGGAGCAGCTCAGACTAAACCCGGGTCTTTGTTTTGGCAGAGGTGTTCACATGAGCAGACTGTGCACACAGTACCCAGTACCACACTATCCCAGACTGTTAGCACTCATGTAGACAGTCAGAGTGATGTCGGAGTCCGTCGCGGACGGAGCACACATGAAGGATATCATCTTGACAAGTCTCCTGCCAACACCTCCTTGTTATGACAACTCAAGTCTTTTCATAGTTTTTTGTGTCTGGTGCAGAGATGTCAGGGACTCACTCAGCATTAGAGGACCATTATCACAGACAAAGGAAGGGAAACACGAGTCTGCAGCCTCAGGGGATCTTTGGCAGTCGGGGTGAGGAAAATGTTGTACTCGGCCAGTGTCACAGTTTTTATTCAGCCCTTCCAGATTTATTTTGTAACCTGCCTGAAGCCTTGGATTTGTTTTGGCTGTGTTGGACTGATTTCCCACTTTTGACCCCGCTCACTTCAGTTTTTTTTTTATTGTGTCTTAATTAAAATCATTGAACTGCACCTGCTCAGCATCTGGAGTCCGATTTGGGTCATACCTATTGTTTCCCTGTCAGCCAGAGAATGATGTCGGACTGTCGAACTGTAGCAGATTTTAATTCTGTAACTCGCTGCCACCTCCTTGCCCCAACTCAAAATAGTGTAGGTCTATATTAACAGGTGATGCAGAAGATGAGGGATGTGTGGTGCAACTGTCAGGAAATGTACATCTTGTTTAAACTCAGCCAAGGCATAAGGTCAACTGTTACTTGTGATTTGTGCATTACCTAAATGAAAGCAGCTGCAACATGGAAATAACAGAGCTCATAAGTCACAACTGAATGCAGCAATGAATTTATGAATTTCTTTACTAGTAAAATCAAAGATATTAGGGAAAGAATTCATTACGCACTCTCTTCAACTGTTAGAGATCCATGTGTGTCATCTGCAGCAGCCCCTGAAATGTCTGCAGGCCCTAATTTATCTCTGGACCACTTCTCTCCTATAGATCTCACTGAACTGTCCTCAACAATCATTAGATCCAAACCCTCAACCTGTCTTTTGGACCCCATCCCAACTCGTCTTCTCAAAGATGTTTTGCCCCTGATTGGCACTTTTATATTAGACCAGATCAATCTGTCATTACTAACAGGTTATGTTCCACAGGCTTTTAAGGTTGCTGTCATCAAACCTCTACTCAAAAAGCCTTCTCTCAACCCTGGTGTTTTAGCGCACTACAGACCAATATCCAACCTCCCCTTTATTTCTAAAATCCTTGAAAAGGCCGTGGCTGATCAGTTATGTGATCACCTGCAGAGGAGCAGTTTATTTGAAGCAGTTCAGTCAGGATTTAGAATAAATCACAGCACAGAAACAGCATTGGTTAAGGTTAGCAACGACCTCCTAATAGCTTCTGACAATGGCCTCGTCTCTTTACTTGTCCTGCTAGACCTCAGTGCTGCATTTGACACCATCGATCACAGTATCCTACTACAGAGACTGGAGCATGTCATTGGCATTAAAGGAACAGCACTAAGCTGCTTTAAATCTTATCTATCTGACAGATTCCATGTTTGTCCATGTTAATAACGACTCGTCCGTGCACACAATGGTTAATCATGGAGTTCCGCAGGGTTCTGTGCTTGGACCATTGTTGTTCTCCCTGTACATGCTCCCCCTAGGCAATATTATTAGGAAGCACAACATAAATTTCCACTGCTACGCGGACGATACACAGCTATATTTATCTATGAAACCAGAAGAAACAGATCAGTTAGTCAGACTTCAGACATGTCTGACAGACATTAAGGCCTGGATGACTTATAATTTTCTGCTTCTAAATACAGACAAACTTGAGGTGATTTTGTTTGGGCCTAAACACCTCAGAGACAGGTTATCTGACTTCGCAGTCGCTTTGGATGGTGTTACCCTGGCCTCCAGTTCTACCGTGAGGAACCTGGGAGTCATATTTGACCAGGATATGTCCTATCAGCCCCATATTAGGCAGGTCACTAGGGCTGCCTTCTTTCACTTGCGCAACATAGCTAAGATTAGGAGTATCCTGTCCAAAAATGATGCCGAAAAGCTAGTCCACGCATTTGTTACCTCAAGGCTGGACTATTGTAATTCCTTGTTGTCAGGTTGTCCGAGTAGCTCACTGCGAGGCCTCCAGCTCATCCATAACGCTGCTGCGAGGGTTCTGATGGGAATTAGCAAGAGAGATCATATTTCTCCGGTTTTAGCTTCTCTTCATTGGCTCCCTGTAAAGTCCAGAATAGATTTTAAAGTCCTTCTTCTTACCTACAAGGCCCTTAATGGCCAAGCTCCATTGTACTTCAATGAGATGCTAAGTCCCTATCAACCCAACAGATCACTTCGCTCCCAGAGTGCAGGTTTGCTTGTGGTTCCCAGAATCTCCAAAAGTAGAATGGGAGGCCGAGCCTTTAGCTATCAGGCTCCTCTCTTGTGGAACCAGCTGCCAGTCTGGGTCCGAGAGGCAGACACCCTCTCTACTTTTAAAGTAAAACTTAAAACCTTCTTGTTCGACAAAGCTTACAGCTAGCTCTAGTTACCATCTGAACTACACCATCCATGCCATCCCCTAGTTATGCTGCTATAGGCCGAGGCTGCTGGGGGACATCCCATGATCGTCTCCACACTCCTCCTCTTCCCTCTCTCTCCTTAAACTCCATTAACTCTGTGTCCTCTCTCCCCTAGTGCTGTGCTTGTTTCTCTCTGGTCTCTCTCTCTGTACCTCTCTACAGATACCTGTGGCTCCAGAGCTGAACATCTGACCTGTGGCTCCACCGACCTGCCCCGTGTCCTCTGCTGCCATTTACTGTCATTATTCTATATTGTACTCTCTCTCTCTCTCTCTCTCTCTCCCCCAACCGGTCAAGACAGATGGCCGTCCACCTAGAGCCAGGATCTGCCCAAGGTTTCTGCCTGTTAAAAGGAAGTTTTTCCTTGCCACTGTTGCCAAGTGCTTGCTCATGGTGGAACTGTTGGGTGGAACTAACAGTAATGAGTGTGGTCTAGACCTGCACTGTTTGTAAAGTACCCTGAGATGACTTTTTGTTGTGAATTGGCGCTATATAAATAAAATTGAATTGAATTGAATTGAACTGAATGTTTACATCTGACACTAGCATAGGTGAAAATCATAACATGTCAGTGAAATATGCTACATAATGGTAACACAGCAGTTTAATGTTTTGTCTCTGAGCTGCATGCCACAATAATCCAGTGGAGACCGAAAATTAGGTTAATTAGTAGGATTTTCCCCAAATAATTGTGGTACTACATGTTTTAATACCTGATTTAGTTAGTAGTTAGTTAGTAGTAGTAGTATTCCGTGGACAGCAGCAGTACAGCGCAACTGATGATGGTGTTTGATGATTTCTCCACAAGAGAACAGCTCCTGACACTACTGCCCCTAAAGACAACTACGCTTTTAAAGCCATGAACATTTTCTCTGTGCATTTACAGAGAATACAAGTGCTGCACTTTCCCTCTGTGCAGTCAGTGCTGAAAGACAATGCCTCTGCATCTGAGACTTTTGACAAAGTTGCAGAAAAGTACTCTCAAGTCATAAACAGACTTCGGCAAGAGTCTGAGAACAGGTTTTGTGAGTTTGATCAGCTTGAGCCATGTGTGTCATTTCCAATCCTTTCAAGGAAGTGGACACAACACGGATTGCTGAGCAACTAAGCACAACGTTCAACTTGGATGCTGCACAAATGGAGATTGAAATTGTGACATTGCAAAGTGACCTCCACCTCAAAGCCTACCAGGCTGCACCAAACTTTTGGTGCCTTGTAGACACAGAAAAGTACAATGGTGTTTGCACAGCAGCTATGAAGGTTTCCAGCCTGTTTGGTTCAACCTGTCTCTGTGAATCAGCCTTTTCTGACATGAACTTCATCAAGAACAAACACAGAACACGCCTCACTGATGCACGTCTGCAAGACTCACTCAGAGTTGCAGTGTTACACCCCAGATTCCAGTACACTGGTGAACAGCATGCAATGCCAGGCTTCTAAACTAAATGACAACTAAATGTTGTCAGTGGCAACATGGCAGTGCCATGGCAAAGTTAAATATTGAAAAACTGTGACAGAAAGTGTAAGAGATGTTATGATTTTGTTAAAAATGTTGCAAATTTGGTGATTAGTAGAAAATGTGAAAAAATGTACATACATAACTACATAACTTTGATAACTAGTAAAACTGGGACAAGATGATTTCCTACAAAGTCTTGTAGAAGTGATCATTTCAAAATGAAACAATTGCAGAGATTAATAGAAAATAAAGTGTTGCATGTTGAAATGTATCTGTTTCCTACCTTGTTAAATCATTATTAACCCTCATACCCTAGATTTAAATTGTTATGTTGTTACCGTTAAGGGACAAAAGTGTCCTCTTCAGAAACACCATAAAAATAGACATTTTGTCTCTTTCTCTTTTGTCACGTCAACAGGAAGAGATATTTTCTGGGCAACAATGTCACTTCAGAATGATTTCAAATGATATCAAGAGTCCCTCAGAGATGCTAGAGCAAAATCTGACAAGCTTGCTCCCATCAGGGATGTCTGGGAGAGGTGGGTGCAGCTCCTTCTACTGGTGTTCAACCAAAGGCACACATTGAGTGAAGGGAATGGGTGCCCCGATACCCAGCCACTACAGCCTTGGTCAGACAGCTGCAGAGGGGCACCAGCATTCAGCCAGCCCTGCCTCAACATCAACCAGCACAGCCGCAGCCACAACCCCACTGACGCCACCTGATTCTAAAAGAAAGAGGTGTCAGGTCTGCCCTAGCATTAGCACAGAAAGACAAACATATCGTGCTTCTACTGCAAAAATATCTTTGCAAATAACACTAAAAGTGTCACCGTTTGCCACACATGCATCTAAAAACATGTTCTTGCACACAAAGAGTCTTTCTGGAACTACTACTTGATTTCTATTGGTTTATATTATTACTTGTTCTGCTTTTCATTTTGTATTCATATTTAAGTTCTTTTCTTGAAAAAAAAAAATTTTTTTGCCTTTTCTTGAAGTAAATATATGTGGGTCAAAAGACCACACAGCCAATACACTCAGTTCAAAAGCCCAGTTCATGGTGACAGATGACAAACGTGACTCATATCAGTTTGCTGCACAGTCATTGCCACCAAAACGTGGATCTGAACCCATACAGGTCTTGGGTCAGGTCTCTGTTCCTCTGGTTCACTTACGTCCATGAGGAAATCTAGTGCTGATCACTTGTCTCTGGGTCCAGCTGTAATTCCCTCTATCCACTCAGCATCTCAGTCAGGCTGGCTGATCCACTACACCCCATCAGTCCAGGCTGGTGCTGAGACAACAACAGGAAAAAGGGGGGAAGTGTGCAACACTTGTCGAATTACGGCTGAGGGCAAAGATGGCTCCCCAGAGATAAATGCATTGTTCACATGTATTTCCTGTGAGAATGCATTTGGTGATGACTCATGTGAGGTTTTTCAGTCACACTGAGCAATGCTGTTAAATGCATGTGTGTCTGTGCAGCTGATTTGATAACAAGGCGTATCATTTATCTAGGCACAGAGTAGCCTGCAGGACGTATGCTGCAACATGTGTGTTCCTAAATATCAGCTTTTTTCCCTTCGGAGATAAAACACACTTTGGGCACAGAGGAGTTTCCATGCAATGGTGTTTACTTCATCTATTACTTAGACACAACAGTGCAGTACAGTCCTCAGTCAACTATGCACTTAACATCAGCGCTACCTGTTGACACCTTGGTCCTTCTCGACTCAAAATATTTCTTAGCTCTTCTCCACATTGCTTTTCCTACCTAGATCTCTGCTTGTGTTGTACTTATTCTATATGTACGTCCCTTTGGATAAAAGCATCTGACAAATGAAACTGTAGAATTGTAGAACACTAGACAGAAGAATAAGAATTTAACACAGGCAATGCTTCACAAAGTTTCTCAGCACCCAGAGTCCAGCCAGAGGCGGGTTGCAGACTGACTTATGGAGACATGTGTCTATAACAATGCATAAGACATCAATAATGTTTCCATTAGATCGAGTGATGCCTTAAACCCCTAAAAACAAAACATTTCAGTGAAGAGCTGGAACACAGTTTGAAACACAGTATAAAGCATTTGACAGTGTCAGAAGGAGTGTTTTTCTTCTTGATCTTTAAAGTCACAAAGGTGAAATTCGGGGATACCTTCCAGTGGCTGGAAAATTGCTGGAATTTGGCTCCCAGCCGGCTGGCAGCCAAAGAGCCTCCAGCTAGAGGCAGAAATTCTGTGTGGCTGGCACTGCCAGGTTAAAGCTCCACTAATCACTGAAAACAGCTTCTTTTGCTGAAAAGGCTCTGATGAACCCAGTGCACACTACCTGCTCAGCAGCAAATAGCAGGAAGACAAAGCTGGAAAAGATTTAGCCACTAAAGAGCCAGGAGTCGGTGGAGACCAAAACCGAGCTAAAAGAAAGTGAATACGAACATCTGTATGTATAGGTAATGATGTTGTAACTTCACTTACAAAATGTATCCTGATATTTCAAAAGTCTTTTATTAAGCGATAAATCCAACCCATAAATCCAAAAAACACTTTTCTTCATATAGCATTTGTTTTTATTTTTAACTCAAAGTGCTTCTGCTTTCCCTCTTCATCAAAAATAAACATGAAATGAAAGTAGCCAGCAATAAAGTAAGCATGTGCATAAAATTGGCATTGGCATGTCATTTTCCATGAGTGATGGAACTATGTATATGCAATTGTGCAACAAAACCAAAGCGGCGGTCGGGTGCAGTCCTTTTAATCAATCAAAAAATACAAAATGAAGTAAAATAATGTTATTGCAGCAGGCTGTTGAGATCTTTGAGGCTCTGGGTCACTTCTGCTTTCATCTCTTGGTACAGAGCTGATAGGACTGACTGACTGAAGGATGATGTTAATTGTATACTTGGGCTCTACCAACTACATTATAATCTGAAAAAAGGCCTTTGGCTATACATTCGTTAATGTATGTTATTATCTCTTCTGCTCTCAGACCGGTATGAAGAAGTGGAACTTTAAATCGATCGCTCAGCGCTGTTTGGTCTGATTGAAGTGTTTTCTTCGTAGTGGGTTGTTGGTGTTGACTGTGTCCAAACCCCGTCCAGTGGTATTTGCAAATTGTTTTGGTTTGTCACTTTCCTTTTTGTTATGTGTTGAATGGTTGCTGCACCATGCGTTGGTGAGTCTGGGATGGTGTTTGTGCCTGCTACTCTGCAAGCCTGTGTGCTACAGTTACCCACTGCACCCTTCTCTATGCAGATCCCTAAAGAGGTTTATATGTATGTATTTTAAATCGCATTCAACATTTCCGCTGATGTAGCATTAAAGCATAGTGAATCTGTACTATCACCCTACCAGACAGAGTGGATGGACATGCAGTCGCTGCAAGCTGTGAGTGGAGTAACTGTGTGGAGTCACTCTAACTGTTACTCTTCTGCTGTGCTGCTGCAGAGTATTGCTGTCCCTCGTTTGAGCAGATGAAATTCTCAGGTGGAAGTGAAATGAAAAAGCAGAAGTAAAGAACCTAACCACATGACCACGGAGCCCTGTGAGACATTGCATACGTTGCTCTTTGGAACTGGGGCTTAACTTGTCTATAATTTAAGAAAGCGTTATGCTGACCCCAGCTGTGCAGAAACCACAGCACTTCCTCTTTCCAGGCAAATGGATAGTGAAGAGCTTTACCTCTGGTTAAAACAAGAAGTATGATGCTTTCATCCTACACACACAAGACAGAGAGAAGTCAACCAGAGCACCCAGAAAGCTCTTTCATCAGAAAGAGTATAGACTTAAGCTGCTGGCACATTTGGAACCTGCTGACACAGACAAATTTGCCTCTGTTGTTACCAACTGGGAGGTAAGTTGTTAAAGGCTGGAACTGTGACACTTGTGTGAAGTGGCAGGTTTTAATCAACATATTTCGGTGGACCTTTTTCCCCAGATAACCTCGTCATGGCGCACGGAGGGGCCATCCGCTTCTTTTTCCATTTCACGTTGGTGTTGTCAGTCGTTCTGACCTCAACCCTGGAAATCCTTGACTCAGAAAAACAGCTGCAGGACAGCAGGTTCGGTCAACCACCACCTCGCCACGGTCTTAAGTTGCTGAAGTGGTACGTTCAAAAATGCCTGGACAACAACATGGTGGCCCTGTGTGATCCCACTAAAGGAGTGTACGGATTTCATCAGTTTCTGAACCGAGGGCCCTGGCATCTGCTTCCAGTCATAAAGGACAAGAAGCAGTACGGCTACTTTACCATCGGAAACCTCAACTCTCCTCATGCCAAGGACCTGCCCCCTGATGTCAGGAGTCACTACAACCGCAGCGACCCTGAAAGTAACAAGGACAGAGTTCTGGTGAAGTACAACAAAAACAATAAACACGTCGGCATGATCTACGCATCAGCGCATTACAAAAAAAATGAGACGTACATAATTGGTCCCAATCTTTTAGCTTCTCTTCGGCAGCCAACAGCTCTCATTACCATAGAAATGTGATGTGTACCTCTGATGCAGAATCTCTCTGTGACATCTTTTATAGCTCAGCGACTCCTGATGGAATTTCAAACATTTTAAAGTAGTGCTGATTGACATATCTGGCTGCTGTTTTTCTTTCTCTCGCTCTTTCTTTAGTCAGATTACAAGAAAAAGTGTCAGACCACTTTATGGAACTTATTTTAAGGCTTGAGTGTGAGTCAGGAAGGCTTGTTCTGCCTGCTTTTGTTCAACACACTGTACAGAATTCTTCAGAGAAAGTTTGCTCGGCCAATTATATAAATGGTCAAATTTGCTGCCTCAGAATATATTTTGTTGTTGTTTCTGTGTGTGTGTGTGTGTGGGTTGGTGGGTGCATGTGAGGCAAATTTAATGACAAAGGATGCACAGAGAATCAGAGTCAGAAACACAAATACATATTTTAATGTTTGTGTTATGTGAGGTCATGATACAGCTCAGTTCGTGCACCACTTACTCTGTAAACATATTTAAGGAGGCATAAAAATTCAGGCTTTATAACTGGAAATAATTTTATTACAGCAGAAACGTTTAAAGTGATACAAATGCATTTATGGATTCTTCCGTACATGTCATAGGCATTTTGAGCATTTGTGGATCTGTAGAGGAGACGTTCACTGATGCGAGGTGCAATTATTAGTATGTTTTAATGGATTTTTAAAATTAGAATCCATAAGAGACAACTGACATATGTGTAGCATTGCCAATAAATATCTCAGTCCACAAACATGTGTTTTTTATTTGTGTTATTTAGTCCTAATCACAAAAATGCAGAGCAGTTGGCAAATATGCTCAACCTACTTTGCAAACACACAGAATTTTCAAATGAAAATGACACAGATACATGTGGCAACATGACATTTGTGACTTCTCTACTACATGTACGCAGATTTTTGCCCAGGTTGTAACACGTGTAAATCAGTGTGTAGGATTCATGTTAGAAGTGTATGTAAGCAAGAAAACTGAAAATTATGAATAAATAATCAGATTTCTAAAACCACGAGTGCACACACCTGCAGGCTGTGTTCCCTTTATAAACCACAGCCCACCTGGAAGTGCGCACACGTGGATCGGCTTCATGTCCCGCCCTCTACATGACCACCTTCAACCGTAAATGGTCGATGCAAAGCACCATGCATAGAAAAGAAAAGAAGGCCTTACACAGACAGGACATGGGAATCATTAGACACTACCAGCACTGAAAGAAGGAACATCAGGTCATGACTCATTAACTCAAAGATCATTAAACCAAAACCAAGTAGCCATCAACATCAGAACCAGCATACAGTGGAGCCTGGCTGAACGGGTAGAGAATGTAGATTCTACTGATGACAAAGCACTCAATGCACACACTCGCCAACAGATGAAAGACAAATCACACAAAGACAGAACCACTGCCACACAGAGGATCAACATATCAAAAACTAATCAGAATCAATAGCAAGAACAACGTACCAATAATCATAGATCATGAGCGCCTCGAGGAGGTAGACAGCTTCACATACCATAGGAGTATAATTACTCTGAAAAATGGAAGAAGATGTCAAAGCAAGAAAACAAGAACATCCCAAAAAAAAACCCAAACTGAAAAATGTCAGATCCATTCTGTTGTACTGATCTAAGACATGGAAAATGACCACCAACATTCTCAACAAACCGGGCTGGGATGTGACCTGGGAGTCAGTCTGGTGAGACACCGTCACTCATCCTGAGCCATGGGAGCACATCAAGCAAGAACCAATGGGAGAAGGAAGTGAAGCTGCATAGGCAAAAACAATCAGAGGTCAAAATAAACGAATCACCAGGCAGACATTGACGTGAAATCCAAGAGAAACGTGGGAAGACCCAGAAACACCTGGAGGAGAAGTCCAGAAGATATTAAGTCTGGGGGGCTGTCATGGCTGCCAGTGCAGTGAAAGGCACCAGACCGGAGAGGATGGAGGTCTTATTAATGGCCTGCGCTCCTGGTGGAATACAAAGGCCTAACTAAGGGAGTAAAGTCACTTTTAATGCCCAGTATTCATAGAAAGAAGGGTTACAGCTATACAAATACCAGCACTGAGCACCTGAGCACTGATTCAAGACATGCTGAAAAGAGAACACTATTCCCAGCATTGTGTTTATCTATATCTCTTTACATTCTATATTTATAAATGTGTAAATATGTAATGGCCATTGAAAAAGACTTGCCTGGATTGGTCAGCAGAGCTCTGTTAAGACTGTGTAAGCCTGATGGGACATTTTACATATAGTTCTGCTTTAATCATTATTGGAAATCTGCGTTAACTGCAGCCTTACATGTTTTTTTCTGCACACAGCTCACCTTCCATTATTGCTTACTTATTACATTCTCCCTGGCCAATCAGAAGCAGGTAAAGCAATAGCAAACCCAAAAGTAGGTCGACACCTAAAGTAAAGGAAATAATTGAGATATGACGAATTAAGCGAAAAACTGAAACGAGATGACTCTGGACAGATCAGAGAGGAAGAAAAGAGCATGCAGCTTTATTGAAATTAATGAGAAAGGTGCAGGAAATAAACATAATTAATGAGGTTGTTGGAGAGGAATAGGAGTGTGTTCTCAGGTTTTTTCTTCTGGAGACTTTGGGCATTATTCCTCTACTCCCAAGGTCAAAAAGTAGCAGAAATACAAAACTCTCGATGGGAAAGTTCCACAGAGCTTTAGAAATTTGTATGAACTCCAATATCAGCTTGAATAGCAGGCAGTCAATCAAAATGCTGACTCTAATGAGTTGTGAAACAAGGCAGCACACACCTTTGTGGCCAAAAGGCACAAACTCCTGCAAAACTCACTTTCAATATTATGATGACAAAGCACCCTCATGCCTGCAGTCCTCAAAACCCACAGAAAGGCCTCATTCATCTTCTGCTCTCCTCTGTTGCCAATGGGAGGACACCATTTGGACCGCTGTACGCTCACAGGTTGAATTCAGATTTGATTTGATACTCCCACTGAAAATATAACGGGGGCTCTTGAACAAGCAGGACCAATCTGAGCAGATAAGAGAGATTTATAGGGTCTTTGCTCTGCACAGAAATATGTGGAACATTAAAGATACACTGCCTGATTTTGTTATAGTACCCGAAGGTGCCTCAAAACCCAGAGATGTCCTCTCAGCTTACAGCCGATGTGTTAAAACTCACCTCTGAACTGTTAAACTTTGGAATCCTTTCAGTGCTGATTTTATTGCTGGTTAATTTGGCCTTTGGAAACAGCTGTGTGTAATGGTACAGCTTTTCTTCTGAGCTCCATAGGAGATGACATGTGCCAACTGCTGGGGGGCAGCACACACGAAGCTTGAGCAGCCTAGACCACATATTATGAAAATAAATCATGCCTCCTAATGCATGTATCTATCCACAATCATAATTATCATAAGAGACTGGAGTCATGGTAAATTAGGTAAGGCAAAAACATCCCGGATTTAAAACTGGTTGCATTCCTCTTCAGAGTAGTCACCTTGTGCATAAACCACTCCCAGCACTCCGGTCATGCTGTGATCAATCCCATTATGCAACCTCATAATGCACCGTGTGTGCATCCAGTGTGTGCTGGATGACTTCTGGACCTCCTCTGCCATGTCAAACACACTACCTTTCAGCTTGAATTCCATCTTTTAAGAGGAAGAAAGATGATGTTGAAAAATCACATGATCAGATCATTTGTACCTGTGCAGCGGTGCAGCACAGCTCTCCAATTACAGTCAGGGCGCAGAACAGCAAGTCACTCCTGCTGGTAATTGCGCATGGTAACTGACTCGTCTGTCTTCGTATGTAAGATGAACTAACCTCATGTAATTATTTTATAAGCATATTCTTTTTCTTAAAGCAGGTAAAAAGGCTGCTGTGGCAGATATTTGTTTAGAATTTTGAAATTAATTTGTGGGATAACATCCTGGAATATACATTTTTTAGTTTAAAATTCTAAATTTTGAAGCGCTGTCAGATTAACTGGCATGAATTGTACTCCATATTGGATTTACCTTCATTTGTCTCATTTCTTCAGCACTTATACTGAACATTTTTTTCAACATTAGGCTCAATTCATATTTTATTCTATATTTAAAGACAAATTCAGCACAGCTGTAGTTCCCTTATCTGAGGTGCGTCTGCTTTGTGATTTCAATCACAAATGAATGCTTCAGTTCCAGTTAAGGTTACAGTGATCCTCTACAGAATAAACGTAAGTGAAAGGAATGTCCCCGAAACTGACATATGCAAATGTTTGGGTGTGTGTCTGCATGTGTGTGTGTGTGGGCGTGTCACCTTACAACGTGTGCACATGCACGGCCGTCTCCTCCTGTGACATGTATGTTTCTTGCTCCATAAAACCAGCCGTGTGCAGATAATAGCACTGATTTACACACTGCACCTTCTCCCCTGTCCCCGCGTTTTGTTCATCTTAAATTGGCTTGAATGGAAATCAAATTGAAGGCGGCTCTTAGCGGGGACTGACTCTGATGTTTCACTCTGCCTGTCCATGCTTAACGGAGGACAGGTTTTCTCTGAGTGGATGGCTGTGGGTGTGTGTGTGTGTGGTGGTGGTGGGGGGCGGGGGGAGTCCGAGCTCTTTGACAGAATTGTAAAGCGGCAGAATGAACAGATGTCTCCCAATGATTAATGTTCCTCCCCGCCTTGCCTCAGAGGAGCTGCGTGCCCGTGCATCTCTAACCCTACACCTCCTCCCCAGCACTCTATAAAGCTAATTTCTTTAACTTTCAGCTTTCTCTATCTTTTCTCCAAGTTCATCCTGCCTCTTCTTCTTTTTGATTTCTCCCCGTAGAAACATCAACTACAATTTCTCGCATGTTTTGGGGGGAAAATGAGACAGAAGTGGTACCTTTCCTGATTAATGAATTTCATGGGACAAATCTGGGGTTTTAGTTAATGCATTGGACCTGAAGGACGCTGCATCCTGTCTAATTTGTGCCCACTGTAATGGAAGAGTTTCAGTGGAAATCCCCCTGTGCTCTAACGTGGAAAGACTATAGGCATCAAGGCTGTGTGTTGAAGGGCTCAATCACAGAGAGAAACAAACAGAAGCAGTCAGGCGCTTCTCTCACTCCCTACTGTAATTTAAAGAACACCTGCAAATCTCTGTGACACAGTGTAAGCCCGACCCCTGTCGGCCAAACACAGAATGGGATTCTTCTTTTGCTCTGATGTGCCTGAGATGAATTAAGAGGAAAGTGTCTGATTTATGCTGTCACTCACTTTTTGCATTGCACAGCTACAGAATTACCAGGACCCTGCACATTCTGACCTATGACTGGGAAAAGAATAAAATGCGCAGTTGCAAATGCGCAAAATCTGCCTCTTTTATTTTCTGCAAACGTGTCTCTCAGTTTGTCTTTATAATGTATTTATTTTGGGACGAGCTCAGCAAGGAAGCGCAGAGCAACAGCGCCCCCTGCTGCAGCTTTGACCGAAAGAGGAAACCCACACGCGGTCTCAGGGGAAATTGGCCATTAAAACCCAGCACTGCATGGTAATGAATACCAGGCCTATGGTAAAGGGCTCGCATTAAATATTTACACTCCCGGTTAATATTTCATATGGTAATTTTGTATTTAAATTGGATTTAATATTTAATATAAATACAGAGCTAAGTGGGGTATACTATTTTCAAACACCAATCCAGACACCTTCCATATGACTGGGGGAGTAAATACGACACAGACAGCATACATATGTAGATCCTCCGAGCTAGAACACACACACACACACACACTAGCACACACAGACAGAACGTCCCTGTCGGCAGCACAGGGTTTATCACTCGACTCTGTTCTCCTCTGGGAGGAAACAGGCTGGAGGGGAGAGAGCTGGGGTCAGAGCTGCCATTTGAACGATCTTTAAGGCGGTGACGATAATGTCTCCAAATAAGATATTTCCAGGATGTTACATATCAGTGTGACTCATCCTGATGTTTCAAGCCATTGCGCAACTTTGGTAATTGACTTCATTCTTTGTCTCATTTTTCTCCCATTCACACTCATTATCTTAAAAAGTGTGTTTTATTCATAAAATCCAGGTGAGACTTGAGACACTTTAGTGTTCTACAAATGTGTGGGCTCCACTGGTTAGATCAAAAGTCTCATTACAGTCAGTTTTGCTTGGTGGTGTGGCTCCTGAAGCTGGTGGGTAACTAACAAAAGACCAGAAGAAGAAGAGCATCTGCGCTTTAGGAGTTTAGTTACCACAAAATCTGTTTATGGACCACGAGCAAGACAAAAGTTTTATTGTCTTCGCAGGCTCTCGCTCACACAGCTCTCTCACCCATACAGATGAACACTTCCTCACCCACACAGCTCTCTCAGCACTGAACAGGGATCAGATAAAATGCCACAGCAGCACATGAAACCCTCTGTATGATCCTAAGTGTTAAAATCACTGGAGCTCCTTTTCACTTTAAATGTCTTTTTAATGAGACTGAGCTAAATAAGTAGGAAAGCCACAGGTCACTTGTAACATTAATGATGGCTCTGCTGTATTTGAGTGTCCTGACAGAGTGACATTGAGCCCGGATGAACAACAGCAGGACTGTGAAACTGAAGCAGCTACTGTAAATGGCATTCACTCTTTATTGAATGTTTTATGCACACCTGTGCTTGTCCTGTAGAGACAGGTACAGGTGAAGTGTCTTCTGTGAAACAGAAGTGTGGGAATAAATTAATGTTACATTCCAGCAAAACAAGTTCACAAACTGCGGATGAAGCCCCTCCGCAGCAGATACACCTCTGTTTCACAGTATACAGAGTCTTTAAATGTGGTGTCTGGTGAGACACTCCTGTGATGGAGCTCTGCTAGTGATGAGTTTTACATCAACCAGCGGTTCATCAGAGCTGAAGGGAGGAGGAGCAACTGTAACTACAGAGTAGACTGCAACAACTAGGAGACATGGAGGAGAATTATGGAGATGCAAGCACATCACATTATAGTGCTCATGTAATTACTGTCACCGCCACAAGGGGAGACTAAATTCCTGCACTATAGCTTTAAATAGTCACCTGATATGTAGCACACCATAGCCATTGCTCAATGCTTGATCGTTACTCATGTCATCCGTGTTTTTTATATATATATATATATATATATACACACACCGGTATAGAAAATATGGTTTTCCAACACTATTTGCTACAAATGTATTTGCTGGAAATAGGTTGAATCAGACTAAACTAATGTCATTCTTGAACCAGGAGCTGATAACAAGTCACATGTTGTGTTTTCACTCTCTTCTGGTTCTGAACTCTGAATCTTCAAAACAAATGATATGAAATGTTCCACTTTAATCTCTTTAAAATGCGTGATCACATGACCAATTTTGACGACAGTTTTCTGGAAACAAGAGGCGAATGGCACCACTTCTCCACCGGCTAAAAATCACAAAACTCTCCCGCAGGAAAATTAAGCTAATCTCCTCCCCATGTGTTATTGGCAGGAATCAATATGAATTACAAATGGCCAGAGACAGTGAGTGAGGATTTTATTGACTTTTGATCAAATTCCAACTTGTAATTTCTTGGATAAAACACACAAACAAGGAAGTTTTCGCTTACAGCTCAGACTTGTGAGAACAAAATTGAATAAACATTTAACCTATTTGGCAAAGATTTATCTGTGTGGGCTCGGCGCGGGGCTGTGAGTGACAGCATCAGGAAGATTTCTCAGCACGACAACAAGAGCTGAGATAGCACACAAGGATATCTGAGGGCATGTCATCCTCGTCAGTGGCCATCGGGTGAGCTGTCATATCAACCCTCAAGCCCAGAGGAGGAACACCATCACAGGAGAGATGTGTCTCCGGGAAGAGCGTGTCGAGCCTCCCTGCAGTCATCTTTTTCGCTCTCAGCAGACATTATGTGGTTTGCCCAAGAAGAAAGTGATGGAGAGGATTCACCAGCCTTGAGCTTTTCCAATCAAAGTGAATAGTGCAGACAGAAGTAATCAATCACCAGAATGAGCTTCGGGTTGATGAGGTTTAGACAGATTGTTAGTTCTCCTGTGTGACACATTTCTTCACTCATTTATCTCTCAATTGTTTCATTCATCTTCATTTCATCCTCCACCTCAAAGATCAGTGTTTCCAGTCTACCTGAGGAAAAAAACAGCTAAGGTTGTACCTGAAATACAGGAACACATCTCCTCGCATTCCCCCTAAGAATGGTACATGTGTCAGCTGTTCATTACTAATTGTCTTTCTCTGATATCAAAATGATCTGAGTGTCGTTTTCCATGAGTTGCATTATCTCCACCGTCACACAGAGATCTGTGAGAGGAGGCACAGGGAAACACAGATTAGAGCTGGAGACAGTCACCACGAACTAAAAACACGACCATGTCACGTAAGAGTAAATCTGAACACCATCCACGTCAAGATGGAAGACAGTGTTAGAGGAATATTGACTGTTGCTGTTGGTTTTCAGTGGCTAACGTGGCTGACTAGCTTCTGTGACCAGGAGCAGCAGGCAGAGCATAATGTTTGGAGGAATTTGATTTTAAAAGTGGGCAAGTGATAACAAACACTGTGCCTTACAGTGATTCAGACCTGGACGTTAGCCTCAAGGTTCGCACTGATGTGCCATGCTAATTCTAGCTTACAAATGAATCTGACCTCTCTGCTGCTAAAAGTTGAAAACTGATGTCATGATACTATTGGTTGAAACTGTCTGGTCCAAGCTGATTTAAGCACATGTCATATTTTGTTTTACGGGAGGAAGACATGATCAGATACTGACATATTTGGCATACAGTTTTAAATAGGTGCACAACCTGAATGAGGATCTGATGTATAGGTACAGGACACTGATACACTTTCATCTTACCCCAGTGGCCACGAAAAAGGAAGAACTGAGTTTGCAAGTAGCTGGCCCAGCGCCAGTATCCGTGCTACTCCACAGTGGTGTCATAAATGCCATTTACAGTGACCGCTGTGCTCAGACCAGCTTTGTCCTGGTACCTCTCCCAATTAGCTCTGCTGTAAAGCTATGACACTCTGATCCCAAAATGATATATGATGCACTGAAAGGAAAACCACAGTTATAATGTGGGCCTTATTTTCTGTTTTATCATTCGTGAATACATTGTTCTCACTTAAGCAGCCTAACTGCTGACATCCGGGAATAATGCAGCATAAACAAAAAAACAGTTTAGCGTTTATTTGGAAAGGAAAGTGAAGGTAAATGTCTTTTGTAAACATCCCTCACAGTTCACAGAGCCACTTTGTGATTTGGGTTTGACCACCTATGCTTGCCATAGATGTGCACTCAGTTTCCTTGTGCTAAACTAAAACTACAGTTTTGTAGTCAGCCGGTGTTGTATAACACTGGACATTGTGACATTGCCTGACTGGAGACTCATCCTTGTTAGATTTCCTTTCAGAGGTCAGCGTGTCTCAAGCCTCTCTTGAGTCTCCTGAGCAAATTCAATGCATTAGACTTCCCCACAGGTCTCACAGCCACAATGTTTTTCCTTTCTTCTGCATTTTTCAAGCTCAAGTTACAGTAAATTCACTTTTGTGATTGTTTAGGTTTCATATTGCACTTCAAGTGGGAACTGGTGCAGGGACTTGGACGCAATCTAGACAAAGTCATCTTCTATGTTAAGAAGATAAAATGGCCAACCTGTGAATCCAACCTATAGCCATTAAATGAATCCAGTGTTAAGAGGATATCATATAAATATACACATATAAATAAAAATACAAAGGCTGGCCAAATATACAGCATCCACTGTGGATTTTAACACCCAAAATCTAAAACAGGAAGTTGAATGCTGCAGGAAGTGCATTTCATCAACGCCACTCCAATTATCTGTGATGGAAGTGCATCCTCAGGAGCCACTTTCCTATAAGATCCAGAGATGAGCTTCTGTCAGAAGGAGCTGGTGGGTGGGAGGGTGTAGGTAGCTGTCCAGTTTTCACGGTTGAGATGGTGATCCCAATGTCAGCATGACAGGAGAGGACAAAGCCTTCATTAAGGCAGGGAATTGGTACATTTACATGAAAGATGCACATGAAAATGAGAGCACGCTTACCAGCATTCCCATCAATCAGTCAGCCAGTTATCGTGGAGTTACACTGTCTGATACAACACCGATGGTCCTCTCCAACCCTAAAATGCAATATTAAAGGACTTCAGGCATTCATTAAGCTGTCTGGGGAAAGCGTTGGGCATTGTTCGCTTACCCCTTGTAATTCCAGGCTGTTGTTCCTCACTCCTCTTCACTCATTTGACTGGAGCAGCTTTAAAGCATTAAAACAGCAGACATGACACAGCAAGTGGAGTGAAGGGGATATTTACGTCTGACTGCTTCTACCAAATGAAAACTCAGTGGTTTTATTAAAACCATGCAATCCACGGCTCTTCTGAAATCAAAGAGGACAATAAAGTAGAATCATGAATCATCAATCCTCTGATCACATTTTAGATCCATCACTACTTTATATTGACAAAGAACATATAAACCCGCAAAACCAGTCGAAAAGAGGATGTTTACGAAACAACACAAAAAATACTGTTACATCACACATGGAACAGGGCTTCTTTGTGGGGCCTTTCAGAGTTCAGTGTATTGTATTTGTTATCATCAGTGCAGGAGTGAAATGCAGTTGTAGTATTTTAATATGAATTTATAAAAGATTTTTAAAAAATACAAATAATGTGTAGTACTGTTCTTTGAAGGTCCTAAAAGGCTCACAATGACAATGATAAATTAAATGCGTTTAATTTATTGGCTCCTCTGTTCATCGTCTCAGTTTAGCATGTGAGATGTTAACATTGTCTACACAAAAAGACTGGGACTGAATGGAGTGTAATTAGTTTATCAGGCACTGGTCACGAGGTCCAACCAGATCAGGCGAGCAGAGAATCCAACCTACCAAGCTTTCGGTTCATCAGCAGTCACTCTGACCAATCAGCTGTCTATGAGGAAGTGCTGGCAAGTTGTCAAGTGTAAAGAAGTTTGGAGATGTCACTGTAGTAAATGTTATATCACAAGAAGAGAGCATTTCTCTATTGAAACGAGCAAAGGAGGCGCTTCTTTATGGAAAAGATGTTTTCACTCTCTTCCCAACAAGCCACAGCAGGTCATCTCATGTGTCTCATGTGTTAGTTGACCTGTTTTGGTTGATGTTTGCCTGTGATAGAAGGTTATTCATTATAATTCTATTGTTTTAAACAGCAGCAAATCACAACAAATGTTTATCTCAGGACACTTTACTTATAGAGCAGGTGTAGACCATTAACCATAACTCATTATTAATAATTAGACCTAACAGTTCCCACCATGAGCAAGCACAGATTCTAAGCACTTCCATCTAATTATACAACGGAAGTTTAATATAACCATCTTAAAAAACAAGAGACAGTTTGTTGCTCTGAACCTGGTTCATTTTAGTATTTACACTTGTGCTTTTCTGACTGTAATATGGAAAAGTCTGCAGTAGAGAGGACATATTATCTAGTTCCACCACTAAATATTCAGGTTCCATTGTCCTTATGTTCAGATCAGTGTAGCTGTCAAACGTACATCATTATAATGCATTTATTGTTTCTTATATTGCTTCATGAGCATCATTTCTAAACTATTACAGTGTAAGCAGATATGTATGTGGGTGTTTGTAAGAATAAGAATAAGAAAACCTTTATTTGTCCCACAATGGGGAAATTGCATTGTTGCAGCAGCAAGTGAGAACAGTAAGCAGTTAAGAGCAGTACAGTAAGGTAAGAGCGGTAGGTAAAGCAATAAGCGACATATTGTAATAGAAAAATAAAAAAAAAAAAAAAAAGAATAAAAAGTATGCGGTGCATGTGAGCATTAGGTTTGATGTGTTGGTTTCTGGTCATCAGAAGTTTAAGGCACATAAACTGAAATATGGCTGCAGAACAGATCAGCAAAAACAGAACCGCCTATATGATGCCTTGTTCCCTCCTTGTATCCTTGACACACAGTGAGTGTTGGAGGAGTGTGTGCAAGGTTATGAGGGACAGAGCCATATAGAGAGGCAGGTGAAAACAGAGTTTATATGGATCCGTCCTGACCTTTGAAAGAAAGAAAAGCGAGCAGGCCGGAGTTTATTAGATTACTACTGATCTCTGGTGACGGACTGCCCTTCCAGGTACGCTCATACGGGGAGGACACATGCTCATCTTCAGCTCAAGACTGCCACCAAGTGGACAATATGACATATACATGTGTTCTCTAACAGCGTTTCTGCTACGCTTAACTGCAGCCACAATACTGAGCTACTGCAAAATAACAATAGGCTATAATACATGGACATGATTTCACTGGCCACTGATTTGATGGTTGATTTTGACTGATTTTAACTTTATTTCAGCATCAAAGGAAAGGAAGGAGTAAAAGAAAGGAATTATGCTTCCTTTGTATTACATCAATTACAAGCAACTTAGAGTGTCCGAGGTAATTGTAGATTTTGCAGAATCAAAGAAGCTAACCTAAACCATGTGGTCTCAATGTGGCAGCACTCGTGTGTTTTCCATTCAACATTTAGAATTAGGGTTATGGTGGTCAAGGTCTTTTTAAAATGTAGTCCGCCATCACAATAGCATTACAATAGTAATTCATGCTGAATGAAACAAAGTGTGTTTTGTGTGTCAGTTGGATTGTCGAGAGTCGTTCATATACTTGTAACTGTGAAGCATTTCTGTCCTAAATGAAGCCTTCTCAAAGCTCCGAGCTGCTGGTGTTATGCATCTTCCCGTCCATTGGTTAACATTTTTATGACGCTTTTTTTGTAGCCAATCACGTTTGCTTTGTCACCCGGGTGTTGTCGCGGGAACTACCAGACGCTCAAAACAACAAACCAAGGAATAGGAAGGGTCAGCAAGTGTGGAGTTGACAGAGCGGAAAAAGTCACGTCTTTTGTGAGTTCAGTCGAAATAAAAACCGATACATCTGCGCTAAAGACAGGGGAGTGTTTAATTCCGCCTGTAGCTGAAAAGTTAGCTTCCTCTTCTAGCCTGCTAACGTTACTAGCTGAAGGGGATAAACCACTTAGCCACGGCTGTGTCGGCTGTGAGGGCTGTGAAAAACACCGGAAGTAAGGCAGTCCTTTCTTCAAAATAGAATGGGGTGCTGAGGTTGTTGTTGACTATGTTTCCACAAGTGACATACTGACAATTACGAGGCAAACAACCCACGAGTGTTTTTCCATTTAATAACTTAATTTTTGTCAAAAGTATGTGAATATATAAAAAATGGAAAAATAAACGCGAATTTTCCGTTTTCATTATCAATTTATTATTTATTATTATTCGATTCGAATTACTTTGATTAATAAATTAACTAAATTAATTTGTGCTAGCCTTCAGCCTATTTGATTGCTAAACTTGACTCGCTGATTTATAGTATATTGTTAGCTATACCGTACGTAAATTGGTGCGCTTATAGTGGACGTTCTTCGGCTACAGTTTTATTTTGACAGTTGTGACCGGAAGTGGTGCTGTTTTATTCCTAATGGGTGAGATCAGACTAACCGGCAATGATCCCTTCGCTAATTAATGTTCTTCAAAGTACGAATCCCTGTGTGTCCTTTGGGTTATGAATCGATAGGCAGTTACGAAAGATTCGGCATAAGATACTTTACCGAGTAGAATGTTAATCCTGTACAAAAAACACCTTTTACAACTGGTTTCCATATATCGCTTACATCATACAGGTACAGAGTGCTCATTCATGTTAGCATGTATGTTAGCTAACGTAACGTCAACTTGATAATTGAAAGATAATAGTTATTAGGCTGATGTCAACAACTGGAAAAGATCCTCCAGGGGAATCTCTTATCCATTTAAAGCTAATTATGCAGTAGCAAATGTCTTAAAACATGTGTTTGAAGTATTTCCTTACATACATGACCTGAATGAATATTTAAAAAAGAAGTAAATGGCGTGTGCTTGAACTGCTTTTCACAACACCGGTTTGTTTGACTCGGTATATGCTGTAGGTTTTCCCATAGCTTTTGACTGCATCTCACAGTATGTATAAGCAGGTGTAGTTCGCTCAGTCGGTTGTCATGGAGATGACTCAGCTGCGACATGGCTCAAGCACGGGAGAGTCATCTCCATGACAACTGAACAAACCTGATGCAGTTGAAAGCTCTGGGAGAGAAAGTGGACTTTAGTTAAGTTAATGTTTGACAGACTATTACAATTATAATAAATATGTACGCTAAGCATTTAAAAAGTTTTTTTTCTTCATGTGAGCATCTATTCATTGAAACACCAGTATTTTCCCCTTCACCCTAAATGAATATCTGCATTTGTCTGCTTGATTATCAGGATTTTGGTTTGGTATCTATGCTGACACCTGTAGTTATCATATTGAGCATTGTAATGTTTAAAGTATATTTAGAAAGTATTCAGCACTCAAGACCTAATTTCTCCCCAAACTCTTCTCTTCTTTGACAATAGTCAGCGTTCCCATTGGCTGATGGACTGGACAGTATCGCTATGTCTCACAGACTGACTAAGGAGGAGCTGGATGAACAGTTTGAGCTGTTCTTGAAGGAGGTAGTGTAACACTGTCTACAGGCTACAGTGGTACTGTTTAGATATCATCATGCTATGCATTAAGAGTTGCATGCCAGAATCACTCATTTATAATATTAATATGCTTCAATGCCGTTGTTACCACTGAAAGTACATGTGTCCATCTATCCAGTCCAAACCAAATCCCAACTCTGGGAACAAATATAGCACTGAGTAGGTGTTAATTTGACAAATTTAAAAGAAGAATGAGTGTCTGGCTTTTGTCTTATAGCAGAGTTTAAGTCTAAGCAGCAGCTAATATCAGAAATGCCACAACGATGATTGTTCTTTTCCAAGTACAGAAATATAAGTGCTTAACATCAAAGAATGAAACAATAGGTCTAATCTCTGTGACTTAAAGCTGATTCCCTGTCAGTCTGTTTCAGATGACTCGGTGGAGCTGGGCGGCTCTGACAAGCAGCCCGCCACTAAAAGCTTTCAGAAATCAGCCCAGAAACCAACTGTGTCTTGGTGGCAAGATGACGAACAGAGCGGTCGAGGAACAGGTAGAGGTAATAATGATTTCCTGTGATACAGCATCCACCACGCTGGACATGTTAGCCTTTGTTAGCCAGTGGCTGCCGTTGTGTTGGTGTTTAAACTCTGCGGCCCAGGGAGGATGAGAGAGACGATCTGGGCTTATGCTACTGCAAACAACAGCTGGAAGCAATTAAACACTCATAAGAGTTATCTTTCATGGAAAACACAAATAGAGGTCACTGGCATGCTGGGGAATATTCTGAGAGAGAGATACATTAGAATTCCTCTTTGGCATGGCATGCACACACAGTTACACAGGGTTTACTCATTGGAGCTGAATTTTGATTTAATTACCAGGTTAGTGTGTGTGACATAACTATGTAGCGCTGCTGTTTCTGTTGATATTTAGGATACATGGTGAGTAGTTAAGTGTGAAACAACCCAATCTGAAATCAGTTCTTTTGCTCTGTTAATACAAAAAATACAGATACAGCAAATACAGCTGCTGCACCACCTTTTTGCATGCTGAGACAAAGCTAGGGTTGAATATAGTGTGGGAGTTACACACCATAAAGGTTGGTTATAAGTCAGGTAAATAACTTAAAGTGCACACCTTCCCCATGCAGATGAAAGCCTTTCCCGGCTGACTCGTTGGAGAGATCATGGGTAGAGTCGGAGGAGAAGTCAGGTACATTGTCAGTGAGCCTACAACTGTGATGTGATGAGGGCACACGTGGAACTCGCGCTCTATTTACTTAGCATAGGAATGACTGATTAGTCCCAGAGACTTGTGGGTAACTGGTTAGGTGTTGACTTCAGCTGCACTGGTCAGATTAAGATGAAAGGTTTCCACTGGCTGCTGATATTGTGTTGTGTTGATCGTGGCTGGTTACACTTCATGGCCTGATGTTTCCATAAAAAACAAATGTTATTTTTTCATGACGTCCTAATTTCTCTGCCGGACTCATTAGATCAGAGCACCTCTCCGCTCTCAACATGTATTCCTCCTCTTCACACTCCTGACTGATCTCTCCCCTACCTGTCTCCATCCTCATCACTCATTTCCATCAGGACAATCATGATGCTTTCAAAGTGCTGTCTCACTGCCTCTGATAACACCGCCCTGTCGTCTGGTCATCACCTTTCTGTCCCTGAGCTTTTTAGAGCTGTGAAAGGTGCCCCCACTGGATTTTATTTATTTTGCACGTTTCCGTTAATGACAATGGTCATATTGAGCAGCATGGATTAATGTGTCATTTGTATAAAGTTGGTCAGTCTAAAGTTCAGGTCAACCACGTTGAAGATCTTTAACATTCATCTCATTTTGACTCTAAACCAGTCTTTCTGAAATGTTGCTCATTCTGAGATATTTAATCTGTGCAGCAACAACAGAAACATGCAGATTCATAGAAAAATGGGTGTACCTCCACAGCTCTGTGTTTGTCAGTTCACAATCTCCTGATCTGAGAGCCTGTCCCTTCTGTCTGTCCTCTTTCCCCGACAGAGGCGACCAAAAGCAGATTTATCAAAGCCAGAAAGTCTCAGCCTGAGAGCAACGAGGGTGAGAGCGAGAGAGCCTAGCAGCGCTGTTGATGTGTGAAATGTCGTGCGTCCCCAGTGTTTCCATGTTACTGTGAACAGTCTCAGTTTGTCCCCTCCTCCTCTGTGACGGCCTGAACTGATGATGTTTCATATGTTGTAGTTGTTGTCATGTGCATATTCAGACGCCAGTCCGACACAGTCACTTGAACTCGTCCTCTCAAATAAGCTGGCAGTGATTCATGAGCTGATCAAATCACGATCACACATGTACAGACATTCGACTCACAGCCTCCAGCAGAGATGAAGAGCAGGATAGCTCACTTCCTGTTACTCCACTTCCACAGAGTTTTCATTTTCACACCTCAGCTCCTCCAAACACTGCCTCATATGACAACACTCGAGGACATTTATCAGACTCTCAGACAATATCCTTGTGCATGGTACTGTTGTAGAAAGATGTTGCATAGATTAGCCTCTGGTTTTCATCAGGGTGATTGATGAGCTCTGATGAAGCGTCAGCCGAAACGTGTTTTACCTGTGTTAAAGTTGCTCTTGAGCAGGTGATCACACTGAGATGTGTCTCTCCAGGCACAGCCGCTTCAAAACATCTTTACACAGTGCTTCACAACACAACAGGCAAACGATAGCTCTGCTGGTGACCTTTCTAGTGATACACATTGGGGTGATCCCGCTTTTACGCTGCAGTGTTTCTGTAGTTTTGATCTCCACAGCAGTTTTTCTTCTTCATGCACCTTGGTAGTGGACAGAGTATTGTCAGAAATCTCTACCCTCCATATAAATATGCTCTTGCATCAGTTTTCTTGACAGTTTCCGTGGTCAACAAGCTCATGTGCATTCACACGGTGTCCATCTGGCAAGTTCAGCCCTAATCCACCGAGGCGCATGGAGCGTCTCTGTGAGACGTGGATATGATCTCAGTAACACTGCTAAGTACAGTTTGTGTAGTTCATCCATATAATTTTGTCTTCTTGCTGTCTGAAGTTGTCAGTGCAGAGCGCTTTTACAAGCCGGTGCCCAAACCTCGCAGCAAAGCTCTGGATAAACTGGTCCAGTTGGACGGGACCAGAAAGGATTCAGTTTTGGACGTTTCCCAGTCTGTGGACAGACAAAGAGCTCCACCCGATGACTCACACTCTGACAGTGTGAGCAGTCCCACTCATGAAAACCTCCAGTGTGTGTCAGCAGAGAGGAGCCCTGATGAGACGCACTCCAGTGATACTCCAGCAGTCAGCACTGATAGTCACTCCCAGGGGGACGGTGAAGATGGTAACTTCAGCTCAGGCCCCCCCACCACTTAGGCTGTGTTGTGTTAGTCCCTCTGCAGTGAAGTGATGTCACTAGTTCTCTTAGCGTTGTCTCAGTCTGTATGTTCAATAGAGTTCTTGTCTGCTATATTGACTGGAGACTGGCAGTCTTTTATAGGTTCTGTCATGTTTCGCAGCCTGATGGAGGTTCCCTCTTAATCAAGCTTACATGAAACATTCTATACACTCATTTTTGATTTGATTTTGATTTTACTTTGGAATTGGATTAATCATGACACAGCAGGAATGTATCACAACATGTCACAACAGCTGAACAGATAGTGTGTTTGTGTTTTTTTCATTTTTCAGCAAAGCATCAATAACCTGACATTCAAAGCAAAGCTGCAATGTGAAATATGTGAATACAGTGCATGTAATAGTAATAATACAAGTTCGAATGTTAAAAACACAGTTGCATGTAGCACAACAGGCACTGGGTGGCAGTATGGAGCTGTGAGTAGCAGTGCAGTGAGGAAGCCGTGTCATTTCTAAGCTCTCTTAAAGGGAAGTGTAACATAGGTTGTCTGTTCAGGACTGAACTAACAGAGACAGCCTGCGGTCACACTGAGCACCAGCCTGCAGCTGACATGCATGCATGTACCTCTCATGTTTCCAGTTTGAAACAAAACTAATAGTTTGTTGCCTTGTTGACAATGTTTACATAGGTTAAGTAAGTATACAGCAGCATGCACCTGCACATGCACACCTGTAAAAACTCAATAGTCTCTGTGAGGTGTGATTCATAGCCAGTTGTGATTGTGTCTGATGTTTAATCCACTGCATGGTCATCTTTGGATCCACAGTTTGTTGTATGTCACTTGTCCTCGTGTCCAACCTGCAGGCTGCATAAGAGGACTGTACACTCCTCTTATGCAGTATAGTGTATGTAGTGTATGTTTAATTTATTTATTATGATATAATAATGTTGGATGTTGTTGTTCGTTGATTATCTGACAGGACGTCATCTACATCAACCAGCGCAAGCTTCGTCTGATCTCTTCTACTCCATATTTGTTTTTCCAGGGCTGCTGGGTGCTGGGAAGACTTTCAGGAAGTCTCTGAGGAAGTCCCAGTCTATCCAGGAGGAGGAGGAGGATTCAGGAGGCGCTGGCGTGAGGGAGGACAGCCCGGAAGCAGGCGCTCTCCTCAGAGACAGCGCAGAGAGAGAGGGTGAGTGCTAAACAGCTAATCCAACACTGCTTGTCTGCCCACCCCCTGTAAGATAAACTAAGACAAATGAAGCTCCTGTAATACTTTGTAATGCTTCTATTGACTCAGTGTCTCCCATTACATCAGTTAGTTAGCACTGCGCTACAGTTTGAGCATATTTGGTTTATAACTTATCATTTTAGTCTATTCTCTGTGAACAGACCTGTAACAGCTGTTCTCTTTATGCTGCGTGTGTGTGCAGACTCACTGATGGGAGCGGCCGTGAACGCCGCCAGCGCTGGCCTGGACACTCTGGAGGAGGAGGAGGAGAAAGCCCGGTTCTTCGCCCAGCTGGAGGCCGGAGCTTCATCCACTATAGATTACTCCAAGCTGAACAGGGAGCTGGACTCAACAGGATCCACCTCCGGTCCGAACCTCAGGTACCAATCCTGCGCTGCCCCTCCTGCCACCAGTATGTTCTTGTTGCTTCCACATGTCCTATCGAATGTGCTAACTCAAACTTGCATAACTTAAATCTGTATTTCTCAGTTTGCATCCCTGTAATTTGACGAAATGCTGCTGTGACTCACAGCTTCACCTCCTGGGGCACACGGGGACTGTTTCAGCGTGCCCTCTGGCACCAGTGCCGTCCAAGCGGAGCTTGGAGGATAACTCTAAAAGCTCATCAAGCCCTTTGACAGAAGCGTGAGAAGTTAGCCTTGAACAGTGCAATGGCATATTAATAGACCGCGCTTCTTGCTAGCGGGCTCCGTGACGCGGTGTCTTTGATGCTGCTCTGCCCTTGAAGATCATGGTCGCGAGATGTAATGAGGACTGATTTCTTCCCTCCAGGAGAGCTGAGGACGCGGCCGAGCAGAGCGGTGATGATCAAAGGAAGGCCGGAGTCGCAGAGAGTGTTAGAGAGTCTCCAGGTAAGAGTAATGAACCCCCGCCACACCTCTCTCTCTCTCTGTGTCCCCACGTGTCTCAGTCACGGCTTCCCTCTCAGCTTTTACAGGCTCGCCGCACTACAGTGAGGATTTTGAGGATGAGGAGAAAGGAAAAGAGCCACTGGAGGAGGTTTGTGTTCTCTTAGTAACGTCTGCATCAGTTGTCATCATATAACCCGAGTATAGAACTAGAGCTGCATGACAGGTGTACATCCTGTCTACAGTGCGTTCAAGGTGAGTCTTTGGTATCAGATATGAGCGCTAGTTGTTGGAACTTGAATCTCATTTATGTTCTAACACCGAAATAAACCCAAAGGAAGCTCTTCCCCAGTGTTTCTACTTTAGAATTAGTGTTAGTGAAGTCTGTGGGGGTAAAGCTGGGCGGTTTGACACAGTTTTAGCTTCTTGCAAGACACATGGAGACGGGGTATTGAAAGCAACAGTGCACATGAAGCTTGTCAGTGGTCAACACTGTTTGTGTAAACAGTGTGGAGTGAGACCCCAACAACGACGGGTTTGTTTCAGTGTGTAGGCAGACAGCCTCGTCGATTAGTTCCTAGTTCACTGTGCTTTGTACCCTGTTCTGCTTCAGTTTGCCCTCAGAGCTGCAAACAGCCAATAAACTGTGACATCACCTGTTGTTTATTTATCTTTGTTTGTTCTGAAGCATCACAAACCGACTGATTGATTTATCTGACTCTGTTGTGTTTTTCAGACACCTAAAATGTCTCCAATTCTTGCTAAAGGTAAGAAAAAATGATATTCCACTGACGTCGGGTGGGTGCTGTCATTTATACTGTTTAATAATAAAGCAATACAGCGGGGACCATGTTAATACTGCTAATGATAGGAGAGTCTGTGCACAGGCTCAGCACTTCAGTGGTTTCAGTTCAAATCACAGCCTTCTTACTGTCTGAGCAGAAGTGATCATGACTATTAACTCAACATATCCCAGACTTCACTTCAGTCACTCTAACTTAACGTTTGGCTCAGTGTCTCTCTATGACTCCCTGGATGACACCGGTGGATCAGACAGAGGGAAGGGCACAGCAGCATCAGTGGACAGAGGTAACACCAGCACATGGGTGAGACATCAGATCAGGGATTTATGGACCGGCCATTTCTTGATTTTCTGTTTGAGTAAGATGAGTTCAGATCATTGGGCTTTCAATTGATTCTGCCAGACAAATCAACGTGTGTCTGAATGATTCCCCGCAGTCTCCCATGAGACCGTCTCAGTTCAGTTTGCATTGTTTTTTAAAACCCGATGCACTGAACATCATTCTCTGTACAGGCCAATCGTACGTGCAGAGCGGAGGCTCAGAGATGGAGGCTCTTCACGAGGCGTACAGACAGATCCATGTTGTAGGAGACTCAGATGACCATAATCACCATTATTCAGCTCTGGAAGAGAGGGAGGCACTCAACAGAGCGGAGTCCCTGTCCTCCCCTCCTCTCCGCGCCCGACAGTCTCCTCAGCCCGCTTCCACCAACGAGTCAGGTCAGACACCATCAAATTAAACTAATCAGGACTGTGTCTGTGCTGTCTGTGCTGTCTGTCTCTATAATCTATCAGTCTAACGGCACAATTGATGCATTCACTGAGGCTGCATCCCAGTTAAGCGGCTGACTCCTTTAGTCTGTATTCTAGATTGAATGCATCGTAAGAACTCAACAAGACTGTTTCTTCTCAAAACATCTTTGAGATGCACTCGTCTTTTCCTGATTTGGCAGACACAGAAGACGCAGTATGCACTTTAGAGCTGTCAGTATCCCACATGCTTCTCGGTGAAACACTGAGGCACTTGGCACTTATAAATACTGTACATCACATGACCTGCACCACGTGTGGAGATCGTGTGACTGACCCTCAGTTGTCCAAAGGCCTCAGCATCACATTAGTCCACATCTTTGTTTGCAACCACAGCATGATGGGTGGTCACAAATGGCACAGAGCTAACGACAGGACGGATCGTGTTGAATGTGTTGTGTGTGTGTCCAGAGCTGCCCACTGCAGAGGAGCTGATGAGACTCATCCGGCCAGAAGAGGAGCAGATCAGGGGCTTCACCCTCCAGCCTGTCAGGTCAGGAGCGGTTAACCCTGCACGCAGCATCAACAGACTCTTTATTATGGAAGCTGCTATTTAAGTGTCACTGATAAAGGAAAAACCAGAATGTAATAACATGTAAATAACATGTAATGACAGAAGTATTGATGATAAAGCATACACGCCATCATAGTCCACCACAGACAAGGTTATCATGTGAACTGATCTGCCTACAGCCCTTGTGCGTGTGCAGAAAACCTGTGTTTTGCTCTTTAAAACAATATTTCTGGCTGCTTATGACACTCGGCTGAGCATATTCAACACCGCTGCGTAAGAGACACATCGACTTTGCACCCGATTCATTTTTCATCCATTTGAGTTGCAGATTTGTTTTTTCATTCATTCATTCTGTTGTCTGCAAGCCTCCTGTGTGCACCATGCTGAGTGTCATTACCAAAGGTCTCTCTGTCCTGTGCAGGCTCCTCATTTACAGAAGGAACGGTCCAGTTGGACAGGTGTATTTGTTTGCATTTGCCGACAGTACAGAGCTGGGTTTAAGAATGTGTGTAGCGAAGGCCTTAAACTGTCAAACTGTGTTGCTGTCTCCAAAGTGAAATATCGAATCACAGCAGCAGCACAAAATGTTTCAGCACAGATTTCTCTTTACATGTACAGTGCTGCAGAGCTTCACCAAGGAAAGACATCCCACTTCCTGGAAAGAACCTTCCCAGATGTGACGTCTCCAGAGGCACGAGCAACGCCACTGGCAGAGGCTGAGCATGTTGCAGGGAGATCGAGCTCCCCAGACCCACCTAACCACAACCTGACATGGAGCATCAGACAGGAAGTAGAGAGACTGATGCAGGATCAGAACCAGTATTCTGCCTCCTCCCAGGCTGGAAAGAAACAAGCGGTGAGGCAGACTTCAAACCTTAGAGTGGATTTTAGTTGCATCAGACAGATTTCTTCTATTTGTTTATTACACCCCTTTAAAGTCATCACTACATGTATTTTATGAGTCTGGGCAGACGTGGATGTAAACAACATTACTCGACTGGCTGGTGGAGTCAGACAACCCTGAGGCAGTGATTCTAGTTGTAACTCTATCTGTTACATACATTTTCCCCCAGGCCTCCCGCAGCTCCGCTGTTTCTCACCCCACTGCATCTTCAGTGAGGAGGCCCACTGTGGCTCCTGCGAGAGGCAGGAGGGTGGAGGGGAGGACGGCGGTGACTTCCAGGTCATCGGGCCTGGGCAGAGCCGCCGCCACAGCCAGAGCGCAGTCTTCAGTTTCCCGCCCTGCGCAGCATCTACATGAAAAAGCCAAATTCCCAAAGAGCCAAGAGCAAGATGAGCATGCAGGTGATGAGTGACAATCATACAGATCACACATCAGACTGCTCAGATAGTTTAAAAATGCATTTCTTTCAGCCATTTCTGAATCTGTGTGTTCTTCATAACGCAGCGTGGAGCGGGGTGTGAAACTGTGTGTGCTTGTCGTGTTTGTTTGATGAGCAGAGGCGGGTCTGACGGCGAGCGGCGAGCTGGTGGCATCTGTTCAGTCTTTGGTGGCCGTCCTCCAGCAGCAGATGCACACCAGCAGTCGCCAGGGTGCTGCAGATGCACAGGAAGCCAGACTGACGCATCAGCCTCCAAAGGACAAAGTAATGACACACTTCATCTGCAGCAGACTTAGCTGTTTACACTTGACTTGTTTGCAAATGAGAACCATGCAAAAAGATGTTTGGAATGCATTAAATGCAAACACAACTCAACAGTGTGACAGCAAAAAGAAAGGAACCACACTGTGGATCCACATAGAAGGTGTGGAAGTGAATCCCTGTATTGCAGGATGGAGATGTTCTTCTGTGCCCCCGCCCATGTTCTTCAGCACAGTTGAGTTCAGAGCTGATGTCGTGTTGATGACTCGCAGGGCTCGGAGGAGCTGAGGGCCCAGCTGGCTCTGAAAGAGAGGGAGCTGCAGGTGATGAGAGAGGGTGTGGAAGAGCTCAACTCACTCAGACAACACAACTACGTGCTGCAAAGCAAGGTGCACACACACACTCTACACACAAACAGCTGAAGGAGCAGCATGTTTAAGCTTGGGTTCAGGGCCTGGCTTTGTGTGTCACATTAGAGTGGCTGTGATAATGTTCGAGCTGGAGTCTGAAGCAGAGCAGCTCCTGACCTTCCACTCTGCGTGGGAGCCCGTTACACAATAGCTGAGCAGGTTTATGTGCGTGCAGAACTTACAGGCTGACAAAAGCACAAGCATACATGTTACATGTTGCTCAGCCACTATTACAAAACACAACAAAGCTGCTGCTGGTTGGAAACTGCAGCGCAACAACAGATAGTGTATGCAAATACTAAAACAAAGTAACACATTAACACATGGAAGACAAATTTAAACTGCCACAGGGATTTTAACGCATGCTTATTGTAGTCTGTTGTGTGTACCGGTGCATATATGTGACATGCATGCAGATAAATACGCTGCAGCAACAACAGTGGAGTAAGTGAAGTGGTGTCTCCGCAGCTGCGAAGCGCAGAAGAAGCCATTCAGAAGCAGAGCAGGGCCGAGGCGTCTGACTCTGCCACGGAGGAGAGGCTGCAGCAGATGGACAAAGACATAAAGGAGCAGGAGACGCTCATTAAAGGTTACCAGCAGGTTGGTGTCCCCCGTTATGATCTGTGATCTACCCATGTGATCCAGGTTGTGCTCCCAGCTGGGGCAACATCTGGTTTGGATGGACACATTATTAAACCCTGCTGGCTATGGGCAACTGATGAGATATTGTGTCCTTATCTCTGCATCAGCAGTGATTAAACTGTGTGTATGTGTGCGTGTGTGTGTTTAATATTCACACTGCAGTAACACTGCTGTTACCTTACAGGAGAATGAGAAGCTGTATTTGCAGATGAAGGCCCAGCAGGCCAAGAGTAAAGCCAACGAGGAGGCCATGTTCAGTGAAAACCAGAGGCTACTGAGCGAGCTGACTTTCACACGGTGGGCTCAGAGCAGGGACCTGTGTGTGTGAAAACATCACGTCTTAATAATCCAACGTGATTATGCTTTGAAATGCTTTTTCCACTAATTCGGTGTTTAATGTTCGTGATCTCAGGGAGCAGTTGAGTAAAGCCCAGAGGCCCGTGGGAAACGTCTGCTTAATGGATCACACTCGACGCATCACAGACTTGTTAGCTCAGATTAACACATTTCAGGTAAATGCCCCGATCGCTGTACGCTGTTAGACTGGGGGTCTGCTTCAGCCCCACCCCTGACCGCAGAGTGTTTGTGTGCGCAGAGCAATGAGGCCAAGCTGTGTGAGGACGTTCACAGGCTGAAGCAGGAGAAGCAGGCGCTGGAGGTCGACCTGCAGCTGATGAAGAAAGAGAGGGACCTGGCTAAAGCTCAGGCGCTGTCAGCCTCAGGTGATGCTGCATGCAGAGCGGCCCCACTGGACCAAAACCATTAGAGATTAGAAGGAGCTTTCCGGATGTTTTCACTGTCCATGCACACGTGATGTTTGGCTTTACTCACGGCGCGCGTCCTCTGTGAATGTGTCAGGCGACAAGACCTTTGAGATGCGCATGTTGGAGGACAAGCACAGGGAGGAGGTGGCAGCTCTGAAGAAGAAGCTGCAGTGGTTTGCCGAGAACCAGGAGCTGCTGGACAAAGATGCCGGCAGACTGAAGGCCGCTACAGCAGAGATCCACCAACTCAAGGAGCAGGTGAGGCTCCGCTGACGCTTCCCACCGACAGAGTAACTTCAAGAGAATGACCTTGGTCTGACCTGGTCTGTTCTGAAGGGCTCCCCTCTGACATCAGCACAAGCAACAAAATAAACAACACAGTATCTCAGACTGAATCACACTCACTTTGAGATGGAGACAGTTTCCACAGACGACCTCTGTTGCACTTCGATGTCATCATGCACCGCTCCACATCACTCCAACATACAGATGAATAGAGCAACATATCCATTAAACCCCTTATGGAGTCAAATAACAGCCACAGTCTGAATGAGTCCAGCTGTGTGCACCTCAGACAAACTGCAGGAGGGTTTAAACAGAGAGCTCCACTCTGCTGACAGTGGCTTTCCCTTTTTATACGTCTGATGGAATCACTGCAGTTTCCCCCAGGCTACATGCGTGATTGGAGAGTTCCCTATTGCAATATGAATTACTGTACAGTCATCAGCTCAATACATGGAGCAGGGAAACGTGCTGACTGTGTTGGAAATAACAGGTCGTCTCTGTTCCAGGTGGAGAAACTGCAAATGGAAGTGGGCAAGAGGAGCAGTGAGCAGCAGAGAAAGGCCAAAGAGAAAGCAGCGGACACTAAGAGGATGCAGGAGCTGGAGCGACAGGTTCCTCACAGCTGACTGATCACACACGTGACACCCCCTCTCTCACTCCCTCCGTCATTGTTTAAGAGTCTTTCTCTGTTTACCAGGTCAAGGAGCTGGAGCAGATACTGAGACAGAGAAACCCAAACTCGCTGCCTGCTCTCATCTACGCTGCAGCCACAGCTGCCAGTCAAGAGGACGCTGACGTGGCCAAGACATCGCCGCCCAGCAGGATCAGTGCCCTGTTAGAGCGGAGGATACAGCGCCTAGAGGCGGAGCTGGAGAGTCACGATGAGGAGGCCAAGCGCAGCCTGCGTGCCATGGAGCAACAGTTCCACCGGATCAAGGTACAGCCTCAGAACTGTAATAACTGCTGTATGATGAAGTAAACTGTCACTGTTGTTGCTGTCAGCATTTACCCACTGACAGTAAACCAACATTTAGCATCTGAAGAGCCGATAGAGGCGGTTACTGCAGGCAAACAGTGGAAGCTGTGTTCTTCCTGTCTGCGTGCCTGAGGGAGGCAGAAACCAAAGGGGTGGGGTCATGGCAACACTGATATTTCAGTCAGGGTCTGGTCTCCTCGTGTACTGCAGTCGTCTGAAAGTGACTCAAAGCCAACATCACACACCTTGAATTGAAGAAAACTTTCTTAAATGTAAAATGAGATCACAAACATGTTTTCAGATTGATTAATGACCAAGCAGAACTACCAACATGTGTGACTGTGTGCACCATGTAGTTACGCTACGAGCAGCAGATCTCAGAGCTGGAGCAGCAGCTGGAACAGAAGCAGCCGCCGGCAGCAGCAGCTGGGGCTGAGCCATGGCTGACACAGGTTCAGACGCTGGAGGAAGAGCTGCGACGTGTGAAGGAAGCCCACCAGGAGAAAGACAAAGCCCTGCAGGACCAGATTGAGTCTCTCCAGCAGCAGCTCAAGCACAAGGTCACTACAGGAGATGCCAGGCCTTCAACATGCACTTAACTTTAGCTTTGCTGTAATTCAGCTGTTAGACAGAAATAGAGATTCTTTGTTCTAGGTGTTTGAAATACTGGACTTGATGTCACTGAGCGAAGCCAGGAAGGGAAAAGGAAATGTTACTGGTACAAACTGATGTGAACTCCTCCCCTGCAGGCTCATCCAAGTCCAGGCCGACACCAGCGTCAGGCCGAGGCCGCGTTTGGCGCGCGGATAGAGCGGCTGAACCAAGAGCTCGGCACCAAGACGCGAAGCATCCAGGAGCTGAGCCGCACCGTGGAGAGACTGCAGAGAGAGAGGAGGAACATGCTGTCGGCCCCCGCCCCACGGGTAGAAGCCCGCTCTACAGAGCCCAAACGTCAGCCGGGACAGGCCAAAACGCTCTGCCCCGCTGCTGCAGCTGACACGTGTGGAGGGGAAGAAACGTTTCCAGCCGCTCAGTATGAGAAGACCTACCAGCCCACTGTCTTCACAGGTATGAACGGGAACATGTTGTTCTGCTGGACCTGGTCTCCAAAAGAGCAACTTTGAAGTAAAGAGAAACTTTGAAAGGTTGACATGGGTCTTTGTGTTGAACTGACAGCTGACTGCTCGCAGTGCGCTGCAGGCGGGAAGAGCCTGAACAAACTTGAGTCAGTGACAAAATGCTGCAATAAGTGAGAGCAACAGCCAAGACTGAGACAAATGGTCAGAGGCCAAACATCCAAACTGAGCTCACAATAAAGCTGAGATGCACTGATATGACTGCAGAGCGAATCAGCAGTCTGGCTGCTGGAGCTGCTGCAGTGGCCAGTGATGCCTGTCTGTCCAACAAAGGGAGAATGCAATGTGATTAGACTGAGATCAGATATGACAGAGGATGATCACAGGTGTTACCTGTTAAGAGCTGAGGCTGAGTGGCAGCAGGTGCCCTCAGGCCTGAGATGCACTTGCTTTTAACTTCTCGTTCCCAGGATTGCTCCACGTCATACGCTGCGTCTGTTTGGAGAGTTGGTTGCACACATCTTCAGAAATCAGTGCGCTCCCGCTGCGTCTGAAGTTTGTGGTGAGCACTTAAATGTTTGTCTCCTGCCTCCGTCTGTGACAGGCAGCCATATCTCAGAGGTTCTGCAGGAGAACGAGGCTCTGAAGCAGCACCTGGAGCAGCTGCAGCTGCAGAGCAAGCAAGACAGGGAGGCTTTAAAGGCCGATGCTGCACAAGCCAAGGAGGAACTATGCAGGTGTGTGTGTGTGTGTGTGTCTATGTGTGTGTTCTGCAGAGCCTGGATGTGATGAAATGACCTCATGTCATGTGATCTGTTAGGCTGCAGGAGCAGACTGCAGAGCAGCTGTCCTCCATGAAAGTGGAACACCTCAGGGTGTTGGACCAGCTGCGTGCCACCCATGCCCTGGAACACTCCTCCTCAAAGGTTGCTGAACTGGCCAACAAGCTCAGCACTCAGGAGGTACTGGCTCAGTCACTAGTCTGATGTAAATAGATGTTCTCCTGTTGCTGTAACTGTCACATCTACCTGCAGATGATGGTAAAACATTTGCAAGAGCAGGTGAAAGAGCTGCAGGGAGCTAAGGATGCACTGACAATATCCAGGACCCGAGAGGACGCCCTGCAGAAACAGGTGGGGGCTCTTTTAATCAACACATTAAATGGGCATTATATTTACTGATTATCAGTTTAACATTGAGTCACTGCCCCCTCTGTGTGTTTAGCTGACCAGACTGCTGCAGGAGCTGAAGGAGGCTAAAGAAGCTCAGAGCCCGGAGGTGAAGCTCCTGTGCAGCCTGGAGAGGAAGATCCTCAACATGGAGCTCAGGCACCAGCACAGAGAGAAGGAGCTGCAGCAGGTAACTCAACCTGTTCTCAGGCTGCTCAAATGTGCTACCACACAACCAGCGGGTAGTAAAGTGAGCAGTGCGTTAACTCCCCGACCCTCTCCCGGCAGGTGATCGGTGGCTCGTGGCAGACGCTGGACGCTGATCAGCAGTCGGAGGCGGAGCGCTGGAAGCGGTTGGCTCAGGACAAGAGCAGAGAGCTGGAGGCTTTCCGTCTGGAGCTGGACTCCATCCTGGATATCCTGAAATATCTCCAAAGACAGGGCGTGGTCCTCCCCATCACAGCACCGCCCACCCAGAGGACATAATGCATGTCAGTGAAAGCTGGTGCTGATCAGAGTGACTGAAGCCAACAGAAACACTGAAAGCCTTCAATCTGTAAACAAAAAAACTCAGTGGATGTTTTTATACACGTCCTGTTTTCCTCTAGACTTTACAGCGAGTTCCTATTTTTTTATTTAAATTATTGTAACTTATTTAATAAATGTTTTTTCTAGATAAGCTGTGATTAACTGCATCCAGTTCCTTTATAATATAAATAATCCTCCTCTCCCTCATCTGATCCACTCTGAGCTCTGCTCCAGCCGTAACAGCTGCTCTGTGCCCCACCTGGACTGGGAGCGTGTGGCCTGTGTTCTCAGTCTTATTGTATGTCTGCTGGAGACGTGGCTCAGTCCCTCTCGCTGCGTCCAGCTTTCACTGCTCAGCAGCAGTGTTCCAGCTCAACATCACGTCATTTAGTCACATGTACTCCTGCACAGGGTCTAATTAGCTTTTCTCAGTGACTTGAGGCTGAACCACGCAGAGCATTAACACAACTAGACAATCTGCAGCAGCATATTTAGAATGAGATGAAATGACATAATTGGTCTCCGCTGAGAGTTTGGACGTAGCCAAACCAAACAGAAGCTGCAGAATAAAACAATCCTACAGTAACTGTGAGATTAAGTCGCCGCAGTTCCTCTCAAGGGGAACATGCAATTTTAATGAATACACCAGAAATACACGGTGAACCAATCAGATTAACTCTGCTGCTCCGAAGGTTGCAGATAATTGGACTGGGAGCTGTGGATGGTTTCAGGTACTGCTGGTTTCAGTCAATGTGCATCATATTCAGATGAATGCAGGGTGTGTAAGACATGCTGTGACGACAGTCATGAGCATCAATAAACTAATTGCACACACACACACACACACACACACACACGGATCAGGAGGAGAGTTATCCTCCAGTTTCACTCATCACTGTTCAACTTGTGTCACCTTTAAATGCATACAGATATTAAACATCAGCAAATCTAAATGATCATAAATACCTTTGTACACTGTTGGTTTCTGTGATCACACAGTTTTTCATTTGGGGTCTTACTTTCAGAGGTTTGCCAAATACAGACAGTAACAGACATGTACACAGACAACTGGATCACGGGTTTCCTCAGAGTCTAACACAACACAGGACACACTGCATTTATCTACAGAGTCCTGTGAAGGAACCAACAGCACTTTGCAAATTAGAAGAAAGAAGCGTGTTGACTGGAGAGGTAAAGTCACACTGTCATCACTTCACAAGTAAAAACACAAATACAACATGAAACGTGACTGAGTATCGCTTAGTGCAAAGAATCAACATCAGGCATTATTTAGAACACTAGCAGTTGACATATGGACTGCACAGGTGGAGGTCACTGCCCGCTGGACAGCATCACAATCAGTCATCTCATTTTTGTATTTAGAATGCAAATTAAAACTGTAATTAACTCTGCATGAACAATGACAGATTTTATGTTGGATGTGTCTTATGTTGGAAATTTAAAAAAACAAAAAGTACTTGTCATTGTTTGTCCAGCAACATGTGTTAAGAATCACACACAAAGCCATGAACCCAGCTGTTTATGCTTCTGTAACATTATAATGTCTCAACAAGATCAACAGGGAGTCACAAGGACACACGACTAATGACGGCGCCTGTGCTGCACCCGTTCGGTGTTTTTGGTGCTCGCTTACATTTTCTGAATGACGTGCATTGACTCTGTCCTGTTCGCCTCCAGGCAGAGTTAAATCACTTTTGTCCACCTTATTCACGAAGCATCACAACAGGTGGGTCAGCAGACAGACTGCCTTTCCTCCTCCATCAGCCTAACTAATGTTTCATACAGATGAGATAGGACGTATATATGGATATCTTCTCATTTGGAACAGAATTGGTTTTGGTTTCATGTCTTTTGTAGTTCTCAGGTCAGAGTGGTTAGCTGAGTGGATGGATCTGCCAGGCTGCAGGCCTTTATTTCTTTAAATAAGCTGGAATGGGAGGTTTTCTGGTGAGTACAGACTCTGTTTGGCACGTTTTGTGTGTTTCGTGACCATTTGGTGAATATTTGAAGTCTGGAAGTGTAAACACACCACCCATGGTCAAACCAGATCTCAGATAAAGTTATTTGTCTATGTGAAATCACTGTGTCCATTATGGTCCCTGCCGCTCTGATCCCGCCCCTCCAGAATGATTGGCAGCTCTGTCTGTCCCAGCAGCAGGTCGTCCTCCCCTACAGTTGAGCTCCCCTCAGAGTTCACGCAGTTGGGGATGCTGAAGTGAGCCAGCAGGATGGCCTCTTTCTCCGCCCCGTCAGCTGTCACCGCCAGCTCCTGCAGGAGTGAGCCGCCCCCCAGCTCCAGACTGCTGCTGGGCCTCCTGTGGCTGCCTCCTGATGCTCCTCCACCCAAAGCGTCACCTGTGCTCCACAGCACTCTGGAACCAACCTGACCATCCTTGGACACATAGCACTGGAAAATAGAGCAGGATGAGTCCAGAACACCAGGGTGAGGAGGACAAGTTCTGTTGCTGAGGTTGGTGTCCATGTAGCCGATCAGACGGGGCCGCTTCTCACATGGCTGAGCAGCGCTGCTACATGGAAAAGAAAAGAGGACACAGTGTGGCTTCACTTAAGGTTCTTCATGCTGCAGATTAATGAAAAGTAGCATTCTTAAAGTGACAGTAATGGATAGGTTTGTAATAACATAACAGCTAGCTGCTAACAGTCTCACAGTATGACCACAGGAGTGAGTAACATGATCTGACAAGTTTCCCCACTGATCTCTGAACAGTGACAACCTTATGTTGAATACCAGTAGGGAAACTGAATGGTGGATCTGAAGAGCAGACAGAAGCAGCCAGCACCAACTAGAAATGTATTTGAGGGAGGTCTGGCTTAGTGTGGGCCAGTTGTGTCAGCGTCAGCGTCCCACAGACTGACCAGCCCTGGAGACTCGCTGCTGAGGAACAAACAGAGACAAACTGTCTCCATTGTTATCGCTGTCCTCTAAAACGGCTACACAGGGAATCAAAGAGTCCAACTATAGATTGTACACCAAAACAGTATCCTTTCACTGAAAGAATGCCTAGAAGACTGTCATTGCTACTGGCTACATCACATGACATATTGTGCATTGATCTAATTGGCTGACGCCAGAGATGGTCATACACAGAAAGTTCATCCAATGACCTCTGGGCCTTTTCCAAATAGTTTCTAATAATGATTTCCCAGATTGTTCCGTATCACCGCTGTATCCATGTGATCCTCAGACTGACCTGAGTCCCATGAGCTTTGAAGTCCCTGTGTAAACAACATGGACCCTACAAAGAGCGTGTGGAAACCAACGTCCCAGTGTGCTGCAATCCAAGGACGCTGAAACGGTTCCAATAGTTAAAAGTGATTGTTACTGTGAGTGGGGAAATATACACTGTGTAATATAACACTGGTATTATCCAATTTGAAAAGTCGTCGCTCTAGTCAGAGGGAGGTTCATGTTAATTTTCCAAGCTGGAAATTCACATGGATTGTGGGTAACAAATCGTCTAGCGTGTCGGGTAAAACGGTGGAATGAAACAGGTTGCATTGGAGAGCGTATGTCTGTTCCCTCCTTTCACTGACTTCCTGTGCATCACATCGATCTGATATGCAGAATTAAACTACACCTTGTCACTGAGACACTGAAGGCTTCACCAACGGACAGTATTAGCGAGATGCTGTCCGCAAACATAATAACTTATCCAATCCCTGCATACACACTCACTGTTGTCTCAGTAAACAGTGTCTTCCCTCCTCCAGGCTTCAGCTTCTCTCTGATCAGTCACCATCCAGCAGGCAGAGTAAATATTGACTCATTCCTTTTGGATGCTCTGATAACCAGAGCTCCTAACAAGCCAGTGGGACCGTGCCCTCCATCTGCCTCAGCTGCCAAATGCCCCAGCACACTGCCACTTTCTGCATTCACAGAGCCACACAGCAGCTACAGCAGCCACGCATCCGGACTGTGTACGAGCTCCGTCGGTGGACACTGGACACTCTTTGATTTCTGGTCAACTGGTCATCCTCCATCCACTGAGCTGCTCCATGGTCATTTCAGTTGCATGTGCAATCAGGAAAACATCAACATTTAAAAGATAAACAGTGGATTTTCCTCCAGAGGAAAGCATAGATGTTCTCAGAGAACTCTCGGGGGTCATATGGCAATAAAAGGTTTATTTATGCCTTTTTTTTCTGGTGAAATGTTGATGAGACGTTACATTTTTAAAAGTTAATGCTGCTGTTATGTGTCAACAAATCCCATGAAACAACCAATTCCAGCAGTATTAGATTCAGTCAGCCTCTGCCTCCTGGCTTTCCTGCCCAGTCTGCAGATCAGCACTAAACCGGCTGACTCCCACTGGAGATGTAAAACTTGTGAAACAGCTCAAAATAAAACGGTGCAGCCATTTTCCAACACAGCGTCACTCTAATGGGAGGGAATGTGCCACTCTTGGATGAATCCACACTTGGTGAGTATTTGGGGCAGCTGGATGGTGTGTGTGTGTGTGGGACTGAATCCTGATAAACTACAGTGTGTGTGCTCATGGTTGTGCAGGAACAAGCTGGATAACAGTGGAGCTCCCTGAGATAGACACACACACACAAACTCAACACCTGCTGTCCTTTACAAACCAAAAGGGTTGAAACACACCTCCCATTCCAAAGCTCCCCTGGTTGAAACGCAGCGTGTGTCCTTTTGCAGTATCTCCAGACACACACCGAGCATTTGTTACTGCATTCAGTCAGTTCCTAAATGATTTACCTATGATGCTATTCTGAACATCACTTCTTTCAGTGTGTTATTTGACAGTCTTTAACACCTTTGTGAAGGCGTTCTCTGCCTGTGAATGGTTCACTTCACTGTGTTTGGGTGTTTTGGTGCTGCCGCTGAAGCAGGACGCGTGGAGCTGAGCTGTGCTGCTGTGACTCACTCAGGATGTGGAGCGCCAGTCTTGGTCAGGAGCATGAGCAGGAAAAACATAAAGATGACAAAGACGGCCAGGCCGACCCAGAAACCGATCACTATGGAGTCTGCAAAACAAACAAATAGACAAATGAAAACGAGACGCAGGATATAATAAATGTTGAGTTTGATGATTAATCCACCCAGGCACCTGGCAACACGATCTCATAACACTATGGTCTGAGACAGATGATGTACAGATATGATGTGAAATAACATCCTATAATTTGTGTTGCAGTGATATTGAGAGGCGCATCAGAAACATTTAATATGTTCCCACAGGCCTGTTATAGAAGAAGCCACAGCTCTGCCCTGAAAAGTGAAACAGCACAGTGTGTGAACTCACTACTGAGTCGCTGTGTTTACAGTGTGTGAATATTAAGCTATAAGACAGTAGGAGATTGCGGTGAGAGGGCTGCACCAGTGGAAAATCGAGTTCGGCCCTCAGGTGGAATCCTATGAGGTGTTCAGGAAACGACATGCATCGTCAATGTGATGTGACGGCAGAGCTGCTCCTTGGTTCACAGGGAGTTCAGAATAGAACCAGCTCCATGGTGATGTTTGGTCCTGAGCACCTGAGCGATGGAGGAGATGGATTAAATCCATCCCGGTTATGTCACAGGGGAAGCTCTCGCCCCACAAAACACCAGAATCGTTTTCTCGTTTTCTCATGCAAAGACACAGCAGCACTCAAAGTACTCAACTGAAATGGACCTTTAAGTGTTCAGGAGCATTGAGATAGCTCAATTTGAGATCATGCAGGTTAAAATCATCTGTCAGACACGCCGGTGGGACTATTCCACTCATTCATCCAAAGCCTTACACTTGTTGCCAAAGTTGGATGCTGCAGATCAGTTTCTAAGTGTTATGCTTAACGTGGTTTAACCAGGCTCAGTGAGATGCGCTGTCAAACTATTTCTGCTCTGTAAATCATTTGTGATTGAGAATGGCCTAGCATCCTGCAACACAGGCTACACCATTTTTTGGAGGATATCATTTTAAATATGAAATATCCCTTATTTTTATATTACTTCCTCTCCTGTTGCACCAATTCCACACTGTTCTTGGAGCACTCCTGGGTTTCCTGGCATCATCAGTCCAACTAATCTGCACTAGCAGAGGTAGCTGTGTCTGTGAGGCGAGCTGGCGTAGAAATGCAGGAAATTTGTTTTAAATTACACTTCCTGTTGTTCTGGAGCAGGACGCTCTGCCGGTTATGCATTTTATAAAGTTTCCTCCCCTATATTAAACCACAAGCAGGCACCCGTGTATGTTTGATGAGACTGTGTCCTGCGCCAAAGTGCTGGACGAATGATCTGCCTCACAGGGGAGGTAAAGCTCAGGTAAAGTGTTATTTTACACTGAACATGTGGAATATGTATGGAAGTGTAATTCTTTATGCAGCTATGTTGAAAACATATTAAATGACATGTTACATAGCTAAGTGTAACTATTTAATATACGGATTAATAATTAAGGTCCATAACAATGCATGATATTTTGCATTCATATGTTTGATATTTAAAGTCTTACTCTGTGAACTGATCCTGTCCCATAAATGTGTACAAAGAGCAGAGTAGATATTATATATATATATATGATATTATTATATATATGAAGTGTACAATGTATCATTGTATCATCATCAGTCTTTATAATTATCAATATTATTTTCTACATAAAGAAACATACTTGTTCCTGAAATCCCACAGATAAGCAGATCCCTCAGATGACACTCATTTCAGTTTAGTTTCACGGTGAGGAACATGAGCAAAGGGCTACTCACAGCGGTGCGCCTTAAGTCCTTCAAAAGACACCGGCTCCTCGTCGTCGTAGTATTCATATCTCCATTCATAGTCCGGGACTGGAGACGCGCCGGTGCCATTTGGACCGTCAGCGCTCATGTCAAAGAGCTCTGAACCAGCCTGAGCTGCGGACGTCTCCTCCGAGGCTCCCCAGTGAACTGACTCAAATCTCTACAACCATCTCAGCGCTAACGGCACACAGAGATGAGCTGCGGAGTGCTGCAACACACTGAGCAACACACACACTCTGCTCTGGGAGCTGCTGCTCTCTCTCTCTCTCTCCCTCGCTCTCTCCCTGGCTCGGCCTCCCCACCTCCTCCTCTCCTCTCCTCTGTGGTTTGTGTAAAACTTGGTGACAGGAAGCTGACAGCTGTCAGGGAGTACTTCTGACTGCACAGCCTGTTTTCACCAAGATCCAATTCAGCTTCCTTTATTCATGTGAACAGACACCAGATAAGTCCAGTCCACACACTAGAAGCTCTAAACTGCATGGAATATGGTTGTGTTGACTTGACAGGATTCTGTCATTATCTCCATGTCTTTTCAATTCAGTTCTATACAGTCTGTCCACCTGTCTGTCTGCCTGTCTGTCTCCAGACCTATTTTTTCAGGAAAGCGATGAAGGTCTTGGTGTCCAGGACTATCTGTCATTACGGTCCTGACATTTCAGTGTCACACTTTTAATCAAATGAGTCAAGATCACCTCAATCTAACGCTGCGCCCTCTTTGCAATGCAAAAGCCTTTGACACATCACTTCTCAAAGAGAGATGGTGATGAAATAACCACATCTACACACTTAAACACTTCATTCTATATATCACCAGCTCGTCTGTTGTGTGCACAATTTAATCAGTCAGGTCTCGACCTGTAAAAGAGGGGCTGAAGCTGGTACTGAGCCTGGATCAACAACCTTGCGAGGATGAGGACGCAGCCATGGCGGAGGAAACAAAACAGTATACGCAGAGTTGCCTGGATACATCTCCACAGAGCTGTGCATGAAAGGCCCCGGTGCTGCCACATGAGCGAGGCCTGTTCGTGTGGCATTTTGTAATCCCTTGGGACAATGTGACCTTCCACCATTCACAAGGAGTGAATGGCTGGTTCATTGCTCTCCAAGGCTGAACTGGATCAGGGACCGTTTCTCCTGCTGATGTTAGAAAGTGTATGATCCTGAGCCACATGACCACATGTCACTGCTGGAGGCAATGAATGCTGGGTGCTTGGCATTCTGCTCGGACAACTGCCAGGGCTGGGTTCACCATCCGGAAAAGGTTTTTCACTGTGCGTCACAACAGAAGACAATGTCTGTGACACAGAACATGTGGACTGATTGTCAGGACTTACTGGTCTCCTGTTAACTCCTTGCACCTCTAAGCTCTCGAGCTGTTCCCAGCACAGTCAGACTTTTTTTTTTAGCTTGTTCAGTCTTTGTATCTCACGGGCTCTGATGCTGCCACCCCAGCAGATAAGAAGAAATGAATATTGCTCTCACAAAACAAGTCTGATCAAATATTTGGGACATCCTGCTGCACACATGGAGTTTCCTCAAGAAATGACGTCTGCTCCGTCCCTTCCACTTTCAGTCAAACCTTGGGCTCCAAGATATCAGCCTAATCTGCTGTAATCCTGGCTCTTCCTAAAATCCCAACACTCTGGTCCTGAACTGCGCACATAGTCCAGAACCCAGCACCATATGTGACCAGGTCTACACTTGAGTTTAGGCCACATTCAGGAGTAGGTCGCTGGTCCCACACCACTCTACCAAACAAGTCCAGCAGGTCCTTACACAGGGCTGCAGTTACTGAGAGCATACAGAGATGACTTCATCTGCAGCAGAACATGGTCAGATGTCCTCAACAGTACTTTCTCCTTAACCCAGGCCAAGATGGCAGAGGTGCTGCACACAGCTGGTCAGCACAGGCCTTCAGGACCCTTCATGGCCCTTCATGGACCCTTCATTACCCATAAACCCAGCTTCACTCATAGCTCTGTTTGAGAGCTCTTTGCTTTGTGTCAGTCCTTGCTCCTGAAGGCTGATATGTAACATCAGGTATTTTATTACCTGATGATATATCATTTCTAGATGGAGGGCTGGGAATTCAGATTTACTGTAGAGACAGACTCCTCCCACAAGACAAACCACCTCACTGAAGGGACTTCACATTCTAAATGACACATTTCTCATATTCTGCAGCAAATTAACACTAACATCAGCCAGGGTCTGTCAGCAGGATGTCCCCCCAGTGAGAAACCACCACAGACACACAAGAGGGATGGTCAAGGACTGATGAGAGCTAAAATCTCCAGGGACCTATAGCTCTACAGACCTTTGCTGTATTCAACACCACACTATAATCTGCCATAACTAATAACTCCCTCAAACATAAAGGCATTCCTCCAGTTTGCTGGTTTGCTGAAGAACTGCAAGAGGACCTTCCAACACTGATAGAGCTAAACTGCTAGAGCAGAGTTAAAATATCAATAAACAGCGTGATTGATGTTCAGCTAAGTTTTATAATGTGGTGTGATAGTGTTCATTCTTGCTTGTCCATTGCAGCTCAGTCACTGTGATGTCGGTGATGCACAGAGGCAGGTGGGCTCCTTTAGACGAGCTCCTCGGGAAAACACAGGTCTGTTCCAGCTGCACTCTCTGAGGTGGCAGACATGCTCCCATAAATATTCAAAGAGCTTTTTGGATTCATGACTCACCTTTACAGTAGCTGCTGTTATTCAGCCTCCATCTATTGTCCATCAGAGTGCTGTCCAGAACTCTTGAATATTTGAAGTTCAGCTTCAGACGAGCTCATCAAATAAAAGATCTCAACCATTTAAACAGGCTTCGTTTGAACACTGAAGTGGTCTGCACATTCCTTTTTAAAATGTTCTGATAAAGCGTTAAGCTTTATTAATCATGTTGGTGGTGACTCAGCAAACTAAAAAGGGATTGTATCTACAAGCACCAGCGGCGGAAATGTTCCATAGATTTTACTGGAGTATTTCTAATTTATGCAATTTGATACATTTACCCTTTTACATTTATTTAACAAATATAGTTAAAACAATAATTACTTCACAGATTGGACCAACCACAAAGTCACACATCGTTATCAATCCAATAATGTAACAGGGCCGTTCTGCGCAGTGAGAACTTTGACAGATAGTGTCAATACATTGCATTGCATTTCTATATGTCTATTTGATTTTAACTGTGAGTGCAGAACTTTTCTTGCAGCGGAGTGTTTCTGCAGTTGTTTTTCTACTTTTATTGAAGTAAATTATTTAAATGCGTCACACATCGCCACCGGCGTGTCCTAAGTCGGAGTGGAATGACTTACAACCTGATGGTTCTGTGGCCATATATGCCGTATGCCGAGTATCTTTCACAGGTAGGGTCTTTCATTAGATCCACCACACCTCCTACATCACTGCTTCTTTCCTTTTATATGTGATGCACTCCTCCTTTACACTGTTCTCAGAAGCTTATTAGAAATCATCATGTAAACTGAACTTATTGGGTCAAATCATGAGTGAGCTGCTCTAATAAAAGAAAACCAATGTGCTGTTTCCCTCCACAGTTATCAACTCATGACCACCTCCAGTATAGAGTCCCACGGATGCATCATCAGCAGCTCACTTGCGCTTTTTAACACAATGGCTGTAGCGCACACACAGACGCACAGAGTACGAGTTTACTTACATAAATCCGCTGAACAAAGAGAGGGATTCTGTTGTGGAGTCAGCCCTGTAGCAATGCAGCAGCACCAACAATCATTACAGCAGCTGCAGCCGAGTGCTGACAGTCACAAGCTGCAAGCAGAGCCCTGTAACTAAAAATACATTGTTAAATATTTTTTGTTAACATTATATATTAGCTTCTTAGGTTTATGTAGTGTTTTGTTCTCAATGTATGAATCTATTCATAAACAGGATTTTATAAGCATGGAAAGACCATTCAGAACTATGGAGGAGTCCTCTCAGCTGTCCAAATACATGAACAATACAGTATATATACATATAGATTTACCATAGAAGAGGCTTGTATGAGGGGCCATTAGGAACAGTATTCAGAATTTCTTCCAAAAAAAAAAAATCACATGGACATGCCTTTGCAAATGCTCATGGAAACTATGAATATTACATTATGTGCATTGTTTGTCAGTGCTTTTAACAGTGGAGTTGATGCACAGGCAGGATTGGCTAATTCTATACAAGGTCTTTGTGCAGAGGCAGCTGCTGGAGTGGTGACAGTCACAGCTCCTGTTATATTGAAATGCATGAAAGGCTTTTATGGAATGCTGATTGACAGTTCATTTTTCAGGAATTAGCAGTCTTCCACAGACATATTCAATTTAGTATCCTGCAGCTGTACAGTGCAACTCAGACTTAATGAAGAAAAGAAAAAAAATAAAATCAATTCCATGTGCAGTCTGGTCACAATGCAACTAGTCCAACTTCCCTCTCTTCGTTTATGGACAAGATGATAGTTTGCTTCTAGCTCTATGACAGGATGAAGCAAGGACACACTCAGAGAGCACCTGTACCTCCACCAAGCCAACACAACCCTCTGCTAACATATGTATTTATTGTCATTGTCAGAAGTCACTTAATTGCCATTGTACCATCACATTTAGCAGGGTAAATGTGGATTGACCTCTGCACGTCACCTGTGTTTGCTTGCAACTGCACAGCATTCAAGAGTAAATGCCAAGAAGTCCGATCCTGCAAGCACCTGGAAAATACTGTGCAAAATCGAATCCGAAAGCCGAGGAGGAGGAGTGGCAGCAATCTACCACCCAGGTTTATTAATCAATCCAAGACCTAGCCTAAATTTAGAACGTTTGAATCTCTCACTTTCAGTCTCTCCCTCCCTAACGACAGGTCAGAGAAACCAGTTCTGTTTGTGGTTGTGTATTGTCCGCCTGCTGCTTATTCAGAGTTTTTATCTGAATTCCCTGACTTTTTATCTCAACTAGTGCTCTGCTCAGACAAAGTAATCATAGTGGGTGACTTCAACATTCATGTAGATGACACCAATGACAGCCTTAGGAATGCCTTTAACTCAGTTTTAGACTCAATTGGTTTTCCTCAAAACGTTAACAAACCAACTCACTGCTTTAATCACACCCTCGATCTTGTTTTGACATATGGCTTAGAAACTGAACATTTAATAGTGTTTCCCCAGAACCCTCTTTTATCTGACCATTTTTTAATAACATTTCAGTTCACAATTATGAACTTCTCAGCATTTGGCAGGGAAACTACCCTCAGTCGGTGTCTCTGTGATAATGCCTTGGCTCTCAGCAGCAATGACTTTAGATATTAGAGAAAGAGTTCATTACACCCTCCCTTCAACTAGAGATCCATGTGTGTCAACTGCAGCAGCCCCTGAAACGTCTGCAGGCTCTGATTTATCTCTAGACCAGTTCTCTCCTATAGATCTCACTGAACTGTCCTCAACAATTATTACATCCAAACCCTCAACCTGTCTTTTGGACCCCATTCCAACTCATCTTCTCAAAGATGTTTTGCCCATTATTGGCACTTTTATATTAGACCAGATCAATCTGTCGTTACTAACAGGTTATGTTCCACAGGCTTTTAAGGTTGCTGTCGTCAAACCTCTACTCAAAAAGCCTTCTCTCGACCCTGGTGTTTTAGCGCACTATAGACCAATATCCAACCTCCCCTTTATTTCTAAAATCCTTGAAAAGGCCGTGGCTGATCAGTTATGTGATCACCTGCAGAGGAGCAGTTTATTTGAAGCATTTCAGTCAGGATTTAGAATAAATCACAGCACAGAAACAGCATTGCTTAAGGTTAGCAACAACCTCCTAATAGCATCTGACAATAGCCTCATCTCTGTACTTGTCCTGCTAGACTTCAGTGCTGCATTTGACACCATCAATCACGATATTCTACTGGAGAGATTGCAGCATGTCATTGGGATTAAAGGAACAACACTGAGCTGGTTTAAATCTTATCTATCTGACAGAATGCAGTTTGTCCATCCACTCGTCCGTGCACACAAAGGTTAATCATGTAGTTCCACAGGGTTCTGTGCTTGGACCACTGCTGTTCTCTCTATACATGCTTCCCCTAGGCAACATTATTAGGAAGCACAACATAAATTTCCACTGCTACGCAGATGATACACAGCTATATTTATCTATGAAGCCAGAAGAAACAGATCAATTAGTCAGACTTCAGACATGTCTGACAGACATTAAGGCCTGGATGACTTATAATTTTCTGCTTCTAAATACAGACAAAACTGAGGTGATTTTGTTTGGGCCTAAACACCTCAGAGACAGGTTATCTGACCTCGCAGTCACTTTGGACGGTGTTACCCTGGCCTCTAGTTCTACCGTGAGGAACCTGAGAGTCATATTTGACCAGGATATGTCCTATCAGCCCCATATTAGGCAGGTCACTAGGACTGCCTTTTTTCACTTGCGCAACATAGCTAAGATTAGGAGTATCCTGTCCAGAAGTGATGCAGAAAAGCCATGCATGTTACCTCAAGGCTGGACTATTGTAATTCCTTGTTGTCGGGTTGTCCAGCTAGCTCGCTGAGAAGCCTCCAGCTCATCCAAAATGCTACAGCAAGGGTTCTGATGGGAATTAGCAAGAGAGATCATATTTCTCCGGTTTTAGCTTCTCTTCATTGGCTCCCTGTAAAGTCCAGAATAGATTTTAAAGTCCTTCTTCTTACCTACAAGGCCCTTAATGGCCAAGCTCCATTGTACTTCAATGAGATGCTAAGTCCCTATTACCCCAACAGATCACTTCGCTCCCAGAGTGCAGGTTTGCTTGTGGTTCCCAGAATCTCCAAAAGTAGAATGGGAGGCCGAGCCTTTAGCTATCAGGCTCCTCTCTTGTGGAACCAGCTGCCAGTCTGGGTCCGAGAGGCAGACACCCTCTCTACTTTTAAAGTAAAGCTTAAAACCTTCTTGTTCAACAAAAGCTTACAGCTAGTTCTAGTTACCATGCCAACTACACCCATAGTCAAAACTACCCCTCCATGCCATCCCTTAGTTATGCTGCTATAGGCCGAGGCTGCTGGGGGACGTCCCATGATCGTCTCCACACTCCTCCTCTCCCCTCTCTCTCCTCAAACTCATTTAAACCATCACAGATTAACCATTAACTCTGTGTCCTCTCTCCCCTAGTGCTGTGCTTGTTTCTCTCTGGTCTCTCTCTCTGTACCTCTCTACAGATACCTGTGGCTCCAGAGCTGAACATCTGATCTGTGGCTCCACCGACCTGCCCCGTGTCCTCTGCTGCCATTTGCTGTCATTATTCTATATTGTACTGCAAATAGTTCCCATAGTTAGGACTCTGTTGTCCTACCATTCTGCCAGTTTCATCTAAAGTTATGTACTCGTCTCTTTGTATGCGACATGTTGTATCCCCCCTCCAACCGGTTAAGGCAGATGGCCGTCCACCTAGAGCCAGGATCTTCCTTGCCACTGTCACCAAGTGCTTGCTCATGGTGGAACTGTTGGGTTTAATTAATAGTAATGAGTCTAGACCCACACAGAGTGGTCTAGACCCACTCTGTTTGTAAAGTGCCTTGAGATGACTTTTGTTGTGAATTGGCACTAATTGAATTGAATTGAATTAAATGAATTGAATTGAATGTTGTGAAAAATACAAGATGAAGGCTATGTCTGAAATCATTCATCATTTGCTCTATTATTATTATATAATATCTTTATTATTCATAGCGCACTATAAGTGTATCCTGATATTCTATTTGAATGTGATTTTAGTGTGAAATAGTGCTCTTATATAGCGCTCTAGTGGTGGCCATCGTCTGCACACTGCAATCCCACAATGCAATGCAAAGGATTAGACCTTTGCAGGACAAAGCTGTCAGTGATGACACAAAATAACAAGCCATAAGTGTCAAAGTTTCCAGTTTATGCTCACTCTAAAGTAAGAGGAGTGTGTGCTGTGCAGAGGGAAAGAATGGGATACAAATGGCTAAATGCTAATGTCAGAAAGCTAACTCCATTATTGTGGCACTGTTAACGTGCTGGTGTCTGGTTCTGAGGCTAGGTGCTGTTTACATTAGTGTGGTGGGCAAGTACATGCACCAGACAGAGCACAGTGAAATTATCACCTGATGATGTCGAGGATTCATCCCACGGGGAATGGGATGGGAATGGTTCGGACAATTTTGTTTCAGAGTGGCCTGAAATTGCACCACCAACCACAAAATTAATGATGATGGAGGTAGACAAGGGCAGTAAAGATGGAGGGCAGCGTGACATTACAGTGTGAGGCAGCTCGACTCCAGTGATGACTGTCATTGTAGTCTGCTAAACCAGTTTACACCAGATGGTGGCACGACTGCCCTAACACCGTCCTCTGTGACTGACTTTTAAGCTAACAGCTCTGTCAGCAGCCTGGCAGCAATATCTTTTATAGAAAACTTGAACTTAATTGCCAACAAGTTTTGGTGCACGCATACATTTTCTTTCTCTTTGGAGAAAGAAATGCTTCACATGTTCATCCCTGCACTTCTTCACCATCCATCTGCAGAAATAGTCATCAGATATGATCAGTAGGGTGGGCACAGTGTCTGGAGTCAGACTCTGGGGCCTTGCATACTTCCAAAGCTGCACAAAAAGCACTCAGTCACTTCGGTTTATTAATCAGCCTCCTGTGGGGTGAACAAGATTCGTCAGGAAGTCTCAGAAACAAAAGCCAGGCACCACAGCTATGTCTAGACGATAGCAGAGCAGAGCTTTTTAATTACATCTTGAGAATAAAAATAGCAGGGAGTACCAGGGTTTGCCTTATATGGCGTTTGTAATACTTATATGAAAAACTGAGAAGAACATTGCTAATCTGTCATCTTACCTTTGGTATGCCCAGAATATTCAGCAGTTCATCCCGGGACTGATTTCTGGTCAGGGTTTTGAAAGTGCACTGGGTCACGAACCACTACCTCCCAACTGCATCACACCTTACATCCAGACAGTGCCTGCACCGTTACGTATCAATAACAATGGAGATAAAGCAGGTGGCATATAGAATATAGAAATTACAGTCTTCCTAATGAACAGTCAACCATTATGAGACCATATGCACCAGGAATCCAGCTTCCTGTGAGCCCGTCAGGTCCAGTGCTGTCTCTGTGTCACATGAGGATGGACTTGATGTTGTTTCACTCTGTGCGTGGTTCAGCACCTCGCTACTCCGTCGCCTGCTATTAGTACACATTGTCTGGTGGGTTTTTACCATGCGTTTGGATTACAAGGAAGAACTGAGCCACGGCTGAAAACAGAGGAGTTTCACCGCTCCAGACTCAAGCAGACGGAGCACTGTTTTCATCATGCTCACCAAGAAAATTAAAAGACTCACGCTGTGGCACAAACAAGCCCTTTAAAAGTCTAATGGGAAGCCAGATTGGCCTGTGATCATTATCTGCAAGCGCAGGTGTTAAACTAATGGGCCCTGGAGCTAACAACACAGCATCAGTGCGGCAGTGATGATGACAGGCAGGTATTTGCAGCGGACTCGCTCTGCACAAGGTGTTTGTGGCCGCTTTCACAGGCTGCAGTCATTCTGGGGAGAAACTGTTGAAAAGCTTTTTGAAGGGCCCGACCTTCAGCTAAATGCTGCACCGAGCTTTCCCACCCGTTCCACACAGTTTGCGAATGCCACGGGTTTTTATTTGCCCATGATGATGCTGCAGTGTTTTAGCAAACGTGGAAAGAGATCAAGAGTGGAGTCAAGACAACACAGGAATAAGGACCTCAGAGATCACCAGCTTAACTGGTGGGGGGGTGGCAGCAACAGGTGGGGTTGGGCATGACACTTTCCTCAGCATTTAAGAGTGTCTGATGCTGAAAGACGCATTAACACCCAGAGATCACAGGTTACATCACAGCTGTGTCCTGGTGTATCCCAGAATCACTGCAACGTTTAACTGGGCTTTTGTGGAGCAGGCCACGAGGAGCGCAGGTGCTCGTTAGTTTTTTAATTTGTTGATGCTTACTCTGCATAAAGAGCAGCTGTGTGCTGAAGAATGATGCCACACATCACTATAATACAGTGTTACATCAGTGTTTCCTTCTGTTGCAGCAATGTTACAAGTTTGTGTGTCTGAGGCAGCAAACGCTGGTTTTAGCTGTTCCTCTTTAAAAGGTACACATTAGCATTTCTTATTAAAGGTCAAACTGATGCATCAGTATTTATCTCCAGACAGAGGTGCTAATGAAGATGAGCCCTGTCTCAATGAGGGGAGGCGTTGCAGATTTCACCATGATGCCCTTTACTTCCCTGCAGTGGCTTCCTCTGCTACAGCTGCATCCGTGTGAAGGGAAGATTACACGTCTGCAGAAGATCCTGTGCAGCTCATGTTTATTGTTTGCATATTGCATATAGCTCATCGGTTTACACAATCTCATTTGTGTCTCTCTGCCTCTGTATATATGACAGCTTTTATTTTAAACACCTTTACAATGTTTCAGGACCTCTACTGCCTCTGTTTCAGTCACTGACCAAGCTGTCCACATCATCGGAGCCTTACCGCTCTGTGGCTCTGGCTTCCTTCACAGCCTGGGGTGTGTCGTCTGCTGTCGGCATCATCGGGTCCTCAGTGCATAGAAATACAATGTTCCTTTCGTTTCTCACAAATGCATAAATTAAAATAGAATCTCTTCCTCGCGCGCACTCACAGGCACACACAGTCTTTGCAGCGTTGAGCTGGGTTGAGGCAGAGCTCATCAGCCTTGGAAGGCGTGAAGCTCCTCTTCAGTGAAGCCCTGCTGCTTCAGCAACCTGAATGATGGACAAACAGAGCCAGAGGTGAAGGCTGAGAGCAAAACAACTGCCCAGGCACTCTGAGGCCCACACTGCTTAAAACAGCTGTTCGACAACAGAGGAGGCCAGTCTAGCATTACAAATCAGGTCACTGCTGAATGACGTCTCTGAATGTCATGAACACGAGATGAGGGTGTTATGAAGTTTGGACTCTCAAATCATTTTACCCCATGTGCATGTACACCAGGGATTCATTACAAGTTTACTTTGGTGTGTGAATGAGCAGCTACCATCAGTGTATGAATGGGTGTGATTGGGTGACTGCTGACATACAGTGTAGTGTGCTTTGAGAGGTCAGCTTCTAGCTTCCTGGTGTCCTTCTGTGTTGTGTAGCCCGTGAAATACTCTCACAGGAGTGGACAGTGGTATTGAGTCTTGTGGTTTAACTGACCACAGTACAGTTCTAATGCCATCATTTCGTATCTGCTCACTTTTCAGGTTGTCTGGCTGTGTGATCAGGCTGTGATCTGATGATCAGACTTTGTTGTAGTGATGTCAATGCATTCCTAAATCTCAGCGATTACCTCAGTGAGTACCAGGCTTTCATAGTAGTGAGGACATGAGAAGTGTCCTTTAAGGTGCAGTTGGAACAGTTGTGTAATGCAGGTGATATCACACACCCTATTGTTAGCTCTGTAAAGGCAGTAGGGCCGCACACACACGCATAACATTTGAACCCGTCTGGTCTGCAGAGGAAATCCTTGAGCAGGGACTCGTCCACCCGACCCTTCCTGCCCGTCCAGCTGTCAGAGGGCTCGGACAGGACGTACTCCACCTGAAACCTAACACACACACACACACACACACACACACACACACACACACACACACACACACACACACACACACACACACACACACACTTTCTCCATCACCTTGAACCATGAGGATTAGGAACAGGCTCTTATTTTTCTACTACATAATGGGATGTTTTCACAGAGCACTACCTTTACCTTGCTGGAAATGTTCATAGAAACTTAATAATGTGCTCAAAGATGGACAGATGCCAGCTTCAGTATGCTCTCTGCTTTTCTCCTCACGCAGCCCACACTGCACTATCCTCACACACTCTCGCGCACTCCACATCCACGTTTATTTCTAATAAAAACCATTTGTAGGCCGAGCCGCGACAGGGACAAACTGTATGAGGCTTCAGTACCTCTCATTATTGGCAGCCAGTTCATCCAGTTCACAGCGCCACAGAATGTCCTCCTCTTGTCGGTTAAAAAACAGCAGCTTGGTTTCTCTGAGGAGACACACACACACACACACATTGTGGATTATCAGGCAGAGCCTTGGATTTATAATCACTGATAGAAACAGTAAAATGGAAAACATTACGAGTGTTTTCTCCAAACTGTCGTGTGGATGGAAAAGGCTGATGACGATGATGAGGACAGGACTCTTCTAGACAGGACAGTTCTGGATGCTGAACAGACTCTACTATCAATTATATCAGTACGTGCTGAGATAAGGAGTGTTCTAATGAGGTGTTCTGCATCTTTCATTCTACAGAATAGAGCTGCAAACGATCCATGTGGGAGGAGAATAAGGACCCAGGAGACAAGAAGAGAACAGAAGTTAATAAGAGGTAAACATCTGGCCAGTTGTTAATGAGTGTTTCAGCACTGACGTCTTAGTTAATGAGCAGTGTGAGTGGACGGAACACTGCCTCTGCCTGTCACCGGCACATTCACATCAGTTTTATTATTCAGCAGTGTTAGGGAAGACATGACGCTGCTCTGGCCTCGTCCTCAGCCTCAACATGTTTCGATCTGACTGTTGTGAACGTCCCCACCTGATAGTTTCGACGTCCTGTAGGGCCAGCCGGATGAGGCGAGCCATGGGTGTGAAGCCTGTGCCTGCTGCTAAAAGGTAGAGGTATGTGACATCACGAAGGGGGCGGAGGCTGAAGCTGCCATCCGGGCTGCTGACAGATACGTGGTCACCTAGAGAGTGAAAAGAGAGCAAAGCAGCTAAGTGACACACGCAACACTGTGGGAGTCAAGCAGTAAAAAGTCAGGTAGCACATCAGCAGCTTCACTACTCCGTCTGTCTGCACAGGTGGAGTTCAGGTGGAGTGATGCTGTACGGGTCATTCATGGCTGGGAGCACTGAGATCCCAACACACAGTCATGGCAGTTATGTACACAACAGAGGAGATTAAGTGATTAAAACAGAAGTGCGTCTGTTCCGTCGCGGGGACAGCCCGGAGACACGCCGTCAGATAGAAACTGCTCTGTTCCTTTCAGGAAATCTTGGAGGTTCTCTGCATATTTTCAGCCCAGAAGCCAAATATGAAAACTCATTCTGTGGAGCATTCGACAGCATCTGCACGTGTTCGTTATGCGCAGGGATCTTCAGCACATGCAGTAGCTGTGTGCAGCGCTGCATCAGTGAAACAGCAGGAACCCTGAGACTGAACACTGCAGCACTGGCTCTGCTTCTCACTGAGATCCTTAGAGACCAAATTACTCTGCCTGTCTTATATTTGACAGTGCACAAGCATCACATGACAGGACGTTAAGAGCAATATTATATTTACATACATGCTGACTATACATAGTTTTTCATTTTTATTAATTCCACAGGTTTGTTAGTTCCAGGAATTCTTAGCAGAGTTCAGCCTGAGGTTCTCATCATACATCCTGCTCTACCTTTCCCTCACTACCCAACAGGTCGGGGCAGATGGCCGCCCACCCACAGCCCGGTTCTGTCTGTATAAAGGCAGCTTTTTCATGCCTCTGTCACAGACCACTTGCTCGTGGTGGGAACTGCTGGGTCTCTCTTAGTAACATAAAAAGTGAAGATTATCCACTTTTTAATCCCAAAAGAATTGAATGAACGTTAAACCCTGCGCTCCCCACGGAGAGGCTCTGGATCGGAGCAGAACCCCATGGGACTGATGGGAATACTTCTTTTCTCCAGAAGCTCTGGCTCTGCTCCCAGCTCTCCCCTCCAGAGCTCCCCAGGGCTCAGCAGCTGTCTGTGGGTGAGCAGCAGCTGTCCCCTCACTCCACCCACTCCTCCATTCAATAGTTGTTTGAAGGCTCTTTATAATTTGCATGTCTGAGGTCAATCCATCCTTTATTAACTTCATTCATAACCCCAGCTGATTAACAGCATGTGTGGACCTACAGGTTAGGCTGGAATAAGTGATCATGTTCACACCTTGGCTCCTCTCTCACCTTCACGCAGCTGACCAATCACAACATGACGTGGGTGTGAGTGTCAGATCATCTGTTTAGGGAAGTTACAGACATGATTGGACACCACCTGACCCTAAACCCTGATGTGGGGTGTAGGTGGAGGGGCGTTTTCTAGCTACTTCACCATCAACAAGGACTTCTGATGGAGTACAGCCTCACTGTCAGACAGTAGCTGGGGGGAGTGGGGGTCTCAGCCACGGACACACTAACTGATAGACACATCTGCCCCTCAGTCTCTCTCCACCACATCATCCTCTGTCTTGTTTGTGACTCACCGATGTGCAGGCTGTTAAGATGCGGGGTGAACACCCCGTCGGGGTAAACTTTGATCATGAGGTAGAGGTCTGAATCCTGCGAGGGGAGGTGGGAGGCTGCTGCCAGGCTCTGATCTACTGGAGTGTACGGCCTCACTACCTCGGTGCCTGGATGGAGACAGAAGTCATGATTTACTGAGGACTTGGTGTAATTATATCAAGAATGTTCAGTCTGCTGTGTCCCTTCAGCACCTGTGTTAGTGTCATGCTGTTCAGTGCCACCTAATGGACATCATGATAAAACACACACAGTGCATCATTTCATTTCATAAATCATCATTTGACCATGCAAGATACCGAGATATCAAACATTAACCATATTTTAAACCCTTTTCAGACTACCTACATGACAATTCTGTCACACTAATAAACTAAGAGAATTAATGAGCTCATAAACAACAAACAATGTCAATATACCCTGCCATCATATGCATTTGTGCAGATGTTTGTGCAAACACTAGATCAGAGGTTGGACAGAGGTTGTGTTGTCAGTGAAGCTGATATTGCCCAGCTGATAAAGCAAATAGTTGTCATCTGTTAGCCTGACACGTTGAGTCCCTACGATGTGAGGTCAAATCTGCACCAAACAGATGGGAGAGTCACACAGCAGTGGCTGGACCTTGGATCAGAGAGGCAGCCATGATGAGGTCAGGATGAAGAAGCTGGCTCACAGCCTTGACAGCCTCATAATGCCACTCATCCACACACTCAGTGCACCATCCTGAGGCTCTGCGCTGGAATCATGTGTACTGCACCCTCACCACTGAAGGCAATGCGTCAGTGTTCTTAGAAATACGTGCGTGTTTATTTCATGGGGCTGAGTGATGAATGCGTGCACAAGCATCTGTTTCTGCATGTGTGTGGAGGACAACATTCACTGTATTCAGAACAGTCTGCGGGCTGCTGTACCTTGAATGAGGGCTTTGAGGTAGACATGTTTTCCAACAGGCACATGCCTGACACACCCACGTGGAAGCTGCAGTCTGAACACATGGGTGTTATGGTTCACCTCAGTCTTTGACACCAACACACAGTCCCGATAGTAGAGAGCTGTAAAGGAAGGTCAGTGATGTAGACTCATTATTCCATTGATTATCATTATTATATATTGCTTTTCAAGCAAATATCCAATGCTACACGCTGTGACACACGGCAGGTCATTCACATTTAAATAACAGGGTAGAAATATGTTGAAGGGAGTGAACAAAGATGCTGCACTTGATCATCCAGCAGTATTCAGTCTAATCATGTGATGTGGGAATTCCTTTCAGTGATGCAAACACACCAATGCTCAGCAGAGTTAGAGTCGTTCTCCTGCTAACTAGGAGGTAGCTCTGTGGAACTGTTAAATCAGCTATTAGAACAAAACCTGACCAAAGCCCTCAGCATCACAGTGTACTGGCAGATGTGGCTCAGAGACCGTCTGTGATCACCGGGGCGTCCTGTGAGTCAACAGTCGTCAGCGCTCTGTTTTGGCTGACCTGGGGTCTCACCTCGCTCTTTTTTGCGTAGAAACGTGTTGTGAAATTCCAGTGGCTGACCAAGACTTGGCCATTTTCGTTTCTCCTGTTTGCGTATGCTGATCTGGATCTTTCCCACTGAATAGGCAGTGTGCACTGTGGGAGAAGTGACAGTTTAGGAAGCAGAACAAGACACAAACAACGATGCTGAATGATTTTCTTTTCAGCTGAATAAAGATAGTGTCTTACCAGCAACGTTCCCTTCAACCTCATCTGCTAAACCTGAAGGAGCATGAAAGTAATGTTTATCAGCACAGTGTGTACAGTTTGTCCTGATGCACTTTGAAAAAAAGTTTAAATGAAGTTGAATTGATCAGGTACTTTTTAAAACAACCGCTGCCGACCTGCCAAACACAACATCACAAACGGCTCACAAGTGCGTCTAAAACCATCTCCTCCACAAATACCAGGACTAATAACTCTCCATAACAGTGAAGCTTTAACAGCAACTACTTGAACCACTGAAGGAATATGCTCCAACAGAAATACATCTCAAATGTTCAGCCCACTTTGTTTCAATTGAAATGTCTTTGTTATTGCTGTCATTACTGTTTTTTCCAGTATATGATGAAGACAACTGTTGGTGCTAATCCTTTGTTGTCCCTACACAGTCCTTTAATGCACATCTAAGTGAAATCCTTCTTGAATAAAGTTACTTGTTTGAGTAAAGAGCCTTGTGGGGGCCTTTACGTAAGCATCCACTGACACACAGCCCTAACATGAGACTTATTGGGAGTTGTGTGATATCAGTGTCTGTTTACAGATACTGACTGTCATTCTACACACATGCAGTCCATGTTCTGCTGTCTGGAGACGGCTACAGGAAGAATCCACTGGACCTTACTGAACACACTTTATTTAGTGATCACGCTCTAAAACAATCAGTAACCCTGGCACTTACGAAGCTTCAGAGGAGAGAGAGTTAACAAGATGCCAGTGCATCACACGTGTTCATGTACAAAGCAGAGATTCACCCCTTTACTCACGTAAATGTAACATGTAGGACATTTTGCCCAGCAGCACCTCAAGACGTAGAACACCGTCCTCCAGGTCAACGGTGGTGCAGCCCGCCTTGGGGATCTGACAGAACAGTGGCATGAATGAATAAGAGCTCTTCACAGACTGATCCCAGCATCTGTTGGGCCAGCTAATGGCTTCATCCCTCAAACTTTTATTTTAACAGACGAGTTGAGTAAGTGATCCAGGTTTTAAAGCTTTTTACAGAAACTGTGAACATGATTCTGTTTGATGGTCACAGGTTGGTGCTTTTGCCTGCAGGGAGAGTGCAGCAGGAGGATTTCTGGGTTCTTCTGTTGCATTTGTCTGTCTGTAAGCAAAAACTCTCCAAACTCACACTTCATATCATATCATATCTCATCGAGCACCTGCTGGCCTTTTCACATGCAGCCTCCCCTGCACGTCAGCACAGGTCAAAGTTACTAATGTATGGATGATGGATGTGTGAGAAGTGACTAATTACCTTCCTTTTAGCATAAACAACCACATGAACCGTCACATCAGTTTGGAACCAGTCGTACCTAAACAAACAACAGACAGCACATAATAACGTCACTGACTTTGTACAAGTGTGTCCAACTTAATCACGCCTGTGTCATGTTTGTTTTTGTTTCATACCGAGGTCGCGAGTCTTTGTCTGGGGGAGGAGCCACAGAGATAGGTGGTGCAAGGACAGATGGTGGTGGAGGAGGGACGATGGCTGGGAAGAACAACAGGAAGGCTGGATGTTAATGTGGGGAATGGTGGTCGGGAGACACTCTGAGTGTCAGCCACTGTGGAGGAGACACAACTTTGAACTTTGCCTTTACTCTATTCATTTGTCACACACATGTGCCTCTCCTGATAGCCAGGAGAGCAGCAGGTAACATCAGGAGACGTTCAGAGCCAGAGCAGGATGTTTAAGATCACATGACAATGCAAATGATTTCCCCGTCCATCCTGTTTCACTTACGAATACATCACCGTATGGAGGCTGTGTGCTCTAAAAATGCAGTTTCATCTGAACTTTAACAGCAGAGAAGCTACAGTTGGACGCAGGACACTGGGCTGCGACCTCAGGTGAGATACAGATGCTGCTCCATGCCAACTGAGCTCAAAGACATGAAAAATACACCACCATCTTTTCACACTGACGTCAGGCCACTCAGCATAAGTTACACTCAGCATGTGGCCACACTGATGCTTGTGTAGGTTACCTGTGTGTGTGTGTGTTTACCTTTTATAGCTGTGGCCATCCTGCCCACCAGGCACTCTTTTAACATGGACTCATAATTTACCCAGCGATGCACCTGTGTGCACACAAGCACACAAGTTACCATAGCAACACATGCAAAACCAAGTGATCCAAGTCCAACAAGCTCTGGGACCACTGGAGGACTAGAACATGTTTTAAGTCCTGCTGAGCTGTTTCATGGCAGGCATCCTTTAGTTTGGCCCTGATGAGCTACAAAGAGCAAGCAGGGGAACAACTTTTATCATCTGAGAATAATAATAATAACCTTTATTTGTAGTAAACTCTGTCCCAGATTTACAACAAAATCTATGTATTTAAGAGAAGAATGATGGACCATGGCGAGTTTGACTGCTCATCAGCCTTTGCCAGAACCCAACCAAACACATTTTTATCAAAATAAACTTTACATTTAGATCCAGATTTACATTCATTTACATAACATCACTGTGTTTTTAAAGTATCAAGTCTCGAGTGTTTAACCACTAGTGTGAAGCAGTCATTTTATCGTGACTTACACTGAAAAGGCTGCACCTTTTCTTTGTGTACCTGTAGCTTTAAAGGGAAACATGAAACAGACAGTGATTCACGTCCTCCATCAGCTTCCATACCTGGTCAAACAGGTCAGTGCCATCTATCCCAGCTGCCTTCATCAGCTCCTCTTCTCCACCAGGGTGGTAGTCCATGTAGGGGGTCACATTGTAAACCATACCTGAAAACACACCGAGAACAAAGAGCTTTGTGTCTTTTACGTTCCAGTGCCCTCTGCTACCAGAAGCTGAAACCAGCTGAAACACAACTTAAAATGATTACACATCACAGTGGCAGAGGCAGTTAGTCGACGTCCAACTATCGTGGACATTGGTATCCTCTCAGCATCTGTGCATATTTATTCACAACAGGCAATCTGTAATGCAGGCAAAATGCTTGTGGCGATGTAATTGTGTCACTATAATTGTGTCACTATAGGGTTAGATCATGTGTATTGAACTAAAATATATCTTAAAGTTAGTTTAAGGAAGCAGCCTCTGGGCACCTTTGCAAAGTCTAATTGGTTGCAATTCGCTGCACAATCCATGTAGAAAAGTTCTGTTTTCATTCCAGCTCAAATGTTCCCTGTATCTGCCACCATGCTGGTACTCAGCTAGCTCTTCCTCTGGGAAACTGGCACCTGTCTCAAATATCTCATATCGGTCAGGCTGTGGACACAACAGTGTCACTGTCAGTAAACAGGCTGTCACACACCACAGTCAGTGTTTGTTTGAAACCTTTTTAAGTAGACTAAAACAGTGATTAGCTCAGCAACTGCCACCTAAGTATTAGACAAAGAATACAGAAGGATAATGTAGTGATTCATTACAGTTTCAAGAGATTAAGAACACTTAACCTCAGGAACTCGAAATGTAGGCTTAAACTGGCCAAACACAATCTCCAGGTAAGATTAGATTTTCAAAAGAACTGCACCTTCCCTCATAAATCATTCTGATTCCTCGTACCTGCGCTCTCACACTCTTCCTGAGCACACAGGTGATGTTAATAAACGTCTCTGAGGGTTCCCAGCTTTGGTGTAGTGGACATAAGCACAGGGCGTCCCTGTCTGGAACACACCTCTCCAAATTCCACTATATTCAAGATGAAGTGGGATCAAGTATCATCAAGCTGACATGGAGAACTCACCAATAGGCTAAATACTACAGCTCCCCAGAAGCTTATTCATCTGTTTCTCTTGAGGGTGGAAGTGTCAGAGAATAAATAACGGAGATGACGAAAATCCAATTCAAAACTGGATGTAACATGGAAATCAAAGTGATAAGTGACGAGTGATGTGGTTCATATTAAACTGATTTGGTTAAAACAGCAATGACACGGCACTTTTATCATTTTCCATATATTCCTATTTGTCACTTCAGAGCAGCTCCTGTCCTGCAGCAGCCTGCCATGCGGGCTCACCTCGGATGCAGGTCCAGCAGTCATCTCTCGTGTTGTGTCTCTTCAGTTCTTCCTGGGTGACTTCGATCAGACGCCCTCTGAGTCCGGTCAGATCTTTCCCACTCTTTGAGAACCGGATCCAGTCCATTAGACTGTGTCCAGGCTTCAGGGCCACCTAACAAGTCCAGGCAGACAGTAAAGAACCACAGGGTGAACTTTATGTGTTCACTTCTCACATATTCATAGCAAGTTTAAGACACAGTGGTGTCACCTATAGTCTGCATAGGTTCGCTAACATAACAGTTATGTCGCTATTCATCTACTACCTGCTACAGTGTTAACATTAACCTCACTATAAGTGTCAGTAAGTGTCAGTCAGTGTAAGACAGCTGATCGGTCAGCCTCTGGTAAAGAGTTCCTCTAACAGATGAACTCTGGTTCTCGTGTGCTCCGGCTGAGTGGTACCTTGTTCCTCCCGGACTGGCCGGCTGGAGCGACCCGCTGCTGGGAGCCCGGCGCGGGGAACGACTGGGTGGGAATGTTCAACATGCTGTGAACGCTTCGGAGGCAGCCCCAGTTCCGAAGAAAACCTACTGAACCAACGGCACTTTACCACAGTCACATATGAACCACGGATTAGCGGTCACACTGGCTGCTGGCTGTTACTGGAACCAGTTCCTTCCTTCTTGAGACACATCTCTGCTAAACTGTGTTGAGCAATGCTGCTTAGCTAAGAGGCTAGGCTAGGCTAAGCTAACAAGACATTAACCTTCCGTGCCGACTACCTTACCAACTAATAATAGCAAACTATATGTCGTCACATGAAATTTTAGTCAGTTCTACTTAAAATTTGCTGTGTTAATTAAATAATTAGCAGTAAAATGATTCACCCAACGTTAGTTTCGCACTATCTAGTGACTAAATACGTGAGAACTCCTGCCGTTGTAGTTCCGCAACCATGTAAAGACTACAATCGCTGTCGCAGGCACGACGACAACGTCAACAAATGGTGTCATCGAGCTGCGACGGTTCTCCGCTGCCCTCTAGTGTTCACGTATTAAACATTGTAAACGACATTATTTTGTTGACTTCCTTTCAGAAATATGCTGTTTCTTCAGTGACGCAGATATTTTGACATGCCGCAGCAGGAAGAGCACGCGCTTCATTACTAACATGAATGATGGCTGCTTTATATTAAGGTATCAGCACAGCACAGCAGAGTGTAGCAGACTATTGTGCATGCTGGCTCACATGGATGACACATTTAAAAGCACCATTACCATTAATATTAAGTACACCTGTAGGCCTGCCTTTGATTCAAACTGAGACAAAACATAACAATCACCCACCTGAAATGAACCTGTTGAAGAAGACAGTTAAAGATGAAGTGTTGTCTCCTCCACTTGATGAACTCTCACTGTCATCACTGTCATCCTCCTCTGAACCTCTCTGGACCTCATCTGGCATGGTGAAAGCATGCCACCTCACCCTGCTTTGATGTAGTGTTCATTTACAGTTTGATACAGTGTACCTCTGACGTCCATCAGGCCTACCGAAGGGCTTTGCTTCTGAAAGACTAATCTGCTAAGAGGATTCAAGGACATGAGCCCTCTGACTTCAAAATAAAGGTCCTGCTGCTATTGGGATTATTTTGTATAACATTTATGAATTGAAAAGTGTTGTTTGGATGTATAAATAGATTAGATTTATTTAAGGAAATCTAATCTATAAATACCTATTCAACCTTATTCATGACATTGATTTGTCATTGCTAGAAAAGCACATGTAGGAGTAGTAACACTAATAATGGCTCTGAATCACTGTGTCTCAGTAACCACTTTCAGTGATCCAGCATGCACGTTATCAGAGCTCTGGAAATGCCCAATCTAAATGCATTATAGTAATTAATATACCTTTGCTTTGCACTGAGTAAGGTCGACACATGATTATACAGTCAGACAGCACTGGAAGACTCGTTACTGGTTCATTCACTGTCTCTTTATGTTGCTGTTATACACAATAATGAGATGAAGTGATGAAAATAGTCAAACTCTCTTAACTCTCATTTAAATTTTAATTTCTGTATCCAAGTCACTGTTACTATTATTAACAAGTCACTGTTAATTATGGTAGAAACAGTTCAGATGGGAAACGGCAAGTTCTTCAAACTCTCACATCCTGAGGAATGTTGACCTGAGGTCTTGGAGAGCCTGGAGGCACTGGACTTGGATTTGATTGTACTATGTTAAAAACCTCCATTCCTCAGGCAGCTGCTTGGAGTTAAGACCATGAAGGCTGGCAATACCTGTCATGGCAACAAACCTAGACAGAGAGCCCGCTGGTGGACCACAGAAGTGGAGAAGCTGTCAAGCTGGGGAGGACGGACTTTTGCTCTGTGTAAGATCCTTTATTAAGAGCTAACGGCAGGTGAGAGCTACTGCAGGTTCTGTCACGGCCAAAGTCTTTCATCTGGTCTCAGGTAAACTATAAGTTGATAGAAGACAGTTTCATTCATTCATTTTATTTCAACATACTGTATAATGTTCATTTGTTCAGCCTGTCAGAGGTCATTTCTGTAAGTTAATACCCCAAAATCATTAAAAGCAGTGTGCTCATGCACCAGGAACTGTGTCATTGTTCACTTCATCACATCACTCCTGTGGGAGCTCCCATCTTTCTCTGTTTTGTTTCATTCTTATGGTTTTACGGTCTTTATTGTTCATTTTTTGGTTTGCCGTTGTGCTAATGTTTCTGCCGTGCTGAAGCTGCTGCAACAATCAGCGAACCCTACGAGGATCAATAAGGATTACTTTTATCGACATCATGCCAGGGCACGTGTTCTGCTGTGCCGCTCCCTGCAGATGGCAGCAAAGATCAACAATGATCCCCAATGCTTTTTCTTAGTTTTGATTGATGCTTTGTTGTCTTCCATAATGTGGCAACATGAGCACGGATGACCCAGTTTATGGGCTATGGAGTTATGTTCTCTTTCTGACACACAAAGAGGACTAGATGTTAAGATGAATGTTCATTGTGAGAGCTGAATGCCCAGCTAGTGAAGTGACTAGTGAATCTAAAAGTGTCATGTTTAATAGTTTCTACAGTGCCGTGTTCTGCCGCTATCCTTCTCTTATTATTCTTCCTCCTTCTCTCCCTGTTTGTCACTCAACCCATCCTTCCCTCTCTCCCTGTAGATTCAGCACAGGGGCAGATAATTATTATTTCAAAACCATTTGCCAAATCATTACCAGCTAATCCCATGTTTGGTCTGATGAGTCACGCGCCTCATTTGCCACGGTGAGGGGCAGCTTGGGGCCCTTTCACAAACACTGGCCAAGGACCACCGGCCTGCCCTGTGGGGGCCACCAGACCGCTGGGGTTGTGGTTGGGGGTGGGGGTGCTACTGAGGGACAGAGGAGTGGAACTTGGAGTGTTAACTGTGAATGTAGACTTGATTTTTCATTATTTACATTTGTGTTTTGCTGAAAAGATCCACTCCATTATGTTGTCCAGAGCGTTGTACTTCAGCAGCAATGCGGTGGTGAGAAAAGCTCTTTTATTCTGTTTCCCTTCCCTCTCTCCACCTAATCTTGCACTTTTTACCAGATGTAGACTGCAGTTGGTTTATTTTCACTGCTCTCTCTCTATATATACAGGCAATGGTTAGGATAGTAGGATCCTCCTCTGACTGTGATTCTCTACATATAACGTTAAGTAGGTTAGAGGCTCATCTAAGCTCAGCTTTCACATTTACTTCAGCAACAAGTTGCTACAAGTGTTTCAATGCTGCAGCCAGTGCAGCAGGTGGGTTTTTGCATGCAGGTGTATAGCACATGCATGGCTTAAAGACCCAAACGCAAAAGAGTTGGTGTCACCCCTGATTGTTATTTCCAATCGAAAGCGTGCTGACTGTATGTTTTGATTGTATCCTCTCTGAATCAACAATGGTTTCCTTTGACCTCCTGCACGACTCTCCATCTGTGACCGGACACAAACACTCGGTCCTTACCAAAAAGAACCCATTAGACCTTAATGTCCATCTGTTTCTTCCTCTATGTGTTCACGTCTTGTTGCCAGTGTCCTCTGATAAACATTCGCACTCAGTGGACTGTTTGCTGTGGTTGTTGACAGTTATTTCCCAGCGGCACGCTGGTTGTTAATGCATACGCGCTGCCATATGGTTGGATGTGCGGCGTACCGACCCGTATTTCCTTCAGTGGGTCAGTTGACCAGACAGCTCGCGATGCCACAGCACAGGGAGTTTCCATGGCAACGCAGGAGGCTGAGGCGTTTGGATCAACAAATGGCTTTGGCAACCATTTCATCCTGCGATGTGCTGCACACTTTTTTGCGTCACTCCTCCATGGCTGCCGGGCACATCGGTTGTTATGGTTTGTGTGCACAAGTGTGTAAATTCATCTGCCATATCGAAGGCTCGATTACTGTAGCGGCCAACATGTTTAGTCATGCATATGTAGCATCCCAACAAATTATTGGCCTGCAGTCAGAGAGATGGGTTGATAAAACATCATTAGCATCATTTCTTTGGAGTCATGTTTGAGTCCACAAAATAAAGTCCATTGTCCACAGGCTTTGCTTTTCCTGGGTCTCATTTACACCCATGTGTTCATTAGCTGGTTGCTAACTTTGTCTCTCTGCTGTTCGGTCCTGCACAGGTAGCATATCATAAGGTTAGCATACTTTTCCTACTAAGAACAGCTGCGTGCAGCTAACAGTGAGAGCAAATTGCTGGCCTGAAAGCAATTAGCTGTGGAGCTGAGGGGGGTGGGGGGCCTGCAGTTGACTGATAATTCTCAGTGGGTTCATCACCACTTTTATAATCCACATGGTCATTTGATCCATTGTTCATATAATATTTATTAGTGCAGCTTGAAATATTAGATCAGAGAAGTCATTCCATTATAATGACAGAAGACTTTACTCAACAGTATGTAAAACTTCTAATAAATCCGCCTTCATCCCGCCTGTCAGAGCAGCAGCTCTACGCAGTTGTTTCAGTGGAGAGTTCTCATTCTAAATTCTCCTCATATCCGTTTTTGTGAGAGCTGAGATCCCTGAACAGACACGGCTTCCCAGCCTCTTCCTGTTTGTCTTACCGACCCTTCACCTCTGACCCCGGCTCAGGGGCACACTCATCATCGAACCAGTAGATTCTACCTCAAAGGTTTGAGGTGACTGCGCTCGGGCTGATTGGCTGTGTCTAATTCAGATCCATGTCCATTGCAGGTCAGTGACCAATAAATCACATGGACGATTCATTTTAGAGGGTTTCTTTTTGGTTTTTTTGGTGAAATTTTACTTGTTAAATTCATCTTTTTCTGAATGTTTTATTATTTATCAATATACAATAAACTGTTTCACACTGTCCCCTTAATGATTTTTGGCTGATCTCAGTTAAGTGTTGCGTTATCAATACCAGAACATGTAAAATATACATAATTTTCTTCATTGCAACAGTTTGGCTTGGAGTTAATAAAAGACATGGAATGTTGTGTATCTCTTAAGTAATCAGTCAAACAGCATCTAAAGGCCAAGAATGTGTCTGCACATGTGTCCTGAGAGCCAGAGATGTCTGCCGCGGCAATCTCCCCTTCACCGTGGCAGCTCAGCAGGATGGGGAGGAAAACCAGGAACAGCACTGTAAGTGTGAGAGTTACATGAGCGACCCCGTGGAGGAACTCTCAGCAGGACAAAACCAACTGCGAGCCCATTAGAGCCGGGGCAGGGCGGAGAGCCCCGTCTGTCAAAACAGGCTTCAGTTTCAAAAATGTCCTCAGGGTGAGACGTTTAGCTCCGACTGACGCTGTAAAAATATCCAGGGGAGAAAGTGTCTGACTGGAGCTCTCCCTCCTCCAGCAGAGCTTCAACACGTTGCCACGAACTTACATTCGGACAGCACTCATCAAAGTTTTATCTACACTGAGGAAAAACTCAATATACAACACAAGCAATGCATAAATTCAAGAGTGTTACAATGCCTTAGAATAATGCAAATAATCTCTCTCTCTGTATGTGTGTGTGTGTGTGTGTGTGTGTGTAAGGAGAGAGAAAGAATATTGACTTGAGCAGTAAATAATCCTACTTACAAATATTAATAATAAAATGGCGACACATGAGGCATGTATCATGTATTCTGGCTGTTAATATAAAATTAATATTTTTAATATATTTAATATATCTCAAAATGCACCAGGCAAGGTATTGGATTCATGTCAGTGGATGAATTGTGACTTTTTCCTTTGCAGTGGGAGAAAAATATACATCTTCTGCGACAAGATCCGCCTCTCCTTGTCTCTTGTTGACTAAAATATACAATACAATGACGCCGTGGAATAACTGTTAAAGTGTTGAGAGACAGACTAATCGTCTGTTTTGTTTGTTTTGTTAAGTTAATAACTGACCACCACCCACCACCATTATGAGCCAGTTCTAGCACTGCACAAGAAGAGGGTGCAGCAAGATGACATATTTAAAGAGTGCTGGTAGAACATCAAGAAATAATATCGAAATGCAATGAAACTATAGCATTGTGGTCTGTTTTATGTGTTAATGTGAGGAAGGTGATGTCGGTTTTTTGGGGGGTTGGAGAATTTAAATCTGAGGAAACAGTTTCTTCTTGGAGCACAAACAGCTCATCAGTCACGTCAGTTAAATGCTCATTAAGACAGAACCTCTTTGGTAAAGGTTTCTCCATCTTTCATTAACCGCATCAACGGCAAAATCCAACTCAGGCAAGCGTGAAAACCATTCTTTTGAAACTGAGGACATTTTTTTGAACCCTTGCAATTTTCATCAACCATCACTAATGTGATCACTCAGAATCTGCACAATAATGTGTTAATAGAAACAAAATGATATACATACTGATCAATGAAGTCAGTGACAGGAACTGACCTCACTGTATCTAATATCAATTACTGTAGTCTGTCGAATGTACCATGGTCACCTCTTTGAATCCAGCTGTGCATCCTCCTGTTTCTCTCTACTGTCTCATCTGAACTCTATTCACACACGTGATTACTGTGCTTTCAAAGTTCTTTAATCTCTATATGTCGAAACAATGTGCTTGGACCTTGTCTTCACCACCCGCACCTGAGTTTCACCACAGGTGCGCTGTCAGCTCCGCTCTCCTTAGAAATGGAGTCATTTGTCTTGAGCACCAACAGTGAGCACAAGACAATGGAGTTGACACTCAATACTGTCCTCCATAATGAGTCTGACCTTTGACAGCTTCCTAAATGTTCTGCACTTGTAATTAATGGAAGTAGCATGCTCGTTCTAATTGCTTCGTGCCTTGTTGCTGACAGTCCTAATAAAGTAGAGCAGGGTTTATTAGTTACTGCTTACTGGGTGCTAATGATATGACACGCAGCCCCTGGAGGTCAGGTTAGACAGTCCAATCATCGTTGGACAGGTAAAGGTCTACTTTTGGACAGCTATTCTACTTCAGGGAAGTTTCAGGGGGAAAAAAGAAAAGTTTTCATGTTTAGTTCATAAGCTTTTTTTTTCATAATTTTCCCAGAACTCATTAACTTTTCTCATGTGGATATCCAGATGAAAGGCTGGCCCGCACCTTTTGAGGGCAGGATGTGGAGCTTCTTCTATGTACTTCTCTATTTTATCACAAAGTAACACAATTAAAAAGACACACATGAGCACAGAATTCATTAAAGCTAGATAAAAATGCAGATATTGCAATATTAACTTATGCAATATGCAAATGCGCAGATATACATGTGCTAAACCACACGGAGAAATTCAATATAATAATGAAAAATCTGCTTTGTTGTGTTTCTGAATGGTCAAAAGTGACAGAAGTCCATTAAATCCGGTGCACTGTTTGATGTTAGGAGCCCAAAACCGGTTCTTCTTCCAACAACAGGCCTCAGTTCTTCTCCCTGGATTAAAGCTGCACCAATCAGTATTTTAATATAACCAATTGATGACTATATGTATTATAAAAGGAGCTGCTGGTAGAGGCCAACCCACAGGGAATCCCCTCTGCTTTTTAGCCACTTTAAGCTAATTGTTTTGGTTTTATGGCCAACAGATTTACTGTTCTGGTTCAGTGTAATCACACTCATCAAAGCCACTGTTCACTACCCGCTAAGCAGCAAACAGCAGACAGACAGTTAGAGACTCGCTGGTGAACACAGTGCAGCATTTAGCAGCTAAAGAGCCAGAGCTTTAACTCAGGAGCTGGTTTAGACCAAACCATAGCCGATAGGGTGACCATGGGACTTTGATTCATCACAAACTCCAAATGAATGCTAATGCTAATGCTGCTCTCAGTTGGGTGTTGGCTATTTGGTAACTACTAGTGTGTTTACGGCACTTTGCAGCAAGATAATGTTGTGTGATTCTGCACCATTAAAAAGGATTTTAATTAGTGGTCCCACTAAACCAACATTATTATTCTATTGATGCTTCAAACAACTGCCATGCATCTGACCGAACATGTCCTGTGCATTTTAACTATATCACGTGTTACGCAGTGAAGAAGTAATAAGTTGCTGTTGCCATACAGGAGTTGGAGTTGTAATTCCCAGCGACGTAGCACGCTTCTTTTGCTCGACCTGCCTCATGCTGCAGTTTTTTGGGAGTAATAAATTCTATGCGGGTGTGATAACAGCGAGGCTCGTGTTTACCAACAAGTAATGGCGAAATTTCCCACCTCGCGAAGGTAAATATGTACTCTCCCACACTTCACTATCACAGAGTGAGATAAAGAGGGGTAAAGAGAGGCTGATAATGACTGAGAGAGAGAGAGAGGCCAGATTTGGGGTGTAAACAGTGGTTGAATAAGCTGACAGTGTGAGCACAGCTGATAGTGTTTAAGTCACACTGTCTTCCTTCGTAGGTCCTGCATTGTTTTCTGCTGCCTCTGGCTGTGTTTTACAGCATAATTAGAGCTTATTTCGCTTGAAAACACCCACGTGCTGTACATTCCCATCTGCTTGGTTCTCACCTCCTCCCTTATCCACAAACTGAAAGAGATGTGCCGAGTTTTCATGTAATTTTATTCCGTCACGGCATAAATCAGTAGTCCTTCGTGTTCGTATTCTGCAAAGAAACGATGTGTTCACACGAGCAAAGCAGGGTTTTGGCCTGTGGCTGCTTCTAGAAAGCTTTTGAATGTACAGCTGTAAACATCCTCAGTTCGTGGGGAATAAATAGTGATTGATTGGAGGAGTTGGACAAAAAGCCACAGCAAAGGCAGCCATAGGGTCACTTTCTGAACTGAGGTAGCTATATAACAAAGAGTAAATATTAATATATAAAAATATATCTAATCAGATGAGAACTCCTTTTATTGGTCCAAAGTGTCAAACTAAGTTACTTTCCTTACTAAAAAAGCAAGCTTTCAGGTCGTCCACAATGACTCATCTGACTTTTCTGATCTTTCATGTCTCTGTTCAGGCTCGTTGCATATAACGACTTGATCATGTTCAGGTGAGGATTGTAAAAATGCTTAGTGGTATCCAACATGTCTAAATGACAAAATAGATTGTTTCTAATGGTCCTTCCAAAAGACTGATCATCAGTAGGGCAGTGTGTGCTGAAGTCCTCAAAAACCAGTTTAAATGACAACTGCAAAAACTATGCGTAGAGCTGTTTCCTGATCTTACTGTTTGTAAATGAATAATAGGGACAACATTTATTAAATTAGTCCAGTACCAAGTAAGAGTGCTGCGTCTGGAAGCTGCAAAGATGGCTGCAAAGTCAATCTACTCTGCACTAACGAACCATCAGTGTATGTTCTCTAAAAGTGTTTGCCACTGGAAGGCTCAGGTTGTTAAGGTATAAGTGTCTAACAGCATTATTGGGAGGATCCCTACATTTTTGTTAAAGGGTAAAACCTGTTTAATCAGAAACAGCTTCAAACACACCACACTCCAGTGACCTAAACAGTAGTTTTCAGGTCCAAGCTCATGGTAAAGCACACAGACTCAGCAGAGACAGAGAGTAGGACTACGCTGCAGCCTGTTTCATGTCTCTCTCAACACACACAACCTGGTTGAAAATACAGAGGTTTACCTTCAAAGTTATGAGAAGATCATGGTCGTGGTTAACAGAAACCATGTTGACGGCTGTGATGGCCGTACACGCTAATACGCTAATATTCAACCAGTCTCACCACATTTAAATGCTTAGTAAATTAGGTTCACTGCAGCACACTCACCCACATCATTATCACCTTAGTTAACTTTCTTTTCAGTCATTAAAGATACATATTACACCAGTCCAGTCTGTATGACTTGTAATTTATTTTGACAGTGCACTGTATTCTAAATGAAGCGCGCACATTTGGTTTACATAAGTTGTATTAACTGAGTCTGTTACCGTGTGGAGCTTCAGGCTTCCCTTCTGGTCTGCCCAAAAGAGGTGTCAGAGGGTGGAGCTTGATTAAGTGCAGAGGCCCAAGATCGGGAGCAGTCCATCTCAAACGTCTACCTGTTTTGCCTTGTGTTGAGTAGCATTCTGTTTTGTTGACCTCCTCTAAGGGCCCAGATAGTTGTTCATTTGTCTTCTTTCCATTCTTGGTATTGTGTATATTTTGAGGGTAAATAAAACCCTTTTTTTTGTTCAAGAGCAAACCTGTGCTTGGTCCCTGACAGCAGGTGTAAAATAGACAAATGATCAGTGGTCTCTCCTGTCCACGTCACACAGTCTGTGGACCCCATCCATCCACCCAGACACCTCCATGAGAAGGAACTGCAAAAATATGTTGTTTTCAGACATTTGAACAAACGACAAACACTGACATTTTTCTTTTTGGGACAGTCTGACCAGAACTCTGGAACATCCATCTTTACTTAGAGAAGACACTTGTTTGTAGAACTACAAGACAAAGAGGGCACTTCTGTGGAAGACGGATGGATCTGAGGGTCTGAACAAACCATGAATACAGAGTTTTTCCTTCCTCAGAAGGTCCACAGTATAAAAACCTCCTGCCACGTTGATTTACATCGGCCGCCAAGAGAATGGATCTGCCCCTGTGTGAGTTGTCCTCCACCAGACTGTCGGGTGTCTCATAATCACAACACAAACATGGCCTCTGAGGTCAGCAAATTGGATGACGTGCCTTAAATCAACTCGTCAGAGGCAGGCAAATAAGACCGGCCCGTCTTCATGGAAGTGTATACGCCCGATGAGTTGAGACTATCATCCCTTGATGAAAGTGTGTACCCAAAGCATTAAAACATCGTCATCACTGCATCCACATCGGAGGGATGCAGTGAGGAGGTATTAGCAAACACAAAGATCGTCCGTCGTTTGCAGTTAAACTAAAAGTCTGAATCTGAATCTGCGTCTGGTTTTGCATCGACTCAACAGATTTGCAATTCCGGGATAAAATATCTGAACTCAGGAGTTCGACTCTTCCAGGTACAGCCCCTCTCATTCCTCATTGAGACATCCACACATTTCACTGGCTCTGCCGCGGTGTTGCTTCACGATATAAAGTCTTCAGGCACAGTCTAATTTCAGTTCACCGGTTGATGGGTTGAACACAAATGAAGCCATGCTGTTTGTCAGTTTATACCACGGTCAGGTTTTACATTTAGGTTTATCATTCACACTGCAAGCCTAATGCCAGAAAATGACAATGATATGGATTGATCACTGAAAATATGAAGGAAGTGTGCAGTGAGAAACCCCCTGACCCGGGCTTTTGGCTGGATAGGTGATTTAAATGTCTGACTGTAACATGGGAGACTGCTGTTCCTGTTTCATACCCGCCTTAATGTTGGTTTCTGTGTGTTCTGTGTTTTTGGAACCTTTTTAATTCCGATTCAAGCCCAGAATTGGTCAGAGAAGAATGGTCCAAATTTAAACGTGGAGTATTTCCAGGTTCGATCCCAAACATATTTTACTTGGAACTGGCACTAATGGAGCCATAATGGTTGATCCCTAGTTGCTCAGCACCTGTATCTGAGTATTTAAGGCTGGTCTGGAAACAGTGCTCTGATGTGGCACAGTGCCAACATGCCAAATGAACCATCTGGCATCTTTCAGAGAAAGAGTTCATCTTCATCACCCAGCATCCCCCTGGCTGCATCTTCTCTCCCTTTTTTCCATTCTGTTCAGTGCTGTAAATGTCAATATCAAGGAGGGTTGACAGATGATTTCAGTTACACCCCCCCAACACACACACACACACACACACACACACACACACCCCGCCACAACACACAAACACACCACCCCAACCACCCCACCAACCAGAAATACACATCAATAGCAAAACCATGCTTTACTAATCAGCTTAGCATTCTCTTGCTCTGTCTGTCACCCCACTTGTAGTGTAGGATTGATATCTGATTATGTCAGGTCACTCATCCAGATGGACCCACGTTCAGACACCCACCCGCCCCACCCTACACCACACCTGACCTCTGACCTCCTGCGGTGTTGCCTTGGAAACCTGCTCTGTGGATATGAGGAGGGCAGGGATGGAGAGGTGGGGAGAACCCATGAGGAAGTGGGAGGGGTGGAGGAGGTAGGGGGAGGTATCTGTGTTTGGTATTCCAGGCCAATCTCATGGCTGGTTAAGCTCCATGAATAGAGAGTGAGCTGGCCGTGAACACCCCCCTGTTCGCCTCCTCTCTCATCCCTCACTGTCTCTTCTCTGTTTCTTTTCTTGCGCACTCCACCTCTTTCACACTCTTCTGTCTGTTCCCTTTCTCCCTCCTGCTTTTCTCTGCTCTGGTGCCAGACAGATGGTTCACAACACAAACATTTGTTTGAAGTTCGGAGAGCATCCCTCACCACGCTAATAAATAAAGTGGAGGAAGCAGGAGATTCTGTAAATAAGACATGTTCTTTGTGAGCAGAGATGCACTTATCCGCTCCTTGTATACATAATGATACCAGCTCCACGCCAGTTTTGAGTCTGGCACACTATCACATTTTAAAATAAATGGTTACATAAATAACTTTATTTGATAACCTGAATACACTGAAGCAACGCCAGAACCTGTTTTAATGCTGTTAAAGGAAAATTATTAAAAGTTGTATTTTCAGTTCCCGTGTGTTACAATACCTTGCACTAAGCAGTGGCAGAGATCTGGGATAACGGCTAAATCCAGTCTCAGAAACCACGAGCAGGCAGGCAGCAAACAAGCCAACAGTTTATCCATGTTATCTAAACCTGTTATCCCCGTCCCGGGATATGTATACACAATGTGAACTACTGCGGATCAGCTTTCCCACTTTAAATTCCTCTTTCACATTTTCGTCCTAATCATATGCTCCGCTTGACAAAGAAGAGACACAAAAGTTGGATTTTAACAGCATTTTAACTTCACACCTGAAATCATGTTCTGCAATCAAAGGATGCTCTAAATCCTACGGTACCCATTAACCCCGGTCACCGTTGCTATGGTGAAAAAGCCAGTCGGGGACAAAATCATAATGTTTTGTTTTAAAATTGGGATTTCAACATGAAACTGTACTGTAGTTGTTAAAGTCACCCAAAGGTGACCCAGAATCCAAATGTGAGCTGACTGGTGATTGTGTTGTTTTGAAAGGGTAATATTTAGCTTAGCATTGTGGATGTAGCAGCGATGTTTCCTACTGAAATGCACTGTGGGAAGTCCGAGTTAACTTTTCTCCTTACTATATCCACATTCATGTGCTTTTGTCTTGTGTCTAACAGTTTTCGATGTTGCCTGGTATAATATCTGAGCGCTTACTGACTAATTGTTGCCAGGAGGTGTTCTCGACCGTCCATGTCTGGAAGTGCTCCAACAGAATCTTTAATACATGTTTCTGAGATGATTCTATTACTAGGAATAGGATAGGAATGGTGCCATTAACTACAAAAACAAGAACAAAGCTGTATGAAAATGAAATTTTCAGCAGTCATTAATCAAAGGGGCTCTGCGGCACTGTATAGAGCCCGTTTGACATATGGAGATGTAAGGAATCCTTTAAAAATCCTATAATTGATCCAAATGAGGAATATTACAGCATTTAGAGAACCACAGTGGCTCATTTACTGTGATTTTCCCAAAGTTTTTTTTTAGTCTATGCTAACATGCCACTCTGCTAACCAGGCACCCTTGAAGAACCCTCCTTCCTCTGTGAGTAATCTATGGAGAGGAATGATGACTTTCACATGTGCGGGTGATCTATTCCAAAGCTCTCTGAAACTAATGAGGTTTACTCACAAATGTTGTGCTCTTATGGGACGCAGAGACACAGTCAAGTATTAAAGGCCAGTAACCGCTTATCATATGTAATCAATTACACCCCCATTTCACTGCCCCCATCCCCAACACGCACACACACACAAAGACACACACACACCTCCAGACTTAACTACTCAACGTCCATGTGGTGTCTTCATCGCTGCAGAAGAAAGTCTTTGCAAATGTGAAGTTTTGCAAGTCAACTTTGAATTTAAGATGCAAAACAACAATATTTCGACACAACGGAAACACAAACGTCGCACACATTCAGGATTTCAAGCTGCAAACCTCCTCAGACAGACCTTCTACTTCTCCCCTGCAGTGAACACACGCACACATGGAGGCTAACAGTAACAGAGAAGTGTTGACAGCATCCTCCTCGGTAAATATTGAATTTAGCCAAGCAGGCTCAGTCTAATCTCCCAGCATGCACTGGGCTGATGCTCACTTATCCAGATGGACAGCTTTGCTGGGAGTTATTTGGTAAACAGCTCTCATATGTTCTGCTATGTTGCAATCCAGACAAATACATGAATACCTCAGCCAACAAGTGGAGCCAACAACATCATCTTTCTCAAGTCCTGTGAAAAATGTCAGTTTATTTGTAATAATACAGTCTAGTTAAGTACTGTATACTTATATTTAGCTATAGCAATTGGACATTTGCTATTTGCAGTGTATTCTATATTTGAAAGGACCACAGCAGACTGAGGATTGTCTGGGTTTTCATCTTCATTTCATTGTGAACTGGCGCTATATAAATAAAATTGAATTAGTCCAGGCAGGCAAAGCTTCACTTCACCAACTGTAGGTACAGAAAGCATCAAAGGCAAGTTTGATTTGTCAGTGGCTCCATGTAAATGCAGTACATACATTTCAATAGGTGCCTGAGAACGTGGCACAGTGTTGTCCCGCCCTGTTCTTATTATTTTACAAGCAAGAAGGCAAGTGATAAATATATATTTCAGGACTCGTAAAGTTTATGGATTGGGTGACCAAGGTGTCACCTGGAGGAGAAGCCACAGTAAACAACCAACAGCATGCTCTTTGTAAAACAGCTTCTCTGTAATTTAACTTCTTGTAATTTCGGAAAGCTTCATGTTTATGCTTGAACTTTTAATCTTCAACTAAAACAACACGCATCTCAAGCTGAACATTTAAATGTGCGTGATGGAAGTATCATTTACACTAAAACGCCACCGCTTTGGTTACACAAATATTTCATGTAACTCCTTCAGTCACCTGGAAATAGAGCCTGTTCTTCATGTCTGCTGTTTCTTTGAGTAACTTGAGGAAGGAGATGTTTACTGGAGCGAGGAACAAAACACTCCGGTTGAAGTAAAACAGTAATTATAGTCGAGGTTTTCTCACATCGGCTTTCACGAGTCCTGACAACACTGCTCGCTCAGAAGTGAGAGAAAAGCAGATTTGTGCAGCAGCAGAAGCATTATGTACTGCCTCATGGACATTCCTGCCAAGGTTGAAATTTCCATTGCTAATATGAACTTTGCATAAGTGCTTATAATGGTAGCGGCGATTCAGCCTGGTTATTGTTTTTCCACTAAAGTAAAGCAAAGCTGAGAAAATTCCTGGGTAAATATAAACTTTGCTTAAGTACTTATATGGCTGTTTTCTCTCTCCCATATGGCGGCCAAAGGCACAAAGCCTCGGGGGGAATACCAAGCAGCTCAGCTAAGCCCCCGTCCCCATCCACTAGACAAAGACAGCTCTTCAAAGCGGCGCTGGGCCTTTAAACAGTTAATAGCAGCGAGCGCTTTAAAACATGACAGTGTTTGAGAATACTTTGCACCACTAAACCCCTGAAGATCTCCCACACTCCTGCTCACCGCCGTCAAAAGAGAAAACCGGCAAAATGAACTCGCCGCTGTATCCTGAGCTCGGTTTCATTTTCTTTATGCACAGTTGTTTGTCTAATTAGTTGTCTTGTCTCGCATGATTCTTCTATTCCTATAACTCAAAAACCACTCATGCATGCTACAGTTACTGCTCCTGCATTATTATGTGCACAACAATATGCAATTTCCAAATCCGTCCATATGCAGTGAGATTTTCCTGAAAAACATTATTTTCAAAAACACTGCGATGCACATTTCCTCCTAAAGCTTTAATGTTACGCTGACCACACCTCAAAACATTCAGTGCATTTATATGATGGTTATTGTTTGCATTAGAAACTCCTTTCACACATTGTGAATGATCACACACTAACTGTTTGTAAATAATTTCACGTTGAGTAATAATTATGAAATATGAGTTGTGTAATGCATATTTACTCCCATTGTATTGTTACCATAACCTGTGCATAATGCAGACTGCTCAGCGCTGCACACTGGCCAACTGTACATAAGCTTATTATAATAACATGTATAGATTATGAATAACATTAACAGTGCATCAGCATGCCATTGTCATGATATTAATATCTCGGTTTACAGTGAAAGCTCCATTCAAAATAACTCAAACACTCTTAGTTACACACTGTAAATAAAGCCATTTTGATGACATGCACATTTTATTAGTTGTTATGAGTTATATATTGCATTAAAGTTTAAGGAGATCCATTTATCCCCATTGTATCTATAAACTCAGCACCTGACTGCAGTATAACCATGGAGTCCTTTAAAGCCTCCAATATCCATAACTTAGCAGTGCATTCGTGAGGTTCCATTGACTTCAAATGTGCTCCAGAGAAGCACGCCAGTCAGCATCAGTGCAAACAGCAATCACACGCGTTTTATTCAAGAAACTCTCTGCGTAGCTCTTAAAATAAAACAGGAACTGGGTTTCAAGTTAAATCTAGGACTGCCCTGAAGACATGTAAAGTCTGATTTGCGTGTGCGTTTGTGTGTGTGTGCGTGTACAGTGGAGAACCACGCAGGCTCAGTCAGGCGTCAGACGTCACTGTTTATGTAGAAGAATAATTGCTGCGAGCTGCAGGGAGATTTAAGAGTCCTGGCCCTGCTGCTGCACGACTTTATGGCGGGAGTGTGAAGTGTTATCATTAGTAATGTGATTAACACCTTCTCCACAGGGGCAGCAGGGGGCAACGCTTTGTGTGAGCGTGTGTGTTTTGTCTGTAAGACAGAAAAGAGACAATTATGTGGCGGCTTTTGGGGGGGGGTGTATCTTTTGTCATTCTCGCTCGAGCCTGTAATATCTAAGAATGATGGTGTGTTGCATTTGTTATAGCGGGGCTCCGTCTTCCACAGCACTATAATTACCTTGTTAATATATTAGCGAGCAGCATTGATTACCTGGCTAATCCGATCACAGAGCCTGCAATTGATCCTTCTGCAAGCAGCCCCACAATAAGCACTTTGAGCAAAGAGACGGTCAATAGCACATGCACAATTGGCTCTCTCACAGCTTAATTGGCTAAAATAAGCCAAACATTTTGGTTTCCCTCTCAACGGTCAGATCAATGAAGGGAATGACGCCTGAATTCAGATGACTTTCTTAACAAGCTCAGTGGAGTTTTTCTCCTCTCCCCCTCCTCGCTCTCACGTCTTTTCTTATTCGTTTTTTAAAGATTGGTTTTTGGGGCGGTTGTGCCTCACAGTCAGGCGCAACAGGACGGACAGGAGTGCGGGTCACAGGACTGACAAAACGTTGTGACATGAGCGAAAACGCTGGCGATGTAAAAAGTTAGGATTTTGTTCTGGATTCTTTCTTCACAGCCTTTGACAGCCTGCGTAATGAAACCAGTGGGCAAAATGTTCATATAACTGGAAGGATGATGGCCAAAACAAAAGGTTCTGGTGGCAGCTGTTACCATGAGCTTCCATCAGCATCACTATGAGAAGTTACAGTCCACTTCAGAAGCCCTACATCACAAGTACAGAATGTTAACTATAGGTTTTATTCACATGTGATCCAATCAAGTAGCTGCATATTGTATAAAAACCAGTTTCCTCATCACAAGGAGGAACTTCTGCTGCTTCATTCTTTCACAAACTGTCTTTCTTTATTTACTTGACATGCACAATGACACTAATGTGGCACTGCTGATTTACCAGCAATGCTAAATTCCAGGAGCATTCCTTTAGGTTTGTTTTGATAGCTCACACAGTTTGTGAAGCGGTTAGATGACATGAATATGAGTGTACAGCAGACACATCAGGATAACTCATTACTAACTGTATTAGCTGTTGTAAAGAGCAGCTCCACCATGAGTAGATGTTGAAAGCTGTTTAAAGTCTAGAGTCTCAACAGGGAGCTGTGGTCTGATAAATGTCCTCGAGTGATGTCACCTGAGTCAGCTTTGATCTGGGCTTATGACCACAAGTTTGATAAGGAACCAAATCTGTGGGTGGGGAGTGAGCTGACCAGACCTCTGCAGCTGCTCCTCATCTCTGCTGGAGGCTCCGGGCTACATTAGCTGCAGCTAGCACAGCACAGCTCTGAGCCGGGGCACGTCTAGGAAAACTGGGTACGGGCTTCGGTCATTCCTATAGGTTGATTAGTGGCAGATAAAGCCAAACAAACAGACTTCCTGCTGTAAAGAAATCACATGATGAATACACGCACGACATGGCCCACAGAGCATGCGCACCAGAGCCGAGTCGGCTAACTTTTGATATCACCAAATAGATGTAAAATAGATATAAAACTAAATAAAACTAATAAATAAATTCTGGTGATGGAACGAGTCACTCTGTGGACATTTAGATGCTAAAACAAAGCACCCACTTTGTAAAGCTGCTCATTTTACAACTGTTATGTGAGTGTGATGACATAGTTTGGTCACTGTGTGGGCACTCAGTGTTGACAACAGGACGTATGAATGGAATAAAACATATAGTATCCGTGGATCTGCTGCATCGATGCTGGTCACGAGTCTGGCAGTGTTATCGGAGTGCAGGAGTGTCCGACTTAGTTCTATTTCAAGGATTTGTTGTTGTCTTACGCGGTTTTTGTCGCCAACGCAGCCAATTTCCTCTCATTTTCACTTTCTTTCTTCTTCACATTGCACCTCTCAAACCAAACTTGTGTGCGTCTCCTTCTTTCCGTCCGTCCGTCTGTGTGCGCCTGCTTCCCTCTGAGGCCCATCTAAAGGCCAGCTGGTGGCTGACAGCAGCTGACGACCATAAATCAGACGCGGAGGCAGAATTCCTTACGCCACGTTGGCATTCACTTTGTCAGCCATGAAATAAAGATGTAGCGAAGCAGGAGGTCAAAGCATACAGAATCCACCCCCCCTCCAGAGCAACAACAACCTAACGTCCACCCTTCTAAAATTTTTATCCCTCCTCAGTGACTTTCTCTCTGCAGGTATCTGCTCTCATCACCTCTTCATTTGTGTGGTCTGCCTCGTCGGGCCATAATTTACGATTGTTTGACTGTTTGGGTGTCTGACTGTGAATACGCAGCCGTATCTCTAGAAGCCCAGCAAACACGGCCGTGAAGAATTCTTTGGAGGCGTGTTGCCTTAAGATCACGACTTTTTCAAGTGTGTTTTATGATGTCAAAAAGAACTAATTATGTTTTGGTGGTGCTCATATTCATATTTTAAGGAGCTAATTATCTTTTTGTGTCAAGATGTTGAACTTCTATCAAATTATCAAGGTTTTTATTATTTCAAGATAACAAATTTTCTCCATGACACCACTTTCTTTTTCCTGGATGTTCTCTTGTACCAGAGGAGGCTCGACAGTCACTAAACTACAGAGATCTGTTATCTGGTTGGGCTAGTATAGCATGAGGGATGCATTTTAATAAATAAATAAAATAAATAAAAACTAAATGGGACTATTTTTGTATCAAGATCGTGAGAATTATTATTTTTATGAGAGAAAAGATTAGAATGCCTGTTTAATACAGTGTCTTTTCTGCATTAATGCGTTGATTTAGATTAACTGTGCCGATGTGTAATGTGAAATCCAAACACACTTATAAAACTACAGTTTTCAGTAAAGAAACAACAATGTAAACGTCAGCCTTGTTACCTCCTTAAAGGGGTATGATAACAATCAAAAATCAGATATGTCAATAATTATTCAGCTAATTATTAGGAATATTTAAGATTAAAACAGAACCAAAAGAAATTTAAAGTGTCCTGAACAACAAATAATTATGCACACATGTCTATAAAAGTTTGATATTGGCAAACAATATTTTTATATTAAATGTATAAGCTGATAGCTTCTATGTAATACTGCTTGGAATATGTCAATAAATTATAATATGAATGTTGTTGTGCTGCAGCAATCTGTCATAATTAACATATTAGATTTCAAAGCAAGCCAGTGTTACTTTGGCTGAGTGACAATGTGGACAGATCAACACAGAGCAACACTGAACGACCAGTAATGACTAAAGAGTGATGTCATGTAATGTTGCACAGCAATGATTCTATTTAAAGTTTGCTAACAGCAGTAAGCATTAGCCACCGTAAGCTGCTGACCATACCAGGCTAAGCCAGGCTGTGTTTTAGGCTCAGTTTAAACTTAAACCCATATTGTGTTTCTGAGCAAACCTTCTGCAGAGCTTCATACCAAACAAAGTGTCCTCGCTCCTCCAATCCAGAGGAGTGTTTACCTCATCTTTTGGCTCTAGTGAGGATATCTGGTCACACACACACTAGTGTGCACACGTATACACATGTACCCACACACAGTGCTCCCGCGTCTACATCTGAAAGAGCTCATTGTTGCAGCACACCTGCCTGGACTCCATCATGGCTGCAGCAACATAGCGGAATCCCATGTAGGATTTTTGCCTAATCCACGTCCTGCTTGTTCCTGCATTAGTCTGCATGTCATGGTGACATGCTCAGCCTCTGCCAGGCCAACCAGGGGGATTGTGTTCATGCGATATGTATGTCAACGTATATAACACATGTACAGCGTGTATCTACCAGCAGGAATGGATAAACGAACCAGACAGAGGTGACAGCGTTGACTGTGTGAGGATGCAGGGGCCACTGTGTGTCCAGTTACATGTATTTGATGTTTTGGGGCCCAGCTGATATTTATGGACTAAAGCTGAGTTATTCAAAAACAAATAATATAAAAGCCGTTATGTTGCTCAACATTTTACTGTAATTAGAATAGACATGATGTTAAAAACAAAATAATTACTGTCATGACACAACTACAGTTGTTTTATATACTATACTATATACCATATACGGTTCTATATACTATATACTATATACTTAAATAACCACATTTTCTAAAGTAAAATGGAAAACTCATTTCTAAACTGCTATTGAAGAGGTTAACTCTTCATTTTATTTCCTCAGGGTCCATGAGAAAAGGACCAAACAACTCTTCTACATTACAGTCAGTCATACAGCAGTCTGTCAGTTTAAACTCTGAATACCAGCTTTAAGATTAAAACCCATCAAACTTTACGGGTTTTGATTCTAACTCAGTTTGGATCAGGACTGAATGTGTTCAGTGGAAGCTGTGGGTGTATCTGCATCCGTGTGTGGAAAGTGCAAAACGTTTCTTAAACTGAATTCCTCACATATTTTTCCATTTTTATCTCAAAGTGTCATATCTCCTAAATATGTTTTTTTTTCAGGAGCACCTCTGACAGTGTGCATCTTCATTAATTACTTTGTTTAACGAGGACCAGCCAGAGTTATTTACCTTCTCTCTCACCAAGGTTAAACAGCTAATGAGTTGATGCCCTCGTGGAACTTTTCAGAGTATTTGTCTTTTGTTCTCACATTCGGTGTTTTTACATCGTCATCGCATCAATTAGCCCCAATTAACCTCATTATCAGAGGCTGCAAACTCAACATAAACACTCGTGAATTTGTTTAAAGACCAGAGTCTTTAAACTTTCTTACTGCAGCCCTCATCAGCTCCATCCCTCATTCTTTCTGTCCTCCTTCCATCCCGCTATGCTGTCAGTGTCAGTGGCCATGATGGGGGGCTGGGGGCCGGGTCGGAGGTTAAAAGGATAGGTCCATGTTTGCTTAGTTGTATTGTCATGGCCTTGGTCTATGTGACCTCCAGTGTGTTGTGTTCAGGCTAGGGCATAGGGCGAAGCTACCCCTTATGCATGTACGTGTCTCTGTGAGTGAGTGTGTGTGTGTGTGTGTGTGTGTGTGTGTGTGTGTGAGAGAGAGAGAGAGAGAGAGAGAGAGAGTTTGCATACACACAAATTGAGCCACATAACCGTCTGAGTCATGCATGGACATCAAAGGAAGTAGAAAGAAAAAACAAAACTGTCATCCGGCCATTGAGCGTCTTTAATGGACTGTGGATACTGGTCTCTGGTGAGGGGACGTGGTTCTGTCTGAGGGGTTAACTCTGGTTGTAAAACCTTAGGTGGATATTTCCCTTTCAAAGATGCTTTGAAGAGGAACAAAGGGCTGAGCCTGTTGTGGAGATTATCCTGTTAAGCCATGGCCGGACTCGCCCACCCAGGATGGGCGCAGACTGTATGGAGCTGTCATATCAGTGGCAGCATCCACTCCGTGCTGGCCCGCAGACTGGGGAAACATCCATATTAAGGGTATTTACACAGCACCCCTGTTCATGAGCTGGATCACCCTCAGATTATCCATGTTCTAGATATCATGTCACAGGAGGTAATTTCCCTTTGTGGGAACAGGCTGTGACGGCAATGGAAGATGAGCTACAGGAAGAGAAAAAGACCCCAACTGTAAAGCTAATGGCCCCTCGTCCCGGCGCAACACAATATCAAATGTATTATGACAAAAACAAATGACTAATGGTGTTAAGCATGGATTCATAAAAGTCATGGAGTTAAAAACTGAAACCATGTCCCAAAGGTTAGATCATTGAAATGTGCATGAGCCCGCTGTCTAAATTTGCTAAATAGTTAGTGAGACAACATTAACAATTTAATCTAGTGGTGGCACTAAATGACAGATTTAAGGGGTCACCTAAGAGAGGATTCATCCTCTGATGACTCTGAATATTCCATTTTAGGCAAATCTTGCAGAGGTTTAGTCAAAGCAAGAGGCAAGAAACAAAATCATGTTATTTCCCTCTAAGATATCAGGACAACTTTAGCTGACAACATTACAACAATGATAGAAAAACTGTCCATACGCCAATTTCCCATTGCTATGATTTGGGTTTGGTTTAACTGCAAAAAATGGTAATGATAATAGAAAGATGGTGGTCATGGTAAAAGAGGGAGACTGTTAACAGATGGTAAAGCACAGGAAACAAATAAACGCAGTGTGCCTATGAATTATTAGTTTGAAATGCTGCTTAATGATCCACTATCAAGGCTTTTGTGATAGGGGCACACTCGTCCTGCATTGGCTCTGAATACAGTATTTGCAGTAAATTAGGAAATTTTGAATTGTCCTCTGAGGATAATCCCAGATTCTCACAGGATGGTCAAAATGAGAAGGAATAATCTTTTGAATTACCATCCAGGGTGTCCTTGAATATCCACACCAAATGTCATATACCCCAGGCGTGTAAAGATATTGTAGTGTTGGAGTGACAGACTAATGTCAGAACACGTTGGACGAGATATAATTTAAGACAAGAGTTGTTGCGATTAATAGAGATAATGAAAGTCCTGAGGGGGGGGTAAAAAGCACATGAGGGGATGTACAGTATGCAAGCTGGCGAGATGAGAATGTGTCCATCTTGCTGCTCATCTCATGGAAATTTAAGACGTGTGGAAATGTCCTGAGAGGGGAATGCAGATGATAAAATGTCTGTGACAGTTTTATTGTGATCCGGGAGCATCCTTAGCCAAGACATCAGTCAGTCCGACTCTACAGGCCCTCACAGCTGCTGTTATTTAGATGACAATTCACGACCACCACACCACCAGGGAGATTTGATCTGACTGGCCGGGTTACTGCGGGGGTTTAGATGAACATAAATAACTGAGTTTAATGAGGCCTATGATTTTAATATCTCCAGCTTTAAAGTTCGCATCTGTGCAGCCACAGTGTGCCTGAAACAACACAGCTTGGTTTACTGGCAACATGCACAACACAACATGGACTGAATGTCGTAGTAGGCGCTGTATTAGACGACGCTGCTCTTGCCAAGTTTCTTGTGACAACTCGAGAGGCTGACCGTGGGTCAGGGCCTGCTGATCTGTTTTTCTGCAGCCGAGTGGTGTTGTTTCGCTACATATTCTCTCACTGTTGGACTGAGCAAAATTATCCTCAGCTTCTTCTGTTTACCAACTGGATGCCAGACTTGGGCGACCAGACTTCTGTATTTTCTGGTGGCTTGTGCCTGGGTTGGAGTTTTCCTGCAATTTGTGCATTTTAAATCGGACGACAAAGTGAAATAACATTTTACGTGCCAAGGAGACGGGGCAGCGGAGCCTATCGGTTGACATCTCGATCGCGCTGTGCTTGTTTTGGCCAACAGATGGGGCTGCATGCTATAGCAGCTAAATACCATTCTTCTTCTTCTTCTACTAACTCATTGTTTGTGGTCATTTTAAAGAAAACTGCTGTGTAAAATGTCTAAAGCTAGCAAGTGAATCATCAACATCACCATGTGTTTTCGAGTGAGTCAGAATAGTTGCAGATATAAATGGGAGTTTGGGACTTCAAACCCACATTAAGCATTACCATTGATGTTAAACTTCATAGACTTAACACATCAGACTCTGTTAATAGATGCTGTTATGTATGAAGAACACAATGCCTCGGTGCCAACGCCAATTAACAGATTGTGCCTGCTCTTCCTAAATGCAGCACGGCCCAGCAATGAGCATGCAGGAACTGTTAGCTAAAAGTGTTGTGAGTTAGGATACCAAGCTAGATCATATGATGAGAAAGAGGGACCATTCTGACCATTCTGTGTGCGAGTACACTTGAACTAGTAGGTGCATCGTCACCGTGGACCTCAAAGTTCAGCAGACAGCAGATACCAAAGCCTGTGTGGAACCCAAGCTTCATGTGGAGGATCAGCAGCAGCCACGACCCACAGACCAAACAGCAGTCTGCGCGGCAGAGAAGCCCACAGGCATGCTGGGTGTTTTCCAAAATGCACGCATAATTCTGGTCGTTTCCTTCCTGAGATGCTCCAGGACGGTGCAGCGGGGCACTCTGCTGACAGTCTGACCCTCGGGCACAAACTCACAGAGCAAATACTGGAGGTAAGTCCGAGTGTCACTATCTGCTGAAGGTAGCACTGCTGCAAGATCTGGTGTCTGCACTCTCTTCATAAAAATGATGAATCATTCAGTCAAGACATTTTGCCACTGATATAAGTGTGGAGTACATAAGCTAAGCTTATCAGCTGTCTGTTGGCAGTTGCTTCAATCACACAAACCCCAAAGACACCCACTGTTATAATGTATGTAACAGAAAAAGGTTGGATTTTTCTCATGCCTACCGTGGTTCCCATGTCACAGAGATCCTGTGGAGGAAAGCCAGGCACCGTGACCAGGTCTCTTATGAGTTTATCCAAAACAAGTCATGTTAAGAGGAGAATAGTCTGTGCATGTAAACACAACACTGATACAATGACAGATGGCTGAGAGTCTGACAGTGTAGGAGAAATGCAACCTCGACAGGCCTAGAATAGACACCCGGTGGCACTAAATTAGTGCTTCCTTTCTCCACCTGACCATCCACACACCACATGTGTCAATCCCCTCACCCTCTGGTATCTCTTGCCCTCTGGTAACCTAAGGCCAGAGAGAAATAACCAGGCCCTAAAGTGAAATATCAGCTTACACTTCCCGCTCCAGCAGGACAAATATGAAAACTAGACATGTATTGGCCTCAGCAGAACGCCAATCAATCAGACACTGAAGCTCAATGCGGAGCTTGGGTTTCGTCTTAGAAAACTAAAGCAGGTCGAGTTTGAGAAATGGTGAAAGGAATGATGTGAGCACACGGTGAAGATGCGTCATCAATGCTGTTGGACCAGAGCCTAAATTAGACTAATGTGTCTGGGTCTGACAGAACAAATAGGTTTTTGGAGTTACTGAGTTTGCAGTGGTGCTACAAACTGGTTCCAGCTACACAGTATATTTTAGGCATCAGACTGTTCAATGTTCCAAGTACATTATTTCTTATATAATAAAGAATTCTAAAGTGACCCCTAACGAATTAAACAAATGACACATTCAAAGATCATTCACCACAGCACCAGCATCACACTGAGCTAAATACATTTCATCCTTTTGTCATATTGAACATTTGGCAGCTAGAACGCAGCGTGTGCTGAATGTCATGGGTGCAAATGAATGGGACATGATTTAAAAGATCATATGACTCACATTAACTATGTCTTCTTTAAGGACTGGGCAGAGAGTTGACCAGAGTGCAATAGTGATCATTTTGTATTATGGATGGAGTCAGTGAACTCATACACAGGTCATTTTGGACTTTAACACAATAAATCAACAGAATGCTTTTTAAATTATGAACGTCTTATCTAACATTATAAAGAGTTTGGTTTTAAGCTGCTCTATATGAAAAGTTTTCTTATAACCTCAGTTACAATCTGCTGCTGTATGAATAAAACCAAACTGTTGTTAAAATTAACCTCAAAGAAACTTGCTCTAAAAAGTAACTTAATGAGAATTAATGAGTAATAATATTTTTCTTTATGACTAATTGGTGACATTTACCTTCACATCACACATATTCCAGCAGTGTATTCCACCTGTTGCCTAAATATAAAGCTTTCACAGCCTGTTGACCAGTCTCCATTATAAAAAGCCTCATGCTGATTTGTAAAAGAGGCGTCTCTCCTTTGTATTTCTCCATATCACTGCCTCAAACACTCAGTAAGACATTAGCACCCATGTCTCTGAGTGGCAAATAGACAAGATATTGACAGTGACAGTAGCAGTGGCAATGTCAAAGAGCTGAGGAGAGGCAGTTATGAGAGTGTGAGAACCGCTGTTGATTGTTGAAGAGCAGACGACGCCATGACGGCCCGTTCGGATATTTCATGAGCAGCAGATAAGTGGGGTGCCAATGACAGAGTGATGTCTCTATCCGCTGCCAAGAATTTGTCAAGTTCGTCACCTAAAACAGGAACATGGCCTGCCGTTTCAACATCAGCCTCCACACACGCACACACAGCTGAAGTCAGTCACGCCAGGCTAGCACCGAGGGCAAAGACTAATGGAGTGTGTGGATGTGATTTTCCTTATTTACTCTCAAAGCTTTTGTTTTTCAAATATTTCTTTCGCACACCAACCGCATGCTCGCCGTGCCTGTCCAGTGTCACCACGTATTCATGTATGCATATGTGGAAATGTTTGTTATTTTAAACTGCAACAGGTGTATAAGCGTGCACTCGCATATGTGTGTACGCGTTTGTGGGTCAATCCAAATGACTCCCAGCTTCTAACCCCTCCACCGCCCCAGTAATGCCGACAGGCAGTCTAAAGGCGGCCCTCTGTCTCGTGTCAGGGGGCCAGCTCTCCACGGTGACCTTTTTAACACCTCCAGGACCCCTGCAAGCATCTGGGCAAAAGTCACTTTTTACAGCGTGCAGGAGCATGATCCCACTGACCAAGTGATGGAGGTAATCTTACAGATGACAATGCCCATCTGTCAGCCTGATCCCACATTTCTGTGGTGCCATGAAATTAACAATAATGGTATCACTCATATTTGCTCGGAAATACATCAACATAACTTCTTCTGTATTATCATATGATCATAAACCAGACCACTCTGAATGGACTGTCAGTAGTCACACTCAGGTTTGAGCAGATCACCTCTGCAGAGTCAGTCCCTCAGATGACCAGTGAATCATAACTCCGATAACTCTGAGTCATTGGAGCACAACGCCATTAGATAAGATTTACATCTTGCACTTTCTATTTCAAGTTAGGATAAATGCACATTTCATAAGCAAACCTGAGGATTATTATTATTATAATCATCAATTTTAGGTTATTTTTTGTTGTCGTTTTTTTTGTTAGTAATAGAAAGATATTTGTAGTGCTATAGAGAGGAAATACAGTGAGTAACAGGAACATGACTTTCAGCCAGCTTTGAGCCCAGGATGCTGCAGCCACATGGACTCCAAACCACTGTGCCATATTTACTTATTTACTATTACTGCACCTAAAGAACAAAACAAAGCGAGCAAGCAGCTTAGAAAGTAGCATGCAGAGACTATGTGCACATGTCACTCAATGAATTATGGGTCTATTTCAATTAAACCAGACTTGGTGAGTCTTGGAAAGGTGGACTGTTTAATCAAGGTGGTTTTGAAAAGTTTTCTTTAATTCCCGTTGAGTTTGTACGAAGTGTGTTTTATAATGATTTAATAAGGCGTACATCTCCCTGTTGAAACTGGAAACACATGCACATACACATGCAATCAGCAGTCATTTGGCTGACAGTGGCCGCGAGAGAGACAATGTCTGCATCCCTCCGGGAACAGTGAACGGGTTTCAGTTCAAATATCCCAGGCTGATGTGTGTGTATCCTTAAAAAGCATGCATCCACACAAGCCCTCTGGACCTGGCAGAGCTCTCTCACTGCCCTGCAGTCTGTATCCTCAGCCTGAACGACCTCACCTCCATGAAGTGCTTCAGAACTTTTCATCACCTCACTGGACATGCAGCCAAAAACCTTGTGTGTTTGCAACAAACTGTGCCATGGTGATCCAAAGCACAGTTACAATCCTTTGTGCTGAATATTTTCCCTAAGACGCCTCAGATCGGTGCAGCAGAGCCGTCTGCTGACCGTCTGACCGCAGGGGATGGATTCATGGTGGGCGCCTGCCATTTATCGAGTTTGTCCACTTGGCTGGGTATTTTCTTGGATTCTGTGAACATGCAACATTTGCACTGTGAACTGGGTGTAGGTGAGGCCACCCTCCACTGAACTGCTTTCACTTAGTGGGTGCATGAACATCTATAGACCTCAAAAATTCTATACTCTTCAAGGTAAGAGACTTTTTTCTATCCTGCTTTCTGTCAGCTCTGTGTGTGTGTGTGTGTGTGTGTGTGTGTGTGACATGCTCCCTGTGGTGTGTGGTTTTGCAGGTCATGCAGAGGCTGCGTCCAGCGAGCTGCTGCGGGTCTTGTTAGCACAATGAGCGGCAGTCAGGGACGGTGTTTGTGCAGGTGGAAGCCCCTGCTGTCAGAGCACACATAAATCTGCCAGGGGAGTCCATGTGTAACCTGCACCTCAGCCAGGACAGACATGTTTACTGCCGCAGAGTAACATGTCGAGTGACCACACTGTGTCTGACTTAGGTTAACCTGTGTGTGTGCAGACTTTGAATAAACCCGCTACTTTCTCAGCAGATGAACTTGTCACCCTTCATTTACTGTGTCATTAGAGCCTGAATTAAACAAACCAGCGCAAACCTTTTCTCACAAAATCATCATCTCAAACTAGAATTTCTCCTGTGACTGGGCGTAATATAGGCATAATCAGTGTTATAATAAGTGTTTTATCATTTTTATATTGCAGTGATGTTTGGAAACATGTCAGTTGACTCCCAGTTATAAGTAATTTATGAGTTTATAGTTAATAATGAATCTATGTTAACTTTGAGAGCTTCCAGTCCAGGCAGAGTTGACTAATATGCCTGTAAGAAGCAGTAAACCACTGATGCTGATGCTCTTACTCAAGAAGGGGATCTTAGTACTTCTTTAATGTCTGATCTGATGTGTTAAATCAGCACATTGGGTTGAGTCGGTATGGTTCTGTTAAGTCACAATCAAGCCAGTGGAATACAATCCAGAATGTCCAGTGTGAGGACAGGTGAATGCATACAGGTACTGTAGTTGGATGAACTTTTTAGCATGACCACCCTGCTTTTCCCCTGCACTGGCACCAGTTAATGAATGAGAGGGCTACATTTGTCCCTGCTGGGCTGCTGATGGTCTGTACACAGCCTGACAACACTTACACGATCAGATCACAAGAGGTATCGCCTCTGTTGGGAGCTCACCAACTTGGATGTCTGGCTGGTCGTTGGAAAGGACAGATAGTTGGGGTTTCGAGATGCGGGGCAGCTGAGTCTTTGTGACCTGTGGAACAACAGCGCTGCTGGTGTGTCGTTTCCACACAGGCTTTTTAGAATGAGACACTGTTGTTTGTTCTGCCTGATAAGTTCATCTGCTGGGTCCAGGTTTGGCCAGATTGTTCTGTAGTGGCTGGTGTTGGCAGAGCAGCAGGGGTTGGATCCAAATGTAGTTGAGGCAAAGCTGAGTTTAATGATTTATTTACTAAAAATAACATGTAAGACTTTCGGGCCATGATGCGAGAAAAGGTTGATGCACGGAGCTACACATCTTGTAACAGAGTAAGTCAAAGCGATGGTGCTCTTGATACATCCCTACGTTGCCAGTTGACCATAGCCAGATGCTATCCTCAACTTCTGACAATGGAAAACCAGAAACAAGTGAGTTGACTCAAGCCAAGCTGGAGCCTGAGTGGAATAGGGCTGGTTAAATACTGCAGGGCTGACGAGTGGAAGTGGAAACAGGTGAAGCGGGTGGGCGTGGACAGTCAGGTGACTGAAACCAAAGAAAAAGTCAAAGGGTATGTGTTGTCAGGAAGAGAGAGGCAACAAACGTATTTCAGAAAGTGGGACTATGGTTCGAGGCATGAACAGGAAGGCAGAGTGTAACAAGATAAATATCTGAGATTTGGTTTCCAACGGAAACAGGGACATGAGGGGTTAAATCCTGACCATCATTTTATTCACCGCCCCCTCCCTCTGGTTCTGCCTCCTACTCCCAGGTGGTACATTTATAGACCGGGAATAAAGCTCCTTCTAAAGGTAGTCCACCCCAGCTCCTGTAAAACTGGAGAAATATGGCAGAGCTCATGTCCACAGCAGCGTCTGACAGAATCATTTGCAGACTACAATTACTGAGACACACATTCAGACTATATTTAAGAACCTATTAACACACTTCCTGTTCGAGAAAATGCTTAACTGACCACTTAAACATCTAGTAATGATTGTGTTGACTGCTGGCTTCTGGAAATAGACCATCAGTGTGGGCTGGTCAAAGTTTAACACTGTTTACGTGTCGCTGCTGTGCTTCATTGAGGGAAAGTTTTCCTAACTAATTAACTAACACTGCGCCTCAGGGGAAGGGTGTTTCAGTGTGTGTTCTGGTATTTCTGCCCATGTGAGAGGTGGTTTGACTTGGACACCTGTCAGGGTTAAACCTTGGATTGAGTCTGGGCTTTAATCTTGTGGGAAGGGTGTCCACTGTTTTGTAGATGATCATCCTGCTGGTGGATTCCTCCATCAGGTGACATTACAATCTTGTACTGATGTGTTGTGCTTCATTCCGATCCTATCTGCTAGTCAGAAGAAAACATTAGGACATTAGTTGAAGGAACACTTTGATATTTTGGGAAACTGTTCGATTTCCTGCCAAAAGGTAAATCACCAGATCAATACTACTCTCATGTCTGTACAGTAAATGTAAAGCTACAGCCTGCAGCTGATTATGTGGTTTTCATGCTAAGCAAAGCTGCTGGTGGTGGTTTCATTTGTAGAATACAGACATTGGAGGAGTTTCACTCAAAACTGATGCAGCTGGTTGAAAACATCAGTCTTTTGTTCATACTGGGGACTGAAGACACTCATTTAAATTATAAATAGATCAACAATAGTTATTGGGTCATAAAATGTGGTTTGTTAACCTCTTCTTTCTAACCTCTACTGGTTACTGTTACGTTCGTATGTTATGGTTTATGTTGGTTTATGTTATGTAGCACAGTGGGGCGTGGGGTGAAATGTTAAACTAAGTATGCTACAATGTTCACAATGCAAATATCAACACGCTGATCATTAGCAGATTTACCATAACCTTGCAGCAGTTAGATCCACTAGATGACACAAAGTCACGTAAAGTGAGTTCCCGGCTTGCCAGGCACAACCTCAGCGGTTTGGACCCATCAGCGTCCTGTGAGGACCAGCCACCAGTTCCAGGCCTGGCATTTGTTTGACGGAGTTGACTGCAGAGAAGTGACTGCTCATTTGAAAACAACAACAGCAGCTCCTAAATGTTTCTGCAGATGCTGCCATAGCATCACTCATATAAGAATTAAAGAGCATTTCTCTTTTGAAAGATGACCAAAGTGCAGCAGTGACGGCTGACGGAAAGATAAAAAGGCAGAATTCTACTCCAGGATATTGTTTGTTGGTCTAAATGTTTGAAGTTTGGCTGGGATGGACAATAACAGTTATCCAACCACAAGGATTTCCTGAAGGAGCCCGCCCTTTTCCAAATGCCTTCATCAGGAGCCTTCCCATGTCCATCCCAGTAGCATGGCTAAAATGCTACAAATGTAATCTGTTTGCTTACAAACAGGCACAATAGACACGGCCTTGAAAACTGATGAACCCACAGACCTGCTCATTGTATATCCAATATATGATGCAGGCTTTGTTCTGGTTGCACAACAATATAGATGGATGGATGGATGGATGGAGTACATGTAATAAGCCAGTGATTGGAATTGAATTAATGTTTTTACTTTCTTTACCAGATGTTGATCTTGAGAAACTTGATTGGCTTGGTTGTATGGAACGTTACAGTATTTTAAGTATAACCGCTCATTTTAGATGCTAATGTGTAGGGAAAGGATACACACCGCTGTAGGCCTGTGTGAATTACAAAGCTAACAGAGCCAGGACACACTCATTAGTGGGTCCTGGAGGAGAAGTATGGATTACTGATATGTAAACATCACTGAGACTTGTTCCTCACAGATGTAACTCCAAGTATCTACTCCTGGTGAGAGCTGTATGCGTGCTGATTGTGTGCTGCCGACGTATAGTGGAGTGAAAGGACGGAGTGGCTGCTTGGCTTGTCCCCATGAGAACCACCTGCTTCAGAGGATGTTAAAGTGTAATCCAGCCTGCCTCTCCACAGCCTCACAAAGAAAGCAGTGTGGAGTAATCTCCAGCGCCTAATCTCTAACCTTAATCACCGGGACGCTGTGGAGAAAAAAAAAGGCCACAGTCTTTTTGAACAAACGCCGCCAAATGGTGTGTGCAATTAATCTCCAATTCAGCCGCACAAAACAGCCAATTTGTATGTTAAAGAAGGATGCTGGAGGAGGCAGAAAAGGCCAGTTGTAGTTGGGCATTAAGGCCGGGATGTATGTGGTCTCCTTCAACACCAATCTGCCGCTTGGTGAATAGTGGTGTTTTGATGGCGTGCCATGTGGTGGGACGCAGACGGGATGTAAGGCCTTTTTGGAGGTTTTTGATAGAGATAGAGCGGCAGACAGAGCAGGGAGGAGGCTGAGAGTGTGGGATGGGTACATGTCGAGGTCAGTGTAAGGCATGAGGCCCAATGGCCTCCCCTTTGTTCCCCATTCTCTCCTGAAACACACAACTTGTTCCGGCACACACACTCTGCTATGGTGGTCCCAACAGCAGACAGATGGCTGAGAGCCCTCACTGTGGCTCAGTCACATACACCGTTCTTTCTTCTCTGACATGCGTAACAACACAGTACATGTGAAGTTAATCAGCAGACTTTCTGCTAAACTGTGGTCACCTCTAACAAGTTATCCGGCTGGGCTTTATGAACAAGAGTGGTGTGGTTGGATGGTTGGAGAACAGAATGCTTCTACATTATGTTACAATAGATATTTGCTGCCAACCAAAAGACTGCCGTGACTTCATATGCAAATGTGATTGTTGTTTCGCTGTTTCATTTATTCATTTCATTTTCATTTAGCTCAGTGGTTGCTTCACATCATTTGAATAGCGATGGAGGAAGCACTCAGATATTGTACTAAGAGTTGCAGTATCACACTTTGGACATAAACTGTTAGAAGCATGCATTCAAATCGTTACATGAATGTATAAAAGTAGCCATTAGCATCTCAGTGTGCTTAAGTAGAGAAAAGTAGACACAGACTAGAAATAGACGCATTTTCTTAACGGGAGATAAATTGTGATGCATTCATGTGTTCATCTCTTTAATGTGCCGCTAATCCTCTCTGACTGACCACCTGCCTACACCATCTACTGGAGTACTGCCTGGTCTTGGCTCTGCAATCTGGAAGGAGCTGACCACATAAAACCATTACAGTTCTAAATAACACAAAAATGCAATTACACAGTCTTTAAATATCAATAATGCATACCAGTGTGTTCATATTCCAGCAGAAAAGCAGTGTTTTATGATAGCAACTGCAAGAACAGATGGATTTTTAACCATCGCAGCTTTGATCACCAACCTGTGGGCTCACCTTGACATCAGCATGCATGAATGCCGGTCCGCAGCCACTTCGCAGGCTGAAAACAATCATCTCCAGACGAGATGAGTTGTGGAGAGTGATGTTTCCCAGTAATTGTCCAACAATTGTTGAGCAGCGTGAGTCTGATTTGCTGCTGTCAGACAAGAAGAACACCACAACACAGAAATAAGCACTAGGATGAACAGACACAATTAATGCAGTATCTCTTCTGTAATTAACACCGTTAATGAGTTGAATTGATTATTCTGTCTTTAGTTTTATGGATTTTGCTTACCACAGCCAGAGGTGGATCACAGGTGAAACACAAGATAACAAAACATAAATTATGTTAAAGGTGAATGTATCAGGGAGAGAGGCGCAGCAGTGTCCACACACTTGTGAAAACATGTTTGTGACATATATTGTTCAAGTTGACAGTCACTGCTGCACCAGCACTGGATCAGAGGGTGTCAGGCTCCTCTCGTAGTAAGGAGCTGCAGTCCCAACACAATTAGCGTAGCAGTCACATGATCAGATGACTCTTCCTGCGCAGTGAGAGATTATTTCAGACATCTTGCCTGCACTTGCCTTCAGCTTGAGCTCGGTGTAACTCAGGTGATGCCATGACATCTGACTTGCCTTAGCTGATCTCCTGCCAGCTGCGATCAAAGCTGTAAGTGATGTTGGCATGTTATACCTGAGTCATTCCTATTGTGTGCATTAGTGACATCATTTAGGTTAGAGGATATGATTGGCTAATGGCTCACTTGTGGAAAGCGAAGGTAATGAAAGTGCATGTTGTTGAGGTGGCTTAATAACAGCATATGCAGACCTACATCAGATAGCACTGGCACTGTGTGTTTGATGATCTGCTGGGTATTCTAACAGACCGACTGTCTCGTCTCTCCACCGGTGTAAATATACTTCCTCATGGTCCGCTGACCGCCGACAGACCACTGGCTTCAACACAGTGAAGCCAGACATTAGCACGTCCTGGACACACCGCCGGCCTTGCCCCCACGCCTCCTGTTTGGGCCTGTTTTGATGAGGGGAATCAGCGATGAAGCTGTCTTCGCCTGGCGACAACAGAGACACACATGCAGCAGGGAGGAGGAGAAGGGAAGGTGTTCTGTTTCAGGATCCACAGGAATTAGTGGTGAAAGGTTGTGAAAATAACACCGGGGCCCAAGCTGTGCGTGAAATTGTGAACAGAGGGATTAATGGGACTGTAAAAAGAGCATTAAAGCCCAGCACCACCCCCAGTCCACTTCACAAAGGTATGTTTGAGCGGGGGACAACACACTGCTCCACAAGGTCTCTGCTGGTGTGTGTGTGTGTGTGTGGAAGATGGATAGAGACCATCTCCTCTTACTCCACGATGACATTAATGAGAAAAACAGATTAAAGCATCAAGTCTGAGGGCAGTGTTTGAAGACATGTCTGATAATAAAAACAGCAGTGATACGACCTTCGACCAGTGGAAGCTTTCTACATGTGCTGCTCTGTTTGATGTCTGATGGATGTTTTCTACCAAGAACACAATAAACAGTCTTGTATTCCCTGGAATCACTGTACCTGCAGACACAGTATGTGTCCGGGGGGGACTGCAGCGTGGTCAACAACTCACCCACCGTTTGTGTTGTTTAACCTTTTTTTTTTTTTTCAGCAGAGCTCCTCCGTGTTGATTGCGGTGACATTTTCTGACATTTGAGCATATGGACACACGTCTCGAATGGGGTGGGATTACGTCACGCGGAACAAGAATTGAGATAATCCCCAAAACTAACACTGAAGTCTGTTGTCTGCTTTTCGGGGATCAATACCACAGACACGCCGCTCGTTCTGCAGCTGAGCTCCAGGTAGAAGGTTTAAATGCCAACAGAAAAGGCAACTGGGCGCCTAGCTGCTCAGACGTATGGCCTCCCCATGCATCCGTAGCCTGGCTGCGGTCAAACCTTTGTAAATGTCAGTTGTTGTGTTTACTAATCTATCCGTCACCTATGAACAGGGCCTTTACAGTCCTACATGGATTAAGCCAAGACTTTTACTTTCAAGGGTACATGTTAAACATCATTCTTCTCCTCTCTGTTTACTTTCAGTACTTGTCATACACAATGTCAAGTTACATAAATGAAACTAGTTTGTGTTCCCATGTTCTGGAGCTCAAGAACATGAACAGAGGGAAATTATAGAGTAAAACCCATTTCCCAGTGTCTAACACAGTTGAAGCTGTTCATATGCTGGAACATCATGTCTGTCATTAACCCCGCCTGTGACTGTTTGTATCTCCTATATGACAGGTCAGATCATTGGCTGTCTCTCACTGGTTGGCTGCAGCATCAGACGTGGTTCACTTGGAGTAATGAGGAACGTACAGACTGGTGATGATCATCAAGCCAATAAATCATAAATGTGAAAAAGCCTTTTTTATTCTTGAGTTCACTGTCAACAGCACAGAGCAGCCTCGTGACTCTTCTGCGTAAAAACTTGGGCAAAGTTTAATTTGCACATAGAAACAGGTGAAAGGAAACATGTGGGTCATGTTCCTGACACTGTTATTATAATCACACTCAGCTCAGCTCCTTCTAGTACACATATCTGCAGAACTGTTAATAAAAATACAACTAATTAATCACTTTTTATTACTTTAGATCAATAGTCACACACTTGTCATGACTTCACCTCTACGGAAGACATTGCAATTTTTTAGGACTTACAGCCTTTAAGATATTATTTATGCGTGCATGCATGCTCGCATTCGTGCGTGCACATCCCACCACAACATTCTTTCAGCCAACAGCAGGCCCCTCACCTGTCTGGGCTCGGGCACAATGAGGAGCTCGGGTTTCCTCGCTGGGCATGCTCCAAAGCTCAGTCGTTAACAGTACAAGATTAGCCAACCTGCATGTGTGTTTCCTGTTGTTTCTGCAGGAGGGGACGTCAAAATGTCCAGCCCCCGTTGGCTGTTCGTGTCTCTCTCAGCAAGTGTAGAATCTAAAGCTGACGATGTTCCTGCCAGTGTTTGGTTCTCAGCAGAACAGAATCTGATCTGGGTAATTGTTTGAGCAGTTTTAATTTCTAGAATTATTCATCACTAGCCGTCCGGCCCTGGTCTTTGCTGAAGCAAAGTTTATTTCCACATGTCCAGTCGCTGGCGTTTCTTTACTGATAGAGCATGTTTCCCGCTTTAACTTAGACGAGTTTATTTTATTATGTTTTATATGACACTGGATAATAACCTGCTGTACAATTAGCTTACACTAGTTTCACCAAGCACTCGTATATCTATATTTCTTGACTTCCTTGTTAATCATCAACATTCAGTTCATTTAGCCACTGCGCTTTAGCCTGGCAGTTAGCGACGGCTTCTCTCCGCCTCCCCGCACAATGGAAGCTCTGTCATTAGCTGCTGTGGCTAGCAAGCCCCCAGTAACCTAAAAACAGCAAGACTGATATTCACATCGGTGGTAATGACACCTGATCGTACCAATCGAAGGTGTGAAATGAATGTTGAGTCAGCACATACATATGCAAACACAATGTTAGACTCCTACATTTGACCATTAGCATAGCGTAACTTTACATGGCATGCTGACTCACAGCACTCACAGCACTATGCTTGTTAGCAGGCTGTGCTGTGTTACAGAGCAGCAGACACAGTGTCACAACATTGTGATGGCCTCTCGATAAGATCACACTGTCGTTATTAAGACGGTGCGCGCCACTGTCATTCTAAGTAGCTGTAATCAATTGATCCTGGGGTTTTAGCCAACTACAGACCTACATCTAACCTCCCCTTGCTCTTGAGAAAGCAGTCTCCAATCAGCTGTGTCTTTATACATCACAATAGTATATTTCAGTATTTTAAGCCAGGGTTTATTATCTATAGATATACAAGTTCCAGACTGGATTCCAATGGGCCTGTATGTATGTAGATATTAACAGTACTCATGTTTGAGTTTAGGTTTGAACTGTGGTTGGTTCATTGGCTTTGGTCATGGTTAAATGAGAAAAGTACTCGGTGTAAAGGATTACTTTGCTCTGTCTGTGTCCCTGGTTTGAGCTGCGGGTAGAACCAGGGTCACTAAGATCAAGGCAGAAGTATCTGTCCATCACCTCCTCCAGACATCCACACTCTTGCTATGTGGAAGTACTGCTTGACTCTATCTAATCCAGTCCTGCTGGGGAAACCTATTTCACAGAGTGTTTGCATTTAAGAAATCATGCTCATCTCACAAAGTTTCCTGAGCCATGGCTGCTGTTACATGCCTGTTATGTGACTGTGTTAAGCTGGAAAGCATCTGTAAATGATTTGTCAGTGAGATGTCCTGGATGTAAGGACATGAATGGGGAGCCACGGAGAAAGGCTTCCAAAACAAATGGGAGCAGAAGTTAACCTCATGGAACCCCCATTAGACATGCACTAGTACCTCTAACTGCAGAGAGGCTTCGTGTTTGTGTGTGTGTGTGTGTGTGAGGCTCAGATAAGTTAATCCAATTAGAACAACCACTTGTTACAAGCACCATTGTAAATGCAGACTAAAAGTGAGCAGCAGCCCTCCGGCAGGTTTCACCTGTGTCAGAGATCACTTGTTTACTTGTTCACTTGTGTTACTGAAGGCCTGAGGGTCGAAGCATTTAAAATAAGCATGCTAAGAGTCTGCAACCACGTCAGCAGCTTTGTGTGTTTTAAGGTAGGCCTCAGTGTTTAAATCAGCATGCTAACATCTAGATACCCAGAGGATTCTGGGTAGAAAAGGCTCCCATGCTGAGCAGGAAATCAACAGATAACCCAGGACAGCGCTAAATCCAAACAGGAGGGCTGACGTCCAGCTCGAGACGAGATTACTGAAGAGAGAGAGGAGGAAGTGAAATGGATTGTAATAACTATTATAATATATTATAATAATTATTATTGTTATTAGAAGCTCAAATTGATAATAAATATGAAAGTTCAGTAGCAGTATAACAGATTTTAAAAATCACCATACAGTAGTATTTTATAGTCAATGCGCTGCTCTCAAACAAATAGTGCCACCGACCCTGCCACCAATGGCTCTGCATAATAAAATGCAGTGATCCTTTTCAGTGTATGAGGTGGCATCATGTGGGCGTGGGACTGTGTCTGTAAAAAGCCAAAACTGCACCACCGTCATGTCCCGTCCCTGAGTTAAGTGTTTTTGTTCTCTTGTGCAGTTCTCCCCTCATGTTGTCTTCCTGTGTTAATCACTTGGCTCGTTCCAGGTCCTCCACTCCCTGCCCCCCGTCTGCCTTCCTGCCTGTGTGATTACCTGACCCCGCCCTAATGTGTTACACCTGTGTCTAATTGTCTCCCCAGTCCCGTGTGTATATATTGCCCCCTGTCCTCCCTGTCTTTGCCAGTTTGTCTTCGTCCATGTGACAAGCGTACTAGCGTCCTTCCTAGTGTTCTGTCCTACGTGTGTTCTTTGTGTAACCGACCTGGCTCTGTTTTTGATCATCTGCTTTTTGCTTGACGATTTTGTACCTTGGCTTTTCTCGGCTTGCTCTCCTGTGTATCGACCTTGTTTTCTGGATTAAAAGAACTGTTTGACTACACCTCGAGTCTGTCTCCTGCCTTTGGGTCCTGCCTGTTAGCTTGTTCGTGATAACCTCATTTTAATTTGACCACCAACCTCTTCAGAGTAGTCACCTTGTGCAGCGGTACGTTGCTCCCGGGATCCTTGCCATGGCCCTTGGCTCCCTCCCTGGACGTCCTCGTGTGTGTATGGTTATGTAACCTTGTGACTGTGATGTCCTCGGGACCCATTCCACTATGTCAGAGCAGAAACCCCTCAGCTTGAATTTCATTTTGGAGAACAGAAAGAAGTCATTGTCGCTAAAGAAGCAAAGTCAAAGAGCATATGAAAAATGGTTGATCAACTTATCTAGTCTTCGGTCATTTTGTTAAATCAGACATGACATCAGATACAGCAGTCAGATGTGAATGACAGAGATGAGTTTATGATAACAGGCTGACACCTGCAGCATATTACACTGGCCTGCCTTGCTGTTGACACTGCTTCTTGCTTCCTTGCTGGTTTCTTAGCAACATGTTTGTACCTAATGGACAGAGTTACATCAGCCTTGTTGACAGTAAGTGGAAAACCTGCTTAAGAGGACAGACGCTGCTAAAAGAAAAAGCTAAAGTGTGAACTAACTAGCAGGATGAAAGGCTTTTAATATGGTGGTAATAGGCGAGGCAGAGGCCTGGGAGAGTCCAGCAGCAGAGCAGGAGATGACTAAAGCAAACAGTAAATATCCATCAGACTGGAGAGAAGGCTGGCCCTCATCTCTGACCTCCACACACCCACAAATCTACAGGCTTAATTGGAGATTCTGCCGCATTGCTCTCCATCACTGTCCTTTATTTGCCAGCGCAGCCACAAGGAACCTGTGCAAATTTTAGAAAAAAAAAGGATAGATATCTAAAATTCACCCAGTCAACTCAGCCAGGCAGCTGTTATGGAAATGTGAACTGGGTTTTCAATATGAGTTTATGTGACATAAATATGAAATGGAGAATGTTATATTGAATGTCACATTGTCCGATCATGTGACTTACTCATAAGAATGTGATATGAACATAAAGCATAAAACATATTTTTGACATATTAATTTAGAAATCATTTCAAAATAAAGAATAAAGCCTCACATGGTCACACAAATGTAAGCTTTCAAGAAATGTGAACTACACGTGTGTGTATATGTGAATTCATCACATTTACTGTATATTCACATGTGTACGCCTAATGTATTGGCACATATGTGAATTAACATGTAGATGGATGTTTTCACATGTGATTTCTTACATATGGTTAGTTTACTTTTATGAGAAAAATGTGATTTTGTTATGTAAGAGTGTCCACGGGTGAATGTTCTGTAATAAACACTAGACATTAAAAACATCCTGGCATCTCTGCAAAATGATTTTATTTCATCCTTTTTTTAGAATTTGCTTCAGTCAAAAACACACTCAATATACAAGCAGTTAGACTGGATCTGATTGCAGCTATAATTCAAAATCAGAAAGAAACATTTACTCAATAAATACAGTTTTTGCCCGTGTGCTTCGGTGTGGTGGGGTTTTCTTTTCTGAGCATATTTACAGGATACCATAAATAACTTTAAGAGATGGAGCACATTTCAGGCCTTCACAATATGAAAAACAATCCAAACTTGTATAAATATAGGTTTATCTAAGGACTGAAGAGGACATAATGGAGAAAACTTCAAGAGGAAATGTGAATCCTGCTGTACAAACATGCCCACATAACAATAATTAACAGTTTCTTCAGGGATCCGTCATAATAAATGCAATTAAGCTGCCTGACCTGGCTTTTCAACGGGTCAAACTGCACATGATCACAGCCCTCCTACAGCTACTCAGAGATGATTACCACAGATATCAGGATGGAAAATATACAATATTTCCCACAGCTTCTGTCACTGGCTTTGAAGATGCTTCGCGTTCTGGTGAAACGTTTGCTGCCGAAGACATTTTATTGGCTTGCCAATCACATTTGTTCTCCACCGTGATTATTCAACATGTACGGGAGCAGCAGACATCCTGTGTCAACTGTTAAAATGCGTCCGATGTTCCATTCAGTATCCATGGTTCTCACTGTACAGTCAGTTATCATGCACACATGAGAGCCAACACTGCACCCTCCTTTCCCTTTACTGTCTTTACCTTCCTGCAGAACTTAGAGGAAATAAACATCTAGAGAATGGCTTTGCATATTCGTCTGTGAAGTTTAATTAGTCGGCATCACTGCAAAGTGCACCACACCCAACCCTGTCGCGTCTCATCCCAATGCCTTGAAAATCAAGGAGACCTCCTCACAAAAACTCCACTTATAGTGCAAAAGGTTACACACGGGGATGAATGTTGAAGCAGAACAGCCGTCTTCTACCAAACGCTGTTGGCCATTTTTAATCATACCGATCAGTTCTTTAAAATAAAATCTACTAACATTCAGCCTATGACAAAACATTAGCAGAAGGATGTTCTGGAGTTTCCACTTCCTGTTTGCCAGCTGTGACTGCAGTCATAGAGAAAAGTGGTCAAGTGTAAAGGAAGTGCCCAAAATGACAGGTATTTACGTTCAGGTGACAGAGCCCTCAGGTAGAGGTAGTAATCAGCACAGGTGATAGAGGTGTTGTTCGAGAGGGACATCAGGTGGACATCAAGGTGGATGGAACAGCCAAACATTGCCACACCCCTGTCTGTTCTCATGTACAACTGAGTGTCAGTGTTTTTAAAGCAGGACCAAGATATTAATCTCAATCTTAATCATGATGTTAGAGGCGTCGCATCAGAATAGACTTTTATTTTCAGAGGGCCTGGAGAAACATCAGAGCATGTTATTTAACGTGGGGAACACTGTATGATTAAAACATACATGTTTGCACGTTTCTATTGTGGTAAAACCGGTGAATGAGTGAAGAGAAACTAAAGTGAATGATGAACTTTGGTCTGTTTGAATCAGACCTAACGCTCTGCAGGTCCCTGCTGGGTCTCATCTCACCGGTGCGGGGTCTGTCTTGGCTCAGGTCTAAATATGGTGGCAGATTTTGGGCCAGAGGAAGCATCACAGTAACATAGAGCCCACCTTAGATAAGCTGCAATCAGAAAACATCTCACTGCTATAGTAAAGGGGTCGTGTCTCTGTTGAGCACTTTGACATGGCACTCATTCAGACAGACACTGACCTGCTCTTTTGCCCATATTTAGACACTGGATAACATTTGGTGCATATCAAGCTACAGTGTAGCTCTGTGATGAAGCGGCACAGGAGGTTTGGATCAGAATTGATCGGTATGATGGAAAAACAAGCAACAGGATCCACAGTGGCTTGATGCTGTGGTGGAGCTGACCAGCTCGGGCCGTGTGACTGCAGTCCCACTGTGTGTGTGAGATGACTGTTAGCTGCCATTGGTGATAATGACAGAGGTGCCTTTGTGTCCGGGGGTTTGCTCTGCCGGTATGCGGAGGTGAGGGGTCATATCAAAGTGGGTGGGGCCCGTGCTGGCGGAGGTGCAGTAGCCCCGGAGGCTCTCTGGGTCATAGAGGTGCTCCAGAGTGTAGCCTGTCAGGGAGTAGGCCGTATGCTTGTCCAAGTAGGGCCGTGGGTGGGTGTGAGAGGGGTAGAGGGCTGGGGCCGGGGTGGGAGAAACCGAACACGGGCCGGGCCGACCAAATGGGTGGTGTAATGGCAAAGAGAGGGGGGACAGGTCTGTCTGGAGGTAGTCTTTGGACTTGTGGAGGCGCTCAGACCCTGGACTGCTGAGCCTGGATAGGGGTGCGGGGCTCGGCGCAGGACTGATCACCTGACTCAAACCGCGGCACACCACAGTCTGTAGCGGCAGAGTCCCTTGAGTGTACTCTGGAGTGAAACAAGGACCAGGGCCCTTGGGCAGTCCATTGGCCTGCCCCACTGGGGCATCTGCAGGGCCCTTGCGTAGCTGAAGTCGACTTTCTTCCTCCTTGATCATTTGCTGCGTGGCTCGGATCAGTGTCTCGATCTTGCTGGGTTCTGGCGGGCTGCAGCGGTAGTGGTCAGCTTGGTACCGATCCCCTGAGTCACTGGCTGAGCCGCCATCTGGAGAGCTGACCACGCTGTCCTCGTCCCAGTGGCCCCGGCCTGCAGGACACAATGAAGACAGTCAATACCAAGGAGACATGAACGAGAACAGGTGTCAGTCTGTTTAAACAGGCTCCTGTTGATTCTCTGAGATTTTCTGCCAAATAAAAACACAAAGATCAGACGGCTCAAGGTTCAAGGGCAGCACATGATGTGTTGAGAGTAAGTGTTTATTGTATTGACTGTCATTGACTGAGACAACACTGCCATTCAACGGCCCCAGTCCTACAGCTTTAATCTATCAATCAAGGAAGTCGTGGTTTGGGTTTTGACTTGTGTTGTGCATCAGTTCCTGTTTTATTTTGTAGAGTCTCTGTGTCTCCTTTGTTGATTGCTTTCACCTGTTTCTCTTTCACCTCCCCTGTGTTGCCTGTATATTGTTTGTCAGTTCCTTTGGTTCTCTGATGGACCGTAATGCGCGTTTTCATGTTTTCTCTGTTTTTCCCAGTGTTTCCCAGTGTTTTTGGATTTATGATTTTGGATTATGGACTGCCTGTCTGCATGCCTCCTGCTCAGTAAGCTTTGTGTATCTTTTTGTTAATAAACCTTTCTTTTGAACTGCCGGCTGAGTCCAGTGTCTGAGTCCAGTGTCTGAGTCCAGTGTCTGCATTAGGGTCCAACTCCTAGTGTTCCCTGTTCCCCGTACACCACCAAACGTAACAAGGGATTCTGAACATTGTAGCTGAAGGAACAACAGAACACCGGCTGCTGACAGTCTTATTTAAAACCATCGACTATCTACTATCTGCCATGTAGATCTAAAGGGTCCAGGTCTTGGTCCTCACCATGGTAACTGTGGATGGCTGTGATGTGCGGCATGCTGCTGTCATATCCCTCGTGGTTCTCCAGGGAGCTTTTGCTCAGTGGCAGGATGGACCGGGCAGTGCCCCACCAGGAATCCCTGCCAGCCGGAGGTGCACCTAAAAAGTATCGCCCTGCCTCACATCGACCTCGCTCACAGCTTTGACCTTGCCCATGTGCGTGGAGATGCGCGTAGCCATCGCTGGTGGTGTGATGCTGGTCTTCAGTCAGGCTGTGGCAGAGTGTGCGAGGATCAGTGAACTGCCTGTACACGCAGGAGGCATCAAGGCCTTCACTGTGCTCCAGCAGCTGAGGGGAGGCTGAGTCAGTGAGGGGACTGCTGCCCCACGGGCTGTCCTGGTCAGACTCTGAACGCTCTGTCTGGAAGCTAGGATACTGCAGTGGGAAAGGTTGGACAAGAGAAGAGATTATACATTTGAAGCCTTCAAATGAAGTGGCACAGCACCTGGCCACAGACCTGTGACTATAAACAGCTAGCAACCAAGATCAGCAAAGCAAAAAGACTCATGTGCTCGGTACACTGGTAGGATCGTTATACTACACAAACAATGCCAGGCTGTGTGTCAAACTGGTAGAAGAGGTGCCATCACATTTTGGCGTGGAGCTGTGTCTGCTGTTCCTGAGAGCAGGGTTGTATGGTGATGAGCAAGCGGCAGTTATTAGGAAAAACATGTCTGCATTGCTGCCCCAGTGCATTGGTGCATTGTCACCAGAGATGTCAAATGCACACGTCATGTGGAGCAACATCACCAGCTGCAACCCTAGGACCAAAGCAGCAGTTTGGTAGTTTAAAGAGGGGAGTTGGTGTGGTCAGGAGGACATGCTGGTTTTATACCAGTTTCCATCCTGGCACAGTATCAGCACAAGCGGTTTTAGGCTGCACCAACACACTCATCACTCCCCATCTGCCCTACTCGCTGGATTTGGCAACGGCAACTTCTTCTTTTCCAAAATGAAATTTAAGCTGAAAGGTCGCTGCTTTGACAGAGTGAAGGATGTCCAGATGGCCCCAGCACACATCTCGGATGGTGCTGTACAAGGGTACATGACGGGGCTTCCAGGTATGATCCAAGTGTGGCGTGAGAGTTCAGAGTGTATTATAGCTGAGGGTCATACAAGAGGATGGAGGCAAGATTTAAATCACTGACCACTTTAGCTTTTTACAGACACTGTTCAATACCAATGTGATGGCACTCCATTGATGTTTCAGAGCCTAATCATGACCATTACAGAAAAAACTCAACACACACTTGGACAGGTCACTTGAAAACCTGCTGTTGCAAAGAGGCCAATCAGTAAATTGTTTTCATTCAGCCTCAGAGCAGGTCTGTGACCATTGCACTGTGTGATCATGTCACATCACATCATGTGTATTAGATCCTCACCTGTGTGTATGGTGAGAGCCGGGCTTTTGTCTTGGGCCGGGACACTCTGCTCTTGGGCGTTCTGCAGGTCTCTGTGAGGCTGCTGGCGGTGCTGCTGCTGTAGGGAAAAGAGGCCTTGGATGTAGCCTGGTCCAGAGAAAGCTGGAGGCCTTTATACTCCGTCTCCCTACAGACAAACATGAAGTCAGTGTGGTACATTCCCAGTTATATTGCTGATGTTTTGCATTTGCATGTCATAGATTTAATATGGTCCATAATTACACAAGGGGAGATCCCAGTCCCCTGAAAAGGCTCTTTATTAAAGAGCACAAACAGCTCGTGTGTACCTGCGTGTTTGGTTTTTCTCTAGGTGCAAAAACCCATTAACATCTGTTTAGCAATTAGAGCCTCACCGTGGTGCTGAGAGGGCCAGCATGCAGAGAGATGTGTGTTTGTGCTCCTGTGTGTGTGAGTGTGACTGCTGCGAGGGGTGGGGGTGTGCTAAGAGGGCTGGGATGGCTGTTGGGATGCTTGTTTTACCAGAAGGATTGCAGCATGGCCTTCAACAAACACTCTACAGAGGGAAAGCTGTCCAATCAAATACACTGGGAGATTAAAGGCTATGTCTGGCTAAATCAGGCCCATAGGAGAAGCTTCGACGTCTCGCTACTGGGAAAAGGGAATTGATTTCTCACTAAAGTGTTCTACAGATCTCACCATGGATGATGAATCAAGTTTGAGACAACAGAAAACCTGGACAGGGTTTACTTGAGACAAATAGTGTTCCATCATCCACGCATATCTGTCCCCTGTCTCAATCTCTCCACACAAACACGAGCTCATGCGTACATGCAGACACATTTTATAGGATTTGTTACATTTGGAGACAGTCCTAACAATATTAATTTCATGAAAACCTTCTCCACTAATTATGATGCTGTCAGGCCAGAAACGATCTGCCTCTGTTAGACATGTTTGCGTTTTGTTGCTGTAAAAAACAAATGCAGATGCTTCAGGTCGCTGGGTTCACTCAATGGTTTGATGGGAATCAGATGCTGTGGCCTCCCCAGACATCAGCTCCAAACCCCACTGAACACCTAAGGGAGATCGTGGAGCAATGTGTTAGACGCCGCTGTCCACCGCCATCACCAGTACATGTTTTAGAGGAACACTGCTTGTCACCAGGGTAGCTCCACACACTCAGAGGCTGTGATCAGGAATTTCCTGTCAATCGACCACTGGTTCCAGCCGTAGACTCTGTTCAGTTATGCAACATACAATATGCATACACTCAGGCCAATGCTGGTGTCAGATTTCAGAGTGAGCACACACCAGTTCTACGTATTATTGTTTGGTGAGCAGATCAGATTGTAATGTGTTAGAGGCCTTTGGAGGTGTGACTGTCCAGTATGTCAGAGAAAAACAACAAATACACAAGTCAGTCGTGTTATTCCTCCGCGGCAGGCTGGCAGCCTGTCCTTGGTGTATCACAGCTCCTGCCTGATGACTGCTGGGATGGGCTCCAGCACCCCAGCACCAGAAAATGGAGTTAGTAATTTCTCTTCTTTCTTATTCTGTTAATTATTTTGTGACTCTTCAGAGGCAACAGGTAAGGCCCCGCCACACCTTTGTTCTGCAGATAAACTGTATGCAGCTTCATTAAATTCACTCAGTGTGACAAAAAGTAGACCTATCAGCTGTACTGAGCTCTGACGCTGCACTCGCTTAGACACAGGTGTTGGAGTGCCTGTATATGAAAGAAGAGAACATGCAACAGAGGTGATTAAACAGACAGTGGAACTATGAGACCTGTGGTTACGTGCTTCTGCTGCAGACACGTCTTCATTGTGGAGGATTGCTAAATCACTGTCAGGTTGTGGTAGCGGTGGCAGGTGCAGAGGTTATCAGAGCTGAGCACACAGTGGGAGTTCACATGCAGGTGAAGTCGCCTTATCAGCGGAGTTATCCACGGCTGTAAACGCTAAAGCTACCAGGCAAACCGACTCTGGTCCTGATAACAGCACACAAAAGAAGCGTACGGTCTCATTTCCACCATCACTGTGCCTCCATCCATCCAGCATCTCCAAAAGATTTACAAAAGCAGAAGAAGGAGGGAAATAAGGCTGCGTTCCCCTCACAGTAAGCTCGAGCCCATAAACACTCATCACGTTTACAGCCTATCAATTAAAAGGCCATAAACACAAAGCTGTTATGGATTTGATGTAGGAGGTAGAGAAAATGTGTGTCAAGCTGTTCTCTGCCTCTGAATGCAGCCAGCCGTGCTGCTTAATGAGGGCTTTTATAGGCCTTATTCATTCACATGCTCACTTGTACATCTGTGAAATATGCACATCAGGGGTAATAAAATCATAGGATAATATGTGAGTCATGCTATCCCTCACTTATTAAGAGTGTGGCTCATGCAGGTAGAGTCTCTGTTGTGATTACAGGTTGATTTTATAGTAAGGAAGTGAAGCAGCAGCTCATAATGAGGGCTTTCATGGCAATCCGGTGCTGTGGGGGTGCAGCATAAAGACCCAGCAAACGCCAACCCAGTCAGTCTGATAGGCTTCAGCGCCCGCCTCTCTTTATACACACACTAACACAGGCAGAGCTGCCAGTCTTAGATAAACTATACCAGGCGACTGACGCCGCCACAGAGAGGCCGCCACAGGTAACAGCCAACACATGAACACAGTTAACAAACTTAGTAACAAAGGGCTCAGACGTTCTGACGTTACTGGCATTCAGGAGAGCAGATACCGTGATAGAGCAGGAATGTTCCTACCATCAGAGGAAGAAAGAGCAGGAAAGTTCCAGTTTTCCTGAAAGACACCATAATCATATCTCCTTTGTTTCTAACTCAGAACACAACGAGAACAACTAAAAAACCTGAATATGACTTGACAAACTTTCCTCATTCCCAGATTCTGCAAACCAGGCTTCAGCAAACATATGTCATATTTCCAATTAACCTCTAGTTAATTGCTTCACAGCAACTGTTTGCGGAAATCTCTAGTACCAACACTCATTATCTTATCAAAGCAGAAAATGACAGCACAACAGAGAGCCGAGCCACCCTCACTGTGCTGGAGGTAGCAGACACTTCTGCAGGAACTATCCTCCAAACTGCAGTCAGCCGTTTGATCAGGGGCCGAGGGGGCCGTCACCCCTGTGCCAGCAAAACGACCCGAATGCATTGTTCTTGTTAACCTGCCGTCCCTCTCCAGCCCTCCTGAGGTCACTGATAGGTCCACACACCCATTACTTATAAATTATTGACAGTTATTAAATGTTTATCTATTTTAACTGGCACACATGTTGGAAATGATCTCACATGATGCTCCTCAGCCAATCAAATCTGTGCGTTCTGATTGGTAATGTGAATCGAGCTGATCAGTGACACACACACATGCACACACACAGGACAGATGAGAAAGGAGAGTCAACAGTAGGGGGTACGTCAGTAATCTTGCATTCATCACTTCTCTGAAACCAAGATGGCTAAATGGAGGAACAGCTACTGTGGTGAGTGTTTGACTTCTGGTATCAGGAAAGTCTGATCTGAGAAACACTGATATAAATAGTGGTATCAGGAGTGTTACCAGGCAGCTTTAGATGAGCAATGTGCAGCTTGTATCTGTGACATACGTAGCTTACGTGTGTTCTGTTGTTTACAGAGGGCTCCCTCCTCACTGTTTTACATCATTCAACTGCTCCGAGGTGAAGGCGGGCTTCTCTTCCTCCTAAACAAAACATGTTTCACTTCCATCCATTTTGCTTTGTTCTCTGTGACTTCCTCAGACACCAAACAGATGTGCGCTGAGCCCAGCAGCTCAAATCAGCTGGTGGCTGAAATGGTTAGTCAGTCACTAGTTTGTTTTGAAATATAGGGTCCTGTCATCATACTGAGACCTGGGGCATGTTTCTGCCACGTTTGTCCATCTGAAGAACTATTAATGAGAGCTGCTGCCGGCGTGCTGCCTAAAGGGTAAACATGCTCTCAGTTGTTCTGTCCTTTTCATAAACTATTCATATTCATCATATTCCCCACAGATATGGACTGTCGTGACTAGATGTTTCATCTCAGTTCATCTTCTCTTGTTTGTGTTTCCTGAGCCACCCAGCATGACAGACAGACTGAGAGTTCCCCTGCCTTCACCTCTTGTGACCAGAGATAATGCCTCATCAACAAACACAACAGTTTGTGTTTGTGGAAGATCTCAGATCAGCCCTTTTCAGTCTGTCCCACCAGATTTACAAAGAGATAACCAGAGCAGCTGGTCTGGCACCTGGGGGCACGCAGAGCTGCAGGGAGTAAAGCCGGCCAACAGAGCCCACTGTGATCTGTTATTACCTGTCATTACCTCCTGACAGTGCTTACTAAAAACAGCTTGATAATAAATATAGAGATATTTTAAACATCATGCCAAACTTTATCAATTTCACCAGTACATCACTCAACCCGCCGTAAATACACCAGCAGCAACACAGCATAAATAAAGGCAACACAGCTAAGTAGATGTGTGTGTCACAAATCATCCAGCAGCTTATAACAAATGATAAAGCTACTTCACACACTCTGGCAGTTAGTATGAGCAGTGGTCACCATGGGTGACAGAAGAAGCAGCCCACAGTCATTAAAAGTTTTCCTGTCACAGTGGAACCCACACTACCTGATTAACCTGTGACCTCTGGGGAACGCAGCACAGCGCAGCAATCACCACTTAGCTCTGAGATACAAACGTACCAGCCGTGTTTATCTGAGGTAAGAACCTGTTGGATCTCGGCTTCCTAAGCTCTGGCATCATGAGGGTAAATCTAGCAGCGCTGAGCCAGTCAGACTGATACTCACGTGAGAACATAGTTGACACTGACGATGCAGTGAGGTCGGGATGATCGGCTGTTGTGCACGATGGTTGCATAACTCTGAACCCAGACCCAGCCACCGTGCTTGGCCAAGAAACGGTAGTACTTAGTTGTGACCTGACCTTTCACCAGCACTGCACGACCAAGAGAGGGGAGGGAATTACAGCAAAGGATTAGTGAGGGAAGAGTCCAGCTGCAGCGTATAGTAAATTACATTAGCACATTACAGCATGTATTCTGTTCAACCTGATTCTACTGAATAGGCATAAGTCAGCTGTTTTATATGAACAAATAGTCAACATCAGCAGCGAATGTGTGGAATGTTTTTTGCTCATCCCTTGAAAAAACAACAAATGGCGAAGTGCCATAACATCGAACTGTGTGTAATAATGCAACATAATGGAACAGCAAAGCACTGGAGAATATCAAAAAACACTGTACAGCCTGATACATGGGAACAGCGTTTGTACTGTGTGTGCGTGTGTGTGTGTTTATTTGTGTGTGAGTGTGTGTGGAGAGAATTTGTAGGAAGGTAAAACAAACCTAACTCACACAAGTGATGAGCACAGCGCAGGTGGAAGGAGTCACAGCTGTGGACATGGTGATAGAGAGTCTTCTCTATTAGATCCTGAGGCTCATAGCCTGTCAGCTCTGCAACCCTGAGCAACACACACACACACACACACTCAGTATGTTAAAGCGTTCCCATATTACACATACACACGCACGTAAAGATGTGCACACAAAATATGTAACATGCAAATTTGTGGACTCCCTCACATCCACTCACTCTGTGCATGCATGCAAACATGTGTCCCCTCTGTGCAGGGAGGCCCGGGACGCTGCGCTGCAGAACATACCGTGAGTCGAGGAAGATGAGCTTCATGTCCAGGCTGGCTCTGAACATGAACATGTTGCTGTGCAGTTTGATCTCAGTGACGGCGCTGGGCGGCAGCGAGTGACCCACCGCCACCAGCCCCACGTTCTGATAGCAGCCGTCAAACGGAGACATGTCCAGGCTGTACTGACGGATCTTCAGGTAGCCGCTGCAGTGGATCACCTGTGCCGAGGGTTCACAGGTGGATACAGACAGTCTAAGTATAGATCCATGCACTTTCCAGGAGGCAATCAGACCTGCTCAGTCTGGACATGGAGGAATGCAGCAATCACATCTGGATGAGTCCAGGCCTGGTATCTGAGAACTGTCACTCTGACCCAAATGTTGTACAGCTTAGGGAAGTGTGTTTTTCCTTGCTGCTCTGAACACTGACATGTCACCATGTCAGTAGTAAGAGGACCTTCACCTGAGACGGTTTGGTGACCTGCTGTTTCTAAAATCCAGAGTCATTACAATTCAGTTGTGACACTTGAAGACACACCGACATAGCATGCTGCTGCTAGCTAGCTAACTAATGACTCTTAGCTCTGTGCTGCTAGACGTGAAGACTGATTAATGGATGCATGACATGATATTGGTTGAAATTAGTGGGTTCAAGCTTCATGTGCCATATTTTATTTGCATGAAAAAACATGATCTGAGTTTGGTGTGAGAATACAAAGGATCTGATTTTGTTACATATTTTGCTGTATATGGTTAAATATGAGAACAAAATGAATGTGAATATATTGTAAAAATATATTTTTCAGTTTATAGTTACTTTAACGGTCATTTTGCTCTCTATTCCCAGAAGATGGCATCTAATATGAAGATTGCCCCAGGCAGACTCATGCTCACTGAGGATGAACCCTTTGGATGCTCACGCTGTAGGGCATGATAAGCACTGAATCCTGTACTGGCTCCTCGCAAACTGACTTATGATTATTATTCAATACAATGCAAACACCTTAGACAATATCAGAAATCTGTGTGGAGTCTGTTGGCTCTTTAAAATTGACTGATTTGACTGATGAAACATTTATTCTGGTCATATTTTGTAATACAGTTACATGGCGTGCTGGTATAGAAGACAGCTCTACTACCTTGTAGCCCCCACAGGTCAGACCGGCGTTCCTTTTAGCGAGGACACATTTCATTCTCAGAAAGAAGGAGCGCTCCATCTCATATTCTGTACAGAAAAACAAAACGTGCAAAAACAAGTTATTATGCTGTGTGATGATCTCATGTCATATAGAGGACAACATGCCTGCTGGGCTGATTACCGTGAACAAAGTGTGAATGGTACGGCTGGTGAGCTGTGAGCACGGCTGTCATTTCATCGTGGTCTGCTGGATGGATGTATTCATAAATGCTGTTTCCTGTCAACTCTACCTGTTGAAAGGAACATTCACGTCAGAAGTGTGACACATCAGGCCCAGCATAGCAGGGGAGGTCACATTACGCTTGTCAAACCAACCTGTGATAGGCCCAAGTGGACGGATGCCGTTTCTGATATATACATGATTTTCCCATCAGGGGCCACCACGAATATGAAGCCATCTAATGTCTGAAAGAAACAGCACAGACAGGTTTTATACCAGGCACCAACAAAAGGCCAAAGAGAATTAGCCTCTTATTGAAATCAATGCTCCATGGATTACATGCGTACACTGTACTGTCTTATTATGATGATTGTTGTTGCTGCAACAACAGACAAATTGATCGATGTGACAACACACTGACAGCTGTTTGTTATGAGCTGTGTTCCTCACTGGAAAATGAGTGGAAGCGTATGCTGTTGTTAGTAATTGTCATTAACTGATAACAATTACAATGATAAAATGGAACTTTGCTTATATTCATAATAACAATGATGTTGAAGACATTCAGCTCTTATTTAATATGGATCATTTCCAATGCTCTTAGCTTCTCACTCTGTGGTCCTGCATCGTCAAAGCAGCTGACGCCAGTACGGTGTGATTATGAAAGCTCATCTCAGGTCAGTCTGCTGCCTTATCTGACTGCTCTGTGGACCTGTTGAGAGCGTGTAGCCCTCTGCTCTATAACTGCTTACTGCTCTATAACTGACAGTCCTCTCTGTTCAGCCGTCATCTATGCCTGTGTGACCAGTGCTGGCCAACCCGTGGTTCTCTCTGTCCAGCCTGTAGCCCTGTAGCAGCGCTCCATTGTGTTGCTGCTGAAATGAGAGGGGCTGCAGGACAGACTGAGGCTCTGTGCGTGACCAGGAATGTGTTCAGCTCATTTCACTCTTAAAGCACATGAATGAAGGCAGCAGGAGGCAGATGGCAGCAGCCACTAAACCCCCCACACACAGCCTACCTATGGCTGAATAGTAATAATAATGATAATAATAATTAATGTCCTGTTAGGGTGAATTTTCCAAAGAGCCAAGTTAATTCTTCATTCATTCTAATGAACATTTAAAGAGCCTTTTATGTGACCTTGTGGCATCTCAGTCACTTGAACACCTCAAGCCCACAATTTGTTTCACTTGCATTAAGAGTGTGAATACTCCATTACTGCAGTACTGAGTACCTGTAAGAGATGGGAGCCGAGCTCCTGGCTGACACCATCCAGAGAGCTGCTGCAGCTCACGTGACCCCAGGACTCCCCAAGGCCTGGAAACAAATCACACACACACACAAAGGAAAACATCACTGAGGAAATATCAGTGACAGCAGGGGAAACGACTATGCTTCAGTCTGTTGCTAACCAAGAGAGGGTTTAATGCTGAAGTTTAGCCTACATTATGTCTGCTGTGAATAAATGGACAGATTCATAACCTGACTGTACAAACATCATTTTACTGTAGGCACATTATTACTGCGGCTGAAGAGGCTTTAATTACAGCAAATGTAAGAACAATCAGTAATGTCTATGCACCATAAGCTGGATTCACTAACAGACTCATTTATTCCTTTATCCTTCCAAACACAATTACTCGATGAGCTGTACACACACTGCACTGCATCATATGACCAGATGAAATAAACTATTCAGTGACAGCGTCGAGAGGAACGAACAGGAGTCTCCCGCTCCTGTTCACAGGGTGGCAGAGTGACTGCAGGGTGTAATGTAATGAATCTTCATGTAAACTGAGGGATCGACTGCATGGCCTCGTTAAACTGCGTCTACATCTAAACTCAAAGCAGTGTAAACTCCTCCGCAGCGCACGGATCACCGTCTGCGTCTCTTAAAATACACCAAACCTAAAATTAGGCTCGGCGGCGGACGTTGATCGAGCCCGGATCATTGCAAATGTTGTGGCGTCAGAATGTTTTCACGAAGCTTCACACTTCAGACCTGAGATGCGCGCAGCCCCGGCGGACAGAGCCCACAGGAGGGTGTGCTGCGGCGCTCCACGTTCAAATGCAAATCCGCCTCTGCAGAACAAACAGGAGGCATGCGGGGATCCCCGCGCCCCGCCGTCTGCGGTGCATCTCAGCTCACAGGGACTTCAAGTTTGCACAAAAACAGGACGCAATCCTCCGCCACAGTACTCACGAGAGGAAACAATCGCTGGCTCCCACTTGATGATAAAGATAAATAAATAAAAAACAAAACCTTAAATACTCACAGCGGCAGAGACCGCTGAGAGGACACGAGCTGAGAGCCAGAGAACAGCCAAATGTCTCTGATCATGGATGGATTCATGTAGTGTAAACACACACACACACACACACACACACACACACACACACACAGGCCCGGCTTTTGTGAACCGGACACAAACGGTTCGTTAGTTACAATATTCTGTTTGTATCATTTGGCACTGCTGCTGGTTTTAAAAGCATGCATCAAATAGCCACCTCGCAGTATATTAATATTAACATTAACATTATATTTTTTATATATTATAATTATACTATATTTTTTATTTATCCTTATCCTTATAATAATAATAATAATAATAATAATAATAATAATAATAATAATAATAATAATTCATTTTCGTTGAGTTTAGTTCCTTAATGTAGTGACAGAACACAGGAGCGAGCACTAATCGCTTTATTATCGCGGTCCTCGCGCAGTCTGAGCTCTCGCTGTGCAGAGGACACTCCGTGAGTCAGAGCTCCTGCTCCGAGCAGCTTCACCGCTCTCGTTTCACTTCCATCCAACGGCTCCATTTATTAATTCAACAAAGATGTTCTCCTCTCGCTCCTGGCTTTAAGACACGACGCGGGTCTTTGGTTTTCCATAAGATCAGTGGTGTATTTAAAACCATTAGAGCCGTGGATCCCGCTTAATTAGTGGGAAAAGCGGAAAAAGTGACCCCGCGCGTTAAGGCCGCAATGTCCACGCGAGGTTACCAGAAAGGCTGCCTGAGGCCCGCAGAGCTGGATTTAACTTAATGATTCTAAACAAGAATATATCAAATCAAAAACAAGTAGAAAGTGAAAAATAAATAATAATTTCTACCATTTTTAATTTAAGTGAATTCCGTTATTTCCTCTGATCACCTGGTGACCACTCGGGTTTAAACTCCCCCCGGCCACAGGGTGCGTGTTTTTTAAATATAAAATATCGATTTTTAAAAATATATTATAATATCACGTATCAACCTAATATTCCAGATATCATGTGTGCAATATTTAAATAACCAAATAAAAATCCATTCACTTCAGTTTTGTTTTTTCATGCAGCACAGACGCAGGACTGTGCTTTTTAGAACATCGAAATTCACATTTAAGACATTTCTGCTTTCTGTGAACCCACGACCAATAATCAAACAACAACAACAACAACAACAACAATGCTAAACTCCTGCAGGAAAGTGCGAATGTGTTGCTGAGGGCACACACACAGTCACAGCCACAGCCCGGCCTTCAGAGCTGAGCAGAGGAAGTGGAGTAACAGTAGAAGGAGAGGGAGCTGGCTACTTTAACCATTCCAATATTTCAAATTAAATTAATGATATTAAGCACAAACATGTTGCATATTTCAAGAACAAGCCCCTCTACCCAGGAAACCCTCCAGATGTTGTTCAAAGCTGAGGCAGAATGCAGAGAGTGAGCCCTGATTCTCCTAACGCTGCCTTGCTTTGCTATGACTGTACAGTGATTTTACAGTGGCCTAAAAATAAGCTGTAATTAGATTTTAACTACAGGACCAGCACGGCTGCTCACTGAGTTAATATCCAGTAAACAGTAAAAGTGCTTTCAGCCTCCTGCTCTGTGTGAACCTCTCTCAGGACTTTGGTGGGGAGACTGCAGCGGGATATTTGAGGTGTGGGGTGTCATGTAACTTAACCCAGGATGGACAACATGGCTGAGGTCAGAGGTCAGACTACTGACCACTCTGTGTGCCATAAATAAAAGTGGACCCCCCCCCCGCCGCCCCAAGTCCCAGAGAAGAAGAAGCAATCCTCTGTTACCCCTCTAAACATTAACAACACTTTTAGCTTTTCTTCTCCCCACTTAAGCAAAACCACTAAAGCCTCTCAGATGGGCTTCTCCACAACTGAATCAGCATGTGTGGCTCGTGCTGGAGTGTACGTGGGGGTCCTTGGAATAAAAAGGCGTGAGGAGCCTGAGTGAAGAGGCCCGGCCTTTGAAACAGCAGAGGTGATTTAATGGGGGAACACAACGCAGCCTGTAAAAGACGGAGGAGTAAAACCCTGCAGCCTGCATATTGTCTCCTAAATTATTCAGTGAGCTCCTCCAGCTTATGTTGCCACACGTGTGAAGCGGCGCAGTGTACGCACCAGACGTCTCCCAGTCACGCACGAAATGCAGGGTGCAGGAGAGTGCTGTTACTGAGAACTGTTTTGGGTGGTATTCGTGCAAAATACAGTCACGTGCTGTAAATATGACTCGCATTAATGCCTCACTGCAGCGCCGGGTTCACTGGAAGGAAGAGGTGCAACAGACTATTAGCATGAAATGTACCCCCTCTGCATCCTGGCTGGAGGAGCACTGGGCTGTCTGTGGGCCCCGGCCTTTTTAGCATTCAGTGTTGAGTGTTTGGGAATCCTGTGGTTATGAGAGGTTTCTTACAAACACCCTGCAGCTTGATTTATGCATTGTTTAGAAGAATCCCTGGAATTTCTATCTCAATTTCCCTTTTATGAGATCCTGTGATAAATCCATAAAGTATATTGAAGTAAGTAATAACACAGTGCTTGATTTCAGGCTCGCTGAGCTGGAACATAATTCTAATATGTCACACTTTGAACATTATCATGTGATTATGTAACGACGTTAACATTTGGTTGCTAGGCTGATTTTTCATTTCATTTCTAAAATAACTTTGCAGAACAGGACGGTGACACACGTGATGTCCACTCGCGTGAATTAATTACATTTGGATAACTTGACGGCCTGGTTTGGCAGCTTTATTGTGACAGTGCTGGTCTGGTATCAGATTAGAAATAATCAATAATCATGGTGTTGTCACTGTTTAAAGGCTGTGCTTTCGATAGGCCTCCTGTTCTGTGATGGATCTTATTTTGTAGCACATCACTCCAGCCAGCGCAGTGATCAATACAAACTTACTATCACTCTCTATCACGCTCCCACGGTGTAAAAACCCACATCTTCACTCGTGCCCCCATTTCCTTTGTGCCCCCCCCCCAGGTTCTTTGTCAGTGCACCTTCCCCACCACAGCCTGCTTTACTGTTACAAGGAGCTCCATATGTTGAGGGATCAGACGTGCAGATCATACTAATATCCGCGGCTCTGCAGCAGTCACGCAGGATGGAGCCTCATCACAGCTAATCTGCTGGCAGGGGCCGCCAGGGGCCCCGGAGAGAAGCCACATCACCGCAGGCTGGGGACACGGACAGACGGACCGAGGGACACACGAGACTCCGCACACTCGTTCAGCGCAGAGCATATTAACACCGCCTGACTGTGATTTAGCTGATCAGACCAGGAGGCACCATCCTATTTTAACGTCACCGCCTTTAGGCAGCTTTTCCTCTAAAATGATGGAGAGTGATGTGTCCGCGTTATAAGTTGTACACTGGAGCTTTGACACAGCCCATAAAAACCTGTGATCGACTCTTGAGTTCCTTCATTTCAGCCGTGTGCGGATATTTTCTTCTAAAAGTCTAAAATAAAATAAAACAAAACAAAATAAAATAAAAGAACCCCTGGCCTGAAATGTATTCTAGGAAATTTGTACAACAATTTATTTTGTGATGAATCTGCCGCTCTGACATTTAAAAGCGAGATCACTGATTTTTCTTTTCTTTCTGTATAAACTCTGAAAGAATACGCGGAGGACAAATCACCGCCGAGGAAATGACATTTATCTACATTTATCTGTTTAAAAGAACAACAGAAAATGTAGAAATGAAATGCATTATTTAAAATAAATTATTTCATCTGAAGAAACGAGTAAATATCACCATAATTTAAAAAAACGCATTCACTACAGCGACTGTGATTAAAGGAGAGGATGAATGCTAAAGCGCGTTTGTTTAGGCTCTGTGAATCCAGTGTAATAGTTTAACTGTTCCAATTGATGTTTTATTGATTTTATTATTATTTTTCATATTTATCTGCACAGATTGGATTTGTTTTGACATGCCTGTAATTCATTTTATTTCTGCCACATTTGCCCCAGTGCTGCAGCTCTCCTACCTTCGGGGAAGACTATTCTCATCTTCAGGTAGCTCGTCGTCAGTCTGATGATGGAGGCTTTGTCCAGCTGGGAGGTGATGGCGGAGGGCAGCGGCAGTAGTTTGGCCAGTTCATAAAATTCACTATTTTCCTTTTCCCGTCGAGTCCGGGCGGCGTTTTTAGACTTCTCCTTCATGGTGTCCGCTCGGTGTCACGCACTGCTTTTCCACTCACAGTCCGCCCAGCTGTCTCATAGCGTGGCTGTGGAGCTGCTGCGTCTCCAAACGTCGGACCCCGACTTGTCCCCGCGCTCCCTCCGGCCTACAGTCCACAGCTGCTGGCGCGTGGACACGCTCCCATACTCCCCAGTGTTCCGGCGGGCGGCGGCGAGCAGGACACGGCTAATTCCTGGACCTCTGTCAGCCCATTGGGGGGATCACCGCTCACTGGGGTCCATCACAGCTGATGTTAAAGGGGACAGTGAAGCCGCTGGAGACAGGCCCTGCACAGGAGGAAGCACTCATCAGTCTCACCTTTGTCTGGACCCTCATTTGACTGAGTCCTCACCTGTGTGTGGCTGGAAACCCGCGCACTGAGTCGCTAGCTAACGTCAAACTAATAAAGGACACTTGAAATCAGTCTACAGTAATTTAATGGCTGTATATTTAAATTTACACATGACAAAAATGTATAGAGGCTTACCTGAGCACTGGTACAGCCGACGGTTTGCTAATTTAACGCGTGTTGGGCTCGAAAGTGTCCGGGCTGCCTCTCCAAATAGCCTCAGTATTCGCATATCTTCGATGTGATTTTATGGATAAGCAGCACGTCCAGAACCTCCGAGTGCTGCAGGCTCGAAGACCCGCCCACCGCAGCCAACTCTGCTCCTATTGGACCAATGGATACCCTATTCACGTAGCTATTGGCTACCCTTCGGAGTGACGTCCTCCACGAGGAACGGGCTGAAAATGTTCACCTCTGGCCCAAAGTGGACTGAAACACAGAACCCGTTCGCTATTTGCTGCCAGACAACGCCGCGCACTGCTCCTTATAAATGTCAGTTTAAAAGATTTATTGTCTGTCGACCAAAATACATTTTTAGTCATTTAGGAAATGTTGGCGCAAGGACGTTTAATCCGTGAGAGCTTCTCTTTCATTTCTCTCATATATTAGCATAATCGAGCATTATTCATACTCTCAGTTTTAATTGGATATTTATCGCATTGTTATTGCCGCATCATACATACATCGAATTTTGCGTTTTGATGGTGGGACGTGTTTCAGTATCTGCTGCAAACATGCTGATTTTACTAACAGAAAAATTCTATAGAAAATCTGAGATTTGATTTTTCTGATGTTTGCTGTTAAAAATTAGCATTATTTTTGAACGGAGTTTGGTTTGATGTGAAGCCTGAATCGCACCACTGTAAAGGCAGAGGCCTCTGCGAGCTGCGCGCAGGACAAGAGTCTCCAACAGGCGAGGTTCAGCAGCGCTGCGGCTGCTGATGTTTTATTCAGGAGGCCCATATGACACATGCACTGGCTCCGTGTGCACTGTACCTCTACAGGTAAAATCACACATGAAGCTGTTGTGTAACCTGTTGGGAAGTCAGCCGTTCAGCCGGTGTGCAGGCTGTCTGAGATGTTCATTTTATCGGTTGAGTTTCCAGCGCCGGTTGGAAAACAGGAAAGTCAGGCTGAAACTCAACGCACCAAGCAGTTTTCGTGATTTTCAGAAATAAACAAGAGCTCATTTCCAATTTCCTGATCAGATTTTCTCGAACAAAACTAACAAAGCACAGCCCATTATTTCACATTAGTTAAACACATAGGCCTTATTCTTACTGATGCATTAGGCTGCAGCGGCCCAGGAAACAATACAGCACCGTTAATGGATATTATAGTGGAAGCGCCATGAGGCAATGAGCGCAGTCCACCAGCCCCGTCATCAGCGTTGGAAGGAAAACACCAAGGTGTGTTTGTGTGTGCTTTGATTGATTCGATGTATATTCCACATTTTCCCATGCTGTTGTGATGTCAGATTCATTTTACAAATGTGAAACTAAATTTAATTCTAACTCACCGTCTGACTGAAAGTGTGAAATAGTTTTCATGCTTTTGGGGAGCCGTCTTAAATCCGCGGCTCCTGTTCAGCGCCAAGCCTTACAGGACGATGATGATGATGATGATGATGGCAGAGCGGGCGCACACCGTGGCGTCTCTCTCTCCCTCTCCCTCTCTCTGGTGGTGCCGGAGCCAGTGGTCGGTAATGGGATCCAGCCTGCGGTGAGAAAATCATCCGGGATGCCGTAGGCGCACGAAATGTTTGACGCCGGTTTAACCTTCGCTTCAACTCCAAATTTACTGGTAATTAGACTGCGTCTGTGGAAAATATGACGATCAAAAATAAAATACTCCATATGATTAAGTCTCCACGCAGCGGGGACGGACGGAGGCCAGATCTGCCGCGATCACAAGCTGGAGAGGTTCAGTCCGGACTGGATATCAGAAGTGAGATTTAAAACCGACGATGACAAATTGATTGTAATTGAAATGACTGATTAGAGCTTTGGGCCGGCAGCATTTACACAACACACCATTTTAAAGAAATCATGCATCAGAAATGATTATTGTTGTTATACATTATTATACTACGGTATGATGTTATTATTTGACTGGTATGTGTCTATACACCCATAGGTGGATTACCAACCAGGAGCAGAGGGCAACCGCCCTGTCAGGCCCCAGCAGGGTCCGTCCACAGATCAGGGCCTCCACATTTCGTTTGTTTTGATGGAGCTTATTTCCGAGAAAATATCCACGCAGGCCCCAGAATCAGAAGGAGCCTGGAGACATCATCGGCTTCCAGCATCCAGGTTTACTGAGACTGAAGTCCCAGCATGGAGAGGGTCCATGTGACACACTTTAGTGTCAAGATCTTCATTATTTCCATTTGGTTCCATATTAAATGAATCTGTGTTAGTCCTGTATGCCTCACAGCAAGGCTGGGGTCATGAGTATCACAGCGAGGAATAACTCTGCAAAGTGAGGGATGAGTGGGAGCAGTGGAGGGTCCGGCAGCAGAGCGGGGAGAAGAGCACGATGAATTTGGAATCTGCTGTTTTCAGATCTGTCTGGGTCACGCGTGGAAACCACTCTGATGAGTGAAAAGTCTGCCGCTTTAGGGCAAAAACGGGATTTTAGAAATTCTGCGGGCAGTCAACTCAAATCTTTGACCAAATACAAAAAACAAAAAACAAAACAAAAAACCCCAAAACAAAACAGAAAAAACAGAGAATTTAATAATTGAATCATTTGAAATGAAAAAAAATGTTTTTAATGTTTCAGTTATTTTTTTCTTTGTAAATGCATCTCCACACCATCTCATACAAGCCTGTAATACTAACTTCTTTATTATAATATCACACTTTAATCCAACACTGTTACATTTTAGCACATTTGGTCTAAAAAACTTACGTAATAATAATAATAATAAATAAAGCTTTACTGCTGCTGCTAATCTGATTTAGACAGCTGTTTGGAATTTCCAGGTTAGTCCAGGTTTTGGTTTCAGCCCTGACTCACTTATTGTTTCTGAGCTGTGCCTCTGCTCTCCTCTGAAGTTCAGTGATGTGCAGTAAGGAACAGGGCACAGTGAGTGCAGACACAAGAGCTGCATTATAAGCCTCATTTTAAAGTAGATACAAAACAAATGTGACAGTCCAAAGATGCAGCCCTTTGTAAACAGCTGAGTCTGAACAGCTTTAATCTACATGCCGTTTAAAATACATTAAAATAGTCACTTTGATTATGAGGAACCTGGGATATGTATTATTATTATTATTATTATTAATATAATATTTCATTCCAACTGAACGAAGTGTGAGTTAATTTAATGTTGATGCAGTTTTATTTCATAGAGATATAGATTATGGGACTGATACTGTATCACAGAACTGTGGTGGCAGAGTTATGTATTAATATTTAATATGATGTTCCTCAAGCCATCTCTGGATGTGTTTTGCATTATAAGAGGCAGGGTTAGCACAGCCCCAGTGTTTAGGATTTTGTTCATGCTGACAATTGTGCAACATGAACTGCTGAAGATGTGACAGTGCTCAGCTCCAACGGGACTTTCATGGTCTTCATATTCAGTGAACGATGTCTGAATTCCATTTAGCTGCCTCAGTTTCAGGGTCCGGGCATTGTTCACACTGGACGGATCAAAGTTACTGTTATTAATATTTAGGGCACCTGTGATGTTCCTGCTGTGACGAGACAAACTGTCTGTGCAGAGCACACCCACACGGGAGGTAACGTGGCCTTCATGCAGCGAGGCGGATGCAGGGCTGTGGTGGTTGGAGTGATACCGTAAGGTGGGTTTGTGGCTCATCGTATCTCAGTGCCAGAGGCTGGAGTCTGCATTCTGTCTCAGAGCTTCAGCCGCGATCTTCCTCCAGTGTTAACCAAGAGTTTCAGAAGCTTCAATTTGTTATTATGAGCTGTAATCAGCATAACAAGAGACCGCAACCAGGATCTTAAACCACAGCTTTAGCATGTGCTCCTGTAACAGTGTTGGACTGACGATGGACACAATGGGAGTTATTCATTTCAGGAAACTTTATCTTCTTCCTCGCCAATCCTGGCTCCTCCCCTACCCACAATGCAGCTCGACCACAGAGATTCAGTTGTGCTGGTGACTAATGAAGTGCCGAGCCTCGAGCTTTACCCTCGTGTTCAGTTGTTCCTCAGCCGAGGTTTGTGTTTATGCTGACTGCAGCTGAAATCGAGCAGCAAAGCTACTGTATGTGTTCATCTGTTAGCCTCACCCTTCACAGCCACTGCCTCTGTCCTCTGAAAGTGGCCGCTGCACCTCACAGTCACGCTGTAATGGCAACTACTGTACTGAGGATGGATGATGTCTGACGTATCAGGTTCATCCACAGAGGTCCCAGATGCTCGCTACCTTTGTCTTTGAGAGCAGACCCAGCTGATCCTGACTGTGGCTCTGTTAGACCGGGCCAGGCTGATGCAGGATTAACAGGCAGTAAGTCAGGGCGGTGCCAGGGTGAAGGTCAACACACTGACAGGCTCAGACTGAGACAAACACAGCCCAACAACTGAAGTGTGTAAAAACAAGGATCAGGATCCGGTCTTCGAGGGAAATGATGCTTTTATTTTAAAGCCGATCTACACATTTATCAATCAGAGGTCAATCAGTCTACATTTCTGTTCTGTAAAACCATAAATTCACCACAAACTGAGTTATTTGGAAGCTGTTTCAGGTTTAGGGAGGCGCAGTCTGGCGGTCATGCTCACTTGTGTGTGTTTGGTGAAATGTCTCAGCTGAAGATCACAGGTTTTCAGCTGGGGACAGTTCTGAGGAAGCGAGGAGGATTTCTAAGCAGGAGGGGGGAGATTTATTTGACAAAACAGATGTGACAGTTCGGTGGTCCCGAGCGAAGCCCCTGCAGTGGAGAGAAGCATGTTTCACACACCTGTACTGGAATCCACTCCAGCAGTTTGCCTGTTTGGTGAAGTGAAGCACACACACACGCACACAACCAACATGCTGTGTGTTGTCTATGTGGACATCTGATTTTACATCCATTCAATAAACTAAGTCCAGTTCTTATATAAGAACTGACATGAACTGCCTGCGGAGCTGCCAGCTGCTCCACCAGGAAAAACAGGAAGTGTTGAGGTGAGCTGTTCCTGTTTGAACGAACTCAGGTGCTTAACTGTCTCATTTACACTGACCCCTCGCTCTTTTTCCCATAAGGCCACAGTGGTTGTTGCAGGCTGGTTGGTTTGCAATCTTTTATTTCTGTAAACATCAGCTGGATCTGTGAGCACGTTGCTGTCTGACCACATCTCAATATCTGATATATTTTCATGACAATAATCAGCTCTGTTGTAGAGAAGGTTATTACAGGCGTGCTGGGGAAGAGAGGAACCAAAGGGAGGCTAGCTGTCTAATGGAGGCAGCAAGTCATGTTTATGACTGAAATACACAGGGTGGACATGTTGTATGGATATTCTGTGGGATGCTTGGCAGATCTTGTTCTCCTCTGTCTATGAAAGGGTAAGGAGTGACTTGTTTACTGAAGTCTGTAGCGGCCTGTGTTACATATTGGATGTTGACTGGAATTGATTTTTTGAGTAAATGTTGTGGAGGCCAGTTTACCCAGACAAACTGCAGTTGCATACAGAATGGAAGTGAAGGGCTGCACCCCGCGGTGGTTGCAGCTGATGCGGCGGAGCCGACCCAGGACACACCGCAGCATCGTTTCCAGTCGCTCCAACTGTAAGGCGCCGGCAAAAGAAGCACTTTCTAACAACATGAAATCCTCTCTCCAGTTTCAGACGCACACCTACTTCAGAAATTATGAACTACAGCAAAAGTAAACAACAGCATGACCAAAAAAAAGTATCCTCCTGTGACTCAGACACTGTCCTTCAGGTTCACACCCATCTGTTGAGCACTGCAGATGTGTGGAAAGTGCTCTGCAGCTGCTGATAACGTGTTTTTCTGTCCTTGGTCCTCAGCTGACGGACAGGTCAGCCACTGAGTCGGACACCTCTGTGTTGACCTGAGCGGCGATGCTGGCAGGTGTGACATTCAGGTGGATGTCGTACTGCTGGTCCAGACCCAGGTAGCTGTCACTCATCAGGTACAGTGTGTAGATACACCTGGAACCAGAAGGTAGACAGGTCAGCAGATGGAATGGAAGCCTGTGTACACAGCGCTGAGGGCAGGTGTACTTGTTGGTCCTAAATTTACCCATCTGTCCCACCCACTGTCACAAACTGCTCAATAAACGCGAAAGCTGGGACAACTGTGTAATTCTATCAATCCACAATGGGTGTCAGGCCGATGATGCTGTTTACTCCATCCTACATACAGTGACTGCTGTTCCACATGGTGTGTGTGTGTGTGTGTGTGGGGGGGGGGGTGTTAATAGGTGGCTTTAATCTGTGCTTTTGTGCAGTTGCTTACCTGCCAGTCTTCTCTGGTGTGTAGAAGGCCACAGACACAGATGTTTGGTTGCGCACGTATCCAACCCGCTTGACAGCTAGCAGCTCCCTGCGATCCACCTCCCCCATGACCAGGAACCAGCCTTCGTCCTTTGCCTTGGGGAACCTGGGAGCCTGGGCCTTACTGTCCTGCTTCCTCTGAAACAAGGTGAGATAAATATTAATAATAAGATCCAATATATTAAGAACTGACAGGGCAGTTTAACAGACACTGGGGGAGTGCTGGTGCTGGGCTCACTGACCCTCTGCTGGCCCTGGTTGATGCGCCTCAGCGACACCTGCAGGACGTACTCCTGGTCAGCGTGGACATCCAGCCAGCTGCTCTCCTCCCTCAGGCTCGCTCCTGCTGCAGGCAGGGGATGCTCCGTCTGCTCCTGGCTCTCCTCCCACCAGCCCTTCACACTCATCGCAACCTCCAGCACTGGGAGATGACTGAGGAAGGACCACGCCTGACAAGTGACAGTGACACGAGGGCAGATATAGAAGACATGAGGAGGAAGGCTGACATTATTACGTTATCATAAAATATATATATATATATATATATATATATATATATATATATATGAGAGAGATATATTAACAATCAATGAATGGCAAACTTTGCACCACATGATCAGATGTGATGACCCGCTGGCCTGGATCCTCTTGAATATTAGTGGAATCAGCGTTTGAGCAGCTAACTCCGTGTCAACTGCTGACTTATCACAGGAAATCCCCACACTCACTTGCTGACGTGCATAGGAGTCACCAAGTTACCAAATGACTCTGTATGAATATATATTTTGTGTATGACAGTTCCCGTGATCAGCACATCTGTTCAGTGGTTTAGTTTTTGACTCCACAGGCTGAAACCTTTACACACCACCTCTGTCTGATGGTGACAGCAGCATGAGATGACAGAAAAGAAAAGTGTAGAATTGGCACAAATGCTAATGAAGGTAAATGTGTTAACACAGTCCCATTGTGAGGACTCACCCACCTTTTGGGGACAAAATGAAAGCCCCCATAATGTAAATGATGAGATTTGAGTTTGAAGACGCGGTTTAAGGTTATGGTTAGGTTTAGGTTTGGGTTAGGTTTAGGTAAGAAGTGGTAATGTTCAGCCAACAGGAAATGAGTGCAAGTCAATATAATGTCCTCTGAAGTGATGAAAACATGATGTGTGTGTGTGTGTGTGTGTATGTATATGGCAGTGTGTTGAGGGCTGGAAGGAGAAAAGCCTCTCTGATTCACCCGGCAAAAGCTATTTATGTGAGGATTACTCTCCCAGAGCAAGTCAGACAGGAACGCTGCTGCACATCTAATTATTTAATTAGAGAGGCCGCCACACTGCGGGCGAGTAAGGGTGGGGGGGGAGTAAAGGTGGGGAAAGAGGAAAGCGGTGAAACTGATTGGGTGAAGCCACAGGGTCTGCCATCGTGCCCGGACACTCTCATTACTGCTGCAATTAGCACTTAAATTGGAGCTGTAAACCCTATCAATGGAGCTGTAATTGGGGATCCTGGAGGTATCTGGGACCACAGTGGCGAGACTGCTCATGGCACGTCACTGATAATGGTGTGTGTGTGTGTGTGTGTGAGAGTGTGTGATCTGCATGCACTAAATGTGGGAACAGATCATTTCTGTAACGTGTACAGTATTCCAGTGCAGCTTCAATTTCCTATGACGTTTCATTTACTTGTGCAGTAACCACCGTTCCACAAAGCGATTTACTGATCCCAGTGGACACTTGAAAGTGCAAACGACTCGTGCTCTCGGTGTGACAGCACCTGTAATCTTACCTGGGAAGTCTGACTTGATTGAAGTTCTTGGCTCACAATAGAAGCAAAAACGCTTTCCTTTCCATTGCAGGCAGCAATCAGTTCTGGGAGCCCTTCGATTGGCCCACTGTAGCCTCCCACATCGCCCCTCCCCTTCCTGTGTGCCCATTTCCTTTAAGAGAGTGGAAGAGAGGGAGAGATTCTTGGTGGTGAGGCAGCGACACACACCTTACCCCACACTTCCTGCTATCTCCCACCTCTCACTACAGGGACTGTGGGTCTTCTTCTCTCATCCCTCTCCTGCCATGTTAATGAGTTTGCACAAAGAGCACAAAATGATTCCACACTGTGGGATGCAGGCCTGGAAATCCATATGCTGTGTGCGGGAAAACTGCTCTGCTTCGCTTGGAATGTTAACTCACTCGATCCTATATGTGTAGGAACTGTTAATCAGAGAAACACGCCAGCTGCCCTATGGTACATACAATACTGAGTCCTGTTTGTTGCTACAGCAACCAGACCTTAAATCTGTGAAAGCCTTAACGCGTAGAGTGCTTCAGATAACATGGAAAGAAGCTGTTCAGACATTAACAGAACATGATGAGATGTAATGTGATTCTAGGCACAGCTGGGAGAACAACGGGGCAGCTCAGCCATCTACCAGAGCTGGAAACAGATGATAGTGCAGGCATTCTGGCAGTGCCTGTGGCGAAGTGATGATGTTTACCTGAACAGATAGAGGTCTCGTTTTTCTATGTGTGGCAGCGTTATTAACGAGGAGTCGTGCAGCCAGTGGCCTTGGATGATCATCTGCACCAGGTTGCAGATGCTGATGGCTGTAACGAGCCAACCTTCATTGGCAGCCACATCCAGCATCGCCTGAGGAGAACAATGAGAAGAGAGAGCACGGTGAAAGGTGCACGTCACCCAGCAGGTTTACAGCTAAGAGTTTATTTGCCACTTTCTGTGTCGGCCCAGTGTTCACCCAGGAGCTGTACCCACATCATTTGTGGTGTGTGCTGTATAAACCTTCAGGCTTGGGTCGGGTTTGTTTCTTTTCCAACTGAAATTTATCCCTAAATTTAGCTCTTTCCCTGTCTCACTGTGACATCGCAGTCCAAATGTGTCACGTGCTGCAATTAGATAGACAATGCCCAAGAGACACCCTGAACAGAGCGTCGCCAATGTGATGCAAGCTGACAGTTGGGGAGGAAATGGTTGGTTTGGGTTTTCAGCTAAACATGAAAAACTCTAACAGCACTGCAGCAACACTGCTCCATGCAGACCATGAGGAACCCAAACCTGAGAGGAACACTGCAGCAAGGGGCACCAGAAGAGCAGGTCATCTTTTTAAGGACCAGCTCTCGACACATTTAACCTAGACTGACTTCAGATGTCAGCAGGGTTAGAGTACGTCCGGCCTGGTTTGGTACAAAGGTCTACAGGAGAAGCAAGAGTCAGAAACAAGGTATGGGGATGTAATCTGTAATAGATTACATCAGGAAGCAGCATAGCAAATTCCATTTGCATGCCCTCAATAATGCCCCAAATAGAAGGTAACATTAATTTAATATTTTCCTCCACTTTGGACTTCAGGGAGTTCAGGGGTGGTTTTACAGTTCCTTTACTAATCGTGAACCATCCTGACAGAACTGTTAACCAGCAGAGGCATTATGCAGAGGTTAGCATACCGCTAATCTTTGGCCCTCTTTGAGAGAGTTCACAATGAAATGTGAAATGCTAAATGCTGGTGTGACCAAACCCTAACAGTTCAAAGCATTAAGACCATCTTGATGATCTACTGCATTTAAATGCAGCTGTGAAGACTTATTGGGCAAAGTCTACAGTCAGGAAGACCACATAAGGAAGAGCTGTGTGTAAAGCTTAAAGACAACTTAACCTTCTTAACTGAAATGATGAAAAAGGTGACAGTGTGCACCTGATGCTGTTAGCAACACTGAAAAGTGGAAACAAAGTGGACCAGATCACGAACTAGCAGGTGGTGAGGTGGCAGGTCAGCTTGCCAGTGTCAAACATTTGGCTGCAGGGCTTCTGAAATATACTATTTCTATATATACTATAAGGAATAAAAAGAAGAAGAAGGACACGAAGCAGAGGAAACAGAAAAATGTGGAGCATGACATTTTCAAGCCAGGCCTCAGCTCCTTTTCTTGCCTGCCCTGTGATTTTCCCTTCATCCCTCAGGGAGGTTTGAGGTCGTCGAACACAGCTGCTCTCTTACAGACTATGACTAAAAACAACTCCGGGTGCACAGACGAGGCCTAGCAAAGGAAATCAAAACGCTAACGCAGCACAAACTATTAGTGATTTACATTTCACAGTAGCTGACAACAGAACATGTCTGAAGTCACAGTCTTTACCGAAAATGATATGATTTGTCCATCAACAAAAGGCTTGTTGAGAATTACAGCATGTTGGGAACCAATGTCTATGATTGGACGTTTGAAAGGGTAAGTGGAAAACTGTGGATCTGAATACAAAGGGACGGGAAATCTGATAGATCAAATCAAAACGATCTTCATGGATCTGCATGGGTAAGATTTTGGAAGTGCAGCAATGTCTTAAAAGCAACACGTGGCTGGGTTTAATCTGAAGCTCAGCATGATTTCCATGTCTTCATGGGTCTACACAATTCCTTTAGGACCAGAACACAAGACTAAACACAAGTCAGACTGGGTCCAAACTATATTCGGTCTAATTGGAATGGGCTAGTACCATTCATCATTCTTACGTTTACACCTGAGATGATCCAGGAACTTGTTGCCCCATAATCCTTAATTAAATACTTTTCTGAGGCATGATGGGAGTTGGGAGAACAGTAAAGCTAGCATATCTTTAAACAAGTCTGCATTTCCAATATCCAGAAAAACAATAATCTGTGAGACAGGTCCTTGTTTTTCTTCCATAGCCTGACCACGAAGAACTTCTCGCACGGGTTCTAGATGTTCCACTGGTGGGACAGACAGTTTTCGCTTATTTTAGCCTAAGGATGCCAGCCCTAATGATTCGCCGATGCAAGTCAGTATGATATCCTCTGATCCCTTCGCGGCTCTGCACTGATATGATATAACACGTGACAGGATTTTTAAAGTTGATGGACTAAACCATTTCCCAGCTGAGCTCCAAGAAAACGCTCCTATCACATGCTTCCTGACAGTGCTGGCTGCCTTATTAAAAGTATGCGTTTGAAATGAGAAAATATATATTCATTCAACAAAGCCAACCATAAAGGCGCTAAAGACCAGAACCATTTCAGTAAACGGTAGCAGCAGGACACCAGAGAAGTAACCACATCCATGGGCCATGCAATATCCCTGCCAGATACACAGCATGGAAAATCACAAGCACATGTACATATGCACACACACAAACACCCATCCTGAGCTGTGGACAATGGCTTACAGACGTGAAGACATGGTCCTAACTTCAAACAGTACATACAAGCAAAGTGAATAAACAGCAGTTAGCACATCACACTTTACCTGCAAAACAACCTGCATGGATTACTGACTAATAAAGTTGCAGGTCTGATATCAGCGGTAGCGACCCTGACAACATGAACTTGGAAGTAAAGCACTGCTGCTCGAAACCTTGTCTCCAGCCCCCGTTCCATATGAACACTGAGCAGCAGACCCATTGTGGCTGCCAGACAATGAGAAGCCTGGTGTTAGATCTAACCTCTGAGCGTCATGTTATTTATGAGATGGATCAGGAGGTTCAACTACAAATCACCTACTAATGTTTAACATTCACCTTATTCTCTTCTTTGTATCTACAGCGCAGCGCCGCTTCCCAAGATGTGCCCTCTTTCCATGCCCAGCACATTATTCAAATACATAATCCCATCACTGCTGTTATCCAGAATTAAAACAATCCATAACAACTGGTGTAACCTACATGTTTTAAATAGGGGACATAGAGGACAGATTAGAAATTATGTTTAGAAACTTATCAACCAAACTGCAAAAATTCACAATCCCTGATCATACAGTTTTATTTAACGGTGATATTTTGTTGCCTCTTGTCAAGTTGGTCATGAAAGTAATGTTCAGCTGGCTTCAAATCAAAAGCCTGTCAAGATAAATCAGCCTGTCAAGCCTAAAACATATATATAGTACACAGTGTACAGCATGTGGTGAAGACTCTGAAGGAATGTAATAAAAGGTATTTACATGTATTTTTGGACACAGTGAAATTCATCAGTATGCGGACGTATGATTCCACAGAGGACTGAAGGCTTCATCACATGGTGCAGCAACAATCACTTCTAGCTCAGTGTGGACAGAAGCAATGGGCCTCTGCTCTACTGCAGTGCTTCAAATATCCACGCTGTTGCAGAGAAGCTGCAAAGTCCAAAACATGACCGCTTCACACACACGAAGCTCAGAGGAGCTCCACAACCAGCACAGTTTCAGCAATTCAGGATCTGATCAAATGGGAAATCCTGTCACAATCTGCCCTTCTGTTCCTGAATAAGGTCTGAACATTGGACACCAATGTGTTTTGGCAGAACATTCTGATGTCACAGTCAAGTTGACCTTTGACCCTTTGGATGAAAACTGCCACTGTCATTTTATCCTGTTAGCCATTTGTCACAATTTGCATGTGTTCATGTGTTTAGTGAGGTCACAGTGATGTTCGACCAACAAAGTCTAATTGGCTCATCTTTGGGTCCAAGTAAATGTTTGTACGAGATGTACTGAGAATCCCTCCAGATGTTCCTGGTGTATGGCATGTACAAGATGCGAGGACGGACGTGAGGTCACAGCGACCTTTGACTACAGTAACCTAACCAGTTCATCCTCGGGTCCAAATGGGCATTGGTTCCAAATTTGAAGTCATTTCCTCAGGACAGTCCTGAGATGTGCAATTCAGATTCTGATGGACGTTTTTGTTTCATATTCTGATAAAATGCTAACTCACAGATTCATGAATAGGTTTATGAAATTAGCAGTTTGCAGCAGCAGCTTATCAACTATTCTGTGAATCCTACCTGACAGATTCGGATGGCGTTGTCCAGCACTGTCTTGGTATCGGTGGTGTAGTCGCTGCATGGCAACGGGGCGTGGCTGAAGTGGGCCTGCAGCAGCAGGTGGGTCTTGGTGTGGGCACTGTCGTAGGAGTGGGGGTTAACCTGCAGGGGGAGCTGCTGAGCCAGCTGGCTGTTCAGCTGGTCCTCGTTGTGTCTGACGGGCAGCTCGGTGTACTCCTCTGCATCCTGAGAGACGGAGATCAAAAGTGAAACAGGAAGTCTGAAGCAGGCGGTCAAATCTTTTTAATCCGAACATCTGTACTCTAACAGCTGCATTTACCTCCCCGTCCTTCTGGTTTTCCCCTGCTTGGAAAACCCGCTCTTCTTCTTACCCATAAAGACCGTGGGGGAATCTTTTCACCAGACCTGATAAACTAAAACCCTGCACACCTGCTTATAAAACTCTATCAGGGTTCCAAAGTCTTTTTCATTTCTGGGAATGTAAAGACACAGTGACATGTTCTGGTTCACTGGGTGTGTAAAATGAAGATGATGATCCATCACTGTCCTCTCTGTGCTGAGGCTCTGTGTTGGGCCTTGTTTGTGGTGGTTAAACAGAGAGATGCACAGACACGCATGGCTCCTCTACTCTAATTCACTCCAGTTCAACTTTGGCTAATGTAGTCCCATCAACAGGCTGCGCTGGAGGCATTTGTCACAGCCTCCCCCTCGGCCTGGACTGTTAAGGTTCCATCCATCACTGACTGAGGCCAGTGTTTCAAAAGCTAGGACCTGAAAAAGGACCTGAGCAGGGCGGGGGCTGGTTTGAGGAATAGGAGTAGGAGTCATCTCTAAATGATTTATCTTTCAGCGCCGTTGTGCATATGGATGTGCTGGAGAGAAAAACTATAGATCTTTAAGCAGAGATCATAACCAACAACTCCACACCGGCTCACCAGTTCTCCGATGGGCACATTTGCAGAGAATTGAGAAAGTAATGAGAGAGAGTGGAGCTCTGCAGCAGCAATCGCAGAGAGAAAACAGAGAGAGTGGAGCAGGGCAAACAAGAAGGGGCGAGCACATCCACAGCTGAGACCTATTGTGGGGGTCAGGCACACAGTGCAATGCAACAAAAACATATTTGTGCAACTTTTGATAAAATATCTTTTTGGAAACAGGACAGATACACAGGCTCTGCAGACTGACTTGCTGCTCATGCTAGTTAATTACTTGAAACGGCAGCTGCTACTTGTGTTGTCTACGTTCGTCTGACACACGACTGCGTGTGTTTTCCTTCTTTCTGTATGTGACCGATGGTGCTGAGAGCCAGTTAGTGAAGTACTCAACCAACAGAAGATTAATCAGCAGCAGTTTGGATGGTCAGTTAATCATTTCGGTAAATATTAAGCTAACTTACAAAACATGGTTTCAGTAATTCTAATATGAGGATTTCACGCTTTCTGTTTTCTATCACTGTAAACTGATTATGATTAGGACTCGGGGACTGTTCGTCACATCCAGAAATCATTTGTTTATTATTCTTATTATTCATTTCTGCGTATATTTTATGTCATATGTTGGCTTGGCTACTATGTTTAAAACAGATGAGGCAAAACAAAGCACAGTCCAACGCACATGTGACAGGGTTTCATGGTTGTGATTGGTTGTGGGTTGATCCAACTGCGCTCAGAGGCATTTTGGTCTGTTGATAACACAATACAAAACTGAACTGAGAGCTTCCAGATTAATACACATTTGCAGATGTTGATGCCAGGCAACCTGAAGCCCAGCCAAGGCTACTGATGACTATGACATGGAAACAGCTGTATGGACTGATGTTTACGCTCTTTAACTGACGGACTCCTTCAGCTGATAGAACAAACATTAAGTGCAGGGTCTGATCATCAGGCTTGAGGCAAACTATCATATTGTCATATTTCCAGTGGATACAGCATCCATACAGTGTGTAATGATATTAATGATCATTAGGACTGACTGGATTCTAAGATGCCTCTCAGTTCTCTCTGACTCTACATTGGCTCAGATGTCCCTCATTGGTATTCATATTCCAGATGACTGTCCTGTCTGACAGTGTTCACCAGGACAGATACAGCAGGAAACAAGACAAAGACGTGCAGAGTGGCACCACGGTGCTCAGAGAGAAAAACAAGTGTGTGAGGAGGGGGTGGGAGGGGGAGGTGCAGCGAGGTGTGGGTGTTGCTCATTAGAGGCCACGCTGCAGCAATTAGGGGGAACTGGGGGAGCATGCCAGTGCTTTGTAGCTAACAGAGGGGGAGTGGATGGGGCGGTGGGGTGACTGGCCTATTGTATCGCAGCTTGTTGGGGAGGGAGGCAGCCAGGCATGCCATGCTTTGGTCTGCTTCCCACTACACGTGTGCAAAGGAGAGTGATGTTAACCGTCTCAGAGTTGCCTCCCATCCATATGTTGGCATCATTATGAAGTTAGGTTCACCCCATAAACCATGACTGAACTATAGGCAGTAACAATTCTCCAAATGCAGTTTGATTTGAATTTTCAGGTCACAGTTCAGCTCAGCTGTTGGTTTAAAGCTCTTGTTTCAGCACTGATGGCTCGGCTATCAATTCTATCAAACCAATTGTAATATGACACACACACACACACTCACAGACACTCACAAGCTAAGACAGACAGCAGTGGAGGCAGATAATGCATTACTTGAGTTGAGTACTCTTGTTACCTCACTGTAAACTTCTATAAGCTCATTAACCAGAGGCTGAGCTGCGTCTCCTTTAACACGTTTGATTTGTATGAATGTGCACAGGCGTGCAGAGGAGGAAGCAGCTGAATTACAAACGCCATCTGTGATTTCAAAGGTTGAAATTCAAAACTGATCAGTTTTCGAGTCATGTGGTATTTTGGCCATAAGTTCATTCATTTAAATTATATTTAAATTCTCCCTATAGGAAACGTGTTTTTTCATATTGTAAAGCGATCCTGTGTGCAGACTGTAACCTACAGCAGATGTATCCGCCTAACATGCAACATTCGTGTGTCCAACAGCTGATACTTTATCTTTGCACCACAGAGCTCCATAACCATTGTCTTGCTGCCAGAATGAACCACTGAACTGGAAGCTGGGAGCCTGAGACAGGACGAAGCCAGAAACTAGTGACAGGTGGATGCTCGCTGATGCTTGTGGTGTTTCAAAGGAATTTGCTAAGACCTGACCACCTAAAATAATGGGAGCGTGATCCGTTCACAGTAGAAAGAGCAGAGAACTCAACCAAGACTGTAAAATCCAGGTCTGCATCAAAGCCCACATGGTGGCAGATAATCAAGGATTGCAAGGCGTTGTCTTCAGGTGCAGTGGAAGAGTTCATTAGGAAAATCATCTTTACCATTAAGGACTTAAACAGAAATGACTATCATCAGAGAAAAAGACAAAGCCAGCCGGTAACCACACTTTGGCCAGAACATTCTCTTTTTTCTAGAAAATATTTAAAACAAATAGATTTCTTTGAGTTGATGCTTTTAGAAAATCACATCTCAGACCTGAGTTTGAGTGATTTCCCAAACAGAAGACTCTTCACAGTGACGCAATCCACCAGGAATCATCACAAACAGATATATACGGTCATTAGAAGCAGCGCTAAAGATGTGTCATTATCCTCCCTGAGAGATGTGAAAACACCTTGTGCTGACCCCACCAATCAGAAGCCAGAGTGTGGATGACCTCGCCACTAAAGCCCCGGAAGGAGGAGAGTTAATGAAGCTCAGACAAAGGTGCTAATTTGATAGGAGGGACTAAAGCCTGTGTGTGTGTGTGTGTGTGTGTGTGTGTGTGTGTGTGTGAGCATGAAAGAATATATCCTGTTTTGGTGAAAAACATAAAAAGAGGAATATAAGAACGCATGTCTCCTGTAACTGTTCACAGAGGATTTCTATAAAGATGCTGCTGTGTCACATGTCACGCAACATTAATGTGTCCAGCTGCCAAACACAGAGACACAGAGCTGCACAGATACGACGGGGCTACAAACAAAAACAGAAACATCACCGAAGTGTGTACTGGCTCACAACAATTAATTAACACCGAATTCTTGTTTATATGGAACAAAAGCAATATTTAGACCATTGTACTAAAAATAAGCATCTTATCTTTCATTTCCACTTGCAACTAACTACATTTCTTACAGACATCTAATTGGAAGTTTGTGAGAAACAATCGGTGTGATTGCTCGCAGCGCAAACACACCAGTGCACACAAAGTTTAATGAATTCCTGCGCCACGAGCAAAACACAGAAGGGAAACCACAGCGACAACCTGCGACCCCCGATCCTGTGTAGGCTGAGCGCAGGATCAGGCTCTGTGCCGCTCTTGTTGGTCCCCATCCTGCAGGCATGTTGTTACTGAATTTATGAAACAATTGGACTCAGCTGTAGTCTGCAGGGTCTGGATGTGGATATGAGCACTGCTTTTCACTGATCAGCAGGTTTAAACATGGTAGACAACAAACGACACAAAACTCTTGACATGACGGTGACTGCAACAAGAAGTGGGTATGGGATTCAGTATAAAGGGACAGATATGCTCCTATGGGCTTCCACACTTCCATGGATTCGAATGCTTGGACAGAAGAGCAGCTGTGCGTTGGCAGTGTGAAACTCACCGACAGAATGGACAGCAGCTCGTGGATGGGCAGCTCAGGCCTCAGTCGCTCTTTGAACATGCGGATGGTCTGATGCTTCAGGTAGTAGTAGGAGGCGATGCGACCGTAAGTCAGCGGCTCGATGGTCCGATCGTCCTGGAGCATGACCGGAGACGAAACATGTGTCTCACGTTAAATCAGTGTGTGTAATTTCACAAAACACACAATTTAAAAATAACACACACACACCTCTTTTATCTCTATGCAGTAAGAGCACTCCAGGTCCCGCAGGCTTCTCTCCACCAGGTTGGACAGGTATTTGTTAATGGACTCGTGGCTGATGTCTTCTAAGCTGTAATAACTACACACACAGGCCACGGCGTGGTTACAACAGCTAACCAATGACATTGTGTTAACATGCAGAAGGAAAGAGACAAAGTTAGGGTAGCTGTGTTTCACCAGCTATCCACAGGGATACTCCATTACAGTGTGACAGTCGTGTTTTTATGCCTGAAGTCAGGTTTTATATGTCAGCAATACAAACACTATGATTATTCACACAAGTAGGAATCACAGAGATGCACACACAGCTGCAAACTACAAGGAGGTGTCTCCAGGTTGCATGTACGCATCAAATCTCAAATAACAGGCGTGACTGGAGTTTCCCTGACTGACAGTGAACCTCACTCGGGCCCAGTGGAAAGTGCAGTGGCTCGTCTCAACTGTGTCCGCACACTGTTGCCGGCTCGAACACGGTGCTTGGCTGACAGGAAAACGGCCCACCCTTGCCAGCAAATGACTCCCAGGTTAGACTATTACCTGAAATAAGACAACCAGTGGCTCAAATGGGTTCCATGCTCGGCTCGGCTCGGCTAAATAACAGTTACCACATGAGGCTCAGCAGAAGTGTAATCAGAGACAATCTTCATTAGCTCATAATGCCAATATTTGTGCACAGTGTGTGCAAGTCAAATAAAAGTAGGAAGGAAACCAGGCATGGTTTCATTAAAGATGGTAGAAACAGATGCTGCAAAGCCTAAAGGTATGTTTGCATTCTGAGTGAATTATTAATGTAAGCAATGTAAAATATGTCTGTTAGGTTGGAGTGCTGGTGGTTATTTGTTATATTTGAGGGCCATCCTGTTAAAAACGTCTTTAATCTGCCTCGCATATACTCAGTAACCAATATTCCTACTTATTGCCAATAACTGTGGCTCTGAAAGCACAGATCTGCAGGGCACGGCAGTGCTGGCATCACTAAAATGCAACATACTGCAGGTGAGACATTAAATCCTTTAACAAGTAAAAGATTTCATGTTCCTTGAACACACTTTGATTGTGTAGCTACAGATAGGATTTATCTGGGTTGCACACTATGAAAATAAAAGTAAAATGTATGCATGTACATAGCAAGCATAGCAGTTACACTGATGTGGTCCATTCAGTGTGCCAGAAGAGGCCATAACAACTTTGCACTTCAATCTATCCATCATATATCTAAGTCCTGGTCATGCTTGCATGCAAAATAACTAAGGTAGCCAGGAAGTCCACTTTGTAGCTACGTCTTCTAGTTCTCCAAGGAGGATCCCAATATGTTCTCTGAGCAGAAAGCGTCCTGCAATCCAACATTTCCTCATAGACTCCCATGACCTCAGAGCTGGAGGCGCATCCCTTATCCCAACCTCTCCACACACACAGCTGTAAATCATGGTGGTGAGCGCTCCAGTTCACAGGTTGATAAAGGCAGCGGGCTCACGTCATCTACAGCGGAGGGTTGAGTCCCGATGCCAGTGTATTTAACACTCTCCCTGCTCCAGCTGCGCCTCGACATTCTGTCTATAAAACCACAAATAGAAGTGCTGACGGGGCGCAACTTCAGAGGAGTACGCATCAACCGAGAATGTGCTCGACTTCCTGCTCAGAGTAGACGCAGCTCACGCTCCAGTCATACGAGGACCAAATGCTTCGTAGCTGATGCTCTAATTCCTGCAGCATCCACCCACGAGACACCCTGAGAGATGGGGTCGTAATCCCTCTTCACTACACGCTGTTGTGACAAACTCACACGAACCACTGAGCGTCCCTGCAAGACACAGAGCTGAGAGAAGAGTCCGTTCCATGACCTGGATGGAGTCTGCATTGCTTTTCTTTAATGTGAGGTTCAAGCTGGACCGTCCGAACACAAACGCAGTTCCTCACGCTGAGAAACTCCATTTAACCCTGCAAACCTGACTCCATTCATGTCCAACCAGCTTGATTACCTACTGTCCGTTGTTACTTAGGACGTATTCTGTATGTCACACATAACTTAAGATGAGTTTGAGAAGTGTAACCTGTAGCATGTCATGACCTGCTCTTCTCTGAACTGGAACAGTTTTGTTCTGAGTTCTTTGTTTACCTGTGGTTATTTTCTAGTTTCCCTTCCTGTTTTTTCTTTTTTTAACGTTTTTTAAAGGTCCGTCCTTTTTTGTTTGTGCGGCTTGGTGAAAAAACAGTTTCAGCACATGCTCACAGTCAGAAAGCAGCTCATGATAAAAAAAAATTGTAGCTCATTTAATGTTTATATTGCTTCCATGACATGTTTTGAAGGTTCAGACCAAAAATAAACAACTAAATGAAAAACTAATAAACAAAACAAAAAGGGACATGGCCACGAACACAGACTGAAAATGAGGGAAAACAAGTGAACACATAAAAATCAGAGCTTAAATGTGTTTAAGAGTTGTAAATAAGTATAAAAGGGAATGATAGTAAGAATGGATAGCAGCGCGGCAGATACAGGTGGAGGAGGAATATCAGATGAAGGTAATTCGGCAGTTTTCTGAATAATACATGCAAACCGGAGCCGAGTCTGACAAATTGCCCACTTCTCATATTACATCAGAACAAACGATACCTTCACAATCATTACGCAGACTCATTTATTGTGCAGTTGGGAGCCGGGGGGGGGGTGTCGCAGCCGGGAGCAGCAGTTGAGACGGGCGACAGCCATATTTAATGTGTGTTTAATGTTATGGATTTCTTTCATTCCCATCACTCCACATGTTAACAGCGCGCAGCCCCGGACACTGAATGTGTTTATTACTGAACACATTTCACAGGTCTTTACCGGTGATAGGGCCTGTCTGATTAAGTCATGGCCATTAGCATCATCACCATTAGGCTCCTGATGGCACAGGGAGTCGGCCTGCAGACGTTTACGATACCCACGGGACCCTGTGTGTGTGTGTGTGTGTGTATCCGTGCGAGTGTTGATGGTCAGAGCCTGAAAGCGGTAGTGATAGATTAGCTGTTCAGATATAAAACACAGCTGCAGAGACAATGGCGTCGGGGGATCTGCACATTTAATGGCAAAATTTAAGACATCCAATATCATTTCCTGACACGTGAAGCTGAATCTGAGGCTGCTGGTGTGTAACTGCTGATTAAAGAGCGCGCAGTAAAGGCTAAATATGTTTGTCAGCCTGGAACAGAATTCCGTTTTGATTTAATGGAAGGCAGAGAGAACACTACCAGTCCAGCCTGCATGTTTAACACACTCCTGTATGTAGAATGTGTAAAATCACTACTACGAGCAGGAGATCACACATTTAGTTTTATAACATTTTATGGGACATGAATCCAGTGTCAGCTTTGTTAGCCAAACACAGCTACAGCGCTGCCTGAGTGTTCAGCACCAGCACGATCTTACAAAACTGAATCCTTCTCATTTTTGCTACAAGCCAGACACTGACCATCAGCCCCAAATCTCTACTTGAAACCTAAATGATTTCTGATTTTCACAGACCCGCATCGGTCCAATCCTACTGCTAGGCCTCAGTGAGGGCCTGAATGGTAAATGCAGGCTGACAGCCGTGCAAATACCAACAGGCTGGAATGTTCTGGAATGGTCTCCGTCTACACAGCAGATGTTTGACCGAAGAACACGGCACTCCTCTGACCAGGTTGTGGGAGGAGACCAAGAATGTGTGCACGTGTGTTTTCCTTAGTTTGGATCTGTGTGAGCTGCCGCTGTGGGTGATGATGTGCGGTGTGAGCAGGCCCTCCTAACCTGGGGTTCATCACCAGCCGTCTGAAGAAGTAGGTCCAGGTGATGTAGTCCATTGCGTCCTGCTTCGATGAGATGGTTCCTGCAGCGATCTCAGCATTCAGATGGTCGGACAGCACGCTGAGGAGGCTGTGGGCAGGGCACGCAAACAGAGATCACTTACACACAGAATCATTTCATAATGAAAACACATAATATCCATTTCATAGGCCTGATTATTAAAAACCAGGAACACTGACAATGTGAAAACAAAGTGCTCTTCCTGTCTTGCGCTATCCTGAACTGAATATCTGGGTTCATAACTGTTCATAACTGCCAGACAAAACAAAACACATGAATGTCCCCTGGGAGTCTGTGAGGTGGCATCACGCGTGCGGTCACAAGCCAGTTAACCTGTTTTTAAACCTTTAAATTAAAACGCTGCCACTTTTAGAAAACAGCTGTTTGTTTTTTAAAGTTTTTTTTTTTTTTAATACAATTTCTTGATGTAAGATCTGAAAAATAAATAGAGTGTGGTGTCAGCGCTGGAAGTCTGGTAAACTCATATATAGAAACACACAAACAGTGCGATGAACCAGCAGAGCAAAATAGAATTGTTAACAAACTAACAAAGGGGTCTGAGGACATGTTTGACCTTCTCCACATTATGCTGCAGTGCACACTGTAATGTCACGGTGTGATCCAACACGTTAGGCGAGTTTCATTTGGATCACCTTTTTGTTCTGAAAAGGGTCAGAGGTCACTGGTGGTCCTGGTGGCGACACATTACGTCACATTAATGATGAGCTGCTGTGTTTCGTGGTCTGGTCTGCTCTTGGTGTCACCATCTCACCAAAAACTGCTGCTCTGATCATCTCACTCATCTATGACTGACAGTGAACTGGAACTCTGTCCCCCTCCTGTGGTGCTGATGGCGCCTGTCACTCTAAAGTCACGCTGCACAGCAATCTGAGTGTGCACAGGGTGGGTGCGCAGCAGGTGGGATGTGTTATTATTCACAGCCACAGGTGGGAACACAGGCTTGATCTCGCTCACACGGACTGGAGGACAGTGAGGAAGGGTTTCATTAAAGAGCACAGACGTGACTGTTACCTGGACTCAACAGGGAAAGGCTCATACAGGAACTTCTTGTAGAAATCCTTCTTGATGTCATGGACCAGGATGACCGCTTTGCCCTGGTCATCGAACTGAGGCCGACCCGCTCGCCCCATCATCTGCAGAACATCTACACACACAGCACGTACATCACAAACAACTGCTTCTACATCCCACCTGCCACTGCTCTTTGAAGAAGCTGTGAGAAGTGTCTCTCTGTTGTTACAGCAGCCACGCTCCAGGACTTGATTCAGGATTCTTAAAACCGTAAATACAGTTTTTCAAATCAGACCCCCCTCCTCCAGTCTACTTCCAGAATGAATACGGTAATGTAAAGCTATGTAAAGCATGGCATCAAAGTGAGTCATCTCGTGGACCAGCCAAAACATTCTTATGAGCAAATGAGAGAATAGAAATACAGGGGAGGGGTGTACCTGTAATGGGGTAGTCCACATAGCGCCTGGATTTGCCATCATAGTACTCAGTTCCCTTGACGACCACCAGGTGGGCGGGGAAGTTTACCCCCCAGGCCAGAGTGCTGGTGGCAATCAGAACCTGAGAACGCAAACAAGAACTTGGTGTAATGATTCAACACAGGAGCACATTTAAACTGTACAGGAAACAGAATGGCCACACAACGACAGCAGGTTTAAGTCTAATGAGCAATTAAGTGTTGAGGAAAACATGGGAATGTGGTTCAGATGGATGATGTGTCTGAAGAGAAAGGCAGACATTTCATGCAGACACAACAGATTTCAGGTGGTTTACATGTAGGTCATGTGTCCGGTGTAGAGGAGGAGCTCGTACCTGGATCTTACAGTTGACAAACAGCTCCTCCACAGTCTTCCTGTCTCTCTCGTGCAGGCCTGCATGGTGCATGCCGATCCCAAAGGCCAGAGTTAGCTTCAGGTTGGAATCCCTCACTGTGGCGATGATATCTTCTATCTACGGGCAGAGATAGACCGGTGTCCAAACCATGTCACCGTTAACCAACACAGAGGGGAACAGCTTGCCTGACTCTGTCCAAATGCAACAAACTCCACACACTGAACTTCTAGAGCCCACTCTTAGGTGGGGCACAGTATCTTCCACAAGTCATCACCGGCTGCATGGCAAGACCACAAGACTCCCACACTCCCACACCCACACCCACACAGACCAGAGAGTGGTACTGAGCCTCTCATCTAACTCCAATGTTATGGTCTGAAGAGCTTTGAGACACCTGCTGACAGCTGTATAATGTAAAGAGTAATGAATACCCAGAACCAGCGCGTCCGTAGTCTCAGTTATTCAGTTCAATCATGCTGAAATTAAAAAAGTGGAACCTGTGCTGTGACACAACAACTGCTGTCTGTCCTCACTAATGGACGTCAATAAAGTCTGTATTTCAAAATCTATCTTTCAGAAGTGTTCAGAGGATCAGAGTAAAATTAAATCTATATCTCATTAAAATCAATGATTCAAAGTGTATCTTTCAAATATTCCGACTAATCAATTCATAAATAGGCTGTGAGGGAGTAATAAGTGAGGGAATGGACGGGCAGAGTGGAAATCCAGCCCTGAGAGAAGGAGCTGGGGGTTTGAGGCAGCAGCAGAGGGAAGAAAGAGCTGTCAGGTCGGAGAGGGGATTTGGGGCAGTGGGTGACCCCCGGTGAGAGTTAAGCAGCTATCGCCAGAAGCCTGTCAGTCAAACAGCAGGGAGCTGAGCTGCTACACGGGCCAGCGCAGAGAAGCAGCAGGCAGCAGCATATATCAGCGGAACACACACAGAGGCCGGGGACGCTGTGTGCACACATATAGAAACTAGGCCTATGTTATAAGACAGTACATATTTGCATTGAGACAAGGTATCTGCAGGGTCCGGGAAAGCAAATTCACAAACATGTGACAGTTCCATGTGTATCATTTTAAAACAGGAACATGTCACAGCTGAATCAGAGAGGGTGGAGACTGGAATGGTTTTCAGGAGGTGACTCCTCCACTCGCCTGTTGCTGTTTCAGCCAAATGACAGCAAAGACCAGGCAACATCTCCTCAGCTGACCTGGATGGCGCTATAAGCCATGACCCTCTGTGCCACAGAGTAACCCAGAAGATTTCTGAACCATTGACACACAACTGAGGGGTCACAAGTCGCTTGACAAGTTGACATAGTGGCATGTGGTCGGCACACGAGTTGATGGAGAATCCAGGGTTCATCCTTTGGAGAGCATGAACACGCTCAGTCGATTCTCATGGCAGAGTGACCACCAGGGTGAGATCTGTCCTTCAGTAGTCAACACTGGAGCACGTGGTGGAGTCAGAGGACAGGTTGGGATCACACCTGCTCAGAGTCATCCTCTGGGGACTGTCAATTACTGTCTGTTATCTGGAAATCTGAACACTGTTCCATCAGACTGCCTGTCACTGACCAAAGACTGGCTAACCTACCAAACACTTCATATTGTTATGTCTAGCACCCAGATATGCTAAACCTTTAGCACATAATTGACACACAAAGCTCTGCAATAAAGTAAATGTGATTATACATTATTTAACAAAGGTGCAATGCATGAACTGGTGCCCAGCTGCTGATGACCATGTGTCAGACATGAATATCCCTTTAATAGCTGCAAAACTTTATGTAACCACAGGATAGTCAAAGCAGTTGTTAGTGCTGTAATAATATTAGCATACTTTTCAAATGTGCGTCCCCACGGGAGTCATTCGAACCTATCCATCTTGAACGTATCCTAAGGTATGCACAGACAATAAAACGGAGGATGACACGGATTTTTCCGGCGCAAGGCAGGTTGAATTCCATCTGTAATTACACTTAAAGCAGCACTCACGCAGAGAACCGGAGGAGGAGCAGGGAGAGCGCAGGAAGAGGGCACAGACGTGAAGGAGGTCCATGAGAATGACCGACGCAGCTGCTGGTATGTACACCAACTGCCTCACTTCCCTACGTCCACGGCTGCAGCACAGTCCCTGAATCTGCTGCTCCTGCCCACACGGAGCTTGATGCCTGCCTAGACGAACTGACTGTGTGAGAAGGCAGGAGTCTTGACTGAGCAGGAGCAGAACACTGGTCGTAGCTGCAGTAGGTGTTATGTGTTACAGCCATGTTTTTAATAAGCCATGTTACTGCTATTTGAATCAGTCCAGCTGTCATCAGCTACTGCATCAGAGCCCTCTCTATACGTGCATCAATGTATATTTTTATACTTTCCAGTAAGTCTGCAGTGACTGTGTGTTGGACTGTGAACGCTGCCAAACACTGCGCCTGAACGCATCGTGTGTAGACACAGATGGAGCACAGTGGCCGCTGCTGCTCTGCTAACGAGCCATTCACGCTACGCCTCCTGTGTACACACACGCCGTTGGCCTTACCTCTCTCTCGTCCTGGTGCAGCCACTGCTTGGGGTTGTCCTCTGTGGCCAGGTAGGCGATGAGGTCCAGGGCGGTCAGACGAGTTTGCCGTCGCGATGACACAAATATCAACACTGGCTTGGCTGGAGAGTGGCTGCGGATCGCTGAAAGACGAGTCCAAAATAAAGACAAGTCTCACAAACTGTACTCCTGAAGAAACGAGTGAAGTGCTCCGGTAACCAGAGGAAGGCTGGTGTTGTGTCAGGTCACCTCTCCAGGATTTTTTCTTTTCAGTCAAGAGAAGATGATCCTGACGTACCATTGGTTCAAATTCACAAATGCATTATTGTGCATTAAGTGTCTGTAGGCCAAGTGATTGTGGATCTATACCTTGGAAGGTAGGTTTGTTCATGCTGGCCATGCGGGGGCAGTAGTGTTGACCCGGGAAACCGTGGATGTGAACTTCCAGCGGTACGGGGCGAACAGACGGACGGAAGTTAAACAAACCCACCTGTTGCACAGAGGAGGGGGGGGGGAGAGGAGATTTAATGTGAGCAGCTGGCACGGTGAAGCCCCATCTGGCTGTAATGTAAACTGTCTGTCGCTGTCACTGAGGCACAGAGCAGCGGGTCACTGCCGGACTCCACTCTGTAATGGTTAACCTTTGATGTGTCTGTTGCGTTACGGCGTGATAAGGTGACGCGGTGCGGCGAACGGAGCTGAACTGTGCGTTACAGGACGGTGCGAAGGGAGTGTGTTTGGTGTGTATTGGGATGAGGGCTGCTGCATGTCTACACACATCTTAAAAGCCTGGATAATGGATTGGCCAGCTACAAATCTAGCAGCTCAGTCCCAACTGCAGCCTGCAAGTCAGATTTATGGATGGCCGGCAGCCAATCTGGTTTGCTAACACTGTCTCTCTGCAGCTCTGACAGCAGAGCAAAAGGCAGGCTACAGTATGGTGAAATGTGTCTCTGCACAATGCTGGTATCTTCACTGGTAGCAATGGGCAAAATCAAATAAAGACACATTGTAGTTTTAGGAGTAGTTACTAATATACAGAAGGAAACTGTAGCTTACCTATTTTTAACATTGTTTGTTGAAACTGGAGAGCAGCGACTAGCATATGATGTTCAGGATGGACAATAAAATCTAATCTAACAGTACTGACGTGCTTTGATGTGTTTTTCACGTTGGCAAACTGACATGCGCTTCAGCTTGGACGAGCCCGTGTGGAGCCGTGTAAACTATCAGTATTGACATTCAGGATAAAAACACATCTGTCGAATCATTTCAATAAGTCCTGTTTGTATCGTTTTGATGCTCCTCTCTGCTTCGAGCTGACAGACCAGCTCATCCAGCCCCATCGCTGCGCTCATTCCTGGCGATTAGAACTTGAGCATGGCATCCAGACACAGACTGCAGTCAATTAGAGAGATAAACTTCAACATTAACTCCAGGCCAGAAGTATCTGTTTATTCTAATTGCTATTATTATATACGTTGAACCAGATATGACGCAGCCTGTGGTTTCTGGCTAAATCACTGCAGCAGTGTTCCTGCTACACCAGGCCAATCTGACTTTTCCTGAAACCGGGGAGCTTATGAACATGATCCCTCGATCGAAGCAGAGAACAAGAGGTCAAAAGGCAGCAGGAACACACTGACAAAGCGTTTCTGAGCCGTGTTTTGATATTGTGAGCACCGCTGTTTGTTCCGGCGCCATGATGGACTCCAGACCTGTGCGATTCCCAGCCAGTCAGCGAGGTCTCGAGCGTTGGCCAGAGCCGTGGACAGACCGACCACTCTGACGCTCTTAGAGGTGTGGGAGGAGATGAAGTTGGTCCTGGACACGATGACCTCCAACACTGGACCCCTGTCCTCACCTGGAAACAAACACAATGGCGCAGTCAAACCAGAATGTTTACGTAACAAACAATTATGTTTTCTTCACGCTTCACATCAGCCTCCATCCAGACTCCTGCAGGTTTGCTGTGGGCTCTTACCCAGCAGGTGGATCTCATCGATGATGAGAATGGCCACCTTCTGCACGTAGCTGCGGTTCTGCCAGCTTCTGCTCACTCCATCCCACTTCTCTGGTGTGGTGACAATGAGGTCAGCCTGAGCTATGGCTCTCATGTCCGGAGTCACGTCACCTGTCAGTTCCACCACTCTGCACACAGATAAAGACAAGGAAATGCGTCAGCCTGCCACTGTGAGAGCTTATCCACATGCTTCTGGTAAAGTCTGTTTTCACTCACTTCTTCCCCAGTTTCTGCTCAATCCTGACCTTCCAGTCCTCAATCCTCTCTCTGACCAGGGCTTTGAGTGGGGCGATGTACACCACCTGAACACAGAGAGGGAGAGGATCAAAACATTTAAAACACTGTGGGGTTTCACTAGGAGGAAAATCGGAACTTCATTGCTATGGTTTCCCACGCTGGCACATCGCTATGACCTAAACTTCCAGGTGGTGGAGATGAAAAGTCAAGATGAACAGCATTTGAGAGTATGTAGCTTCTGTATCGCGACACATTTCTGAGGGTTAAATGGTTTTCAGTGGATCTTGACAAGTCAAGCCCCAACAAAGATCCCATTGACTCGAACAGTTACGCAGGCGGAGCCAGCAAGACGAACCTTTGCGGTTGGATACTTGTTGAAGACCCGGAACATGGCCATCTCTGCTGCAATGGTTTTACCCGAGCCGGTCGGGGCGCCCAGCAGGACGTTAGTGTCGGTGTGGTACAGCGTGTGGAAGATCTGAGTCTGGATGGGGTTGAAGTGAGTGAACTTGTACAGGCTCTCGTACTCCCGGTTACCCAGAACTGTCACCGGCAACGGCTGCAGATCCAGCAGCTCTGAAGGAGGGAGAGAGTAATGAGACGGGAGGGAACTGGATTCTTTTCATAAACGACTTTTAGGAAAACTAAACAGACTTAACCATATATGGAACAGATATACAGATACAGACGTTGAAGAGATCCACTGATATGGAAGAGATACCTTTTCTATTTACTGAACCGACACGCCGTCTGGAGGACTTTCTTCTAAAGTCTTCTATTGTTATGGATAATCATTCATCTGCTGCTAAAGTACTCTGAAGATAATATCCTGGTGGACTTGCCAGGGCATTATAAAGTGCGTTCTGATGTGATCTCTTCATGTGTCTCTATTTAACATCAGACATCAGATTTATTTCTGTTACATATGCATGATGGAACATGACACACTGATACTTTTATATAAGAGGCAGTTTTATTAATGAAAGACTGGAGAAGTTGGTCGAACGGTGTCCTTCTCTCAGCCTGTGATATGATCTCCTCTGTGCTGTGGGGGGCTCCCTGATAGCTGCAGTGCCTGCTCTTACTGAGGAGATGTGGTCAGAAATAATAATCTCGCTCCTTTCTTACAGTCTAGAGGGGTGAATCAGGGGAGAATGGGAGGATGAGATGCTTTTGCTCTCCAGGCTGGATGGGGTTTTGATGTCTCCATGCAGCTTCCAGACAGCTAAGCCATGCTGTGGTGATGTGCTGCTGTTTTTAAAGCTGCCTCTATCTTAGAGCTGGTATTTTAGTCAAAGTATCCTTTTCACTTGTGCCAGTATGTGATTGAGGGAACAGCTTAGGTTTCACTCCATAAAGATCAATCAGTCTATGGAAATCCTACTGGATGTTGGTGCTGGTTTAGTCCAACAGTTCTGCCCAATGTGTACTTATGAAAAGGTCAAGTGACGCACATGTATTGGGACTGACCCAACTCACAAATGTCCGGCACGGTGGCTACGCCTCACAGCAAGAAGGTCCTGGGTTCAATGCTGAACCGGGTCCTCTCTGTGTTGAGTTTGCATGTTCTCTCTGTGTCTGTGTGGGTTCCCTCTAGGTAGCCCAGCTTCCTCCCACCACCCAGAAACATGCACGATCAGTGAACTGGGAACTCTAACTTTACTGTAGGAGTGAATGTGTTGATCTGTCTCTATGTGTCAGCCCAGTGACAGACTGGTGACCTGTCCTGGGTGTACCTCCACCCAATGACTGCTGGGATAGGCTCCAGCACCCCCAACACCCCAAAAGGGATAACGTGGTTACAGAAAGAGGTTGGATGAAACGCTCTGAGTCACACATGTTTTTTTATAAACATCTCTCACGCCTCAATTCAGCCAATAAAACAACATGATGGATGACAGCCACCTGGCTACAGTGATGCCTGTCTCATCCATTGTTACTTATATCTTGCCAATAGCTGAAACAGTATCAGCTAATAACCTCACACACTGTATGAGTCTGGGTGCTTCTTCCAACACTGACTGGACTCGAGCAGGCGGCGCTCAGGCCGGCTCTTAACAATCAAACGGTGAAGGTGGTGGAGCGCCTGTCGGTACTGTCACAGACTAAACAACTGAGTCAGTATTATAAATTCAAGTCAAGTCAAATCCCTGTTGTCACGTCATAAATGCATGTTTGAGTGGGAGTGTGTGTGTACCGGTGTGTGGGGGGTGTCTCTCGGGTAAGATGAGGTTCTGGAAATTAATGATGCAGACGGCCTCGGCCCCGAGCCAGCGGTCAGACACAGCCTTGATGTAGTACTGGGAGGGCAAGGGCTCAAAGATGGGGATGGTGAACACAATGTGCTGAGGCTCTCCTGTTACCACCTGCAGGGAGGAACGCACACGCACACGCACACGCACACACACACACACACACACACACACACACAAAGGTACAGGAAACAAGAACACACATCAAACAGCATGCACTCTTTGAGGAACAACTGAGGTCCAAGATAAACAAACCTGCTTCTTCTGCAGGAGGAAGTACTCCGAGTGATAGATGTGATCATTGATGGGATCCTCTACCCACACCCACCAAGGCTCACCAACTGACCCGTGGACCTGAGTCAGTGAGGGAAAGAACATTTCAATCATACATTCTGTTCAACAGCAAGCTGCAGTACTGCACACACACACACACGCACGCACGCACGCACGCACGCACGCACGCACGCACACGCACAATGTATCATGTTGTCTTGTTGTGTCGGTGTGGTCTGTTTCCTGGGTGCCATCGGGGAAGCGGCTCATGTGTCGGTACATGTGTCCTGGCTCTGCAGCCGGATCAGGGCTAAGCCAGCCAGTCTTCCATTACCACTCTCCCATGATTGGAGCATGCATTGCTAATCGGACATAAACATTCATCTTCATATTCAACCCCACTACAATGAGCTTCCTATTCCACTCAGATTCCATGACAAACTCCAAAATAAGCTTCCCAAGATCCCCTCTGGCCTGTGTGCCCACTGAGGTGGGACATGCGGGCGAGGCCTGGAGGCATTCCGGCTCTCAAGGACAGATGGAGATTCCATGGCTGTAAGAATAACAAGGCAGAAGGAACAGCTCTTCCTTGCTCCATGGTTAAACTGTGACCATGCTTACACTGGTTTGTCAGTAGATGTGCAGTGTGTGTGTGTGTGTGTGTGTGTGTGTGTGTGTGTGTGTGTGTGTGTATGTGAGTGTTGTGTGGTGATTTCTCGCCGTGTTGTGTTTTACGTGATGGCAGTGATGCAGGCGTGGTTTGGGAAGTTTTCAGTGGATCATTTCTGACATTTGCTTTATTGTGACTGCATGGAACAATGCAAACCTTCCTCCTGATTTGAGTTTTCCTATAGTGATCGTATCTGTTAGAGATTCCTCGCAGTGCCGCCACGGTGGGATGTTCCAATTTATAGCCAGCTGCTCCACGGTGAGAAGTGACTGTGACAGAGGCTTTACAGAGGCTACTGAGTGTCAGTTTCACTTTCAGTCTGAAGCTAAATCATTCAGATCAGAAGCCTGCTTGCCTGTGTACATGTGTGAGAATGCAGCTTCTCTAGGAGAGATCCAGTATATAGCTGGAGGAAGGTTTCTCTGTTCTCCTACCTTGATTGCAGAAAGCAGGTTTCCTCTCTACATCTCTTCACTGCACTATGTTTGCAGTGATCTAATTACTTTTGAACATGTAAAGCCACAGACTAACTGCTGTCTCCAAGCTGCTTACAGCTGCCTTTGGCCGTTCCTTTAAGACGGGATTCAATATTAGGTGTGGGATCAATGCGAACTCTTTGAAACCTCCCAGGATTAAAGCAGTATTGTGTAGATCTTTTTGCTTTGACCTCTGGATTTATACATTCATATTACGAATTTTGTTTTGACAATAAATGCATGTGTGTCTTCCAAATGCTTTCAAATCCCTTTTCAAAAACAGTTTGAGTGAGCTATGAAACCATCTTAACATCTCGAGTCGTCTACCTACTCCCCACAGCTCCCGGCGCGCTGGAAACGACACTCAGGGCTCGTTCTATGACTCCGGCCTATTTATGCAGCGGCACAGCTGTGTGATTTTTACTTAACACCTCAGATGTCATCAGGTCATAAACAATGATCTCCACCGCGGCTGCACATACTTGACTATATTGAGAACCTCTCGACCTCTTCTGACCCCCCCAGGTGTGACAGGTACATCTTGATTCTAAACCTTTAACATTTTATTCTTTCCTGTACAAAATGTATGAAAAGTACGACATAACGGTCGGTTCTCACACATGAGCAGGTGCTACTGAGCTTTGTCCATCTCTGCCTACCACTCAACACAAAGGGGGGGAAGGGACACTCACTGAAGGTGCTCACAGCAGGGAAACATTTCAAACACGTTATTAGTTGGAGTAGGTATACGAGTCAGAGTCACTGGACAGAATCGTTATACAAAGGTATGCCCATGTTTACCTGGTCGTTCCAGCGAAAGTCAGGCGTGACGATGAGGCGGACGCGCAGGACAGTGCGTGTGATTGGCTGGATGCTGGCCTCCATCATGATCGACGGGATCTGGTGGACACACTGTTTGACTGTCAAGCCGACGTTGACGTGGTGCAGCATGTGACCTGGGAACAGTACGCCTGACATTAATATGTGTTTTGCGTCACGATTATGAGTCGATCTGGTGCAGAGCATTGATTGCAATGAATTCTAAAATAAAAGCCAATATTCAACAATGTCTGGGCCATGAAATCAGATTTCTGTGGATGTCCTGACTGAGGCAAACTCTTGTGTTCCATGCTGCGTCCCAATTGGTCAGTGAGTTTTTGAGGACACCCTGCACAGCTACAGCAGACCATGGTTTGATTATAACGATGCATATCTGATTCCATACTGGGTGGGCACAGTCAGCATAATATACATTTCTACAGTAATTCCATCATTATAGCAACACGCTGCATCCTATTTACCACTCTGCCGCTCTGAGTTTCTCTTTTTAACAAAGACGGTGTTTTATTCACTTATTCATTCCATTATGTTCACCTTCGCTGTTCTTTTGATCGGCGCTAAGCCACTGTTAGACATAAATAGCCTTGCAGGACAGAGAGGGAGATTATATTCCCTGTCTAGAAGCCACTTCTGTTCAAAAGGTGCTGGGTTAATTGGTCTGACTTGACACAGAGCGAAGAAGAACTGGCCTGATGTGACTCCTGTAATGTACAAAGCTGTGGAAAAGTACATTATCATGACGTCGAAGTGCTGAAGTTGCACTAAGAGCATTGACAGTGAAATAAAAAGGGCAGCTGATCAGAAACCAGGGACAGTTCTCTCTAAAACATGTCCAAATAGACTGAAATCCATCCAAACTGCCTTCTGATAGAAGGTGTTCTCATGTACTATGTCTGTTTATATCTGTGGTTGAGGAAAATAAAAGGCCCCAGCCAATATTTGGGAAGTTCTGGCATATTTATATTTTCATGGCGGCATTTCAGTGTTTTTCAGTTGTTTTTACCGATCTCATCCTTCCTCATTTCCTTCAGTTTGTCCACAGTGAGCTTCTTCTCCTCCAAGCGGTTCAGGACAACATGGCTCAGGTTGGGGAACTGGCGGAGTGGGTGGGCAAAGCCCCACAGCCGCTTGTCAATCACCTTGCAGAGGGTGAGCAGGCGGTAGGTCATGGCTGGCCAGCGCTTCCTCAGGGCAATCTCAAACAGAGCCCTGACGATCCGAGCAGCATTCTGTGAAAAGTCATAATAATAATAATAATAATAATAATAATAATAATAATAAACAAATCAACATCAGTCCCAGAAGGAAACATTACTCCTGCATTGTTGTAGATTACTTCCCTTTTCCCAAAACACCAATAGTTTAAAGTTTAAAGTTGGAGTCTAACTAAAATCCTTTAGTGCTGCAGCAGCAGCAGCTGTATGGTCCATGATGTTGTGTACCGGTGATTAATCATGTGTGATCAGGAGGAGGCCTGGCTGGGTTCAGACATCCAGGTTGGCCACAGCTGTGTGCTGATGGATTGCTCATGTCAGTTCTGGAGGAAAGGTCAGGTGGCAGTACTGATCGCTGATAGACTGCTCAAGTCTGGTCAGGCTGTGATTGATTTGGTCAGGTGTTAATGTGATCTGATTGTCTGATGCACCCGGGACCGCAGAAACCCGAGTGTGCTGGATAGCTGGATGAGACTACTGGGTCTGTCTGGACACAGGAAGGCCTGAAGTGTGGGAGAGGGGACCCACCGGAACTGCATCTGGCTGAACTTCATAGTAAAAACACCACTACGTAACTACTGTTTCCACTTTTGATCCAAAACTACAAACAGATTCCAAGCACTAATTCATTTTCCCCACTGCTACTCCAGACACGCTGCCACTAGAAGCCTGCTGCTGTGCTGTTCTGTTCAGGTGTGTTGTGCAGTGAACACGCTCCGTGCTCTGACAGCTAGTGGACAAACTTTTTAATCCTACAGGTACAGGCCTGCAACACCAAAGCATGTGATGGTGATGGTGATGGTGATGTGCTGGTTAGGCTCCTCACAGATAGCCACAGGATACAGAGCCCTTATTAAAACAGAAGGGGGGTCTGTTCAAAGGGAGGGGGTTTACAACCTGATGTTTCCTGATCATGATAAACTTACTAGCCAGGCGGACAGGCGGTCATGTGGGGAGAATGAAAGAAATGAAGAGCAGTGTTATTGTGTAGGATCCTACTGATGCTTTAAACACCTATACTGAGCTGTACTCACACAGCAGCATCCACTGCCGAGCCTGCTGCCGTTTGTCATATTCAGAGACTAGAGTTCATCCCTTTGTTGTGGGTTATAAACAGTGTTTGTTTGAACGGGAACGTAACGTGTGAACTTCCCCTCTGCCTCTACACCGGCTGACCGCTTGAGTAAAAGGTGGAATAAGCTGCTGAACTATTCCAGGTATTCAGCCACATGGAGTCAGTTACAGTGGGAAGTTTTGGAAAAACGGTGCTGAACAGACAGAGGCAGAGCGAGTGGAGGAAAAACATTAGACTCCAGGATGATGTGCGCGTTCAGATTCTTTTCCAGATTTTAAAAATCTATTTATTTGAGCAGGATAATGATGTGCTGTCGCTTGATGAATTGACAAATGGTTCCATATGAAACAGCAGTGTATCGAGCAACTGACAGATTATCATAATTAGCTGTGTTTGTCTTATTACTCCACGGCTGGAATTAAATAAATATTTGGAAAGGCCTGACCAAAACTTCAGAACTTTAAATTCTACACACACACACACACACACACACACACACACAAATGTAAATATTTTGGTTTTTTTTTTTTATTTTTTCTTTGTTACAAAAGTAAAACCTTTCAGTTTTTGGCTGACTGCTCAGTATATGTCAGCATCTGCTTTAAGACACTGTGATACGTTTTAAGTATAATTTGTTATCCACAAGTACCCAGTTAATAGAAAATGATTGTAATATTCATCAATAATGACTCAAGTGTGTATCTACGCATCTCATTCCCCGAGCCAGTGTAATTAACACAGGCTCAAGGCTCATTGGGTTTGTTGTGAATCTGAAGCCTGCTGCATAAGTCTGTTAAAGATTTAATTATATATTCTGGAGCTGACAGGCCGACAGCACACAGCATCCAGTGCAGCAGCAACATGGACACACAGCTCCTGCAGTGACTTCATACACTGTCACTGTACATTAAATTCATTACATTCTGAATGTAAAAGTCTGTGTGAGGGTTTGATTGACGGATTATGTGTGTGTGTGTGTGTGTGTGTGTGTGTGTGTGTGTGTGTGTGTGTCGTCTCTGACCTGGGCCACGTACAACAGGTCTGAGATGAGGGAGAAGCTGTCCACCTCTCCTCTGCTGATGTACGTCTGCAGCAGGACGTTGATCTTGCCGTAGCTGTTCTCCACCCCGCCTGCAGCCGGCAGCTGGCAGTAGTTGCACAGCAGCTGATCCAACTCCTCCAGCTCTTCATCGCGGACCTGCCAACACACACCGCCGACATCACGCACGCATGAGTGACTGACAGCCGTTGCTCCGGCTGCTAACGTGAGGACAGCTCACCTTGAGCTGCTCAAACTCTTCAGCCTTCGACACGATACTGAGGATGTCTGCTTCTGTCCGCTGGGAGTTGAAATTCTCATTGAAAGTCTTCACAGAGAGGAGAGAGACACAAGCTGTTAATGGAGTTACATCACATACACACACATACTAAACACGGTGAAACTGCACAAAGACTGGACAGTGAAACAGACACCTTTGGTGAACATGCAAGGTTTCTCTCATTTGCAAGGTTACGATAACATAAAGACATGGAAGCTGTCTGCCCGGGGACGCATTGACACGGAGTGTGGTGCGTCACGCTCCGAAAGCCACGCCCACTGGGGCGCGGGGGGGGGGGGAATCAGTGCCATGCAACACAGACTGAAACATGAACAAATGAATGTAGCTTCAGCACGTCAGCTCAGCACGCTGTGTCAAGGAAGAGGGATACAGACACACACTAACTGAGCGTCGCCTCTCCTTAACTTCTATTAATGGAATAATAACCAGGGTACACAGTCTCAGCTTTATGCCAGTTTCTGTCAAATATTGTAATAGATCTGATAAAACTTGTCCTGAGAGGAGTCTCCTGTGAAACTGATTCCTCTGTGTCTTACCAGTGACTAAAGGCTGACTGAGCGCCAGGATGTCACAGTTTTCCCAGAGTTCCTGCTGATGGCTCATGTCTTCTCACCTGGATCCACCTCTCCCTTCACTTTTAAGGTCCATCATTAAAACCCAGCCCTGGGTCTTCACTGTGTGGGCAGTGAATCCCAACCACAGCGCCATTTAGGCATTTCTCTGTTGTGTTAAGGAGCATGAGCGTGTGTCAAGGAGACACCTTCACACAACACAAATTCTACGGAGCCAATGGAACTGGAGTGTGGGCGGGACTTAATTGAGCTCTGTCTCTATTGGGCAGATTTAAAAGTACAGGAAGAACAGAGCAGGAGTTTGTGGTGCACCTTCACCTAAAACTCCACCACCACTCCAGAATACAAAACAACTTTACTGTTAGAGCATTGTTCAATGGTATGAGCAGATACAAACTGTGTCTGTGTTACAGACCGGGTCCTGGGTGCAGCTGGGCAGTATTTAGTCACACTGCATCACATCCTGCGCTGTATGACCGGCTCGGTTAGCAAATGGAGAAGCGAGTCTACCTCTATGGTGTTGTATCTGATGTAGAAGTGGCTGGCTGTCCTGCCCAGGTCGGTGGAGGCGAAGTATCCAGTGCGCTCCTCGAAGCGGATCATCCTGGCCTTATCCAGCTTCCTGCCTGCCTCCACCACCAGCTCCTTCCTGTACAGCTCCAAAGAGGGATCCATCTGGAACAAACCAATGAATAAATACATGTCAATGCATTAGCTTTAAAAAAAAGCTTAAATATGTGTTATGTTGTTTTGTCAATTAGTGAATAAACTCAAAGTCAGACAGTGACAGATGTGTCTTCCCACATCTGTCTATATGATCTAATGGATATCACACATGTCACAATGAAGTTTACCAAGGTACCAAAATCCTGAACTGCTGCTTTGCTGTACTCTGGGAAAGACAGACAGACCTTCAGACAGACAGACAGATAGACAGACAGGCAGCCAGACAGACAGAGTAGTGTAACACTCTGGATCACCAACCTGATAAGCCTTGTGGTTGATGCCATATGCCAGCGGGTTGGCCCTCATGCGAACATACAGGTAAGTGTAACTGAGCCACTTCACTGCCTCCTCCACGTTGGTGACTGAGCCCAGAGCAATCTGAATGCGGGACAGAGAGGAGAGACACACACCTCTCACCATCACTGACACCACTGGTCTCTGTCGCCATCTAGTGGACGCCTCTGGAAACTGTAGTCCAGTTTGGTTCCACCCACAGACAGGCTGTACCATGCTTTAGACCTCATGCACTGCTCAGACCTCTGCTCCTTGTGTTTACATATTTGTAAAGATGAATATAGTTTTACTAACAAAACATTACAGTAGCTATTGAATACATCTGTCTGATACAAAGAGTTTGCATCCACAGGGATACCACATAGATGCACGGACGTGATGCACAACACGATGACGGACATTCAGTCTATATTACTATGAATGACATTAAGTCCCTCCCACCATCATAGAACACTGACACTCCCTCCAGATGAATTATTAATTATTCTGATGATGGTTTATGGACACTGACCTCGGCGTTGAGGTTGTCAGCCAGGCTGTCCAGGAACTGACTCTCGATGGGGTTCTGCTGGGTGAGCAGGGTCAGGTAGTGGCTGAGTTTGTCATGGGTGGTGATGATGGTGCCCTCGCCGTACTTGTCAAACTGGGGGCGACCTGCACGCCCGAAGATCTGCATGACGTCCAGGATGCCCAGATCAACCTGGGAGCCGCGCTTGGCGTCGTAGATTTGAGTCCCCTGTTATGGAACCAAGAGACAGCGGAGGTTTCAGAGGACTGGGCTGTGTGCAGAATGACCAGATGTTTTGTTGCGTGTCTTATTTCCCCTGCAGTGTGATATCAGCAAGAGGAGAGCTGAATATTTAATACTGTAAATTATCCAGAGACAATCGTGAGTGTGTGTCTGCACAACAAGCTGCTGTCTAAATATTATCTACACTGCAGCAGTCTAACACAAGTAATGGTCAAAGCTCCCACAGAGATAAGACTGTGCGCTCAGTGTTATGGCTCGTTAACAGGTTGTATCTGATGTCAGTGCAGTTCAAACACATTCAACCAACAGTTTTCTATATTTCTGTTTCAGTTTTGCTTTTCAATTCATATTGATTCTAATAAACAGTGAGTGAGTATACTGTGTGGAGACCCAGACTGACAAGACGGGGATTCTACTGACTGTAGGACTGTGTGTGTGCAACAGCCTGATCAATTCCAAAAACTATTAGCAGCCCACACTATGTCCCTGGCTGCCATGTTCCTTTGGGATTGGATAGTCAACAACAAAGAACAATGAAGAAGAAAATCAGAAGAAAGTCAAAATGAAGAACCTTGATGATGACCGCATGGGCTGGCAAGTTCACTCCCCAGGCCAGGGTGGCGGTACAGACCAGCACCTTGAGGTGGCCTTTGGAGAACATGCTCTCCATGAGGCTGCGGTCAGACCGCAGCATGCCAGCATGGTGGATTCCAAAGCCTTCTGGGAACATCTCCTTCATCTGCTTGTTCCTGGAGCGCTGGATCTGAAAGAGGTGGTCAGAGAGGTTAGTTTAAAAGAAAGAAGGGAAAGAGCTGGGAAGCATGTGAGGAGAAGACGCTAACACTGTGTTTTGGGAAATAAGTCCAGGCATAATATCATATTAGACTACAGAGCCCAAACATCATTGTTGCTGTTAGTGTCCCCAGAATAACAGCAACAATAAGGAACAACTTAAATAAAATGCACCGGAGCAGAAAAACATGACAGTGTGCAAGAGGAGCACAAAGTATCGTTGAATCAGCAGGTCCGACGTTTAACATAAGCAGCCTCACAAAGATGTTCCCAGGGTGCTGTGGATTTTAATAAAATGCACAGGTGTTCACTTGCTGTGCAATCAAAGCATATCTGCAGCTCACACACACACACACACACACACACACAGTCAGATTGAGATGTGTGCTGCTGACTGACAGCAGGGTTGTGACCTGGCCAGGCTTGAGGGGAGTCCTCATCACAGAGCTTTATCTCTTTCTCTGGGCATCTAAATAGAGGTCAGTGCCGCACTCCTGTGCACCGCAAAGAGAGAGCCCACTGCTGCCAGGAGCTGTTGGCCGCTCACTCTCACTCTCACACGCACACACAGAGTTTGAGTTGGAATAAATGCCTGCTTTTGTATGCAAAGCTGGTGGATAGAGATGGAGGACTGAGACTTTGAGTAAGCAACAGCACAGCAGGTGCACCGGTGTCAGACCGAATACGGAACAACGGCGACAGACCACAAAGGATTTCTTCATCTGATTGCCGCGGCGAGGGTTCAGACAGGTTCAGGCAGATTATGGAACCAAACTACTCTGTTTGGTTAATCTGCCATTGCTATTTGTTTGTTAAGGCTCAGGTAAGACAGATACTGTATGTTAGACTCTTCTCTGCTTTGGCCAGTTCCACCTACATTAGAGTCCTTGATGCACCTCTCTGTTAGGCTGAGCAGGCTGTAGACACAGTCAGCCCATGTGCCTGGACCAACAGGCAGGAAGGACCTGATCCCTCACTGCATGCTGTTTTGGCTGCACCACCCAGGTGCTCACATCGTGGCGCTGACCCTACAAGCTGCACCTGTAACTCGGGCTCATTTGGTTCCACTCTGAGGATGTGTGACTGAACGCACTCTACGATTTATCTCAGCTCTCCTGACTCTATGACGACCCACTTTCCTGCCCCGACTCTGAGTGCAGGCGCTCAGGCAGGTAAAAGCACAGCATATGTGAATAACAAGGTATGAAGCTTAATAAAGCCTTGTGCAAATTGTATGGCATCTTCAGCACAGTCTAGCATATTCTCTCCTCTCCTCACCGCTGATGCAGCTGTGTATTTGTTCAGTTGCACTGCTCCACTTCCAGCTCCATGCTTTGTGTTGGGATTTTTTCAGACGTCAATCCCACAAAAAATGATGCAACAGAACAAAAAGCAATCCTGCTCCACCATCTAAAGCCATCCACGGCTGGAGCGGGGCAGAGCGGGGCCTGGTGGGAGTCCTGAGGGCCTGGCTGTGCTCTGTGCTGTTGAGATCCAGGTGAGCAGGGGAAGGTAGGTAATTGAAATGCTACGGCTGAGGCTTAGCTTTGAGGTGTCAGACTGTGTTACAGTCATGCTTCCAGCATCTAATCTAAGGTGAGTTAGCGCTGATGTCTGCTGTGCCATGGCTGTATTTGAGATGGCAGTGACCTAAGCTCCTGATCAGGTCCCATTAGGCCCTGCTGCTCACTGCTGCTGCTGCTGCAGAGCTCACTCTGTCCACAGACAGCCAGCTGCCAGCTCCACTCACCGTCTATCACTGTTGGGACTATGTAAAGAGCATCAGCTAACACCGGAGCTGAAATAAACTATTTAAGAGGCTGTCAAAACCTGGCCTAGGACCTCTAAATAGAGCCAGGTGGAACTAACTGGTTTTACATTTTAGACGATTCCCTGATCCTTTCAGCAGACGTGTAGGGGGGAGAAGCAAAATCGTTTTTTAAAACGTGGAAATATGAGTGTTTTTGTGCTGCATATCACAGCTCCAGAGTGGATATTTCACGGTGTAAAAATCAGGCTTAAAATGTGGCGCACGACATCGTTGGTCTGCGGGGAAGAGCGGCGAATACGGCCGATGGCTTCTGTCTCACAGCATCGCCGCAAGTTTTCATTCACTTTGTTAAATCGAGGCGGGATGGCTAATTGCTGATTTTATTCAGTGGCCCTTGATAGTCATAATGTTTGGTGCTTGGAGAGGCCGGCTGTTAATGTTGGATAGGCAGGAGAGAGTGGGTGGATGAGTTTCCACTCACACCCACTCTGCTCCACTTCTCCATCATGATCTGTCTCCATCTCGTCACACTGCAGTCTGCTGGAGCTCCATCTAGTGAGATTATGAACTACACCACTGCCAGTCATTGTCAGAGATGCAACATGTCATTTCATTATGTTTTTACAATTCAGTCGGGTACTTTCCTCGGACTAGAGATGGTGAACGTGGCATTCTATATGTATTTACTGAGAATGGGCACGACATTAAGATGCAATGATGCTTGGACTAATATCTCCAGAGCTGTGCATGTTGTTAGTCTGTTGCCAGATATAATGAGAAATGCAAAATAGTGTCGTTTGTAGAGCAGATCAAATGTATCAGATGCAGAAACGTTGCCATGCATTTACTCAACAGTCTGCTTTTAGGACACTCATCTTTTAAACTTCTCAGTGGAATATTTAGATTTTGGCAAAGATGCTAAATATAGCGTAGCCACACCCAGTGAAACTCCAGGGTGAAACTCTAAACATGTGTGTAACACGTGAAGTAGGAATGGCAGTCCTGTTTATTTGCACAAGTGTGTTTGTCCGCGAGTCGCAGACCAAAAGCGAGTGTGAGACGGCGGCCCTTTGTTCTTGAACGTGGTTGGTGGCGCAGCAGAATGCTCCAGTCAGCTGTTTTAATGCTGATGAAGAAGCAATTAAAGAGGGAAATGGACTTGCTATGCGCTGCCATGATAACATGCAAGGCCGCTCCCTGAGGCTATGAGACTGCAGATGAGCTGTAATACCACGATCATCAGGGTGGATGGAGAGGCAGCCACTTCCCCTCACGCAGGCCTGTTATTTTACACCCTTTCTATTTAAGACAGCCATTTTTTATTTTTTTTTTTTAGGTGCTACGTGTGTTTGTCACTCCACTGTGTCATTCCTTATTTTCCTCCAGCCTTTGAGATGCGGCTCATTGTTGTTGATCAGTGTACTGGGGGAGCTGGTTTGGCACGGTGACAGGTTGTCACGGATCTGACACAATGAAAGGCCCCGCAGTGGACCGGACTTGTAAAAATAGCAGCGATGAAAGCAGACAGAGACATTAATGAGCCTCCTCTGGTGTTGCTGTGGAGTCCCTGGAGGCTTCGGCTCTCGCAGCCATCAGCGTGTCCGCATCGGTGTATCTTGTCAAACAAAATGACATGAAAGCTGCACATCTGAAGACCACGGAGACAGAGAGTTTAAAAGAAGACGTTCTCACAAGAAACCCGATGTATCAGCACACTTGGGCTGTCTCTCTCTGCTTTCACACTACAGCGCCACGAATCTAACGCTCCTTCACTGAGACATACCTATCAATACGTTCCAACAGTCAAAACTGTAGTGCGAAAGGTTGTTACTTCATAGCCCTACCCTCAATAACCCACTGATCATTTGTGTAATGGACTCGTGGGACCACAAGGTGTCTCTTAAACTCCACAGTAGAGCTCCACTCTTGCCTGGAAGCAGTCACATGGTTCCGTCTCTGAAACTGGGTATTAAAAAACGAGGGAGGGTGGGCGCTGGTGAGGGGGGAGAGGGGGGAGGAAGGCCGAGGCTGGACTGTCAGAGTTGGAGCAAATGAAAGTCAAACGGCCCCGAGAACACAACGGTCTCTGGGGAGAGCTTTAAGCAGAGGCTCCCTGCACACAGGTTGGAGCGACATGATCCGCTCCACAGCCTCAGTTACTCTGCTGCTTCCTTCCAAAGAGATCCCAAACATATATGGCCTCAAATCCTCCTGAGATATACATTCATTTAATGGCTTTAGCTGTTCATTTAATACATCATTCATCCCAACAAGAGCTGAGTTTAAACCCAATCAGCATCTGAGTCAACGCACCTGCTTTATTCACTCAGTCGTGTGCAGCTAAATCTGCCGGGGACACAAAAACTGAGCAACGGTGAACAACGTGCTGTCGTTTTGTTTTGGTGAAACAACAAGACATTCATTATTTCACTGTGGTGAAGGACTTGCCTTGTCCGGTTGGACGAAACACGCCGCGGGAAGGCGACACCTTGGGATTCAGAAAATGAACGGGAAGTAAATTTTCACAAATCCCTGGCATTTCATCAAGCAGCGGATCCACGGAGGGAACATCTGCGCATATGATTTCATGATGGGAATCAAATTAAGCTGCAGACAAATGTACCTGAGATACTTAGTTAAGGTTGCGTTTAGTGAGTTAAACATTTGCCTCCTTGAGCATTTAAGTTCTCAAGCGTGAAAAACAGTTTATAGAAATGTGCAAACACTATCGGCTCCCGCTGGGAGACAGCGTAACGTGCTAAAGCATTAATTTTCACTAATCACACATCAATTACTGTAAATATCATCTTACTTTGTTACAACAGATTTCCTTGTTGTGTTAGTGAAGACAGAAACTGGGCAGTGTCGTGTTTCTTAGCAAAGCTAATCTGTTGTACACACAGCACACTCCACTGCTGTGCTGTGTTATAATGAGCAGGTCCTCCTGTTATAATAAAATCCAGTTTTGCACCATGATCGTTTCATCTCTCCCACAGCTGGGGAGTTTAAAGGAAGCCGTGGGCTGGGACTAAGATTGTTCCCACCAGAAAACTTTGCTGACATTAACCACGTCGAATCAATCAGCAACAACACAACCCTGGAACCACGGGCACTGTACGAGCATCATTTTGGACTGGCCCTCTCTCGCGATCGCGCGCACCACCTGACCGTGCACGCGGCCGATGAAAAGGCAGGACTCTTGGAGAGTGTTTTTCTGGATGTTTTCATTATTTTGCTCAGCTGCACTTTTAGAACCAGCGGCTCACCCAAAACTGTGTTTAACAAGAATTGATTTGAGTGGGTGCATTAAGATATCTAAGCCTGATTGACAGCCTCTCCAACCCCCCGAGATTAAGCCAATTAAATAATATTAGGAGAGAGAAAAATATGGTGGAATCACTTCTGACTTTTAAAGCTGGATAAATAAACGCTAAATTATATCACTGACCTTAGAGGTGCTTTATTTCACTGCATATGCATATTAGAGATTAAAAAACACCTATAAATATTAATGTGGGGCAATTTCCAGAGTGCAAACAGGCAGTGCATTATCTCTGTGTGGGCTTAGAGTGGAATCAGCCCGATGCCTCTTCCTTCGCCAGAGCAGGTCAGACCGACAAACACTCAAAGACGGACTAATGGAGTGGATAATACTCATTATGTTGGGACAACGGCAGAAGAACCCGTGGTAAATTAATGCACAGTTAGTGCACAGACAACAATATTAATGTCTGTACATATACTGCAGGAACAGCTGCACAATTGCTTTTTAAAGTGCTCTGCAGTTTCAAAGACTAACCTGGACACAACACAGCGGTTTTTTAGTCCCACAATGTAATCTCGTCTCCGTTTCCTGTTTTAGAAAGCATGAAAAGCGATCTGATTTGTATACATATCCTATTTAAATAGAGAGAAGATTAGAGGCGCATCAATCTTGGCTCAGCCCCAGGGAACGAAGGGAAAGGTTACTAAATTTATCACTCTGCCTTCTGTTGCAGGAGATTTAAACATGGGAGTTGGAATCTGACTGACCATCCTCTCAGGGAGAATATGGCTCCACCTCTGTGTACTCTCAAAGCACAGAGACCATTAATTACACACGCGCACAGACACACACACTAGTGTAAAAACGAGGTTAGTCTCAGGAATTCCGTCTGAGTAAAACCAAGTTTCTAAACCATTATTTGAACTGTTGGGACTTTCTAGCTAAAAACTCTGTGGCTGTCCTCATCTGTCTGTCACAGATCTATGCTGGGTGTGGAACGCAGCAGTACGAAACCCGCTGTTTAGGAACACGTTAGCCCTCACCCGCCACAGCAGCTCGCGATCCTTCCAAACTGCTACTGTCTGTCGCAGCCTCTAACCAGACAGCGAGTTCAAGTTTGCCCAAAGTGATGCAGTTTAGTGTCTCTCTGGATACGAGCTCTGTCTGTTAGGGGAGCAGTTTATACTCCAACAGAGGACATTAATGTAAAAATGGGTGGTGGAACAAAGCTAACAGGCTAGGACAGCTTCCGCTCAGCGCAGCCAGGACGGCGCAGACTTGTCAGAGTTCACTGAAAGTCATGGATCCGCTGAGTAAATTGCACAGATATTAGTGAAAAGGATGATTTGAAAAACAGGATCTACGCCCGGCGATGTGACCGAGCCCTTTGTGTTCCAACCTGATGGCTTTGTTGCTGCGTTTGCCTCTGCTTACTGCTGGGAAAGCCAGAAAGAGGCTGAAAGATGTTTTCAATCATTGACATAAAGGCTACTAGGAGGACAGTCTGCTCTGTCAGCAGCATCACTATCCATTTATCTGTACAACGGCAGGAGAACATGTTGTTAAACACTGCTGAGATGCAAAGTATTCAAACACGGCTGACTCAAAGCTGCTCCTACCTGTTTCTCACACTGCCCATAGTCTGGACCTTGTTCCGGCTGAAAGAAGCAGGTGTCTCCGTGGTTCTTCGCCATCTCGATCAGCCCCATGGCCGTCCTCACTGTGGCGTTGCGAGCGTGGACGAACACCATCACCTGAGACGCACGAAGTAAAGAGGTTTACGTCACGACAACACCGCGGTATGTGATTCCACTGAGAGGTTTGGCTGATGTGTAGAAGCTAAACTTTATGTCACCTGGTTCAAAACTCATGTTGAGATCATGTGACTGTGAGGACCGCAGTCATGTGACTCACATCATTTCCATACTTATCAAACAATTGAGTGACCCTTCTGAACTGTGTGCAGTGTGTCTCCTCACTCGTTTATTCAGCGTTTTCCTCTCACTCGAGACGTGTTTGTGTGAATTTTCCTTTTCACGATCAGTACATCTATATTTATCCTTGAGTAGGCTGTTTGCCTTAAAGCGTAGCCTTGCAGCATATTGAAACAAGTTTTGCTTTCTGTAATCACTCCTCCTTTTCATACTGGCCCTGACAAGATTCCTTCGTAATGTGCTTCCGATGGAGAGGTGCATTCTAATTTTACCTGAGGCTGACGCGAGGCCTCAGCGGTCTGAGTTAGACAAATCCAGCCAACAGCTTCCTGCAGTGTTCTGATTTTTGATTCTTTATGCATGGGTATGATACAAATACTGAAAACTGAGAAGCTGGAGTACAGTAAATGATTCAAATGATAAAAAGCCTGTAGTTTGGTTTTACTGATCCTTCATGTGCCCGTAAACAGCCATGAAATACACTGCTGGCACTGTTTTATCGGTTATTGTGTAACCTTTTAGTAGGGAAATATATTATTGGACCAAACGCTGTTGCATGACTGCACACACATGCAGCGAGCAGCTGTGTGTACGCTCCAAACGCAGTGGGTCCGAGGAGACTGCTGCAGCAAATGTTGTTTGTTGAAGGTGTTTTATCAGCACCACTGAGCTGTGTGGAAGCATTGTCGGCAGTAACCGCCGGCTTCGCAGCTTATTAAACTCTCTGGCAGCGTGCTTCTCACCAGGAGGCTGCTGGGAAAATCATAAAGGAAATTTCATCCATCACATCCTCCCAGATGAAATTAATATACGTCACAGCCACATTTTGACAATTTAATACTGACAGAAGACGAGGCCTCCCCAGCTGAGCTGCGACCGTGGTGGCCTCGACCCACGAGCCGGACCGGACCATTGTGGCATTTGAGGCGCAGAGATAAAAAAGTTGTGCGGTAGGATTAAGTTGGTTTACAAGTTCTCAAGGGCCACAGCAAGACTCATATTAAGTGTGTCTCTGAGGGAGATAATGAGCAAGGGAGAAGGAAAAAAGCAAGAAAAAGGGTGTGGGTGTGTGGGTGTGTGTGCACTGGCAATAAAATGATGCAGACAGGATAACAACCGTGCACAATAGGGAGCTCAACTCCTGCAGCAGATGGGAGCTAAACGGTAAAGTCTGAATTCACAACTCCCGTGCTCCCAATAGGCCTTCTGAGGCTGCAGAGTGGAAGCAGAATGAGTGGAGGGTGGTGGTTGGTGGATGGGGGATGGAAGTGGAAGGAGGGGGAGGGTAACACTAGGGAAGATAAGGACTTCAGAGACTTCAGGTAGCAGGTGTTCATTCCAAAAGGTTCAAAAAAAAAAAGAGAGAAGAGGAGATGTATCAAGAGAAACAGGAGTATGTTAAGATGTAAAGTTGCATTAATGATGGGGTGTATACTGCTGTGCGCCTCTTTAAGTTCAAGTGTCAGTCCAAACGTTTCATGAAGACGGCTTTAGTGAAATCATAAAGAAGTAAAGTAGTCAGGCTCAACACGGCTGTGTCAAAATGAGAATTATTTGTTGTGATCCTCTAGAACTCATGATGGAAACTCAGACTCCCTCCTTCATAATGGAGGTCCCAGTGCCTACCTGGGAACGCTGCCTTTACCCTGAAGATGGAATCAGACAAATAAACTCATTTTGAGAAGGAAGGAGAATGTTCTGTGGTCACATGACCTCAGAAAACATTTGAGCCCTCTGTCAGGACAGCAAAGGGGGGACAGGACAACGGCCCAGAGCTGGATTTGGGGAAAGCGTGCATAACATGCATCACCTGATTGGAATTATGCATTTGCGGCTTGATAGTTACACAGTTACACAATTCATACATGATCCAGTACCTGTTCACTCTGCTCTTCATCAGGTTTGATTGAACGTTAGATTGTGTAAAACGTGCAAGCAGCAGTTATTCTTCATTCGATTCAAATGTCCCTGTTTTTCTGTAGCATAACTTATGTTACATGAAATAAAATCTTAATTACACTTTTAGAAATAAACCAGATCATATGACTTGGACTCACTAGCTGTTCCCTGTAATAGGAACAACGCTGTTCCTCGTCCTCTGCGGATCATCAGTTGGACTTCTGGTGCAGCTTTAGCCTCAGTCTTTTGGAACTAACTCATATGTGGGCATCATGTGCATATTTAATACCAGCTGGAAGCATTAAAAAGTCAGCAGGAGACGGAGGGTTCGACCGACTCACAGCTGTGAGTTAGCATCAGCAGTAGCTTACGCTCAGTAGCTACAGTCCCTTCAGCAGATGCTTGGTCAGCTACGGCTCAGAAGCTCGCTTTTGTCTACATCTATTTAAAAATGAAGTGTGAGAGGTTGAAGGATGCTGCACAGAGAGCAGGAAGCTTCGAGGCCTTTAACAGGAGGCAGAGGGAGTAAAGTGGGCGTGGGCGGGGCGGGAAGAGAACTTCCCTGTTCTTAATACCAGATCTTTCTCCATCACTGAGAAGAACATCTGGGATGTGACTGGCTACAGGCTACAGTTATGGGATCTATAAAATAAACCTAAACCATTGTTGGCATAACATTTATTACTTCGAGGTATCTAATGTTCTTCTTACATTTCTTTACATTATATTCTTTATTACACTGACTCACACAAAAGCAGTGTGCATTGTGTGTGCAAACACGCAAACTTACCTGGTGACCAGCTTTAACCTGCTCCAGCACTTTGTTGTAGCAAACCTCCTCCATGTCATGAAGCTGCTGGATCTGAAGAGGACACGCAGTCACAACAAACAGCTTTAATAACTAATAACCGCCATGTTTTAACTCTCCAGTGTCACTGATGAATGGCAGACACATGCAGTGGTAACCTGCTCACTATCCAGGGTGCAGCCTTACTCAGGTTTGACTTCAAACGCAAACCTTTAATCCTGCTATGAGTGACCAGTAATCTGAAAACTGACTCACTCTGTTTGAGCAATGGCAGTTTATCTGTGACACACTGAAAACAAATCAGCAGCAAAGTCCTGTTTGAGACAGAGTTCTTGGTTCTCCATGGCTGCTCCATGCTTTGCTCTGGACAGAACCTGAATCTTTATATTAACACTCCTACGAAGGTAAAGTGGTCTAGAAAGAGGCCATTCTACCTTGCTAACATCACAGTCTGCATGTTGTCTTAACGTTGGAATCATCTTTAATAACTACACTATCCATGCATGGTAAAGATACAACCTCCTGTAGGTTCTGACATTCCCATCATCTTTGTTCGTTTACCTTGTTGGTGGTTTTGATGCCAACAAACGTCTGTCCCAGTGGCACCGGTCTGAAGCGACTGTCGAAGAAAAACAGGCCGATGTAGGGGTTGACATGCAGGAAGGAAGCCACGTCCAGGTAGTTGGGCAGGGTGGCCGACAGTCCCAGGATCCTGATCATGCTCTGGGTGGACTCCACCTGACCATCAGACCAAAACATAGTGTCACACCTACACCTGTCTCTATCTGCGCACTCATCCAGACAGAAGGGAAGGCTGCAAAACCAGGGAGTGTGTTCGTGAGAGGACCTCGATGACTTGCAGGTGAGGATGTGAAAGACAATGTGTGCAGAGGGGAAAGAGAAGTACTGAATACAGATCAGCTGAGGGGATTTAAATGACACATGGAGAAGTACAACCATGAGAACTGTTGTTGACAATCACCTTTTGCTGATGCTCGTGTCAATAATGAGACTAATATTATCTATGCTAAAATGTAATATGCATTCACTTCACTTGCCTGCTGACACACTTGCCACAGGTTTTCCTGAACACCAGCTGTCACTCAGCTCTGCGCGGCCATATTCTTCCAATTTCCAATAGCTTTGCTGTTTTTTATGCTATGCTACTGACAACATCAAAAGTTCTGGAAAAGTTTCAGATGGAAAGCCAGTCGTGGGGGGGGGGGGTAATTTCCTCTGAGCCACTGGGAACATCTCTGCAGGTAAATACAGCTGTGTCTCTCTGACAGAAAGAACAGCTGAGCTACAGTGCTGCCTCAAGACTAATGGTGAGCACCCCCACCATCCAGTCACATCAGCACTCTGACGCAATGACAATAGGTCACTGTAAAACGGAGACAACTGCCCATCCCCAAGGAGTTCACAGGCGAGCAGGCTGATGTAAATATAGCTGTGGAAAAGGTGTCATCCAAACAGATTAAAGCTGGCTTCGAGGGTGGTGGAGAAAACATAACCACAGAAAGTGAGTAGGTGACTCTAGTGTCTTTACTTCATCTGTGTGACAGAGTAAATGGTCTGGTTCGTGTCTTTATTTCGCCTTTGAAACTTTCATATGTTGTGTACCAACATGGGCGAGAGCAGAGAAAACTGCGACGGGGGTGTACGTGCGTGCATGCGTGTGTGTGTGTGTGTGTGGGGGGGGGGGGTTGCCCTATCAGCGAGCCTCCTGCTGGATGTGACAGGGAAGATTGGTAAGGCCTTTAATGTGATGCAGTACCTGTCAAACTATCCCATCAAGATAAGACCGAGCCAATCCCTGCCAGAGGACTGAGCCCGCACTGCACATTCACTCCGGCACTGCTGAACCTCCGCTCTGCAGATGTGCATCATGTTCACCTACAGAGAGTCAAACAGTCTCCGGGGTGTTTTCTTTTACACCGCTGTCTACTTTATTCTTTATGAAGAATTCGCGTTTCAGTTAAGTTTGTGGTATCATAAAACTTTATGACAACATAAGGAAATTGTGATTAACAGCCAAATTTACAATTTCCCCAAGGAGGGTGAGTAATGAGCTGAGTAAAATAAAATGAATAGGTCACAAACTCAGACAGTGTGGTGATCTGTGAAGTCCTCTGTGGCTTTGCACCGAGATCCATGGACTACAAAGCTACAGAGAAGTGCCAACATCAAACAAGACCCATGAAGGCCTTGCATCGGGACACATACCAACACAGCTACAGCTGATTCCTGTCTCTACTAACAATAGGCTAATGGGCAAAGGAGGTTCTAACCAAACATGCTATAAGTTACATCATTTACCAACATGCATTTACTGAACCTGAGTGGGCTCTCACCAGAACGGATTGTTACTACCAAAAAAACCCCAAAAAACAAAGAACCCTCAATTGAGTTTTTTCCCATTACCTGCCTTGAAGTCATCATTTGTCAGTGGTAGAGATTAAAAGGCTGCAACAGGGCTGGGAGGTGCAGGATACATTTCTTCTAATGGAGGCAGGAAGAAGCAGTGAGCAGCGTCACAGTGGGAACAGCTGATATATGAAGAGGCTGATGGATATGCACTGCCTGTAAGTACCAAATAACGTTACCTTTCAGTTTGTCTGGCCTCTCTGGTCCGCTGACCCCTCAACAAACACCTCTGACAATAACCTTCATTCAGACGTCATATTAAAACTAAGTGCCGTCTTTAGTCTAAATCCTATTACTGCATGTTCTTCAGAAGTGACTCCATCTTTGCAGACTCGTGCAAAGAAAAGTAATTCTCATGCAATTTGCTTTTCACGGATTCTGGACACACAGTCTTCACTCAGAGCAAAGAAATAAGAGTTCTCACCATCTGTTGGCCAGGTCTGTCAGCATGGACAGCACTGTATTTAATATGGTACTGTATGTAAGTGTATGTTGGAGACGGTGGTCTCTTGTTATTGTACTGCAGCATGAGAAATGTATTTGTGGTGGAACACAAATGAAAGCGAAGGAACTGGACAACATGTATGGGAAAGGCTACTCCAAATTACAACCAAGTAACTGAGCAGATGTACTCAAGCTCAGTAACAGCACTCACTGGGATACTGGTATTTTGCTTCCTAATTTTAATGGTATTTATACAGCTCCAGGTGAGGAGGTGGATAGCTCAAATACCTCAGACTCACCCTGGATAATGAACTGACCCCCCTTCTGTTGCTGCTCTGCAGAAGCAGAATTCAACCTCCGCTCCTCCACAGTTCCCTGTGTTTCTGCACCATATAAGCTGCCTCCACCCCCACCTCTCAGACCTCAGCAGCAGAGCCATCACACACAGAGCGCACATCATCGCAGATGACCCCAGGTACCCCCTGAACACATTCTACACACTGCCCCCATCAGGTCGCAGATCAGAACAAGTCGTGAAATGGCATTACTTATCTGTCTGTCCACATGTCTGACTGCCCTCACTGTCTTACAGGGTTAATGTGGATTCACTGGAGTCACACAATAACACAGTAAACTAACGATTAAGGCAGGAGTACAGCAGAAACCCTAGCGTTCTGTGAAGTGAGATTACTGTTTTTGCCAAAGGAGCCTGGCGGCTTTGAAAGAAGCAGGACGATGACTTCAGTGTCCAATCAGAAAGGGCTGTCTGATGCGAACTGAGGTTCACTTCTTTAGGTGTCTGAAAGACATTTTGCCGCTTATCCCATCCACAGCAGCACACTGCTCCACATCTGTGCCTGCCTCTCCATGTTTAATACACTGACTGTGGATAAGTGCGTCACACAACCACACTTCAGATACCCCAAAGTATTGCTTTAACCTCCTGAGACCTTGCGTCATATGAGGACATCGGTTTGGGAAAACTACTTACTGTTCAAAGATAATGCTTAGTTTTTATATTTATTGGGTCCTACTAATACCAAATAGCAAGCATACAAACTCGGATCTCAGGAAGTTAATGAAGGACTGGTAGCACCTTAAAACCCCAGAAGGTGGGATCCTTTTGTGTGACACACAAAAGGATCCCACCCAGCAGATACCTATGACATGTCTGCATCTGGCCATGTAACAGTCATCAACTACCCTATTAGATAAATAATATAAATTTGAATCATAGTCAAACATCTAATCATAAGATGCAGACATAAGCTTAGGTGCAGCACGGATGCCTCTTAAATATGAAACCATAAGGAGGAGGCTCTGCAGCAGAGCAACAGTAGGAGCCTCTCTAACAAAGGTTAGAGGGACTTTATGTTGAATGCAGTGTATAATTGGTAGCAGCAGACCTGGCCAAGGAAATCCAGCCCAAACCAAAGCTCTCCCAAGCAAAACATCAAAGTGCTAACTGGCTTGGTTCTGAAACATCTGCATAAAAAGGGGGGCAGATATCATTTAGTTTACAGGGATTTCCATATTAATGCGCCTGAAGATGTGAACTTAAGCACCTAGCGCATCAGACGCAGCCGCCTTAATTCCTTTAGCACAATCAATTATAGCAGTCTGTCAGGTGTGGCAGTAATTGGACAGAGAGATGAAGGAGGTGGGGGAGGGTCTGCCAGGCGTGCTGCTGGCACCCAGCACCTTCTGTTGGAGCGCCGACTATGAGCTGTTTACAAGTTCTCACACAAAGACAAACAGAAACATGCTGCCTCTGTGCCAGCCACATATAGATACAATTAGCAGCAGAGAGAGCAGTTGTACGCGTTTGACTCGGTGACATAATCCTCCGCAGCCTCGCACCTGAAGCAGCATTAAAGGTTAGACCAGTCTGTATTACTCATCTGCTCCCTGCACAGGCATGTTTTTCCTAACAGAGCAATGTAGTGTCTCTTTTTCCCCATAGCTGCTAGGCTAACATGCTCGGTATGCTACCAGCACTGTGTATCAAAGACTCACGAGTGCTGCAACTACATCAGTGAGCCACACTGTTACATGGCTTTACATGTTCCTTCGTTACCATGAATGAACGCACACAGAGACACACACGATGTTGGTAACTTAGTTTTACCCCATATGTTAACATATTGTGAATTAAGTCACCTGTGAGACTTTTAGTCATTTTAAACATCACATCTGAGTGGTTTTCTGTGGTCTATTCTTTTCTAACATGTAGGACCTTTATCTTTCCTCCCCTCCTCTCATTTTATACCTAAGTTTCCCCGCCCATCTTTCTGTTCTCTCTCCTCCCCACACTTCTGTCTTTCTTTCCTGCCCTCCCTTGAACCAATTATCCTGCTCTTCCCACAGCTCCTTCCCCTTCAGCTGCTGTTTACAACTTTGCGAGCAATAACTTTCTGCTCTCGGCAACCGCACACATTTTCCCAGAAAATGGAGTTTCTAATCTGTATCTGTTATAGCACTGATCGCACTGTCACATCGTGTTTTTATTCGCTGCAGCGGAAACCTGTTCTACTCACTGTTTTATAGAGCTGATATCATATTGTCATTTTCAGGTGGCAATTTGTCCATAATTATTTTTAAATTGCTTATTTTTCCATATGCATTGATATTACTGAAATTCAGAAATGATGATAGAGGAGATTTGTTGAACATTCTGTTGTTGATGCATTTTACTGTGTGCTACAAACCACACTTCTTTGATATTAATGTGTGACCTCTCCTAAACGCAGACACTCACATCCTGAACCACCTTTTGTGAGTGAAAAGGATTAAACAGAGCGCCCGTATTGTATACAATATGATTTTTCACGCAGCACAGAGGATATCATTATTCAGTGAGTTGAACCCTGCACAGCATTTTGCTCCTCCTCTGCAGTGTGTTTACTGTCATCACCCATTGGTGCCAAAGATCAAGGCTACAGTGAAAGGAGAAGCACAAATCTCCCAGCATCCACTGCCAGGCTGAGGGCTGAGGAGCGATTTACTGCCTTTCTTTTTTGTTTTGTTTTTTTCAAAGCTGCACAACGCAACAACTTGGACGTACCCTTAAATGGCATGAAGTAAAAAGAATAGCCGCAGACCAGTGGAGATAACGATCTGGATACTTTGACTGATGTAATGGGACAGACCGCTTCGGGTTCACAGGAGGTAAATCAGACATGCACAAGGAGGAGTGGACACTAACTGAACGCTCTCTGTTGGCCTGAGATCACACACACCGAGGTCAAATTTACTTTTGTTTCCCATAAGACCCTCTGACAGTGACTTTTCATTTCTATTGTCATATTTGATTGCTGGCGTACCTCGTCTTCAATCTAACTTACAGAGTGAAAATCATTCTAACAGAAACACTTGTCTCATGGTTCCGGTCTCTGGAGGAGCTTGTCAAGACTAAGAAAATAACCCTGGTGATGTCATTGTGATGTCAACAGGTTACGTCCAGTTCTACAGCTGTGCTAGGAGCACCGACAGCGTGTGCGGTCTGCTGGCAAACAGACAGTCAAGAGGCTTCAAACTTGTGCACTGCAGCACAACCCCGAGAGGTGTTAAGGTGCACAAAGCGCCCAGTCAGCCCTTCTTCGGTAATATCAGCTAAACCTGCAGATAAATGGGCTGTGAACCGAGTAAACAGCGGTCACATGTACGGACCAGTTTTCAATTACCTCGCGGTTAACCCTGCCAAGAGGTCTGTGTCGCTGCAGAGCACAGCAGCTCATCCCTGCATCCCTGACTCTCTGTTTCACTCTGCTCTGTGTCCGTTAGCATACAGCTGTTATGTATAGCCAGCACTGTTCACAATGGTGAGCACTTGAGCTGGTCCATCATACTCCAGCTGCACTCGAGTGGCAGAGGGTTTATTTTATTTCTTCCCAACGACAGTGGATGGAAAGAGTCTCCTAACCCCTGTGAGATTACGGGAATAGAAACAATGTAAATGTCAGGCCTGTCGCCCCTTTAATGTGATCTGATCGCAGACTAAAACCCAGAGAAAAAGCAGGTTTTTGCAGGTTTGTGCCAAAATATTTTTAAATTTGGAGCAGTTCATTATCCTTCTATCCTGACAGGAGCACCTGACTCAGCCGAAGAGAAGTAGCTCCAAAGCCTGATGCTACCAACACCAGGTTCCACAGTCCGCGTGATGTTCCTTTGGTTATAAACTGTATTGGCTTTAAGACCGACACATCTTTTAGAATCAAGGTAAAAGGTTCAACACATTTTCACACAGGGTTTGGTGGTTCCTTATTACCACTGTATCCAGGACAGGAGATGATCACTTGCGAGGACTGACCGGCACCTGACAGAAGGTCCTTTAGTGTAGTGTTGCTGTTGGCCTCTTGGTAGCCTTCATGAGTTTCCATCTTGTTTTCTCATCAACTTCAGAGGCTCTTCCTGATCTTTGCAACATCTCTGCTCTTCAACATTTTCTCCCCCTACTCACACTTTCTTTGGTAACTCTTTGTGGCCCATGACTCTCCAAGTAGGATGCAACTGCAAGCATTCAGGTAAATCCAAGAGCAACAGATGACTTTAATCTGGTTTCAATCGGAATCACTGATACTGATGGCAGGATTATGGTGTTTACATACAGGCATCCCATTTTGTGGCAGGGACTCGTGCTATTTTGAATGTGATTGGTTAACTTTGACCACATTATTAAAGAGTGTGCAGATTTATCTGTGTGGCAGACTTCTTATTTTCTCCTCTGGATGTTTGTTTGTTATCAGTTCGCATTAACCCTTAAACACCGAACGTGTCGCCGGCGACAAATTAAACGGTTTCTGAAAGCTGAGATGTTGCGCTTTACAGCCAAAATGGAGTTATTACGGTAATTTCACTCGTGAATGTCCCAGAAGCCCGCGAAGCAGCCGCTTCGTTCCCACTACACACACAGCAGTGGAGAAAGTTTCCATTTTATGGTCTGTTTACTCACATTATGAGACACAGACTCTCAAATTTTACTGGAAATAGTTTCATACTCTTCAAATTTCAAATATAACATGCAAAATCTGACATTCAAATATAATTACAGTGTTGTTTGTTCACTAAAACTCTAAAATCCAATTCCGTTTTTGTCTTTTTCAACTGTCATCACACTCTTCTAACATGCAGCTAATAGTATATAACAGCCAGGTATTGAAAGATCCAGGTAAAATGGGCAAAAGCACAGGCTCAGGTGTGAAAGGGTTAAAGGTGGAATATGGCTGACATTTACGCTGTTGTTATTTTTGTCTTTACATTTGAAAAACCTGCAATTTAATAAGCGCGTCCACCTTTTATATCTACTGCATCTATAAAATGTCAATCAAAGGCACAGTCATAAAGTGGGAATTAATTTCTCCTCTTGCCTCCTGTATTTTTCCTGCTTTTATTTCCCTGCTCAGGTTCTGTTCATTCCAGCCTTTATAGTGAAACAGTTTGTGAACTGCACAGTAGTTTAATAAAACTGCTGAATCCTTATTTATTACCTTTATGGAGTCTGGTGATAGCGATGAGATATTACTGTGGATGACGGTTTCCAGGTCAGGTGGATGTATTGTGAACTCTAAGAGCTGCTATAAATAGCTGTAATTGTACATAAGAGTCATGCAGAGGGATGGTTGCTCTTGCCTTGTTGCCAATGCGAATGACATTTTGCAGGAATCTGCCTCCTGTTCTTTTCATTGCTGTGTTATGAGCTGTGAAGCTAAACTGCTCTCTCTATATATACACTACTCACAATAAGTTAGGGATATTGTGAGAGACTCAGTGGATGTCATACATACGATGTTTGTTTCACTTCAGAGATTTTTGGGATAGGGAGGCAACTGTATTGGGGTGACAGACACAGAACTACTGGCAGAGTTCGTGACAGACCCAGGAGTGGAGCCCCACGAGTGACAGACTGCAACGATGACCGGTACCGGTCGCTGTCAAGCTGTCATTGCGGCAAATGGTGGAAACACCCGCTACTGACATTGTCAATTTTTGTTATTTGGGGCTATCCTTGTTATTGTCTAAATTTTGGGGGTAATAAATATTAAACTAATGAAAATGGTGTTTCTTCTCATTCATTATTAGTAATATCAAAGGGAACTTTTACTTATTTCATTAAAATTCAGACCAAATAGGAAAAGCACTCATGTAAATAACAATATCCCTAACTTATTGTGAGTAGTGTATATGACTCAAAGAGTATGAAAGCACATTTATGTGGTTTTGCATACACAGAATTTTAGTCTTAATCTTATAAAGACCCACACTGCACCTATTCCCTGGCGTTTGGACCACAAGTCTCAAGGCTTTCATGAACTGGGTACACAATGAGTCATATCATTCAGCGCCAAGGACAGACAGAATGGACATGTATTTATAGAGGTACTTTCACAATCAAAATGTAATTCACAGAGCATGATGGCTGGGTGAGTCAGCGCTGGTCTATTCCTTTACATCGCTTTTACGTCTCCATTCATTCATTTCCTCCCATAGGTTGACACATGACAGCAGTTCATCACACAGGGATATGGGACAGCACGGCTCCTTCTCTCTGTTCGCCAATCTGAAGTGACATAATCACTTTAATATCTGAAATGTCCTGATTCCTGCACTGACACCTGTCAGTCATCATCAGAGGATATCAGCTCTTTCCTGCAGCAGCCAGAGGGGGGCACTGTCCTGTCTATAGTGGGTCACTGGGAACCTTCTCGGAACACTGTGTCGTTGTAACTTAACCACGTGCTCAGGTGACAAACAGCCACATATGAAAAAACAATTCTCTGTTTGACTGAACTTGACACATGCAACACGAGGCCACTCACATATGCACAGATAGTCATTAAGGCCTCAGTAAATATTAAATACTGGAAATGCAAACTGAACTCTTTATTAAATATCTATAAAAAGAAAATCTAATGCTAACATGCTAATAAACCCCTGAGGTTAGACATCCAGAAAGACTCTTTCTGTTTCTGAAGGGTATTAATATCACAATCTGTGTCCCTGGGTGAGCCAAAACCCCTGTATGTTCCGTGTTCTCTGTGACACCCTTTCCACACTGGAACATGTGTGCATGTAGAGCTGATCACAGAGATCAGAGAGTTTGTTCTATTGATAACTGGGTTGATTATTCATTACTACTCCTATCACTGGAAAATGTTTAGTGCTCCTGGTGAATCTGCAACTGACGCCAGGTCCACCATTCCCACCAGGTGTGTCCCTGTGAACCTTCTCAGCTTCATGTACAGATGTGTCATCATTTACAGCTCCTGCAATCACTTTCTGAATTGTCAGTGAATGCAAACCAGTTTGTTTCATGTGCTGATCTGTAGGCTACGTGCATCGATTGAAAGTCACACATTTCAATACCCCTTCAATATTCATATTCAGGGTTGGGCGATCAATACACTGTTTATATGGTGATATGAGACTCAGTGTCATTTTGGGCATTGTAATATGATAAAGCTGATTTTCTGAACTTACCAGACTGTTCCGCCTATTTTATTATTAGTGTAAATCATTATATCCACATTATTGATGAGTACAATGTGTTTATATTTCTAGCACCAGTAATCTTTGTTCTGAAATGTCCTGATTGAGTTTGTTCTGATCGCCGTGTTGGCCCATATTATAACAGGAGCCAGAAGTTCTTATTCTGCAGAAATATGGATGACATGAGTCCTATACTATACCACTGAGGATGACATTCTGTGATGCTAATACTGATGCACTGATGTCAAAGCAGCATTTTACTGCAGCAGCTGCTTAAAGTGGTTTAACCTCTGCGACTGATAGTTTAGTTCAACGGTTCTCATCCTCGAGGTCAGAAATCTGTTAAATTAAAGAGTAGCAATTATTATGACATGTTAGTGGGACTCGACACACACCGACACATGTAATCCCTGGAACAAATACAACCAAACATTTTAATGAACAAGACGCATATACCTTCACATACTGTTTAAATCCCTAGTTTAACTAATTGCTCACTCTCTCCTGTCTTGCCTTTGAACTCACAGGCTGAGTCTGGCTCCCCTGTCTCTTCCCTCCCTTTGTGTCTCATTCTGCAGCCTTCAGTAGAGTGTTTAACAGAGGCTATTGGGAGATGTTGTGGATAATGTGAGGAAATGTGGAAAATGGCTGGTGCATGATGTGCGCGGCTGCAGTGGGGAGATGATGAGCCGAGGTGGAGTGCTGTCTGTGAGCCTCTCTCTCTTTCTGTTTGCATGTTGCGCCTGAAATGTTACTCGTCGCACTGAAAGGGGATAGAAAGTGCAACTTGGCAGAAATATAGTGGAGGGAAAAAGCAGCATTTTCAGCACATTAGTCCAAGTAGACAGACAAGTATTTAACCTCAGTACCTTCTAACTACTGATCGAATTTACCTGAAGGACGGAGAATGGAAAGCAGTCGAGCACCAAAAGTAAATATTACACTTGTACGCTTTACCAGGTGTTTTCAGTCTGACACTGTGGGTCCAGACGAAATGGGAAATCTAGGCAACTCAAGTTTACTGTTGCCGGGGATAAACCCAGTTAGCCTTGGGCTACAGCTTGAGCCTTGTTTAAACCTCTTATTTACAAAACACACACACACATATCTTATAAAATCCATTTGTGGTCATTAAAAGTACGCCAAATGACATAAAGCAGTTCCTGTTTTTCAGTGCACCCGTGGATAAAGAGACAAACAAGTCAGAGATATGATGATAGATGATGATAATATTTTGGGGAATGTGTAAGTGAATGTAAAAATATGCATGTCAGGTCTGAGCGTTCAGATCTGATAATAATCCTTTTCAACCCAAGCTGCAGACGTTGGGTCAGAGAGTTTGAAAGTACCTTAACTGGCTGGATGAGCTGAGTGTCAGAGGTGCTGCCTCTGCTGCAGCTGCTGACCAAACTGCAATAACCAACTTCCTATTGTTTTCAGAACACTGGCACACACCTGTCCCTTTCAGCTCAGGCAGTATAACTCATATCTCTGCTCCACACCCCCTCCTTCAACAGCCCCACGCCTCCCTGGGGAGACACCTCACAGTTTGAAAAGCTCTGCTCTAGACTGCTGTAAGGCTGCTCGGGTTAACATCAAACACTGCTGTGGTGCTGAGTCGCTCGGCTTGTTTTTTGGGATGAATACAAGGTTGTAACAGTGACGTATGGAAAAGTGCTGCATTGGTAACAGCTGAAACACAGGCATACATGAAAGTTCACACAATGCTCAGCCGTGACTCCACAGTTTGTCGGCAGACGTGGCCCCTCTGCAGCAGAGAGCTGCTGGAACCCCTGCTAATTCAACTCTAATGGCAGTCCAGACAGTGCGCTGACTCAGTCTGCACACAAACAGAAACATATCAACGACAATGAAAGAACGATTGTAACAATGGACACACTGACCCCAGTGGAACTGACCAAGGGACAGGGAAGACACAGCTGTTCTTTCCAGTGTGACAAGCAAGTACGCCGCTGATATGTGTTTAAATATGACGTCTTTACTAATGGCCATCTTAAAGAAATCTGCATTCCCCAAAATGTGAAAGATGCGGTCTGAAGTTCACGAGAGGACAGGTAAGATGAGGGGAGGAACATATACAGAGATCCAGGCGCAGTGACACAGTGGGACTAACCTGTCTGATGGTCCTGGCCACCAGGCTCTCTAGCACTGGTCCTCGATCTTCATGAAGGAGGTGAACTTCATCCAAGATTAGGAGACGCACAATCTGGGACAGGGCCACGTCTCCGACACTCTTCCTGGTAACGACATCCCACTTTTCTGGTGTCGTCACCAGCATCTGAAAAGAAGCGAGACAATTCAAACACCAGATCAATACATTTCACTCCAAAGTCTGCATTAAATGTACCATCTAACAGTATTACTTATTATAAAAACCCTTAATAAACACCCAACATTCCAAATGTAAAGCTGAAAGTCTTTCACTTCACTGTTAAGATTTCAGTTTATCTGTAATTCCTTTAAATATGAGGGCTGCAGTGTAGATAGAGGAATGTGAGCACACCAGCTCAATAACCCACAATACTGATGTGACATCTCACAGTCTGACAGTGAAGCCAACCTCAAACTCAATCCCGTAATCAGACTGAGGTCTTCTCCCTGACGTGCCTGCCCGATGGACATAAGAAGTGCAGTGTTTGTGCAGCGCGGACTCCCAGCTGTCCCAGCTGCCGGTCCTGTTTGCAAGGTCTGTATCTGCGAGGTCTGTAACAGCACCTGAATCCCACACAAGCTACGGCGCCCGTTGAATCCGTGAGCCAAGTTACACCAATATTCAGTCTGTCAGTTCAATTAACACCTCATGAATTTGTCTCTCTTCGTTTGGTTTATGTTCCAATGCTCGACAAACGCTCAAATTCACTTTCACTCCTGAATATCGCTTAAAAATCAGATCATGACACTTGGGATCGTTTAGCTGCTTCTTAGAATTTACACACTAAATCTTGTTTAAGTTAAGACTCAGTAGTCATCATCATCATCCTCAAATCATCAGTGTCATCTCAGCTTGATCTTGGAGTCCAAGAGGAAACGTTTGCCACAATCTGGCAGATCGGAGTTTGAAAGATGTGGGCATTTATTAGACAGGGTGAAAAAGAGAAACACGTCAATGCACCTTGATAATGTCACAGCCCCGTGGTTGTCATTTGTCCCATTGATTGGTTGCTGAATGTCAAGAAGGTGGGTCTTATTTCATGTGAGCATGTCGAAATTAGGGGGGAGACAAAGAGGAAAGAGATGTCCACATGAGGAGGCTGTAAGACGGTGAGAAGCTCTTTCCTGTGGTGATGGACGATCTATCCAGTTTTACAATTCTCCCCAAATCCAACAAGAACATTTAGATTATTTAAGAGATTATAGCTGTGATACATTTTCTCCACAATTTCCTGCCCGTTTAAGTGAATGACAGACACAGTAAAACCCAGAGCGACACGACCATATTCCCTGCAGAATACTATGTCTATTCATGGCTCATCAATGCCCAATTGCCCGGAACTCCGCTCATTACAATGCAGATAGAAGCACCTAAATCACAACAGCACAACATAACAGACGTGTAGCGTTACTCACACCCTGTGTGCTGCGGTCTACAGTGTTTATCAGATTTGTATCAATGTCTTCTACGACCCACCACAGCCACAAGTCGAATTTCACTGTGCATTGTTTTGCACGATACAATCAGCCTGCAGCGTGGTTTTCTTTCTATTTATTTTGGCATATCTCTAATTATATTCAACAGTATCAGCGTATCTCACCTGTATCAAATGTCAACAGACAGCATCTTTGCGCGTTGATTAGTGCCTATTATTCCAGTACAATTTTATTCTCCCTTTTCAAGAAAAACACCACAATGCATAATTAATGGTGTGTGAACTGTTTGGCAACCTGTCCGTGGGTGTGCAAATTCGTATTAAACTCTTTCTGTAAAAGCAGTTCATTAAATCCTCTCTAGTTTGCATTTAAATCAATCTATCCAGCCATTAGAGGCTGGCGCGCTCACGGAAAAGGAAGCGCCTGCTTCTAATTGGAGCTACTGGTTAATCTAAATGGAGGCTCTGGCAAATGGAGCACAGGCCAAAGGGCTTTCTTAATTGCCTCACAAATACACACAAGAAGGTGTTGAGAAAACACGCCATTGTTTGGCTGAACGGTGTTATTTAGCCTATTTATCAACAGATCACAGCAGGAGTGAAATTAATCATCTAAATCCACTCATTCTTCGTATTTCATTGAAGATTCATACAAGAAAATGTCTCTCGAAAGAGACAATTTAATCGGAGAGTGGGTTCATAAACCTGTGCAGAAAAGCATAATAGCCCATAATAATAGCGCTTTCCATTAAAGAACTGCTAAAGAGCATGAGGCCCAGTGGAAAACTGGATATGTTTAAATAAACAAGAACGCAGGATGTTTTTTATTAAATCAGGACTGGGGCTATTTTTTTAAACGCATGGCAAGATTTCAGATCAATTTCCTCCTTCTAAGCTAACTACCGCTCACTCCAGCAAGCGGTGAGAAACAAGCTCTGCAGATGGGAAAACTGCTAAGGAGAAGTAATCCCTCACACCCCTGACTCTGTTTGGTCGTCTCTATATTTTAATATTTGTGTTTTGTAACGTTGTCATCCTGGAGCCATGCATCAGCTTAGAGTTCCTAGCTGCGTGATGTGGGTTAGCTGACAAAGGCTCTTTGCAACGGGACACAGAAGCACAGCCGTTTTCTACTAAAGTTCATTCTTAGTGAACTTTAATGAGCCACCACGTGTGTGGACCACCACCAGCACAACAGGCAACAGGAGATAACAACTGGCCAATCGGAGCTGAGCATGTAGATTGGGCGCTCAATACGCCCACAAGCTTCAGGCTCGTGAGAGGAAAGAGAGCAATGAGAGAGGGAGAGAATGCCACTTCAGTCTGTGTGTGTCAGCAGGGGGTAGGGAGTCCAAATGCCCAAACTCCCATTTTAGGACTGGGCCCTCATGGGTTCTGGTGGAACACATACTGTGGTATGTCTGATGTGCTCTCCATCTAATCTCGTCTGTGAGAGCACCAGGATGGAAGGGGATGAAATATGCAACGGGTCTTCAGCCTTGAGTTGCTCCAATTAATATGATAAATGCAAAGATCAAGGTCCTGCATGTTTCTGCTGTGTGCTGCATGGTAAGACTCATTAACTATCACTCAAAATTAAACTCTCATTTAAAAAAACTGTCTTTAAAGAAACATTTAAGCTGTACATTGCATGTATCTGGATTGGATGAAGTCTGGTTAGGTCTGGTCTAAGAGCAGACTCTGTAAAGGTCCAGAGAAAGTGGTCCCCTATGGACCTCAGTCAGTCTGGGCTTGACCATTCAAAGCCCGACTAATTTAAAGCCCGAGTGAAGGACTGATGTCTGCCAACTCAGACACCACAGACTCCAACATGCTGCTGGTTGCTGTAGTCTCACTATAGCTACAGCTGCCCCTCCCTCCAGCTCTGATGAACCAATCACTGCTGCTTGATGTAAAACTCATCACTAGCAGATCTCACAGGAGTCTCACCAGACACCACATTTAAAGACTCTGTACACTGTGAAGCACAGACACATCCACGTGCCGGTGATAGTTAATCAGCATAGAGTGACTTTGTTTGGATGAGTGTGACAGAATCATTTATTCTTAAATGTCTGTACCACGTTTAAACAGGATTAGTATTTGTTTTCCCCACTGTTCTCTCATTTGCACCCATAATTGATTTATTAACTGTAAACGTACACTGACAGGCTTTGGCAGCGACAGGAGGCTTCACATAAGATTTGGTTTTCCAAAGACTAGATCCTTGAAAACAATGTTTCCTCTGGGCACAAAATGCATGTGGATGATTTATTGTCAGCCCCTCCAATGTTCTGATGCGGTAGATGTAGAAAGTTATGTCAGGCATTTTTTTACATTACATTTACATTACTGCCACTGCCTGGCAGGTATGTAGATGAATGTCTATTTTCCCCCTTGTTAATTCTTTGGCTGGGACCTGCTCAGCATATGGGAGACAACAGTGACATTTCCTGCGGCATTTCCAGGAAAGCCTCATGCAGTATGATCAGTTATATATCTTCTGAAGGTGGATTTTAAGGTTTGGCATTTGTCAAGGGAGATTACTTACAGATGTATATATGCACAGTGGATAAAGTCTACTTCTGTTATGTTTATGATCAATCAGTAGGGATGCAGTCTGCGCTACTTGTTTGAGCGAAATGTTTTTCATGCAGGCAGCAGACGCTCTTAATTTACCACACAATTACAAATGCCTAAGTCGTGCTCTCAGGACTCCTGCGTACGACCGACCTGCCGAAAATCACTTAATATGTGTACATACAGTAACTGTTTACACATTATACTGTTTATACATTTAGTATTCAGCTGTGTTATTCCTGCAAACAGGCAAAAGTTGTCAAGGCCACGGAGAATCTCATCTAAGCACAAAAAGTTGAAATCAATGCATTTGAAGTCGATGGAGATACCTTTACATACTATTAAACAATCAAACCGTTACACAATGCGATGTCGGAGCATAAGCAACGTTCTGTTACACTTTGAACACAAATTCTAGTTTGAAATAAGTGTTTTAGTAGCATAAACATGTAATTTGAGAGCAGGGTTTCATTTTCATAATTTGTGGGCTCTAAAGCATTAAAATTCCCATTGTGCTGGACAGTTTTTATTTTAATGAGTGGAGTGGGACTGATGAGCTTTTTGCTCAGTGCTAGGGTCAGCACAGATGCGTGGAACCATGCACAACACAAGCCACGGCAGACCCTCGTTACTTTCAGCACCTACGTGCAACTTGTAATAGCTCTTGTTGCTGCAAATCTGTCCGAAAACAACAACAACAACAAACAACAACACAAATAAAATGCAGTAAACTCTGTTCTGAATCTTTACAGCGAGTGAGACTCAGATATAGCCTGACACTTTCTGGGTTGCCTTTTATAGGACTGGTCTTTACACTTTCCATCGCCGACGGTTTATAAGTGTCCTTTCAAAAACATATAAAGGCAAAATTGGCCGAGGTACCTTCACAACTAATCAGTTTCTCGGCATGTGACTTCACTTTACCAGGAAATGTTGACACACTCCTCTCGTCCTCCCTCTACAAGAAAACTGTCTGGCTGTGAGGCATCTCCTTCCTGGATGTCATTAACTGATATTTCCTCTCTGGACAGAGAGGGAAGAAGGCCTGGAAGTCCCAGGATGCCACCCACCCGCACACTGGCATCCACATGGCAGCATCCCTCCGAACCCTTTCTGTTTCCATGGTAACTACCGCAGCCATGGAGAGAGGAGGATGTGGGAGGAAGAGGTAGGTGGGAGGAAGATGGAGTGGGGATGTTAGAGAAAGACATTTGTTGGATTGTGATATGTGCTAACAGCTAACTGAGTATCAAGGCAAACTGCGAGGAGAGCCTTTTCAATGGAGCACTGTCATGTTCCACAGTGTGTGTGTGTGTGTGTGTGTGTGTGTGTGTCCATATGTTCAGCCATGAAAACTCCACTCACAATTAGCTAAATATGAACACACATGTCGCTGCAACAACTGCTCTTTTCCTGTTCAGTGGTTTTCTGAGCTTGAAAACTATGCAGAAGGACTCAACTAAGAATTTGTTTTTCTGAAGTGATTGGTAAAATATGCACCTCCCAAGAGAATTTCCTCAGTGGGTTATGTTCCAGGTGCAGCTGCTGGTTTGGTTTTTACATTGACATGGATGTTTCTCATTGTAATGGGACATTCTAACACTGTAATCTAAAAGACTCCCTGCCAAGCTTTTATCAGTCTCATGTCCCGCATGTCTTAGTAAAATAAAGATTTGTGCCATGGGTCTGTCTGCTGTGGGAAAACCCACTCAGATCAGCTGATCTGTAGTCTATGATGTAGTCCAGCTTTTCCAGATGTGAGAGTAAGACTGTGCTGCAGCTGGAGAAGATGTGAAACAACATGTTAAACTCCGGAGTAAGGACAGCTGCCTTTCCCTACAGGCTTGTTTCCAATGCACTGGCTGGTCAGTGTTTCTTAATTAATGTTATTAATGAACGCACTGATGACATGTGCGAATGCAACTGTGGGTCTGAAGAATTAAACAGACCTACATGTTAAAGGAGAGCCTACTGCTAAATGCAAAAATTCAAAGGTCCTGAACAACTCCAGGCCTGTAGTGCTGAGATTTTCAGTTACGAAGGTCATGTCATCATCACAGAGTTCGTAGTTCCAGTGCACATCAGCACCACCCTGCAGTCAGCCTGTCCATCCAGAGAAGCTGCCGTCTGTCAGCAGCAGCTCCTGGGGAGCTGAGAGGACCACGTCTGGTCAAACTGCTTTTACCAGGCTGACTGACAGCAGAAATGAACTCAATCAAAATAGTTTTCATGTCGGCTCCACAAGGAACAAATCAAGGGTCTGTTATTGATTCATTGATTCATTGATTTGATTTCCCAGCCGACCATAGCAAGTGAGGGGAATCCGCCTGTGGTGATACAGGTGAGCTCACAGACAGACTAGGAGCAGATCAACTGATGTGTCGGTTAACACATTCAAAACATGTACTGCAGGATATTTTTGTGATTCAAACAGCTGTCTGCGCTTCACTAATCGCGACAGAAGTAGACACTGAGTGAAAAAAAATGCAGGTGGTCTCTGGTTACCATGGAGACAAACCTTTCTCGAGGCATCGATTGAAATCGAAGCGGGCTATTTAATTTCTGACGCAAAACACAATCAAAGTGTCAAACAACCAACCCAAAATCATAATCTCCGGCCGTGTGACTGGTCCTGCACTGTTTTGATTCTGCAGCAGTGGAGCCACGCTCTGCTGACACACCATCGGCCTCCTAATACAAGTCAACTCGTGCCCATGGGGATTGGGTGATGATGATGATGATGATGATGATGATCGCCATCATCATCAACACAAATTTGGATGTCTGCTGAAGCTTGAGGTCCCATGGTAACAATGTGCAAATGCACGCAGGCAGCATCACAAACATGTACCTGCAGGTGATAACACAACACAACAGTTACAGCTACCAGCTGCACGTTTGTTACCGGGCCATGCTGCGTTCAGGGACAGCAAGAGCAGCCAGGGTTTATTTTTCCCTAGTTGTATATACAGTGTATACAATAATCAATGTAATTGTTCTCTCTAAAGGAAAAGGACCCCGATGGAGGCTGTAGGGCAAAATGCATCAGTCTAACAAACAGATAATTTGATGGTATGTAGTATAGCTGGACAGCCCTGGATAGACCTTCATGGCTGCTTTCCCTTCAGCCCTTTGCAAGTGGTTGAAGTGGTGCCAGAACCGCCACTCTAGCATGGACATCAAAAGAGTATGATGAAAGAAACAGTGAGGAGAGGAGTGACAGAAGACAACCAAGGTTACAGTGCATGGCATCACTCGGCCCTTAAATGTGGACAGCCCTTTTCACTCAACCACTTTGTGTAAATGTACTGACACTAACAAAGTCAAATGGACGGATGATGGAGAGAGCGAACGAGGCTGAGCAGAAGAGAGACAGCCCGCTGCCAAAGTGCCGCAGAGCTGCAGTGAATCTGACTAATCATTCTCTTTGTGAGATCTGTTCACATGACCTGATAGGAATGCAACTTTAATACACCTTCAGATTAACTGGAATTGGCCTCATTTCTTGGAATGAAACCCCACCTCCCCCCTACACACACCAAACCCCAACCTCCTCTGTATTCATAAGTCCCACAAGGCTTATAACTTTAAGTCTGAGCAGTGCAATCTCTCAAATCCAACTCTTATGGATTTAACAGATATGCATGTTTTTTCAACCTTCTCAGTCTCATAGTTCAGTTTTTCAGACTGGATCTACCAACCTCCGCTTCCCTTTGAGCTGCAGGAGCCAGGTTCTCTCTCTAAATATATGCTCAACCTGCAGCGTTCATCCCCTTTTCTTAGCCTCGTGCTAATAACTCCATCCTCTACAACAGAGAAGGAAACTCCTGCATGTGGGGGTTTCTCTCTAACAGATCTGTGGATGAGTTCACATACTCCATCATTAAAACCCTGCAAAAACACAAAAAAGTACTTCATGTGCAGCTCAGTACTTAAATAGTTGAACAAGCCATTGATTTCTGAGAAATTAAACATCTCATTGACTGGCAAATTGAACTCAACAACTGAATATAATTGGCTAATTTTGTCATTGACAAAATTATTCTCATCACTTTAAGTGCTTTACAGTTAAAGAGTGGTTGGGAATTCCTGTTTGGAAGACTGAGGAGGAAAATGGTTTTAGCCCACTCAGTGGAATCACTTCTGTGGGATAACTACCTGTGTATAATACACAGCTTACATGATAGCTCTTTTAATAGTAATGTGGTAATAGTTGTGAATGCTAAACGCACTGGACATGAAGCAAACACATGTCGTTTAACAAAACACAAGCAAATTAAGGAAACATCCTCAGCAGTTTGACAATGCCCGCTCAGCATTTAGAAGTGACAAACTGCCACAGACTGGAGGTACCGCCTCGCTGCTGTGTGCGGATTAGAACCATGAGCGTGCAGACTCATTTAACACACGTGGCGAAGGCGTTAAAGGAAGTTAATTGAGTGTGTGTTTTTGGCTAAATGAAATGTATCACTGTGCTGACATGGATGATTTCCAATGATAACATGCTGCCGTCACTTACAGACCATTTATCCAGAGGAGTCCAGAGGGCTGATAGAGAGTTTCATCACATGGTTCAGCAACAGTCACCTGTAGCCAACCATGAGAATGGCCAATGAGCTGCCGCTGGACCACAATGATTCAAACATGGACGCTGCCGCGAAGGAGCTACCAAATCTAAAATGATATTGCTTCAGACAAAGATCAGGAGATCTGTCAGATCTCTGGTTGCAATCTTGTGTGTGAATTATGACCTTGACCTTTGACCTTTGGGATATGAAATGCCATTTCTTTATCATCATTTTAACTTATTGTTTATAATTATTTGTGTAATACTTTGTCATATTGATCATGTGAAGTCTTGAGGTATAGCCATTCATGACCTTCTAAATCAGTTCATCTTTGAGTAGAAGTGAATGCTTGTGCCAGATGAAACCTTCGGCCTCAGAGCACATGAGCTTCCTGTTAAGTGACAACATTAGTGGATGCTTTAAAATCAGCATCATGACCAGACCCATCCAAAGTGAATATTTGATCCTGTCTTTGCTACACTGTAACCATGGTAACTGCTGCTGAGTACTGCTTTAAACATGGAACCTTGAGTGATCAATACATATATCTCCTCTACAGAATATTGGAAACGGTATCTTGGTACTTGCCATAAGGGGGCACATGGGGGGCAACTAATGACAGCTAACGCCTCTGGAGGATGACAGAGCAAACTTTGAGACATAATACTTTAACATCTAGAACACTCTAAAATCAGCAATAGAAAATAATTATTATCTCTGCATCCAATAAGATCATTTCATTTTTCTCACACCCAGTGGATTACTGTTTCATTCTACAGCTAATATTTTAGAAAAGAGCCTGACCCATTACTGCACAATTTTATAAAAGATATATCAGAATCAGCACATACCACATACTCTATGTCTGCCAATGAGGAACAAGAGATAGTAGCTATAACAGAGCTAGAGGCTAAAACTAAACTGACTTACAATATGGAGATTTCTATCAGCAACAACTTTACTTTTGATCTGTAAAATATCTCATTGGTTGCATATGTTGGTCTCAAATCTATAAAAAACAAATTTAAGTTATCTTTATCTAAAGTCCTGTGGTCTGTCTTTGTGTAAAATGACATATTGCTGAGTTAAGTTATGGTTATGATTTTATAAACTCTTACATATTGGTATGAGAATTGGCGTGGCTCACATTAGAGCCACCCGCTGTATTTGTATTTGTGCGCTGCATTAAATGTCGTCCAGGCTGGTGAGTGTAGTTCACACCGAGCGCCGCTCTCATGGCCTTTGCAGCTTTCAACCGCGTTTATAACTCTGCCGAGACTTAACACGTACGAGGTCTGTACGTTTCATCAGCTTACTGGTGGCGAGACAGCAGTGAAAAACGACGGGAGCCTGCCAGCCTTGTCAAACTGCTCCTCACCAATGTCTGTGACAGCTACTCTGTCTTTCAACTTTATGAATCAAATTAACATTTTATGATGGGTTTTTATGATTTATGATTGGCGGCAGTATTGGACTCTTCCACTTCCCACAGTTCAAAAACTAATGTTATTTCAAAAAAAAAGGTAGACTCCACGAACTAAGACCACACGGACATAATCCAGCTCACAGTTCCCTTCCTCCTCTCCTCCCCTCCCCTCTCCTCTCCTCCCCTCCAGCCAGCAGCCCAGTAGAGAGGTGAACAGTTACGCAATTGATGTCTTCAGATGCACTCTACTGAGTTAGCTATTGTTACAAACATTTATAGTTTCACGTATGAAAATGAATATCAATTACTAAATGTTTTCAAGTTAGCCAGTCAGAGGAGGCATCATTATGTTGAAGCTGTGTTATATTTAATGTTATTGATAACACCCTCAGTCAGTTAACCGCTGTGCTCCACTCAACACATTAATCATCATCATGTTTAGCATCGTGTTTAGCTAGCTAGCTACACATGTAAGAAGTTCTGGTGGCCTTCCTGCAGCAGACCGGTTGAGTCTGGCGGCCGCTGTGAAGACGAGGCGGCGTGTATCATGCTCACAGCCAGTGTTCTTCTATTTCCCATCCACGCCGTGAATGCAATTTGATCCCTAATGCGGCCTTTAAATGTATTTTTGGACTGTTCATAATGTGTTCCACAAGGAAATGATTCACCTGTGCAGCAGCTGGATGTTTTCACTCTCCTGTGTGTGCGTGTGTGAAGGTACATTAGCAGGAATCACGGAAATGAGAATAAATCACAAATATCTAAATTCGACTCATTCATTCATTTCATCATCATTTAAATTGGGTTTTTCTAACAAGGAAACCTGAGCTCCATTCTTGGTGGTCATTTAAGGAGCGGAATTTCAGTCTAGAAAGCAGAACAGGAGGAGCAGACAGCTGAGTGTTTAAAGCAGGCCGCATCATTTGTTCTCTGTTTGGAGGCAGATGTAAATTCACAGCCCAGCAGGCGAAAACAATAAATCAGACAGACAGAGTTACGTCTGTAACTGATGTGATTGTTGCTTTTCGAAAAGCCAGTGATGAAATGGCCTCCAATTAAATGTCACAATCCAAACCACATGGGGGTGCTAGAGAACACGCTGTGCAACCGGAGGGAACCTGGAGGTGGGGCTGCATTTTACCCTTAGTTTGAATTTTTTTTTTTTTTTTTTTTTGGAGACAAGACACAGGATTCAGTGTGTGTGTGTGTGTGTGTGTGTGTGTGTGTGTGTGTGTGTGTGTGCATGTGTGTGTGTGTGTGTGTGTGTGTGTGTGCGTGTGCGCGTGTGTACCTGTGTTCGTAGGATCTCTCCCTTGGTTAGCTGCATGTCTCCAGTGAGTTCTTTAACAGTGATGCCCAGTGGCTCCAATCGCTTACTGAAGTAATTAGTCATCTCGGCTGCCAGGGCCTTCATCGGAGCCACGTATACAATCTAGAGAGGGAGAGAGAGAGGGACATATAAATAAATAAGACAGGGAACAGATAGGGGTAGAGTGGGGAAGGTAGGAGAAGGGGGTGGGGGTGGCAGGGAGAACGGGAGAGTGGGACTGGAAGGACACTGTGGTGATAAATGGGCAAACAGAGGCGAGATCATTTGTTCCCTGGCAACCAGCACAAATCACAATTTATTGAGAAATATGATGCCAGCCACTTGCATGGCTAAAGTTTAATGGTGATGTATGAAAAGTGTCGAACGTCCCTGGCTGGCACGGCGGAAAACGCCGTGTGCGAGCAAGTGCGCGTCCGTGTGCGCCTTCATGAAAGAGAACAAAGCCTTTTGGATGTCTGAATTATTTATCTGAGTGTGTGTTAGGACTTGACACGATGGGTTTTTAAAGACATGTACCAATATTTTTAGACTGAGCTGCCAATAGCTGGCTTTTTGTGCATACATCCAAGCTTCTACTTTCCCGTTGCTGCTGTGTTTGATTTGGATTTTGACCACTTTCATCTGCTGTTTTACTAACTCAAGTGTTCATAAATATGGAAAACTTCAGTCTCTCTATGTATTTATATCATAACTTTTATTTGAAGGTTGCTTTGCTCAGATATATCTTTTTTAGAGTTCTGTATTATAGTGCAAGCGTTGCCGTGGGAGGAGGACAGAATCGTTACGGCAACACGTAAGGTGCGGTGCACCTGCAAAAATTAAGAATTTTGTTTCTGAATATATGAAATGGGTCTGTGTTTTTAATTTACTCAGTGCTGAAACATCATGTTATTCAGAGAACGTCTGAAACTGGTTCCTGACCCAGGTTAAAATCCCTTCTTCTATCTAAAATCAGGGAGTATGGATTGAAGAGTACTATGAAGTATTGACATGAACACGTAAAATCCTAACAATAGAGATCGTTGACTGTAACTGTTATTCAGTCACTCTGTGCATCCTGACTGTTGACTCCTTCTCAGCACACAACCTTTTCAGCAGCAGGCTCAACAAGCAAGTAAAGCCATAAATAATATGGAATTTTTTATCTAATGCTTCGACAAAAAAAAAAAAGGCTGAATCAGCCACGGTCCTCATTCAAGAGCGATTTACATAAGAAGGAAGATATACAGTAGGTGAGGCATCTGGTAAGTGGGAAGGCAGGAAGGGAGGAAGGAGGGACGGTGCAGTGAGCAGAGGAGTATGAAAAGCACAGGGTATGGTCATAGTCAAACCCAGACATCTGTAATGGCTGCTCATAATTACAACGCCTGCAGTTACACATTATCAACATTACAGAAACTTTCACTTTGCTGACTTTTTGCCAGAAGAGGCTAAAACAAGGACATGCTTTAACATGTGAAGCGTCTGGATCACTGTATGGGCTGCGTAACGCTGACATTTCCCTCTGCAGCACAACATAAATGAGGAGGGCACCACTCGTCTTATTAGCAAAATCATTATCACAAGTCGGCTCCTGCTGCTACAGCGGGTTTTGTGTTTTAAGAGGCATTCCTCACAGCTGGTGTGACTGTAACAGATCTGGACGGATCAGCTCTTAGATCCATTAAAATGCCTGTGCTGGCCACAGGCCTGACGCTGTAGATCAGCCCAGGACACCCCTGACTGTAGGAACGAATGAACTGACTGCTAGGTTGGAATATGAAGGTATATAAAGGAGAATACACGTGAATATATGCAGAAGGATATGCATGTTTCACAGAGTGAAAGACCTTCTCTAATCCAAACCTGGAATTTTTCTTTCATAGTGTGGAAACTCTGATGGTCTGAGGGTTTTATTTTAGCACTGTCAGTGTTTTATGGTCAGGTTTTATTTTTTAACTGATGTTTAAATGCTGTAGATTAGTTTGTCCTTTTTTATTTTAAAAGATGACTTTTTTTGGTATTTCTGATTCCTTTAGACGGTGACAGTTGAGGAGAGACAGCGGGAAAGGCAGCGGACAGAGAGGAGATGACGTGCAGCAGTGTGCTCGGGCTGGAATCACATTCAGGCCTCTGTGATAAGGACTCAGCCTTAAAGGGAGAGTTTGGGTTTTGCTGAAGTCTGGTTGCATGAGTTGCTTCTCCATAGCCAGTGTATTGCTCCAAACAGACGGAGGGCAGTATGCGCCCAGTTTGCAGAGGCAGCAGTAGTACTGGTGGAGGACGGCATCATTAACAAAATGTATTTTAAACATCTAATAAAAACCATCATCAGTATAGTATGATACGCTATATTTGCATGTTGTCATATAATCATGCCGACCACCATCTGCTTGAGGTAATACACTAACTATGATAAACAGCTCATGCAAAAAGCCAAACTACAGATACGGACAGCTTTATACTAACAGAAAAAGAAAAAAGTACTAGTACTGACGTTGCAGTTGAGAAACCAATACAGCAGCCTCTTGGAGGAAACCTAATCAAATCATCCAGTTGTCCTTGACTTGAAACTATCAGAAAGTTCCTATTTAAAAGCTGATATCCCAGCATCCAAAGCTCCAAGGATCAGATGTGAATCTCTGCATGGGGTGTGTGAGTCTCAGTGGGGAGAATGCCTAATCTCCATGAGGCGTGTTGAGAGACTCTGGGGTGGAGTGACACTGGAGACATTTGCAGACATTCTCCAACATTACATAGAGATTCCTGAAAGTCTGTGGCTTTTTGTGACAGAAATATTAGAAAGCTCCATAAACAACTAGTTTAATATGGAATCAGGCAGCATCATATCTGCCGTAGCAACAACACATCACGATATACCGTATTCCACTTTGCGTGTGTGTGTCTGTCAGACCTTGAATTCATCCTTCTTGATGACGCCGCCAGGCTGCAGATGCTGGCGGATCTCGTGAAGGACGGTCAGCATGGCAATGTTGGTCTTGCCGGCGCCAGTTGGAGCGCAGATGAGAAGGTTCTCGTTGGTGGTGTAGGCCGTCTCGAACACCATGGACTGGATCCTGTTCAGACGCTTCATCCCCTTGAACACCAGCTGCCCGATCTGAGCAAACCAAAGAATGAAGAAGGGTTACCACATCACTGCAATCAGAAATATCATGTGATCGATATCTGCTTTTCTCTCATGGAAGAATTAAAGTGACCATTTTAATAAAAATCCATAAAGACAAAAAGTAAAGCAGACCATATTACACTTTTTGGAAACACTGCTCCTCAGTCGCTGGCAAGAGCTCGTCAACAGTCCAGCCTTTTGTTCCCCTGGCTGTCCGCCTCACTATGTTAGACATTTGCATCAAGCCCACCTAGTGGCCAGTTTGGCCAGCCCTCAAACAAAGCTAGATGCAGTGGAGGATGCTCTGTTGCTGTCAGCAGGAACCACTACAAAAGTCTTCATCTACTCCCACCATCTGAGGAAGTCAGGACCCAGTGGATTAACGTTATTTTTGATGGAGATGTTCCCACGACGGCTGGAAAACAGTGTGTGTACTGAAGTCTGCCAGCTGAAGAGGTCGGGTCACAGTTAAGAAAGCACTGATAGCAGCTGTCTGTGAAGAAACTACTTATTTAACACTCTGTTTAGCCTTCGCTGCATGTTCTGCTGTTTAGTTGACATTGTTTTGTAGGGTCAGGGTTAGCCTGCTTAACTTTGCATTAGAATGTGACATGTCCAGTGTAGCTACTCCCACAATCTGGGAGGCATGTCGGACTAATGTTGTACTATAATGTCAGGCACTTGGCCAGTTTCAGGTGGCTGGAAATACACTGCTAGCCAAAACTGCTGCTGCCGCACAGTCAGAGACGCAGCGTCTGACTGGCCAACGGATGTTTTCAACATCGTCAATGGTTACAGAATCACAGAGCATAATCAGTTTTGGATTTATTGATATGGAATATTTATTTATGTTAGAAAATCCACAATACTCCACAGCTCAAGGGGCGAGCTTCTGAAAGTGATCCAACTGCATCAGCTCGCATTGGAATTGCAAAATGGTGCCCAAAACATTTTGCCTTTAATGTTCCAGAGATACTCAGTGTTAGCGTCATTACATCCTATTTACACAATGGAGATCGCCAGTCAGTCCAGTCCAGAGCCCAGCGTACCAGCTTTTTCTTTAAACCCTGGGTGGTGAGACAGGCTCACACGTGCAGCTCAGTGGAAGCTCTGCTTCAGAGATCCAGTATGCAGTTGATATTTGAATAAAATTACATTAAACATCATATTTATTTTTCATGTGCCAGCTCAGACAACTGAATGAGGCATTTCACTTGCCCGAACACAGAGTCTACTTGCCCCGGGCAAGCTTTAATGTCGAGCCCAGCTGCAGAATCTTCTAGCCAGTGTGCTGACATGAAATATAGACAGGTGATCAGTTACATGTGTCAGTGACTGAACCACAGTGTAAGAGGTGACTGCACAGAAAGTGGGGCATCAAGAGGCACGGAGGAGGAGAAAATGTGTGTGGTGAGATCAGCTGTCACTCAAGCTGCCCTCCGCCTGCCTTCGCTATGGCAACAGAGTGCGGGTGATGGCCCTCAATCTCACACTGCCTCTGATAAGCAGAGAAATGGTCACTGTGAAGGACAGTCGGAGCCAAACACACACACACACACACACACACACACACACACACACACACAGTAAACACAGAGGAGAGTGAAAACATCCAGCTGCTGTACAAGTGAATCATGACATGGCTGAAGACTGCAGGAACATTAGCTTTGAGCATATTAAGTGCAACCCTGTCTTCAGATGCCCAAAGAGCAGCATTTACCTAGAATAAGTTGATTTAATGAACATATGTAGATAATATGGAACATTAAAATACATGTATATTTCAATATTTAAAAGGTAATGGGCTTTTTAGTATTCACAGGACACTTTTTGCTGCAGCTCCCAGTACGCAGAGTGGAGGTGCCTCTGATGTGCCTTCACCTCATCTTTAAAGAGGTCAGCAGGGCAATATACCGAGTGATCAGCCAGCGTCCGTCCAAGCCGTTACATATTACTAATATAAATCAATAAAAAGTAGTGGAAGCCTCACATTCAGTATTTGTAACGCTCATGCTGAAAGTGGGAATTACATCATTGAATCTTCAGATGTCTTTTTTGTATTTTTGATTTCTATTGATTTATCAAGCAAACCGCACAAATCTAACAGCAATGCTTGCCCAGTGAGCGACTTTTAACGCATTTCAGCTTCAGCAATGTGACTTGCAGAACCTAAAGCTGAATTCAAATGTTATGAGACTTTAGCAAAATTAACTTTGGTTCATGAAATACAACCGGTGGAAACCGATCTGATGCCTCGCAGGTTGACCGTGTGATGTTTTTCATAGTTTTAACCCTGAGTGACCACAATCAAATGAAGCTCTGGGTAACTAACTAGTGGGCCCACCTTTGTGGATAAAGCCCAGTGTTACTGAATGTCTGAGGCCAGGGATGTAAACAGGTTGTGGTGGAATGTTACAATAGAGGTCACTGTTGTTCCAGGTGTTTCCCACTGCCAGATTTTCCTTTTTCCTCCATCGTTTTACCCCCTCTCTGCTTCCTCTGCATTCCACCTCTCTCCTACTAAGGCTGGTTGAGGATGCCTTAAGCTTAGACAGCAGTATTATTTATTCAAGGATTCATTAGAAGTATGTCATCACTTTCCTCTTCCCCTCGTTTCGCTCCAACACTCATAGAAAGAAATAATTAAAGAGTGCATGTCAGGCGAGGATATGCCGGGTGCTGTTCGGAAGTTGGCCCTAGCAGCCTAGTAGGGAGGAAGAGGTTATTAATGCATCAAAGAGCAACTTTATCAGAGTCCACTTAAGCTGGAAGGAGTGAAGGGTGGCTGTGGTTTCAGCTAGGTGCAGTATGGGGGCAGGGGGGAGGGCTGCTGATGAACAGCTTGGCACGGCCACTGATGTCAGGTACACATGTGATGGTCTGGTGTTTCTGTGTTGCATATAGACTGCTGATTTTCAGCCGTACCCGCAGCCTGTAACTGAACCAACAGAGAGAACTCTGAAATGCGGCTGATGAGTGTATGGGCAGCATTTGCATGCAAGCTATGGACTGGCATCTGATACCCACGCTTCGACTACAGGTCCACCTGGCAAATGCTAATGAGCATGAAGCTGATTACAGCCATGCAAAGCTTCCCAGTTCTGTCCAAAAATGATGAGAAAGGACACCAAGTTAAACTGAAATGATGTCTGAAAAGCAAATCACTCCAGTCGCTCAGACTGTTGGTAAACACTGGGGGAATTTCAATTCATTTTCAGGCCTCCAGGTTTACAACCATATAGTTGCAGAGTGTCTCCACTTCTGAAGACAATGCATCTGTGCCATTGCTATGGTTTGCACCGCTTCATATGTTGATCTCCAGTAAGGACAAAGAGTTCTGTGTACACGTGTGTATTAGCAGAGAGCTTACACAAAGCTTTCAGAGCAATATAAAACAGACTGCGACCGTGGTCTGTACGTTTCTCCATGGTGCCCATTGTGTTAGTTGCTAGCTTGCCTTCATGGATGATAAAACATACAAACCATTAAAACCTCTAAGTTAAATATAACTTATTATAGCTCACATGATATGGCTATGATGATAATAACAAATATGAGTATCACTACCACCAAGACCGGTTGGGGCCCACAATAATGGAAACTGAAAACTTGCATTCACACAATTTCCCTTATCTCTCTCTCTCAATGCAGTCTGACTGCAGCCACATTAGCTGAGCAACATGCTAACACTGAATTCAACTGACAGACCAGTGAAACAAGTTGACCAAATTGACACAGTGGAGGTAGATGGAGATAAACATAAAACAAAGGTTATAAGGCCCAGGTGGCCGGAGCTGGGGGCGGGGCTGATTGTGGTGACATCACGGCCGTGAAGAAGGCCGCTTGATTACAGGCAGCTTTTAGACTTTAAGCCTTTGGATAACTTCACAGCATTCATAACTTGCTTTTATAATCAAAAATAAACCTTTCCATAATGTAGAACAATCTGTTTATATATATATATATTACATATATATATATATATAAAAAACTGTACAGATTATATATAAATCCTCTTTACTAAGGGTCCAGCTCAGCAGCAGGTGAGAAGGCAAAAGAGTTTTTGTAAGAAGAACTGTTACAAAGGAAGCAGCAGTCATGCAGAGGAATTATGTAAAGCCCATTGGTGTAAGTGGTGCTCCTTGACTGGGGCCTCCTATATATGTGGTTACTTTACTAAAAAGTCTCAAAGTTGCTCTAGGACTGGGACTACTTTACTTACTTTACTTTCCTTTATTCTCTTTATGTGCGAGCACTGTCACAGGTAGTTTAACTTGTTAACTAGACCTGAGTATTCCAGCTGCTGCTCATCCAAAACGACAATTTTGCAAACTACTTTTTTCTATTTCAAAGTCCACATACATGCAGCCACTGACTCTCCTCCTTCCATGACTAAACAAGTTAAGGTACAGTATGGATGTGACTGAATCACACTCTCTTCATAATGACTGCAGGGCTTCTTCTCTCTCTGAACAGGGATGGCGATTCCAGTCTCCTCCTGTCTACCCAATTATTTCCCCCAAGGCGTAGTCCACTGGGCTCCTCCTTATAAATATTCATTTTTGAATTATGGACCACTGAGCTTCACCCTATTTTGCGAGGCTTCAGCACACTCATTCCTGTGTCTCTGTGGTGACCAGAGAGGCACAACAATCACTTGAGCGGCTGGTCCTCATTTTGATTTATCGACTTTGTCTGTTTGTAACGAAAAGCCAGCGTCCCCACACTCCTTAAACATGCTAATTCATGCAAATGTATGCCTGCCCCAGTATTCACCTTGAGGTAAAGCATACATGTTGTAAATAGAAATTTGCCATAATTTAATGATCTTTGGAAATCTTCAGCGCCTTTTTATTCTCTCCTTAAAACCTCTCTGGCCTCATTGTTATGTTAATGTATGCACACACATCTTCCAATTGGAGCTCCAGCTGTGCCTGCCAAAACCTGTCTCGAGGGTGTGATGTCAGTGTTGTGGGGAGGTAGTTACTGTACTGCAATGGACATTATGCAGCTGTTAGCATATAGGACCAACCCCCGTCTGCTGAAACCTTGCTCATCAACAATTTCAGCAGCCAGAGAGTGTGGAGGTAAAAGTGCTTTCCAGTGGCCCCAAGGTGCTCCTCCCACATGATGCAGGTAAGTGGAGCTCATTATTGTCGGTATTTCAAAAAAAGATAAAAAAGGGGGATTAATCAGTGTGTGCTCTGAATATTAAAATGGATGCAGATAAAAACATTTCCGGGATATTCTCTTTAAATGGCTTTAAAGCATGTCCTTCACTGCTTCTCATCATGTCTCTGCGCCTGACAAGTGAAAGCGGATCCTCAGCAGTGACTGCCAGCCTGTTTCTGAAAAGCCTCCGTCCAGCAGCATCCTCTGGTAAAAGTCAAACTGAAAATCAGCAAAGTCGGTTGCTTTATGCATGTTTTCATTTCATTTGTTGAATCTAGTAGAGTCAGTATCATATGTTTTAAATCAGAGGACGTAGCATAGCCAATGTACTTCAGAGCAGGATATTGTTTGAAATCATTTAAAGAAGATTACTGTACATTACCTGGGGTTTATTTTCATAGCTCTGGTCATCCTGAACTAATTCCTTTTAAGTTCTTCTCTCTTTTTAAAAACATTTACGTGTTTTTATTTATTTGTCCCTTTTCATTTGATTTCTTTTTGATTATCTGCACTGTCTGGTTGTAAAGACTTGTAAAGACATTTTGAGAAAAGTGCAAAAAAAAAAAAGTTACTTATTGTTATATGATCATATTTTCTATCAGGCTATGATAATATTGCTGTAAATAATGAACTGCTGAGCTCCTGGAATTGCAGGACACTACAAAGTTGGACTGGTAGGTGGTTCATTCAGGCAGGTTGAACACAAACATCCAGGCGGGATGAACTAATTTGGAAGGGAAAATGAAGTCGAGCTGTCAAATTACCCAAACTGCCTGCTGTAAACATCCATTACTGCTTACAGATCCACTCCTTGCTTGAACTCCAACCTACTGTACTCCACTGTTGTTGTGTGCACTCAGCTTTCCAGTGCAATAGGGGATTGTTACCAACAGTTTAGGGACACTCACCTTCAGTGAGAACTTCGAATAAAGTGGTGCAGATAATCCTTTTAAATTGCTTTCAAACAGCGTGATCATCAGACTGCTCCTCTGCTGTGGATGCTGGTGGCCTCATGCGGGCCCTGATCATCAGGATCATATATTTCAGCTTTTACTCTGTTTAGAAAGTCATGTTTATACCACGTTACCCAGCTGATCAATCAGTCAGTGACTAGACCATGTCACCATCACATTAAGTCATACAAACAGGAGGCAGACTGCGAGCCAGAAAGTCAAACTGACATCACCAGGCAAGATGCCAAGTTAATTAAGTTGACAGGAGTTGAGAAGGCTTTATCAAGAAGAAATTTAAAGAAAACACATCCAGAGCCAAGAGGCTCATTTGTGCTCTTTTCCCCAGATACAGCACTCACATATGGGACTCCAGCAGCTTAGTGTTTTGTTTCAGTCACATCTTTGAGGCCGGTCTCAAACCCTTCTGAAGAATTGAGCAGCTATGACAACCAACACGCTGCTTTATTGCAAATCAATCCCCATCATCGTTCCTGGACACACTCAGCTGAAATCCCTCCCCATTTACAGCAAGGAAATGCATTTAAAACACGGAGCGATGGCTCTGCAGTGCCCAGCTGGCTAATATAAGACCATACACACATGTGTTCAACCTTTCAGCGGCAGCGTTAAATAAAGTTTCTAATGAGAGCAGCTGTTGGAGTCTGGGGCCGAACCAATCTTTAAAACCCAGCTGGCTCCTGCAAGACTCCCACCTTCCTACACAGCATTTTCAGGACTATGGAGATGCTCAGGCGATGAGCTGTACATGACAAAGCCTGAGTAAATGTTCCTGTTTAGAGAAACACAGACAGCAGGCTGAAACGGTTAGCTGTGCACCCTGCCTATACAGTGCAGGCAGCCGTCCACAGGAACACACACGGCGTGCATGCACCCATCAGCCCATCTTGGGCCAACGCTGAGTGCGATGGAAGCTGACAGGCTCATTAACACAGCGGATGCACAGCCTACGGCCATATGGGCAAACTGGGAGGACTGGGAATATCCCACAAATCCACCAGCCACTTAAAACACACTAATTGGACACCAGTGTTGTCCCTATCCATTGGCCTCCCTGTCTGTAGGTTTAACAGTGAAACCGAGAAGGCCAGCCCGTGAGTATACACAAGATGCAGCCACCAGTATTTTTTGTGGTAGCTGCTATTTTGTGTTATTATGTGTTTACTGTATGAGTCACTATATGAGCTCCTAAACTAATTAAATTCCTGTGTGCATCAGTAATGGGGAGCTAAGAGATATAATTGTTGTCATTTTCATGCCATCCTTTTAATTACTTTCTGGTTCCATTTCATTCCATTTGAATTGACAGCCTGATCAACTTTTAATTGCCAGTTTTTGCAAACAGCTTATCAGCCTGCTCCAAGCCTGCATGCAGAGTACTAAATGACCTGGCCAAACACACCCCCACAAACACACTCACACACACACACCGTAAATCCCAGAGCCAAGCCTATGGATCCACGTGCACGCCGAGCACACACTTGCACACCAAGCCTCCGCACCAGATGCATGGTGGAGTTTGACAGAGTGAGATGCGGATGCAGCAAACAGGAGGCCCATTCATTTCCCTACAGAACAGCAGCAGCAGGAAGAAGAGGGGGAGAGGGTACAAAGAGGGGAGAGAGGGGGGAGCTGCGAGTAGGATGGAGATAGCAAAGAGTGAGGTAATCCATCACTTCATCCATAAGCTGCGACTGAAGACGCACCGGGAGCCCCAAGACCTCAAACACACAACACCTCATCCTGCATCTCAGTGCCATCAGCATCATGTAACCATGTGATTATTTACACTTCAAATAACCGAACATTAACAGTAACTCTGTTTTTGTTTCAACCATTTTTGTGATTTTTAATACTCATTTTCAATAAACTACAGGCCTGAATCTGGAGTGCTGCACAGTCCTACAAAAACAAGTTTGCACAACAGTTTTCTATAATGTTTTGAATAAGACCTGCAGAGTTGTCACTTGTGTCAGATTAACAAACTTTTCTAAAGTCGGATGGTGTAACCACGAGTTGTGACTTTTGACTGACGAGCAGTCTGACAGGACGAAGTGCTGCACAGCTGATGCGCTGCCGATACCCGGAAAAACGCTAACAAGACGTGATCTGAGGTTCATCCAGAATATTCTCACGGCTCTGTCACACACACTGTTCGGGGAGAGGAGACAACGAAAACCCACAGTCCGCAGCCTTTTTTTCTAACATTAAAGTGACGGAGCGGCGCTTCTTACTCAGAAAAACCTCGTCAGCCGAGTCAAAACCACACAGACGCCGGGAACGCAGCAGCGTTCACTCTTTCCGACAAGCAGGAGTCGTTTGCACTTGAACCAACTGGCGTGATTAACACCTTAATTAGTGAAAGCTAATTAAATTTGCTGGTAACACTTTCAATTCCCGCAGCCTCATAAGACATGTTCATGATGTAATACAGTATATAGCTAAAATCCTGGTTCTTTAAACGTACTGACAGGTAATGGAGTACTTTTGGAATTCAACACTGGAGTGAACGTTGCGGACCAACAGGGACCACTCACCATAAATATATGTGAAAGACAGTTCTTTTGCTTTTTCAAATCACATCTTTCAACAGAACCAGGCTTGGATGGAGTTAGCTGAGCATTCTCTGTGTCATGAGCTCAGAGATGTTTCCTTCTGATTATTCATTATTCCATTCATACAGACAGTGGAAAAAAAACATTAGGGACACCTTGTCTTATGGTGCAATCCAGTACATTCCCCAAGCACAGGAGGTAAAAACAAATAGATTTGAGTTAACAATGGTCAGATGTCCTGCACAACCTGTTACAACAGCTGATACTGCCACAGTGTAATCCAAGGTCATTAGTAAATCAATTTAATTTTATCAGAAAGAGTTTTTTAATCAGAAATCTGAGTCCAAACATTTGAAACTTGTCTAACAGCAGAGGCACAGATGGAGAATGTGTCTTTCTTTTTCTTGGACTAAAACCAACATAGATCAACACACTTATCTGAGACTAAATGAAATTCATCAAACTAATAAGACTGAATTAAACCAGGCACTAGGATTCTTATTTACATTTCATGAACCAAAGCATGGTATGTCTTGTTCTCAGACACCTTTCTCAGTGACCGACATACTGATAGAGTTTTAAGGAGTTGCACTGTTATGCCATTTGAGTTCTGCCACTCTATTAGGCGGGATTGTAAAAGTCTTGAACCCTTGAATCGTTCAAAGAAGCCCTGACAACTCAAGGCTTCTGCTCAGCCAGTCTAGGCAAACACGCAGAGCCACAGTTGTGTGCTGTGGGGGGACCACATCAAAACTGGATTAGGAAATGCAATCAAGGTGGATTAATTATGGATGGAGGGCTGTTCACTTCTGCCTCATCTTTGCAGGCATGTGCATATACACTGGCTGCTCCCCGCACAGGAAAAGGAGAGGGCAAGCTGTCAACAAGCAGGAGAATCAAAGGATTTGGAGTGAAGGTGCTGATGGTGGAACACACCGCTCTGGTAACAGCACCAGCTCTGCCTGCCGCTTACCTCCGCTGAGACTGAAAAGTGTTTGTGAGCAGACCTCAACTTCAAACCTTCACCTGAATCTCTGTAACATGTTTGGACCCATCAGCCTCCCAATCTGAATGATGGATAAGCAAGACACAAAGGAAGCCAGAGGAGAGGGTGTGATGCTCTAAATGGATGAAAAGTCCCAACAACAGTCATCAGTTCAATCAATGCTGTGACATTGCTATAGCTACAACAAGCTCTAACAGCATGGTGGCCTTTATCTATCACTGCAGCAGAACCAGGATAATTCACATCAGAAGCTTCCCACCTGCTCAAACGGCATCACTGTTGCAATCCACAGTGGGCTTTCAATGTGAAACATCCTCCCCAAGAACTTCATGGACACTTGATAAACTCTCAAATGAAATAATGGCAAAGAAGAAAAAACACAATATTGCTAGGACAGAAGATCACGACTCCACACTGTGACAATGTGAATGTGAATTAAATGAAGGTAGTACGTCTGAAATGAAATAAACAGCAAATTAAAACAGGAACACAACAGATTACACCAGGTGGCCACTTCATTAGGTACACCTGCACTCCTCCCATTAATGCAAATTTCTAATAGGCCAGTCAGTTGATACAAGAACGCATGCAGACATGTTCAGAAGGTTCACTTGTTTGAGCTAAGTGCCTCTGACGGTGAAATGATTGTTGGTGCCATATGGGTTGTTTGAGCATCTCAGAGACTGCTGATATCCTTTCACACACAACATATGGAACATTGGAGTGGATGGGCTACAGCGGCAGAGGCCAACAGCAGCTTAGAACAGGAAACAGAGGCTACAAGTGGCGCAGGCTCACCGAAAGCAGAAGTTAAAGTTTGGAGGAATGTTCCTTTACAAATCTCACTTTTCATGTTCCCAAATGCAGATGGTGGGGTCAGAATTCATGTCCTTGAATCAATCTAACACTGTGTCGAAGACTCAGGCTGATAGTGATGTGCTTTGCTGTGGATTTCTCGGCACTGATTCTATCTGGCAACTAGACGCTAAGACGCTGCTGTATTTAATATAAGCCTTCTTCAAATAGAGGCCTGGATCTGCAGTTGAGTTTCTCTTTTTGACACAAATACAATCACAAATTTGTAAAAAAAAATAAAATAAAATAAAAAAATCTCATTTTGTACTGTTTGTGTTCACCAGTTCATTCCAGTTGATTCTTCTTTGCTTCTTCCAATTTTCAGTGATATTCAACATTTCTTGCAGCTTTTTTTTCACACTTAAAGCCATTCAGCTCAAAGCAGCAGTTCAAAGGGAGGCACACTCTTGTATTGTACAAGGTTTTTCTATGTGGAACGTTTCACTGACGGCAACCTAACGCAACCAGAGGAAAGGCAATTGATATTAATTAGTGAGAAAAGCACTATTTGGTAAAACAAGACTCTGAGCAGCAGCGCAGTGAGCGTGCCATGACTTTACTGTTGTACTATTAGAATCTGTGCCAAACTTACCGTGCATGCCAATATAATACAGGCCATGTGCATCTGTCAACATTTCAGTGTTTATCCACCTTAATTTGTTCATTCTGGCTTTTAGTTGAGAATGTCATTATTTGCATACTTTTTAATCGCCCTATTTGAGAATTTACCCCACTCCATAATTGTCTGGGTGAGGGATAAACAACACAGTGTAGAAAATGATGAAATGAGAGAGTTTTAAGTGTCATGCAGCAGAGGGATATACAGTACAAATGGGGAGGGGGAAGCCATTCATTACTTATGCCTTTCAACCTCCCACACCCACTATGGCTCTTCTGTAGCAGCTAAAGTGCAAAGCTTTATGCATTCCTTAATCCCTCACCCTCTACAGACTTGTTTCCCTATGGTAATATGTCATTTCTCAGAATGTGTTAGCGGCTTGAGTGGATTCCTATCAATTAGCAGTTCACAGGAGTAGGTGTTATGTGTGCTGTCAGAGCTCCTGTTTAGATTTGATATTCAGTGTCCATTCTGATGAGGTACATCAACTATGTAATAGCACAAGCATATATTCCTGGGGATGTTTGGTCCATCAGTTCTACTAAAGAGCGGCACTTGCTCTCACTCACAACACAGTGAGTAACATATTTATTTGGATAAATTAGGAAGGCTTTTACCACTGTGGCAAGTGCAGGACGCCTAGACCCTGATTCATTAGTTAAAAAGCAGCCTAATAAATTCCCCACTTTTAATGTTTCACAGAGCTATTAAAGGCGTACCAAGGCTCGCACAGCCCTGTTTCCCATTACAGCTTTCAATAAATGACAATCGGCACTCAGTGTAAACGGGAGGAGGAGGGGGGAGTGTCAGACTTTTCAGCCTGCTTTTCAAAGCCTTCCTAATAGCACGTAAAGACTTATTAGGCATTGTGTGGCAGTGCTTTAGAGGAGCGAGGCACTTTGTTCCAGAGTTGCCCAGGCTTAAGTTAATGAATAGAGCCACTGCTTGACTGAGGCTAATTCACATCGCTCAGTAGAAGAGGTTCCATATCAATCTATATCAGTTACACAGGGACTTTCAAAGATGAAGGGAAAACTGCTAGCGAGCTTGGGAGAAACTGAGAAAAAAAGAGATAAGCCTTTCAGAATGTGAGCGAAGACAAAGATGGAGCCGCAGAGAATTTACTTCAGTGCCCATCCACATTGTTTAGCATTAAGTATTTGTAGGAGAAGCTGGGACAGGAATTCAGTAATGGCTGAATGTCTGATAGACAGCACAAAAAACAGTTAAGTGATAACTCAGCACAGCAGAATCAAAAACATCTCTGTGTAATCTTTCTTTTTTCCTTCCCGGGAAACGCAGTCGCCTGGTTATCCTGGCGTCTCTTTAATCCTGATTGCTACCACATAATGCGTTGTGCTTCAATAGGTCCAGAGCATTACATCTCAGATAGGTTTACACTTTTTTACCCGCATGCTAACCAATACTTATAGGAGAGGAATCTGCGGGTGCTGCAGGTGAAATGATAGGGTTGACATGAAACACATGGCGAGAGATGGAACATGAAGTAAACATTGTTTGTTTAGGTTGTTTGTCACTTTGCACTCTGCACTGCTCTCAGTAAAATGTCACTCCGAGGCACATCTATAACCGTAATTTGAAATGATTTGTGATGAATGATCTCATTCTCTTTATTTACATGGAAGCCTTCATCTCCCTGCTAATGATCTTTTCATTAGATGCTGAACTGTGAAGCACTTTGCAAAGCCTGTTGAGATATGAGCTCTGTAGATGAATCATTGATCAACCTTCTGACGTCTAATATTAATGACTGAGATATAACAGTGATGATGGTTCTCAGGTACATGTGGTGAATTACTGGTATGGGTGCCCTGAACAGCCACAGCTGTGTGTAAAGACAGCTGATCTGTTGGAGACCTTCACTGATGCAACACAACACACACACACACACACACACAGCTGTGGGAATGGAAGTGAAACTGCACGTCCTCCCAGCTGCACAATGACTGAGAATCATAAAGTGCAATCAGATGTACTTTCAGTTCATACGGAGGAGGTTTGTGAAGGACACAGTTATTAGTTTTATAAGTTAGTTAATGATATGTTGGACCACCTCAACATTCTCTGTTTAAACTATGTGAACGCAAATGACTCTAAATACAAAACCCCTTCACTGAGTAGAAAACAGGGCTGCACCTCGTGTTTATTGATGTCCCCTATTGTTGATAACATTTACGTACATGGACAAGGTGGAAGCTGTTAGCTGGAACGCGTTTCCAGCTAACAGCTCCTACCCTTTGGTTCGACAAGAAAACAGGCTAGCTTTCTTATACTACGCAGGATATCTCAAAGCACGCAGGAACTGCAGACTAAAGGAAACCCAGCCACACATCAATATTGGTGGGGGATTAAAGAATCCTCACCACCTGCACTGCATCAAAAATGTGCCGAAGTTCCGACCCTGGGTGCAATTTCCAGCAGGAACACAAGGGACATGTCTCCTGCAGAAAGAAAACCATGGGAATCACTTGGACCAAACAGCAAACTGTGTCTCACTTGGCCCATTAATTCCCTGTTTCCTTTGTGCTTAGCTCGTTAGCTACAAGGCTGTTTAGATATCTTAACGAGTATCAATGCGTATGTCCAGAAGAGGCTTAAGTCTGAAATATACTCGAGTGATGTCAGCAACAGCTGGAGCTAAACACTAGGTTTAAAAATAATAAAATATATATAGATGTGCACAGAGTTGCACAGAATTTTTTTTTTGACAATGAGGGAGAATATATGGAATAAAAAAGATGATATATCTGAATTTGCATTTTTATTCAGAAAACATGGTAACCATTTCTTTAAAGTAAATGATGTCATTAATTCCTTTTTCATTGGTTTCTATGTATCACTGAACCCTGCATCAGGGATCAAGGTGACCTGCTGTTGGCGTTTTAATCAATCTGAATTAACAGTGAACTGTGATGTTCATGTACCTCTCGTTTAACTGATTAAATGTGACATGTGAACCTGTAATACTGTAATGACTGTAAGCAGGTACGTTTCCCTGCGGTCTGCTGATGGGACGTGGTTGTGTATATTTGACATTCTAGAGCGACTGCTCTATGTAAATGTTCAGGACAGGTAGGTGTTCATTGTGTAAAGTTGTGCATGTGTAGGTTTAATAAATACCAATTTGACAGTTCATGCACACACATTCAAACTTGCACGCGCTGATAAATTAGGCCCCTGGTTCTTGGACGACTCAGATATGAGCGGTCTCCTAAAAGCTCATCTTCACACTGCCAAAGATGTGAGAACTAGTCGGTAGACATGATCTGAACTAAAGGGAAAGAAGCCAACTCATACGCTGCTGCTCATGTATACAGAATGCTATGCGACTGTGCAACGTTGCATCTCTGTGGACACATCTGATGGACGGGTTAATTGTCAAATCCTCAAAGATACCCTTGATGAGGATTGAAACTGACAGTATTTAAAAGACCTCAGCACTCACAGCGCAAACACATGCGTGCGCGCACACACACAAACACACACACGCAGGAGTCAGTACTTTAAACTGTGAAAACAACGAGAGCGATAGTGCAGCTGTGATTAAACCATCCGTTTATCAATTTGTCATGGCACGAGACACATGCACAGTCACGCTGCCGTCAACAAACAGTCAATTATACACATGTGCATGTGCGCGCACACACGCACACACACACCAAAACTGGAGCAGGTTTATTATGATGTCCATTAGCATGAGTGACAGGAAGGTTAAGAGAGGTGAGCAGTTACACTAGTCTCCTGAAGTGTGACAAAATGCTGCTGAGGTTTATGGGCATCGTACTTTAGAGCCTTCATCAACAAAAGGCCAGATTCTGAGAAAGGGTGACCTTTTGCACTGTTGCATCTTCACTAGTGATGCAGTAATGATGGATTACAAAGCCCACTTTTTCAGACAGGACTGGAGCAGAGCCTTTCAAAGACAGTGACGTGTGTGGCATACTCTCCATCCTCCTGCCATACCTCTCCCCCACGGCCCGGAGCAGACTGAACTCCTGCTTTTCAAGCCTGCTGCCCTCCAACGCGGTCAAGTGGTGGCTGGGTAGAGCCTGCCAGAGGCTGGTGGGAACGTATGTACCACTATGAGTGTGGGTTTGTCAGTCAAGGTGTCAGTCAGACTGACGGGTCATTGTGTCGGCTGACAGCCGGCTGAGTGCTACAGCACTCCCATTAAGAGGGAACATCACTCACTGGCCATTACAGCCACAGTCCTCTGCTGTTCACTGAGATGGAGGATAACAGGGACTACACATACACACCCGGGGCATCGGCAAACTCTCCTGGCAGCCGAACAGTCCCGTTGTTCATACAGATGCACTTCAAAATACTGAGATGCTGATGTGCAGAACTGGGAAGGTAATCCATTGCAGAGCGGAGGCACCACATAACGTACAAATACAGACAGAAAAGTATGTGAACACTGCGAAACCTCGGGTGATGTCAGCACCTCCAGCCCCAGTTTAATTAACCACTGAGCATCTTAACCTTTGCAGAACTTCATCAGCCTCATCAGCAAGGAAAACCAAAACAGAAGGACATTGACGCGGGTCTTTTTCAAACTCTGATCCATCTGAAAGTCTGAGGATTAGGCATAAAAACTGAGCTCCATCTGTACGTCAGCATGTCATATATGGCAAAGGAGATTCATCAATGGTTTATTATGATCGCAGCCTTGGAACTGTAGAAAGAAAAGCGAAAAGCAAGAGCATCATCTCTGAAACCATGCGACTGCAATGGCCCGGCCATGTGCTTTGAGTGGAGGCAGGTTGTTTCCAAAAGGCTGTGCCCAGATCCTCCAGCAAAACAAAGCCTGGAACACTACAAATGATCTGGGACAGAGGTAGCACACTTGAACCCAACCTGGAGTGACGCTCAACATGTTGCCCAAGACAGGGAATGACCATACAATCACTGTGGCCTTGTGTATAAAATTAGCTGAAGTGAGGTCCTGGTTTGCAGAAAACACATTAACCAGATATAAACATGTTTAATTTGGGCCTTTTTGCACACTATTTCTATTTTTTGCCAAGCGTGCCTCGTTAAGATTGATACCACTCTCCTCTCCTCTCCAAATATTAAAAATCCTCCAACCAGCACCTCGAAATTTGACTAATTAACATATTTTTTCCTTTAATCCAAACAGATTTCTTGACCTCCTGGAGTCCCCGATGGTTGCCTGGCAACCTCACAGTGATAACAAGGATCTGACACGTCTCTTCTTTTAGGATTCTTTTCTCTTTTGTTACCTACAACTCTAGCAGTCTCATCTCTGGACTGCTGCAATTGCTGTTCGTGTGCTTTAATCGTTTCATGATGAAATGTAGCTTCAGTGCAGAAAAATAATCACAAAGTGTTTTAAGTGAGCTCAAGCTGTTGTAATAATACAATATTTGCCCTATAAGCTCATCAAGAAGGTTAATACGGGTGTTTGTCACTGACTAACCCGTCCTGACTTTAGAGATGTCAGTCTTGAAAACAGCACTGAAGCCTAACCCTAGTGCACAAACACACATCATACCCACACACATTGTACAAACACATGTGCGCAGTGGCTCCTACCTCATCTAGTTCAGAGATGTAGACAGGCTTCTCTTCAAAGCCGACGGGCATGGGTTCGTTGGGTGGGATCTCCACCTCTTCATACATCTTGTTGTTCTCTCTGCGGATTCCCTCGGGTAGCAGCATCTGAATGTCACACACACACAAACAGAGGAAAAATGAGAAAACTCAGACCTCACACATGACCTCAAAGAAGAAAGAGAACACACCGCGATTCAAAAACACACACTGAAACTTTGAGTGAAATCCAAAGTCACAAACTACACAATTAAAGTTTGGCTGTGTTGTCACAGGGTTTGTTGATTTCAGTGTCCTTCATGCACCCTTGAAATACAGCGCAGATCCAACAGATTGTATGCATGTAATCAGTACTCTGGAACATATACATACATTTCAAACTGCATGTAAAAGGTCAAACTGAATGGAATGTACTCTTGTATCATGCCATTATATCAGAATTTGTAAAATGAATCCAATAAAAAAAAGAAATACAATGTACTGTGGCACTGGCACTCCTTCTGTGTATTATGTTTAATGTGATTGTGTGGTTAAGTAGGAGGGATCATATGTTGATCTGACAGTGAACAACACTGCATAAAAGACTGTCAACAACATTATGCATGAAATGAATGTATTGTCGCGCAGGACTGTCAGAGACATTGTCCCCGGTTTGAGTCCAGCAGGCTCGTTGCATGTAATTGTGTGTCCCTAAAAACCTCTGCTTGCCGCGCTGCTAACGCTAAGGCCTGGAAACTGTTAAGTTCGAATCAATTCCCATTTGATTTTCAAGCACTTCAATTCAATTCACCAACTTGTGAGCGCAGTCTTGGGTTTTTTTCCGTCAGCACTGATGAGGCCCTCTGCAAATGTTTGGGAATCTGATTTCACAGCTCCGGTGTTTTGTTCCATTTAACACATTGTAACAAAAAAAACAAAAAAGATCCATAACGTAGACGTACAGCATGACTGCATTAGCTGCAACACCTGGTGTTGACATTTATAACACAAAAGGATGAAAGGATGGGAGGTTAAGTTGGATCGAATGCACTTGAGAGCTAATGCAGGAGCAGACTTAACCAAACTACTGTGAATTTGGACCAAAGTAACAATTGCAAAGGGAGTGTGGTATTTGTGTCCCTACATCTTCCTGTAAATAGTAGGAAGCAAGAACAAAAGTAAAAAAGAAATATTGTTATAATCAAAAAGAAGCTGGAATCATAAATATATATATATCAGTTTACCTGAAGAACTTGGCCTGTTTGAACAATCCAAAAGGTGTGTTTAAATTCCAAAGCAAAGGACAAATGAAACAAAAGCTCACCCTGGCTCCTCCAACAAATGCAGGTGACTTTGTGGCCTCTGCGTAGCTGTCGTAGACGTTGGGATATCGAATACGCTCATAGAGTCTTTCTCTGCTGAGTATAGGTTCACGTCGTGCAGTCAGCAGGGCCTGCTCCCTGTAGAAGCAAACGTAAGACATGTGAAAACATGAAAAACTCAACTGGAAACAAAAAGTCTGCAGTTAAGTTAATGCCAGAGTCTTCTGTCAAAGTAAAGGATAAAAAGCACTAAACTCCAGCAGAAACATCTGCACAGTGTCACATCTGCAACCACTTAGGTCCAAACATGAACCCTCACATCCATCCATATTTTCACTTTGGAATGAGTTGCGTAGTTGATGATTCAAATGAAGAGGCGCAGATGTGAGGCATTATGTTCCTTCCTAAAGTGGCTTACCTCCCTGCTAATCTTTTCCTTCACACTGGGCCGGATTTGGCCATGCTAAGTTTTTAATTAAACAGATCGCTGCACGTTTTTTTTTTTTCAGCCGCTGAAATTAAACTTTCAGAAAAATCCTTGAACAAAAAAAACCAAAAAAAAAACAAACCAAAAAACGTGACAAGCCGCACTGTGCTCTTTTTTTCTTATTCTGTAAAGCACCAGCCAAGTTGTCATGAAAAATGCAGAAGCCTGTCAGTTTTGGTGCTGATACCTCGGAGAACTGAAGGAGACGGACAAAGACAAATGGTGAAAAAGGTCCGGGGGAAGTTTGGGAGAAAGTTTTGGGAGGGATGATATACCTCTGGGCTCTCATCTCTCTGGGGTCAAAGGACACGAGAGCATCTGAGGAGTCGCCGTCATCAGCTCCTTTGCCTCGCTTCCTCTCTCTCTTCTCCTCCCTGCGGTACATCTTCATCATCTGTTTCTCCTGCTCTGAATGGATGGTCACCTGGCACCCATAGGTGGGCTTGGTCACTTCACCACCAACTTTTCGACCTACATCTGGAAGAAAACTCACACATTAACATAGTAAATAAAAGACAAAAGCCAAAGTGCGACACCATCAAAAGGTTTCAGCTTTTACATGTTTCCTTAATAAGCGCAGCCATGTCTGAGTGTCATGTCCACACCAGCTTCCCTCTGAGGCAGATTCCCACAAACCCAAAGCTGTTCACTCGCTCCACCTCAGCTCTGCTGATGCAAACAAGTCTGTGTGTCTTTGCCTTTTTCGATAAAATCAGCAATCAGCTCCTCTGTTTTGTTTAGCAGTGGGCGGCTCTCTGCACACCAGTCTGCGAGATTGTTGATTTCCTGCTGATAGGACTTTTTACTCTTTGTAATCCAGCTGATGGTGTTGGTGTCATCCACAAACTTCTCAACAGAGTCCTACACATGTCAGGGGTTACTGTGATGGGTGTGAGACACAAGAGTGGTATGAGCACACAGCGCTGAGGGGCTCTGCTGTTGAGCACTACAGTGGAGAAGGCGTGACCTCCAACCCAAACTGTTTTGGGTCTGTTCGTGAGGAAGGCCAGCATCCAGTTGCAGGGTGGGAACTTAAACCCAGAGCACTGCGTTAAGAAGTTTCATGAGGAAGACTGTACTGAATGCTGAGGTGAAATCAACACACATCATTGTGGTGAAGGTGCTATTTTCAAGGTGTGTGAAGACTGAGTTGAGAGCAGTGGCATCCTCTGTCTCTCTATGACACACACACACATATACATATGAGTTGAATGTATTAGTTACACATTTGTGAGCACACTGTTTCCCTTTCCACTTGAGCATAGATGATAATGATGATGCAGAGACTGAAAGTGTATCTCCCCCTTGATGAACAACAAAACTGTCAGTTCTCATTGACAACGCGTCGGGTCGGCAAGTGTCAGTTGAATCTGATTCATATTTCAGTGTAAATCCTGAGAGCCCATTGATGTCAGGTGCAGGAGCATGTGGCATCGCAGGGGTTAATGTTCCCCATTGCAGCCTCCCTGTTTGAGGCACAACAGCTCAATAAAAGGCAGAATTGCTCTTGAAAACAGATGAGATCTGATGATTGCACTGCGGCCTGGGCTGATTGACTGAATGATTTCTTCTTTATCTCGTCTAGCGGCTCTACCTGCTGCACAGCCTCCCTCTCGTTCTAGCAGCTCCCCTCTTCCTGTCACTCTTACCCTCCCTCCCATTACCTCTCCAACTCTCAACCCCTTTAACTCTGTCACCCTCTATGCACCAATTCCTCTGTCTAAACCATTCCCCATCCTTTACTTTCCCTCTCTCTGGGAGCTATTGTGCCTTATTATGTGTCTCCAACAGTGATTGCCTCCAAATCTCCAGGATTCTCATTTCCACAAGCGATCATGGTGCCATAATCACTGTGAAGAGCATTGCCAAGATAGATTTTGTTTGTTTACAAGATGGTTTCAAGGTGTTTTCACACATTTGAAACTGTAGTCTATAAAATCAATATACGATTTTCCAGAGCAGTCTTTTCAGAGTCGACATAGTCGTGAGTTTAACTGTATAAGCACAATACCCACAGGATGCTCATTTTATTATTCCTCATGGATAAGATCACTGATGAATGAATTCATCCACTGAATGAAACATACGTATGTGCAAAGTTAAGCTGAGTTTAATTTTGCTCATGATGATGGTGATAATGATTGTTATTATCATTTTATATGTTGTTACAACTGTATATGGCTCTTATATGCACTGTGAGCACACAGATACTCAAGGCAAGACATGGAAATGACCTTGATACTAGAAATACACATATGGATGTTTCACTGCAGGGAACAAATATGTACATTTTGACTATAACACAAACAGAATACTATGCTACGTCGGCCCCACTGAAATGTTTCTGCTATCACTAAGTCATCCAAAGCACTCTGTAATCCCCCATACAATTCAGTGTGCTCACACAGCGGTGAGCAAATGGCTCTCACCCACATTTAAATCCTATAAATGTGAAGAAAGTCTGAACTCAAATCAGTAATAGATTCTATAAATTACTGAGGCGCTCCAGGTAGCCAGATAGATTCCCTCGCTGTCAAACTTGCTTAGCAATGAGGGTGATGCAAGAAGCCCTGCATCCACTGAGCTCTTGCTTTCTGTGTTAGTTGTCACACTCGCAGCTCTGAGCTTGGTTTGTACTTGAGTGACAGAGAAAAGCCTCCATTTTGATCATGGCCTGAGGAAGTTGTCTAAAGTGCTTGTCAGAGAAACACTGGCATCATCTTGTTGTTAAATTCATGACAGAACCATTTGCTGAGGTGCATCAGGTCCAGGAAACTGATTTCTGCCTAGTTTTCCACACGTACTCCTCAGCGCCTACTGTACCACACTTGAACTGAAAAAGAAATATGCTTAATGACCCAGTCAAAGGCATTTGCACACACGAACACATGCGCTCAATGGGTGGCTATTTCCATCAGGTTGGAGCTGTCAGCATCCCACCGGGCCCCACCTCTCTGTGCGTCTCCTTTCTGCTTTAGTGAAGGCTAGACAATACAGCTCGAACTCGCCCTCCTCCAGGGCAGCAACACTATGGTAAACAGACAGAAGTAATGTTGAAGCTCAGCTACTGCTGCAATAAAAACACAGTTGGTGCACCGAGTGTTTACACATTCAGCTTTAAAATCAATATTAACGTTACTGGTTAATGCGCTCATTCAGAACAGCATTAGAATCTATTTACATTTTAAATATAACGAGATGTTGTTTCCAGTGCAACAACAGCTATGTTTACATCAAAGCCACGACATAAATCAACCAATCTAAAATGAATGACATCCCTGATATGAAAGTGCTGAGTGAAGCTTAGAAAGAGTCAGAATCAGTCTGTATCAGGCCTCTGCTGATGTGAATCACTGCCCGCAGGTACTGCTGGTAGACAGGGGGGGCTGCTACGGCTCAGCCAGCAGTAAACTTCGCAAGAATTAGAAGATGCCTGGCAAACTCAGTGAAACAGACTACACACAGACAGCTTTTGTTTTGGCGTGTTTGTACCAATACTCTATTAGCTGAGCCCAGCTAAGAGTGTGCTTATGTAAAAGACGGCAGCGGTGGGTTCATATAGCATTTTGCTGCTTGTTTACATGTTGATGCTTGCTGAACAGGTGTATTGATGAAGTATTGGCTTTGTGCTTGCAAAGGTTTTACTCCCCTTACAGTAACAAATGCAGCCAGAGGAGCTCAACCCCGACACGGAGCGCTGCGGGGTGATAATAAATGACTAACCTGACCAGCCAGATGGTTTCCTACACAGAACCATCTGCGTAGTCGTCGCTGGAAACTGTTTGAAAGTCAGGCGGGCCCTTTCAAAAAAAATACTAACAGCTGATTGGATGAGCCATCTGTCCATCACAACTGATCACAAGCTAAAGTCAACCAAACAGATCAAGAAAGCATAAGACACGTGCTAGAGCTAGTCAGGAGAAGAGCAGAAACATCTCCTCTGTCTCCAGCTCTGATACGACTGATGGTGCAGCAGCATCAATGCTAACCTCTGAAGAGCTAACAACTAGCAATTATTTCCAGTATTGTTTAACCTGCAGATTATTTTCTCATTTATTTTAATTAACCTTTTAGTCTAGAAAACATCAAGCAACCATGAAAAATGCTAATGACAATGTCCGAGAGCTTCTTCTTCACATGTCTTTAAATGTCGTGTGTCATCCACCCAACAGTCCAAAATGATTTATAAGACACCGAATCATCTGAGGATAAACGTAATGCGCGTCTTTTACACGAACCTGCATTAAATGTTGGTTGGGAAACCTTTGAGACAGAACCAGGATCAGTATACTGACGTTTGTGATGAGCAGCGTTATGATATCACAGTATGTCAGTGTGATTGTGCTGTGGCCTGGTATATCACTTCATATGGCCTGCTCCCGTTTAGGATGTGAGCTCATGTTGTCCTTTTTAATTGTCCATTCTGTATACGAATGCCTCTATCAGCCACTGAAACGTGGAGAGGAGCCACCGAGAGCATCCGTTCTTTGATAAACATGCAAGTGCCAAGCTGCAAACTGCAATTTAAAAGCTAATCAGCAAGAGACAGGCATTCCCACTAAATCCCACTCTTCCTCGTGGCATGCAAATAGTGGAAAATTTAATCAGCCTTTTTTAACCCTCAGTCGTCAAGGCAACACTAATCTCAAAAGCTGTCTGGCAAGAGAAATTTTAATGCTGATCAAAAGTTCCTCACAATGGGAATAACATCAGCTGAGGTCTGAGGCAGCACGTGGCTATAACCGCGACCACGTGTTTTCTTCGCTCTAAAATATTGAAATTATATTTATATTGCTGCATTTTTAAATGTGGTGAGTTTAGATGCACTGTCAGATAACAGGTTTACCACATAGCTCAGACTGAGACCTGTCTCAGATGTCCATCAAACTGTCTTCCTGCCGGTCTCCAAGTCATTACATCCATCAACCAAAGTGGGTAAAACTTTTTTTGTTTGGGGATTCTTTAGAACTCTCATTGATATTTTCTACAGGGGTTAATAAGAATTATACTTTTAGGAATTTAGCATGACAGGATCTACTGTGCATTGTAGATGCAAATGCTCCATCTTCTCTTTGTGTGGGGGTTTGCTTGGAATGCAAAACAAAATATGTTGGCTGTTCCTTCATCAGAATAAGTATCTCATGCAGGTCAGTGCAGCATCCAAAGTGGATGGATGGAAGGTCTGTGCAGGTCGGCTACTGAGGTTGGTGGTTCACTCCATTTTTATGAAAAGCCCATAATCCGCTGAAATCTGAGACATCAAATATGAGCCAAATACCAAACTTTCAATAAAAATAAGAACATTGCACAATATCAAAGTATCATTCGTTGTAAATGCAACTTCAGATAATTGCTTTATTGTGTGGGCTCATGATTCTGCTTATACTGCTGACTGATGGTGATTTGATTTTGATACCACTGCAGAGAGCTGTTCTTAGCCGCTGCTAAGATCTATGAACACACAGGAGTCAAAACTGCGGCGACTGGTGTCGTACAGCTAATCCTGTCGTCAGGAGCCAACCATATAAAGGCCAGCGTATCAGCACTCTGTACATGTCTGTGTCTGCTTCTGTCACCTCCAAGAAGCCAATATCAATACTTGAAAGTTTAAAAATCCTATAATGATTCAAGTTTATTTATTATATGTTGACCGGGTTCTTTTGTCAACCCTGCAAATGTTTCTGTTAACTGTAACGTGAACTTGACGCTGCTGTGGTTCTTGTGTCACTGCATGACATTAGGTCTGATTATTCTGCTCAGTGAATGAACAGGGCAACAAGTCTACGTTAACCGACTCCTGCACTGCTTCACACAGAGTTTTGAAATCTAAATATTTTGGACCTGTGAATTTGAAAACACTCCAAAACTCTGACGGATGAGTGAGTGTGGCTTTAAATAGTTGCAGGGATTATTTTGACAAAGCAGCAGCTCTCTCTTCTAATCTTCAGCCACTCTTTGATGTCTACCTTGCATATGGATCAGAAGACAGCTCTGGCAATGAAATATTATCCATCCTTATCTTTCCACCAATATCTTCAGCCGCTATACAGCTCCACTCTCCACATTAAGGAGGGGAAACAAGGAGAAGAGTGTGCCACCCCAGGACAAAGGAAACAGGGGGTCGGGACGCATTGCTGGCTGAGGATGGAGGACAGCGTTTGAAGTAAAGAAATGCAGACATGGAAGGCAGGTACATCAATAGGGGGGCTGCTTTAGTCCAGCTCACTATCAAACCCCTGAAATACTATCTCATACAAAATCAATGAACTCAGCTTTAAGCTGCCGGGGGAGCTAGATAACTACAGCAAAAACCAGTGTAAGCCTATTCTCCACAAGAGCCGGTGCTTATTTGGGCCTCAGCAACATCACGCACGTGTCAGCCCTTTTCTATATTGGTATTGTACGATATTCTATTATTTCTCTTATTATATGAGAGGTATTAAAGCAGGGAGAGAAACAGAGAGCCTCGCCGCAAGGGAGGCTTTAGTCTGGTCTTCATCAGGCCTGGTGGATGGTATACAAGACATGAAAGAAACGATGAGGAACTTGAAGCGAAAGGTCTTTAGGCAACAGCCTTTCAGTGGATTGAGATGTTTCACAGGCATGTTGAAAACCAGAACACTGCACTGCTCAAACACAATTCAGACACTCTGACTTTGATACGCAATGGGTTTAAGGTAAGGAAGGTCCTACTAAAAATATCTGTATTTCAATTCACGCTGAAAGCGGCATTCACCATTGGCTGGACATCATCAAGTCACCCAGACAGACCTGTTTTCTGTCTTATTAACATCACACTCGAAGCTAACGATCTCATTTTTTAAACTTTATTTCTGAAAATGATGCTTTTAAGAGTTAGGTAGTTAGGAATTTCATGTAACCAATGGCTGAAATAATTGTTGGATGAGCTGCTTGTCTAAATGTCTCAGGATTGCAGAACCATAGTGATCCACTGAAATTTAAATTAAATTTTTTGTTTACTAGACTCAGGAGATAAGAGAAACCATTCTAAGACAGTAGTTTCAAACTAAGAGATAATGGTTTCAGGGCTGAAATGTCCACCAACACCAAACTCTGCCTCGCTTGAGCCCATGAAACGTCAGTCTTTCAGATGGCTTTTCTCTAAGTTTCTAATCAAGCCTCTAAACGCCTCAGAAGCAAAGTGATGAGATGTTTTTTGGAATTTTTATTAATTTACATTAGAAGCCTTGAAAACATTTTTTGAGGACCCTATTTTGTTTTGAAGTTCTAATCCAACCAACGCAGGCGATCGGAGCCTTGTGAAGAAGTTTGTGATGTCAGATTAAGTCTGTTCAACATCCAGCTACACCACAAGGACTCAGCCAGAGCTGTTTTCTGGCCAATGCTGACTGCTTCTTTTATTTGTTTCTTTTATTTCTTTTGTTTTCGTTGTCATACATTTTATTTACAATTTATTTTTTGACCATTAGCTATTAATAAATGCTATTTATCAGTGAAGGGTTGTGACTTTTCTTTGTAGCAGAAGACAGAATTCAATCCCCTCTTTTTAGACTCATCGGATCATTAATTAATCATTAATCATCATTAATTTGTTTTCCCTTCTGTAGGGGTGGTGGCCTCAACTTATACGAGTGCGTAGGGTGAGCTACTTATAGTTAGTAGTTACACTACACGTGTTTAGCATAAAATGACTTCAGAGCTGACAGACAGATGGAAAAAAGACAACTACTGATGTCAAACACACATCGTTAAACCAGCCATCAGCACCATATATCATGGTCTGTCTATGGCATATCTGACTCATCATAAATGTAAAACAAATACTATGTATAAACTTGGATTAATCAATACGCACTTTTCATCGCACGGAAAAACAATGACGGAGATCCCTGAGCAGGAGGAGGCCCAGCAAATGACAGGAATAGTACAGACAGTAGCAGCTACTGTTCTTAGTGCTGAACAAGCAGCATGTAAAATGAAGCATTTTAAAACTCAGAGTAAAATACAGCAGACACCACCCAATGGGCTCCCAGTCCAACAACACCACGACAATATTCAGCGGAACAATTGAGAAACCGGGGAGCAGTGGTACAGCTCTGTGAATCGTTGCTCTCCTGTGACTGATGTAGCCCTGAACTCTCGGAGGCTGCTGCGTGGCTTTTAGAGGCAGCGTGTCAGAAGGTTGCTGCTGATACTTTCCATTCTTCATTAACTGTGCTTCATCAGCTGCAGTTTCAGTTTTGAAAACTCTGCTGTGCCCTGTCTGGACCCCTCTATTTTAAGGCATAATAGACTCATGTCTGAGTAGCTGCTTTATTACATTTTTATTTACAAAATTTCATTGAAGAAAAAGCTTTTTAAAAAATATCTCCATCTGGTTTTTCAGTCTCTACACAGCACTGAGTTCACTCTGGTCATCAATGACTGATTGTTGCTCTGACCCAGGGCCTCCTCCTCTTGTGCCTCTCTCACTGTGGTGTACCCCAGGGTCTGTTCTGTGTCCCCCTGCTTGCTCTGTGGCAAACTTCCACACAATATCACGTTTTTATCGGCACGCACATGACGTGCAGCTCTACAACCTGTTATAGCCTGCCACCGTGGATGTGTCCTGCATTGCCAGGTTGAAATTAAGCATAGGTCGTTTAACTGCTTCCTGCTGCTAAATGACTCCAAATCAGAAATAATTATAATTTTCCCTTCAGGCCACAGCAGCATTAATGATCTCTCATCAAGTCAGTGCTTCGTTTAATAAAGTAACCTAAACGCACTCTGACTCTGACTTGTGGTACAGTCCTGCTGTCCAGCTGCAACATTTAAAATCACATCAATCCTTGACAGGGACTTCTATATTTTTAATTTGTTTGTCTACTGTAAATCTGCTAAATCTGGCTACAACCATATTTGCCATACCAGACTATTCCATCTGTTAGCTTACTGCTGCAATTGGACGAGCAGCTGAGCCAGTCAGAGAAATGGGACCAGGAAAATGTCCCAGTGTGTTGTAAACTGATCTGCATAAATAACAACGCTCAAATAACGTTTTCCTTCCTATTCCTTCATTCGTTCATTCATTTTGATATTCATAGTTTCTGTCCCCTACAACAGCCTAACCTCTGAAGCTTCTCTGCTGGCTGAAAATAACAATGATGGGACACATGTCATTATTGTTATATAGCTATTGTACACATTATTCCCACAGATTACTCTCATTCCCTCTTATAAGGCATTCAAAAAGAGAACAGCATCTCACTCTAACCTGAGTGAAAGACCTTCAGTCAGTATGTCGCACAGTCATATCTGGTATTCATGACCTTACACAGTCAATCTAAGTTGAATTCGTGTTACCACGGAGATGACCTGGTTGCCATGGGCTGTCTCACCTGGTGTGTAGCCAGTCCTGTCAGGTGGGATGGCGAGGAGGGAGTCGACGATAGCCGCCCTTTGCTGGAGGAGAGTGGAGATCATCTCCAGCCCCTCGGGGCCCAGCAGCTCGAACAGCTGGAGGGAGAGAGGGAAAGGGGGCGGGGATGAAAATCAGTAGCTGCAAGCCAAAAATACAGCCCCCTACTACAGCAGCAGGAAACACACACACACACACACACACACACACACACACACACACACACACCCCCAAACATGTATACACATCCTATGGCTCACCAACACCCCCCAAACGTGCTGCTACTGCCAAGGCTGAGCACCTGGTAATTACCATCCTCCTGGTACAGAATATGCTCTGCCGCTTAGCCTCCCAAACATAGCCACCTGGCACCGGCAAGTGTCAGGGAAACAACAACAACAAGGAATCCTGTGCACAGCAGCAGCGGCACACAATTAAACACACAGTGGAGACAGGGCTTCACAGACAGTCATCAATGGCATTGAGAGACAGAAGTGGAAGTGATAAAGTTCGTGCCTTCTAATTGGAAAATAGTGGACCTGAGCTCGCGGGGTGTGTAATCTTAACCTGTAAAACATTCCAGCACATTTGTTCCTCTCCTTTCAGGCTGGCTTTCAGGAAGGAAGCATGGCTTGCTCTTTCGGTCTGTCCTCCCTTGGGAAGGCAATAGTCAGCACAGCGGGGCACTAAAACAACAGACGCACTTTGATGTCAGGTCAGCCATCGTCTTTGTTGGGGTTATCTTTGTTTCCCTCTGTGTTCTCTTTTATATCTGCTCTAAATTTCTATTGGTCCCTGCGAATGTCTCGTGTCTCGCGTTGAGCGCACTGTATATTGGGAGTGGGTGGTAGGGGACGGGTCGGGCTGCTGTTTCACCTGCTTAAAGGGATTTTTTTTTTAATGAACTCCCATGAATTCTGTCCTTGGAGCTGGCTGATTAGGTGGGGCTTCTGCTGGGGCTGAGAGACAGACTTTCTCCTTCAGAAAGGTTCTGTACAGTCCACTGTCCTGCAGGTAAGACCAGCTCTCATTAACTGTGTAATAACTCCACACCTGTGAGGCTACAGGTCAGGAGCGTTAATGTTTGCGTCCTCCTGTGACCTTCTGCTTTAGCTGTGATTAAATATTCAGCTTTGCCTGCTCAATTTTTCAGCCGGTAAACGCAGCAACTAAAGCATTATTGGAACTGAGGCACCAGCAGGTCAGACTGAATTAGCTTTAGATTCATTTTAAGCAGTCATTCAAAGCTATGGCATCTCATATGATGCCTTTGGCCAACGCTTGCACAGTTTAGGCATAAATATAGGCTTTAATAACATGACAGATTGAAATGGAAGACAATAACAACATTCTTTGTGAAATCCCATGTTGCCAGTAAAAACTGTATATAGGAATAACCTTTTCAAATAGAGCATTTATTATTAACAACGGGCTGCTTCTCTGCTCCTTCACAGGTCCCTTGATATAAGCTGCTGGCTACAGAGCAGCATGCAGGTACAGCACTTCCAAACGACAAATAGGTGTTTTGCACTGTAGGAACTTAACAAACCATAAGTTAAAGTGTCGCCACAGGTACAGGTCACAGGATGTGTTTTTGTTCTTGCCTTACTGTACTCTCTGTGAAGAGAGCTCCTGTGTGTTGGCGACATGTTAAAACTAATTACGTTTTACGGCTGCACTGTTGTTTTTTTGGACTCATACAGCATTTCCAGCAGTGAGCCACCCTTTCCACTTAGCGGCAGAGCAGCACGACCAAACGCTGCATCTCCACATTTCCTGTTGAGGAAATGAGCTCAGAGAGGATTTTCTCCACCTGGTTCCATAACAGTCACTTTCTCGTGCTCCAATTCAGAAGCAGATCAAATAGACTTCAGTTTCTTTGAAGGCTCGGAGCAGAGTGAGCCATACCAGCAGCTGCCGGTGCATCTGGCATCAACCAAGATGGCATCAATGTACACAACGCAAGGGCAGCGTCTCAGAATATTCTCTGAATCTGTAGTTATCTGTCTATTTGTGTCAAGACTCAGTACTCTTTCCAAATCACCGAGCCAACAAGAACTTTTGGACATTGGAATCCACAAATCCGATAACATTATTGTCAATCTCCAGCTCACCTCAGAGACCAACAGGACAGCGCAGGCAACCAACTCTGCTCTGCCAAGCAGAAGAGCATGCAGGCAGCAAAACTGCACACAGGCATTACCCCTGCATTTTCCTTTCCAATGTGCAGTCTCTGGCAAACACAATCTATGAGCTGCAGGAGCCAATGGTTAATCATAAAAGGATTATAGACTGCAACATCATTTTTTAGAAAACACGCCAAACCCAGTAGCACCGAGCTGATGGTTTAGTTTAGATCTTCTCTCAGGAAACTGTCAGTGGTGAAACCTGCCCAAACAATCACCAGTACTCTGTGCAATGCCACTGAGCCTGTGTCTGTGTGCATTATCAGCAATACCCTTTCAGCCCAAACACGGACTGTTAGTCCTCCCTGCCTCTGGGAGACGCTATAGGACTCTCCATTGTAGGACCAACCACTCAGAAACAGCTTCTACCCCTCTGCGGTTACTTTGCTGAACTTTCTCCTTCATGATAACTGGCTTCAGAGAGCTACTCAGCCTTGTCTACTGTCTCTTTGCTACACCTCTCTATAGCTACATAACACACCTGTGGCGTGCCTGAATCCAAACTGTTCCTTGTTCAACAAGTCACTGTGGGTGTCACTATCAATAACGTGACACTACATGAGCATGCAACGTGAACTGAATCCCACTCAGCTACTGCCTGTAACCAGGTGGCTCTGCGCTGCACCATCCCCCTCCTGGAACTCAGTGACTACCACAAAATGTCAGCAATCCAGGGTCAGCAATGAGAAATAATAAGAAGCAGCTTCTGTCCATTGTCAGCTTTAATGGCACTGAGTGCAGAGCCTTTAAACTTTACTGTTGACTTTGGAGTCACACTGAGGTAGATGTATGGAAAGTCTGCAGGTGTATTCACTCGCTCTCTTTCTCCCTCTCTCTCTTTGACACACACACACACACACACACACACACACACGCACACACACACACACACCACATACAGTGCATTCTACATCTAAAGATGTCAGTGGGAGAGTTCGCTTCCAAATGTCAACTACGTGAGAAACATTGGAACCAACAGTAACCAGCTGAAGTTGTACAATTCTGTGGTGAGGCAATTGATAGAAGGGGATGGGGAGGAGAAAGAGAGAGAGAGATGCTGCAGAGGAGCTATATGGACAATATAAAAGCCTTAAAAGCCTGGGAGGTGGAGAATGGAAGTGGGTGAAAATACAGGGGGACAGAATGATGGAGCACTTTCCTGATTCATAAGTAAATGTAAAGGATGGCAAACAACTGCTGGAGGTTTCAACAGAGTGAGGCCCAGCAGATGTCTTCAATGAGCACCCTGATCCTGACCTTTATTTTATATTTTCTTGCTGCCAGCAAGATGTGGAGGTAGATCTAGACTGGAAGGGTAGCCTTCTGTTTAACTTCTCTTAGCTCTACTGTTCTAGCTTAATGCATTCTACGGTTCCCTGGGGGAAAAAAGCTATTTCCTCTTAACCTCTGACTCTCAGCAGAAACTTTACTTATATTATAATTTATATTAAACAGGGTGGCCAAATTGCAACTCATTTATTTAAAAAAAATACTTTGTCAGAAGAATTGAGGCAGTTTAATCATGCTCTGTGATGCCCTTAGACCCCCAGATGGGACTGCTGATAGGAGCACTGTTCTGTGCAATTGCTGCAGTCAGGAACCTATGTACCATCAGAGGTCAGACCCACTACAGCTCCGATGTTTAACAGGTGTTCAGACACAGACTGAGTCGTCTGCCTTTGACTATTAATTGATTTACTCTTATATCAAAATGGATTTGAACTGAAACTGAAGCCCTCACACTAATATATTAACTTGTCAATATACAGATTCTGTTTCCTGATGTATGTATTTATAAACACAAATGCAGTTCATATAAAGGTTTTGTCACATCATGGTATACCTAAAACATTTATATTGTCAGGGGATCTCAGAACTGCTCCTCAGCTGCTCTGCTCTTTGCAGATGATGTGGTTCTGCTGGTCTCATCACATCGTGACCTTCAGCATGCACTGGGGAGGTCTGCATTTAAGTCTGAAGTGGGGATGAGTCAGAGGATGATGGACCTGCTTCTGCTCTGTTAGCTTTGAAAAGCTTTCTTAACTCTGAAGGTGAGTGTTACAGTTTCACTTTTTAACAGTTTGCTTGGACTCATTAGACAACTAAAAACACTGATGAAGGAATAAAATGATCGCGTGACTTGATTTCCCTTAAAGTCGTCAATCTATCCGTCATCCAAACACCCCCATGCACCGACACACACACACACCTACACACAGACACACAGTTGCAAATATCTCCAAAGGGTCTTTATTCCTAATAAAGGTCAAAGCCATGCAGAGAGTTGGATATGTCTAAAATGGTCTAGAGATAAAGGCCAAGATATAACAGCTAAGACACGATAAATCCGCTATCTGGATCAAACCCAAAGGGCCTGCTGATGAAGGTCAAGGTTACAGAATCAATAGGACCCTTACGATATAAAGTGTACCATTAGGGCAGGTCAAACTTTATGTCACAGAAATACCATGTTGATAGTTGACTCTTAATTCCTAAGTTCAAGTTCACATTGATCTCAGTAGTCTATATCTGAAGCAGGGCTGCCACTAAATGTTTACTTTGATCGCTCAGCGCTGTGTTGGCTACACCACTTTTTAAACAGGTACTGGACCAACCTCCTCTGCTGCAGTCCAGTGTGACTGATTCCATGACTCAGAGTCAATCAGGAGACACATTCCACGGTGCTCTAGGATAAGACTGTGCACCCTTTTTATCTCTCTGACTGTGGAAATCTGATCTTTTCACACCACACGTGATGAGCGAGGTGTTAAATTCATGAGTCCTCAAACTTCCACAGAGAGCAAACATTCACATCTGTGTAAAACCTGAGCTTCATGTGAGGGATCATCACAATACTACACAGCATAAATGATCTGAACTGTGCGCTGTGGGTCTCCATGTCAACACACAAGTTCTTTGGCAGCACTCACACAATCATCACTCCTCACTTGCTCTACTCGCTACTTGCTGAATTTGTTGACAGTGACTTCTTCCTCCCTTCAAAATGAAATTGAAACTGATGGTTCACCACTCTGACTCAGTGTCGGAGGTCCAGAGGACATCAAAGATGGTGAGTTACAATGTTTCGGGACAGAACTTCCAACGTGTAGGAGAAGCGCTGCAGGGCATCACTGCACAAGGTAACTACTCTGGCCAAATTTAAATCAGGGATGGGTTGTGCTCATTATTGAAGCAGTTGCATAACATTGTGATTGCAAAAAAGATTCCTGTTATTAATTATATATTTTCTTGTTGCAGTATGGAATCTTGACTTGCATGTGCTTGACAGCAACCAAGATTGGGGCTGACTCCACATCATTATCAGGACAACTGGTTATTGTGACGCTGTCAGTCAGTCACACTGGACTGCAGCATTGTGATGCTGTGATGCTCAGCATGAGGCGTTTCTCAGGTTTGGCTGATAAATAGTGCTCCTGTGAAAGCACTCTGAGCAGTACAGAGAGAACACAGTCAAGTGTTCAACCACACCTGCTGTAGATGAAAGCAAGTGTCTCTCTAAATTAGAATTGTTAGGTGTGTGTCCGTTCCAGGTGATGGACAGCAAATGTGACTGACTATTTTACTTGCTCATAAAAAGGAGTAAATGAGGGAGAGAGCAGACATTGCAGTAGTGCACTGAAGACAAGGTAACTGGAGATCCGAATAGCTTGTAAGCAACTGTGAGATTAGCGAGAATGTCGCTAAAGGAGAAAGCTCTGGGTGCTTGAGCAGAACGGGTGTAAGTTGGAAGGTACCGCAGGTATTTAGCTGCTGTAACAAAGAACGCTGCCAAATTAACTTGGGTTGAGGCAGAGCAGCAAATCCTGGCAGTTTTATGCTTGAAATAAGACATGAAACAAAGCTTATGTACTAAAAAGTATCAGGTGTCTATCGGTGAAGCTGAATGTGAATTTAAGTGGAGACAGTGCACTGTGTATATTTAAGCCTACACATAGATATGGACAAACTCAACCATCATGATATTTACTTAATACCTTGATAATAATACAATCTAATATATAGATACTGTATTTCCCTGTGACACAAACCTCATTCTGCAGCTCGTCGTCGCTCTTGTGGGAGGCCAGCATTTCAAACAGGGAGGTGCACAGCTCCTCTGGGCTGGATGAGATCATGTTGCCTACATTCAGATACCTCTCGACCTCTCTTCGAAGGATGTCTCCATTCCCAGAGCTCAGAGATCCCCCTGTGCTGGACATTTCTCCCTCATCAGCGATCTTCCTCCCACTCTGCTGGTTGTTGAGGAAATTGACAAAGTCTAGGCTCACTTTCTTCTCATTGATCCCAGAGCAGGGCAGGTCCTCCAATGGGTCCAGTGTGTAGCACTCATACGAGAAGGAGATATTACGTCCAAAAGTGGAGCCTCGTTGGGCATTGTGACGGGAGCTGTGGGTCTGGATAAAGTCCTCCACACGGGATTCTCCAAGTGAGGCCACCAGCCGAGCCACAGAGGAACATGAAGCTTCAGCTCCAGAGGACGGAAAGGGGCCGAACATCTGTTTGATGGCTCGGGTTTCCTCTGAGCCCACATGGTCCTTATTGTGGAAGGTCTCAAACAGAAAGAGAGCAGCACTTTGGATGGCCTCCTGACCATGTTCAGTCCCCACTGAAAAGCAAAACACAACATATTTACACTTATGCTAGGTCATAATTCTCCTCAACGACAATTTAGGTGGCAAAACTGTGCATCATAGCAGTGCTGATCTCATCAACGACCAACTATGATGACAACAATATGATGAGCAACAATATTTGTTGCTGACCTATTAATAGTGAGATTAAGGCAAAAATTATATTGAAATGTGTCACATAGTTTTTCAGTCAATAACAACTAACATAAATGCAGACAGTAGAAAGTATCTTTGTTGAGAAGCTTATTAGGCATTTCACCTGTCTGAGCGCTGATAAGAACGTCTTGCTGTCAGGAACATTATGTTTCTGTCAGTAATCTTATCTCAGGTAGGTTCTTGTACAAACCACTCACTAAGGTTTGGACAGCAAGCTTCAACAAAACAGCTGTTACAGAGCATTTATTTGTAATATTTACTTTGTTTTCCTTTTTTTCTTTCATTAAATCTAAAATCACAGATATGTATGCTCTTTTAGTTTGGGGTGTAAGTAAGTGCGTATCTTGCCTAATGGGAAACTCCAGCCCTGACTATAGCAGGCATTATAAAATCTAAGTGAAGAGGCAATTAAAGCTGATGCACTAATCATCATTTTAATGATGTGGATTATTTAGATTGCTGCAGCAATCACCTTCACCTTTTCTATTGTCATTAGTGGTATCTAGATAGCACTGCTCTTCTGTATGGCCATTAAATCTGAGCTGTGCACTATTCATAGCTCCAGAGAAGAATCAGCAGCTGTTCCACTGAGCAGAAGAGGCTACAGCGTGAGCTCGCTGTTTAAGGTCCTTGCACCTCATTTAAATAATATTCCAAACAATTCATGCTTAACCGAAACTGCACTTAACAAAAAGGAATACAGAGTAATTGTCCAATTAGAGGAAAAACTGTCAGAGGTACAGAAAGGGAATGGAGTGAAGAAGGTTAGAGAGGCAGGGGAAAGCAAAAACAGATGAAAAGGATTTAAAACCAATTAAAATGGCCTAAAAGCATCAGGCCCGTTGCTGCACGTAGCAGAGCACAATGGCCACTTTCATCCTATCCCGAGTGTGCTTAAGAGCTACTTTTTATTTGGATCCAGCCACACTGGATGAGGGCAGGTTCAACACATAAAGCATTGGAGAGCATCACAACAACAAATACTGTTACTCTTGACTGGCGAGCGAGAAGAAAAAATACTGCCATATCATCACAGGCTTTCACGAGAGCTCCATAATTCACTGGTGAAGTTGAGTTAACACTTGCAGTCACAGAGGGAGGATTACAGTGTGTACAGCATGCTGTCAGAGACTCGTCTCCATCTCTGGACTAAATCTGGCGTGTTTTCAATAAATGCTGAGCATTTTAAAATGAGATGATACACCTTAGAAACACATTTACCTCTGCATTGTTCTTTAAACTGAACATTTATGTTACAACCTTCTGCTAAAAGTAAGAGGGAGTGATTCAGATCAGAGAGATGTGCAAAACTTTTATCTAAATGTCCTGTTTGTATGTTTGAAAAGGGGCAGGTGAACTAATAAAACAACATTGGGTTGCAACAGGTATTTGTATAGCCATCACTATGTTTGTGTGTAAAGTCTCTCCTATGTTCTCAGTAACTACTAATGAACAATTCAGTTGATCTGTACTGACATCCAATCAAAAACATCAACTACATAAACAGGAAGTCACTGCAGCAAAACCTCTGTTCCACCTAATCATGGCTTTCTTCTCCAGATGTCATATTTCAGTGGTAAGAGTCCAGATCTTCAGTTAAGCTGACAACTCTGGTTGTCCAACTTTAAATGCCCCTTTGCATGTTTTATCAACACATGACATAATGGCAGGACTGGCAGCAGGCGAGTGATCTTTGTTGCATGCTGGAAGGGAGTCCTACAGTTGCTCTCTTAGAACAGCTTATTATTTATATGAAATATCAGGATACATTTCTCAGCAGTGTGTAAACACATTCCTGTATGTAACATGCCTTTCTTCCTTTCTTCCAGTCCACTGGTTTTGGTTGTTTTTAATATCAATACCAATGTCAAATGGGAGTAGGTCTCTATGATATGACCATTCACTTTCCAGGGTTTATGGACAGCATTGACCCGGCAGTCACTGGCAGTAATGTCTGACTCACTTCAAACTCCACACACACTGGAACTTCATGGTAGTGCCAGGGGTCAGAGGTTGGGAGTAGAGAGTGGATCAGAGCCAGAGACTGGATGCTACTAATGTCCATATCAATGAGACATAGTAGATGATCTTTTGAAATCTTTATGATACTATTTGCATAGTACTGATTTAATGATATTTTACTTAAAAAGTTTATTTGGAACAGAGTTGTCCAGGTTTTGAGGTCTCTGATTTCTGCTCTTACCCCAAAACAGTGGAGGAGAACAGAGTCTGCTCTGCTCACAGAGCTGAAGTACAACATTTTAAAAATTCAACATCAACATCTCTTTGCACAAACAATGTCCATGTTACAGACCTCCCTGAAAAGTTTTCCCAGAAAATTTCTCTCTGAGAAAGTTGCTGCAGATTGTTTTTTTACATGTCATGACTGAGGCACAAATCTCAGACACCTCAAGCTCTGAGCAAATAAAATCAAACCTATCTGCAGGACAACATGCTGCTGAAGGGCAGGGTTTTCCCTGCATGTCCAACTCAAGGCCTGCTGCCTTTGTTCACAATGTTGACAAAAATCCATACTTTTCTTTTTCCCCGACCAAAACTATTCTGCATTTTTTGATCAGCAACTGTTTTGCTGTGCTTATTCCAAGCGTGTGCACATTACATTACAGTCAGGTGTGGAGGGGCTATGGTAGAGCACTGTGGTAGGGGGGTGTGGTTCAGCATCAGCTGTGGGAGAGGGACGGGGAGTGGCTCACGGATGCGTCTCTGGCCACAGGTGTGAGTAATCTGTCTGAATTGCTTCCTCTGCCTGCAGTAGCGGCTGGGTCGGGGGATTAAAAGACTCGCTCCCGGGAAGGGGGAAGGAGGATACCGGCATCGCGGTCGAACGGGTCCAGAGCGCGTGAATGCCGTGCTGGTCATTAACAGAAAATAAAAACCAGTCTGTACACCCGTGATCACCTGCCTGCTCGTGTGTGTGTGTATGCGTGTGTGGCTCCCGAGAAGAACCCAGTATCACAAGCACATTCTGCAAGCTCAAGGCAGGTGATGAATCGTTGTGTGTAAGTGTTTTTAATGAAAGCCAGATTAGCTGAAGTTGCAGAAGTAAAGGGAACAAGCATGTCAAACCCCAGGAGCCTCCTATTTGAATGTCAGCACAGATCAGGATTCACCGTGGTGAAGTTTGATTTCAAGTTGGTTATTCAACACACATTCGCTGTGGATCCAGCAGCATCTCCTCACTCAGGTTTTCCATCAGGCTCTGTGGCCTCTTGTCCTTTGCTGTCACTTTTCTGTCTGCCCTCAAGTTGGTGAGCAAGGTAAAAACAAGGTACTCAAACTGTGTGTGCCGTGCATCCCAGCATTCTCCTATAGCATTTTATAGTGAAATCAGACTCTTGTCTAACCGTAGTCTATCAAAGGCACATAAAACAATACAATTATTCCAGTGGCTTGTAATCATCACTCAGACAGGCAGTCTAAAACAGCATTCAGTTATTTTTAACTGTTTCCATCTGCTTAACACGAACACATGTAAATACACTGCGAGAAATTACAATGGATTTGAGGCTGAGGAGTTAATTACCAATCTGTTTGGCTGCCAGAAGGAGGCTCTTCAGTTCCTGACTGGCAGCCTGGTGCTTAGCTTTGTCCTGATGCTCGCTGCAGAAATGGACAATCTTCTGCCATGTCAGGCCCTCTCTGGCGAACAGCTCCCGCCTCTTCAGTCGTTTGGTCTAACATGAGTCACAGGGAGAAAAGCGATTACATTTCAAGAAAGAGAACGCTGCTCTTATGATCACAGGTGTTTCACACTGCCCACGTACTGTAACCCTGGACAAGACATGTGTACCCCATTAGTTTGATGACACATTGTACATAACAAGACGTGGTGTCAATGCACTCATATGTTGTAGCTCATCTTACATATTTGCTAAATTGCTGTAAAGAAGAAATAACATTCCTACGTTCTATTTCATTCGTTTATCTATACATTTCCTTTTAAATTATACGTTTCTGACTGAGCTGCAAAACCATAATGCAACCCAATACCATCTCAAAATGAAAGTTTAGTCATTTTGAGGAGGGGCAGAGTATTTTCTGGCTGAGGACAGGGCACTGGGGGTGAGTACACACGGCAGTGAAATGGATCGGTCCATGTCAAGTGCAGTCAACAAGTCTGTGTCACCTGATTCCTGTGTCATTACACAGGCTGGGACGAGATGCTTAACTCATGCTTACAGCGATTTCTGTTTGATATGTTAACATGTAAAAAGTTGGGTCATACACTTCTAGACATCTATGTTTTCAAACCAATACGCCACATGTGAATCAGTCTGTTTGGCGTCTGTTTCAGCACAATCGTAGCAACACCCAATGAAAGTGGAATAGCATTTTCATTTGGCTGTTCTTGCTCATCAAGCAGGTGCAATAATAATAATAAAAAAACAGGATGTCGATGCCAAACTGAACAGAGCCACTCAGAGCCGCACACAGCACAAATGTTAATTAGCATTCTTCGGATATGAAACCGAACTGGAAAACTGTCTTTGCAAAACGCTGGACTTGACTGCTTAGTGGCAAATAGAATGTAGAGATAAACTGAATATAACTGTTGTTGCCCAGTGTTACATATAGCTGCTCCTGCTCTTTAAACTAAACAAAATAGAGTTTTTATCTAGATAGATGGATAATTCATAAGAGCTGAGTGTGAGGGAACACAAGTCTCATCTGGACTTTGGGAAAACACACACTGGCACATTAACCTTATTTTTGTTTGTTTTGTCAGAAAACACAAAATAGCAAAATAGTTTTGTGAAAGTTTTGCATCCTGGTACAGGCAATAACTAAATTTGGTCCTGGTACCAAAGTGATGCTGTCCTTGATGATTCAAAAGTTCGTTCACGCTGTAGTTACATGCATTCTCAGTAGTTTTGCAGATAATTGTTAATTAGGTTCTCCCATTGGAGCAGTGAGATATTAAATCTTAGTAGGTGTGACAGTTCAGGCTCTGAGGTCAGGAGAATAATTAACACAGTGACTCCATTACAATCAGGATCTCCATGCCTTCTAAAACTAAGCATTTTAACACAAACCTGAGCGATAATCTCAGGAGGACTTCAGCCATGCTTTCCCTGCAGAAGCACTTTCTCTGCTTAGAGGATTTAACTGGAGGTGAGCCAGGTAAAAGGGGCTGAATACTGCTCCCAATTTCATTCCAAGTCTCAGGAAGAGGCAACTGATCTGAGAAACAAATCACCGACGGTGTGGAAAGCAGGCACGGCGTGAGGATTTTCATTTTGGAGAAGCCGAAGTAATGTCTGCTGGAACTTTTAATTACAGGAGTTAATGCTGTTCTCATAAACAGAAATGACTGATATCACGCTGTGAAAGGTGATGAGGGCATCTGGTTTATTATGATTTTTAAATTATGACTTTTTACATCTTTTAAAAACAAAAACAATTCAGTCCTGACATAACTTATAATCCACCCGCTTATTTCAAGATACAGGCACGTATATTAGCGTAGATCAGCTGTTTGTATCAGGAAGACGTTGTAAGATCAGACTGAGCTCAAACAGTGACATTTCAAACAAGGACATGTCCCGGACCCCATGTAGATTTCATGAAACCCAAACTATGTCTTTAAGTAAGGTATCTGAGAACTTCTTCAAACACTGACTAAGGTCAGGTGAGGTCAGGTGACTGTGTTGTATGATCCTAACTGCTATGATGAGGAGCAAAAAAGTTTGTCAGACTAATGAACAGCGTGTTCGGAGTTTCAGCGTGTGATTTGGCACCAGCTCATGGAGGTGGCAGACTGTTGGCTTTGGATGGAGAATGCATCACATTGCTCTGCCAATAATAATTTAGAGAAAAAGCAAAATCACAGACAGGTGTGCGGAGTCTCTTTTCACGATCCCCCGCAGCTGATAATAAATCCAGTATTGACACAGTTTTCTATGAGTCCAACTTTATAATCACTGCAGGCAACTAATATCCGAGTTTCTCTCAGTGTCTGGTATATTTAGATGGCCAGCATCAGGAACTTCAGACATACCAGCATTACTAATGTGTAATAAGCAGCAGGAGGGAGGCTTCTGTGCTTTTTGACCTGTGCTGTGTGCTAATGGTCTGGGACACACTCTAGTCACTTCTCACTAGCTGCAACAGCTAACTCTGTGCAGAGTAGGTGAGTGTTATAATAACTAGATGCAAATGGCATTACTTGTCTCTGGAGCTGATACATATATCTGCATCAGTCAGAAATCTTTCTGACATGCTGGAAAACTGAAGCAGAGGTAGTTTGTGACACATGTCCTCAATAGGTATCTTATAATCTGATCAGAGTCACATCTGTGTCTGCATCTGTGTTTTAGGATCTCCTTCCCATCCAAAACGAAAACATTTGGATCGTTCCCAGCGGAGAGGAGAGAGGGGATGGATGAGAGCCATGGAGTATGCAAGCTGTGTCATCAAAGATAAAATATTTCTGTAATACAACTGAAACGTATCAAAATCTTGCTCACTCACAGAGCTGGAGGGAAAACAACCAGCTGTAGCCTCCAGTGAGCGTCAGAGCAGGACACACTTCCTCCTCTGATAGGATATTTATTGTGGGAGAATATGCTGACTTTATTCATTTGACTTGTGTCAGGCTGAATATTAATGATTTATGTTTTGGTGAATTTGCCCACGCGTTAATAAAGGGGCACACCACTAATTTCTACATGAAAGTTAGTGACACCAGTGTCATCTGTGGCTCAGCTCTGAGAAAACAACCCAGACGACGTCATCATCGTCCCAGCTAGATCCAGAGGATTCACCAGTAACTCGACCACTTGACCAGCCAAATACCTTTCACAGTGCCATCCTGCTACACACAGTACTGTAGCTTCTTTTATTTTCTGAGTTAATAAACAAACATAAATACATGCATAGCTTTTCCAGCACATGTTGTTGGAAGGCGGTTTAAACTTTGCATAAAGCAGACTGTTTATGAGTAACAGCATGAATATAACACATTTTGATTATTGTTACCAAAGTATTGTTACTGTGAGTTGTTTCCATGTATTGATCCTAATTATAAGTATTGTGCATGTAACTAAAGCCTTTTGTCAAAAGTGCATCAATGAGCCACAGCACTGCACCATGCGATGTGTTTGTAGTACCATGGACACACACGCACTGGAGTTTATTTTGACCAAACACCACACTTGACTGTCACTAGAGGCTAAAGGGCCAGGATACCTCATCAGAACGCCTGTCAGATGGCAAATAGCTTGAGCGCACCTCTCCCCCCATGTCTTTGTGAAGGCAGGTCGGGGGGAGTGTGTGCTCTGACTTTCTGAAAGAAGACGTTTCCACACTCACACCCACTTCACACACTTGGTCAGCTGCGAGCAGATGAAAATGGAGCCAGGGACTGAACTTCCATCTCTGGCACTTTTCATTCTTTGTAAAACTATTTCTGTCACTGCACACTCTGCCTTCGAGTGTGTCCAATCAGAACACGTGTAACTTTTGATTTCTGATGTGGTCGACGCAATGCCTTACGTAACCGTTCAGAAAGCGCACAGCCCGGCCTCTGCTGTTCTGACTTTGTCCACTCTTTTTCTTTAATCTGTCTCTTGTAAGTCATTCAGCATTTTAGAAGTGCAACACTGAGTTAAAGGAATACTTCAATCACTCTGAATGCACGGACCCCAAATGAAAATGAATACAGCACAAACAGAAGGGTGTATTTTTCTCAAAAGCTTTCTTCAGTTTAGGGCTGTTAATTGGGACACTATAAATAGTGAGACGATAGAAATTTGTCAACTGAGACTTTGCCACCTCACTTCATCACTTTAAAATCATAATACTGGCCATTGCTTACATAGTTGAAGTGAGAGGGAGTAAGAGGTGAAACAAGAAGCACTGAATACATCCAGTGGATGTTCAGTGGTGGAGTCATAAAAGCAGCATTAAGAAACACTGCAGTACTATGGAACTATTTAATATTACACATATAGAGTAGAGTGTACTGCTGTTAGGGCACTGGTTCATAATGATCCACCTGCTGGTCTCACCGTCAGATCATAGGGCTGTTCAGTGAAGTCCTCCTTCTTGCTGACGTTGGAGAAGGATCTCAGGGCACCTGTGAGCCTTGGAGGGGACATTCTTCTCCGATGCTCTGATCAATCCCTGGTTTGGTTTCCCGTGTATTCCTAGAACTGGCAGACACATGCAAACGGTAAACTAACGAGTGATAGCGGTATGGTCATTAATGGCACAATCTATCAGCTGATACGTGTCAATATAAATACACCATGCAGAACTCCATACGGAAAAGTTGTCTGAATGATTTTGACTTGCTAACCGAAACACACACACTTCGGGTAACACATATTAGAACACATAACACACGGTCGGGGCCTTTTGGTGAATTCCGCTTGACAATGAAACCGAGATACAGTTGTATCTTTGACTATAATAGCTGTACCTGAAAGGAAGTAACGTGACGTCAGTTGGACAGTGACTAGGCTACCCGTGTAAATGTCGGATTATTTTGATCATTCACACTGCATGGTAAACAAGGTATGCGCCGAATTTAAGACTGTGTACTATCGTTTCGTCCGACATCAGAAACTGTGCGGTCTAAAATGTAATTCGTTACTAAAGTTATGTTGATGTCACGTCAGGTGACGTTAGTCTCTACAGACAGGAGAACTGAGCGTTAACATTAACGGTTATAGTTGTGAGAATGACAACGTTTAGGTTTCTTTCGGCACTTTCACATAACATTAGCATGACATAACGAAGTTTAGTAACGCTGTGTTACAGACAGTATAGCTAGCTAATGTTAGCTTGCGTGCTATTACCCTCGCTGTAGGGTCGTAACTGTGACTAACTGATATAAAATGCATAGAGACAGGTCAGAAGTCTATTAGACGGTGAACGTTTTCCAAAAGCTACCTTCCAAAGCTCTTTATACAGCAAAGCAGCAGTCGCGTGTGACTGACCTGCCGGCAGATGTCAACAGGAACTACTCGCGCGCTATGAACTAGGGGTATTGTAGTTTTTACGCCATGCGCACTATAAAAGGGATATTCTAAAATGACTACATTGCCCACTGACACAGAGAAGTGACACGTCACACAAGGGTCGCCTCTAATTTAAACCGACGTACACCGAAACTGAGTAGACTGAGTCGGTGCTCCAATTCAACACGGATTCTGCCGCTGCTCTCCCAACTCCATGTGGGACCACACCCGCTCATCTGTGTACCTGTGTAACTCACTGGCTCGTTATTGGCGATAGCAACAACAACAACAACAACAACAATAATAATAATAACAACAATAATAATTATAATAATAACATTTATAGATTTATTTAATTTATACATTTATAGCACTTTTCAGGACACTCAAAGACACTGTACAATGAAGGCACAAAACGTAACAAGTAAGGTTAGATTGGTGGCGGGGTATAGTTATGTTGTTGACATGTGGCAGAAAGGAAATGTTGAAGGGGCTGACAATGCAGAGGGTGCTGCACTTTTGTACAATTGGGCGTAACTTCCATTTTAGGCCTACTTGAACATTTGTGATTTGCACTTTCTGCAGCTTTTGGCTTCTTCCACTTATTTTTCATTTTGCTGATCCTGAATATAATAAACAATTGTAACTGTAATGTTATGGATATGATTAGATGATCCCAGCAGGAAATTTACAAGCTTCCTATCTGGAATATGAAGGTGGAAAAAAGAAATAGCTGCAGCTACCAGTGTTATGTGGTGTCTGGTGTGACGTTCCTATTAAAGAGCGCTGGTAGTGATGCGTTTTACAACAACCAGCAATAATTGGCTGACTACAGCTCAAGGGAGGAGCAACTGTAGCTACATAGTTGGCTACAGCAAATGGGAGAAGCTAGTCATAAGGACGTTGACACTGTTATATATAATATATAATTCCTCTCACCGTCAGAAAGGGACGGTGATCACACTATTACTGCAAGACCTCAGTTATTATGACTCTCTCATACGTTGCTCTGCAATCAGCCATTCTGCATAATTTAAACTGTGAGTATATGGATGATAATATTTTTGTAATTTTATATCCATATTAATGCTATTAATTATTATGGATTATTTTACTTGTATCACAATATTTCTACTGCAGTATAGTTACATTTCCCAAATGAAGAGATTTCAGTGCTGTTTCCACCACTGCCCATGATTCTTTATTCTTTCACACATGCCCCTGCGAATGCCTTGGTTGTTCTGGGTGGTTCTGTACACTTTTTGAATGTCTAAGTAAAGTGTGGGCCACAAAAACACAAAAAACATCATTTAAAGAACAAAACAATAGTAACCAACAGTTCACATTGACTTAAACCTAAATACAGAATAGGGAAGAATAACAGATATGGGATTTTAAATATGCTAAGCTATATTTTAAGGATTGTCATTATTATAATTCATAATTCATATTTCATTTTCTTCATTATGGTGTGAATTTGGAATCTGTTTATCTCCACTATCTCTGCACTGCCCTGCTCTGTAAAACAGCTGACAACATCCAATATGAATAAGATATTGAAACATTCATGGAAAACATGTATGCAGCATTATCACAGCACAGCCATATGACTGACTGAAGACTTAAGAATATATTTAGAACATTCTGATAAGTGTGTTCCATATTAAAATGTTAACATGAATAAAATATACATGAATTTGTTTTCCCAGATGTACAAATGGATTTAGTGCCTAAAGCAGTGTTGGAAACATAGATACATGTATAGTGTATCTATTTCAAACACATTTTATATATTAACATATTATTTAGTCTCATTGTTTTAATTGAAAACTTTACTGGCACATTAAAGTGTCTACAGACATGCAATTGGCTATGTAAGTTTTAACTAACTTGCACACAGTAGCAGATCTAACATGCTAATGATTAGCAGGTTCATTGGTTAGTTTAGTGTGTTACAATAATACCAACATTAGCCATTTAGCATTGACCACAAAGCGTAACTGAGGCTGATGGGCACGTTTTAGTTTTGCGAAAACTTAACCGAAACTGAAGTCAAACAATTTTGACATGAAGGTGGTGTCAGAGGGAACGTCTTCTTCAAGTAGGGACCACACAAAACATGACATAGCCAAACAAAAAAAACAAAAACTCATAAATTCATACAGGTCGGAAGTTATCTGATAACGATAGTCCTGCTCCGAGGACCCTCTCAGTTAATACATAAATAAATAAAAATTGCAAGATAGTCCATCTGTGTTTTCCAGAGGACAAACCGTTTGATCTTTACATGGCGTAGCATCCTAAACAGCAATGGCCCTATTTCTCTCTATCCCCAAGCACATCTGCTAGTTTTGGTCCATGTTTGTGCAGCAGCACAAAGTGCAAAGACACTGACCTCCAATTGCTCCTGATGGACAGGCCAGCACCCAATCACCCAAACCCATCATCTGTGTCTGATGACAATTTTGCATCTGAGGAGCGCTGCCAGTATTGGGGCAGTTCTGGTGTTACCAGTGCATATCTGTTTAATGAATAACAGATATCTGGGCCAAGACATCCTCTTCTCTGTGAAAGCAAACACATTTTAAAAAAATCAAATAAACAGCTAAATTGCCCTGGCTGATCGGTCCAGAGATTGCATTTTGGTCAACAACTTCCCCCTCTTTTGCTCACTACACGGAGTGCTTACCTGCATGCAACCAAAGCCTGCTCTAAAGTGACTGGTCAGTATTCAGATTATACCAAAACCAGAACACCTCTAGACCAGAGAAGACTAGATTCCAGACCAACGGATTCTGTATTTATATGCACAAGCTGTTGATTAGACATAAGACATTAGATCATGAATGTATAATTCATTCCTCTGGAAGTTGGGGCATGAAGATGAAAAAGCCACTTCCTGCTGTAAAGAAATTGCCCAAATGAATGCATTCTGCACGTGCACAATGGACCACAGTGCAGATAGAGCATGCATCGCATTCTCTATCTGTTCTATTTGTTCATATCATTTGTTAGGCTAATTTAATTCCAATTGGCCGATGAGTTGGCTTAGTTATATTTTCCAGAATTCTTCTGTTGTTTGCTCTTGTTGGTGAAATCCTGAGGTTGGCAGCAGATGGACATCGGAAACATTCTGAGGAACGTAGTTACACTGAGGTTCTGAGATGTTCTGTCTAAGTGCAACACCTAAGACACACTTATCCTCAAAACCAGCAACCAAGAGCAGAATGTGCTCCGTGCTGGCTGCCAAAATACCACTGAGACAGGTGAAGCCCATTTCAAGGTCAGGAAACTACAACCTGTTTGAACACTGCGTGTGCTGGTCATTTCACCGCCACGGGAATAGCCATCATATACCAAACCATATCTCACACAGTGTAGCAGGTAGATTGTCATCTTCTGGGCTAATTTACACCTCCACACAAATGTCTATGATTATCAGGACTCCGTAACCCTCCTGATTGTACTTCTGTCTGCACGAATCTTACACTTTTAGCCTTATAAAGGTCTTATAGTATGTTGCCTTTCATATTGTGGGACAGAATAAATATTGTAAATTCTATGGGCCATCAGCTTTAGCCCCTCCGTCTTGTTTTCTTTGTTGTCATGTCATTATTCTCAGTCAGCTGAACATTTACATTGCTGTATGCACGTTTGTATTTTGTCCGACAGTGAAGTTAAAAGCAGCGAGCAACGTGCACTCATTTCCACGGCCTCATTGTAATTCATAGCTCACCTACTGTAACTTCAGCCTGTGAAGGAGGTGTCTTATCTGCTCTCTCTTTGCTTTATTCCTCCGTGTGGTTTGTCCTCTTGGCCATGCCCAAATCACCCCCACCACACACACACACACACACACACATCACCTCATGCACTATATGCATGAGTGGTGTCCACTGAACTCTGGCTATGCCGCAAGAGAGCTCTGCTTCAGAGAATAGCAAGAGTGAGAGAATGATTCACTCTCATTTTATGTTTCTCTTCCTCTCTCTCCCGCTCGCTTTCAGTCTATCCCTTACACACACACACACACACACACACACACACACACACACACACTCACAGATAACAACAACAACACACATACACATGATGTCCCTGAGACCACACTAAAGGGCACAGCTTGTAAAATACAATGCATCAGTTTGAGTTTTATTTATGTGAATTTCTCATGTTTGACTTGTCATCCCTGATATTGTTGCATTCAACATGAACCACATTCCAAGTGAACATTCTGTGGATGACATTACCACGGGCAAAGACAAAGTAGTATCAACCAAACTGCAAAGAAGACCACTAGATCCATGAGGCAAACATGTTCATTTCATGTATACAGCATTACTGAACAAAGACATGCAAAGGCTTTTAGGCTCAGCAATTAGTTTCAGATTTGTTTCAATGTTAGTTCTGTGGAAAACTTAAAGAGAATATTCTGTAGTCAGGTTTATGTACATGTTATTTTCATATTATAACTTTTAATACATATAATCATTCTCTAATGATGCCCATTTGTATCTAATCAAGAGCCTTTTGGGTGTGTCAGTTGTCACCAGAAGATGTGTAGTCTGAGGGATTGTTTCAAACTGCAGTACAGTTTTTAAGATATTTCATAACTATCCATTTGATATGAAAATGTCGCTCTAACAGCACAGTTTGGTTATGCTAAGGCCCGCCTCACATGATCAGTGTCGGATTAGTTTGCAACTGCAGGACCCACTGGATTCCTACAGAGATCAAAGATACTAAACCTCATTGGTAAAATGTTTACTATATTCCCCACCAGTTTGTCCATATGCATATATTGAACTAGATATTGAGGAGATCAACCAAACTTTTAAAAAGTTTAAGACCCATAATAACACAAATTTTCAATACGTGAAATACCCAATAGAGTGTTGTAGAGTGTGCTACAGTCCTACCTGCTGTACAGGATACGTGCAGGCTATGTGGGCACTAAAGGAGACTTGGTGCTACAGTGTCTAACTGAGAAACACTTCTGGCTCCCTACAGAAACAATAAAAGAGCTCTGTGGTATCTCCTGTGACATAAGGGGGCCATTTGTTTTTGTCAGAAGGCTGCTCAACACCCTGCTAATGTGCTTCCAGGATGCTGCTACCAGCTTTTCCCTCAAGGCGGAAATCCATCCTAATTATTCACATTTTGAAGTGAGCTCCATGGTGAAGACCTTCTCCCACGGTGCAGCCAGCGTCACATACATCTTAATAACTCACCACCCTGAAAACTGCAGCCAATCTGCCACACACTCCCAACAACTCTTAGTGTAGCCACTACAGTGCATTATGAGCACTGCCTATTTACGGATACGTGTGTGAGTTTGCAGACGTGCAGTAGGTGCATGACAAATTGAAGTTGGAGTGCACTGCAGCTCATGAAATGAATGGCTTAATAAATGTGTGTGAGTGTGTGTGGCCACATGCATGACAAGTTGTGCAAGACATAACTCATCCAGCTCATCCAAAATGCTGCTGCGAGGGTTCTGATGGGAATTAGCAAGAGAGATCATATTTCTCCAGTTTTAGCTTCTCTTCATTGGCTCCCTGTAAAGTCCAGAATAGATTTTAAAGTCCTTCTTCTTACCTACAAGGCTCTTAATGGCCAAACTCCATTGTACTTCAATGAGATGCTAAGTCCCTATCAACCCAACAGATCACTTCGCTCCCAGAGTGCAGGTTTGCTTGTGGTTCCCAGAATCTCCAAAAGTAGAATGGGAGGCCGAGCCTTTAGCTATCAGACTCCTCTCCTGTGGAACCAGCTGCCAGTCTGGGTCCGAGAGGCAGACACCCTCTCTACTTTTAAAGTAAAGCTTAAAACCTTCTTGTTCAACAAAAGCTTACAGCTAGCTCTAGTTACCATGTGAACTACACCCATAGTCAAAACTACCCCTCCATGCCATCCCTTAGTTATGCTGCTATAGGCCGAGGCTGCTGGGGGACGTCCCATGATCGTCTCCACACTCCTCCTCTCCCCTCTCTCTCCTCAAACTCATTTTAACCATCACAGATTAACCATTAACTCTGTGTCCTCTCTCCCCTAGTGCTGTGCTTGTTTCTCTCTGGTCTCTCTCTCTGTACCTCTCTACAGATACCTGTGGCTCCAGAGCTGAACATCTGATCTGTGGCTCCACCGACCTGCCCCGTGTCCTCTGCTGCCATTTGCTGTCATTATTCTATATTGTACTTCTCTCTCTCTCTCTCTCTCTCTCTCTCTCTCTCTCTTTCCCCCCAACCGGTCAAGGCAGATGGCCGTCCACCCTGTTCCAGGATCTGCCCAAGGTTTCTGCCTGTTAAAAGGAAGTTTTTCTTTGCCACTGTTGCCAAGTGCTTGCTCATGGTGGAACTGTTGGGTGTAATTAATAGTAATGAGTGTGGTCTAGACCCACTCTGTTTGTAAAGTGCCCTGAGATGACTTTTGTTGTGAATTGATGCTATATAAATAAAATTGAATTGAATTGAATAACACATTCTGGGCCTCTCACATACATAAATCATATACATCACTCTTTATCATAAAAGTTATAACACTGTTTTTGTTGGTACAGTTTTGGAGATACAGAGATTTACCTGTATGGTCATTTTGAAGCTGTAAGAGGGGAAGTGTGTGGTGCTGTTAAACAGCAGAACAGACAGGTATTTCTGTTTTTTACAGGTTCTGTGTGTAACTTTCAGAAAACCCTTGTTATTGATCGCACTGGTGGCCATTAAATGAAGTGCAGTCAGCATCCCGTTGCCCATGGTCAAACCAGCATGCAGCAGGTGGGAGCAAGCATCACCATCCAAAACAATAACATTTCATGCATGAGCCTGAAATTCACAGTAAATGCAGGAGTTAGTGTTAAGTTACGATCTGTAATGTATTTTGGACTTTTTGTTTCATGATACTAACTAGCTTGCTATTAGCAAACCTCTTCATCAGTCTACTAATGCCAGATACATACTGCACAGCCAAGCCACAGCCAGTTGGCAACACTTTACTGCAGTTAGCTATATACTTCTCTTCCACCATGGCTAGTAGAAAGCCGTTGTTAGTTTCATACCCTTGCTTCGGACTGTTACATCATTAATCATGTTGTCAGTTAACAGCTTAGGTCAAAATACCAAGTTAATATGATACATCATGTTCAAGCTCACGAAGTCATTTGGCAAGCTAGCCAACTAACATATCCACTCATATGTTAGCAATATCACTAGCAAGTAAGTCAAGGTTAGCCAGGTAACAGTCAGCTGTAAGTCTGCCTCTCTGCAAGGATCTGGCTTTGGTTCCTTCCTGTCAGCAGCTGAGTTGTGTTGTGTGCTGCGTGACCTCATGGTAGCAGTGAGCCCCACTACAGCGTGCCTGCTTTATTTAACACTGTATTGTATTCAGTTCAGCTGTATTTCCCCTCATTAAAAGGCTTAAAGGGAAGATTTCATTTGCCAGATACGCTTTATTGATTAAGTGTTAAATAAGTCTATCTGAAAGTGAGCATTACAGGACTAATTAGATAAATGTATGCAAAACAGAATGTGCTTATGTGCGAGGCTGAGAGTAAACTGGCCTGCATGGCCTTTCATGCACATGCTTTTATTTGTATTAAAGGGACATAAAAGTGTGTTTAGGTGCATCTTTGTGTGTGTGTTTGTGTGTTTGAATGAATGCAGGTTGGCTCTGTTAATTCTCTCTGACTCTGGACTCCTGGTAATTTGTTGGCAGCTTGTTCAAAAGAATGGGCTCTGAATTATTCACTTTTTCTCTCTGAAGAAGGAGGTTTATTCCACTCCTGGCTTTTAGTTTCCAAATTGAATTCTCCGTGGGCGCGCTTGATTCGACTGGAGGATATTTTAAAATATTGAAAAATCAATTTTAGATAGAACTTAATATGACAATCAGTACAGTAAAATAAAAAGGGAGGCAGTGTGTCTGTGTGCCAGAGCTTTGTGAGAAAGAGAAATGTAGTCAGACTCTGGATGCTCTGTCTTCATCAAAGACACTCAGGATGATAAAAGTATTCTTAATTTAGCTCAGTCGCAAATGACAGACATTTCACTATGAGAAACCATATCTTCCATGTTCCAAAGTGCAAGATGAATTAACCAAAGCATCATATACTGAGTGCTGAAAGCTGAACTAGGCATTTTAACCTGGAGAAAAACATGTCTTTTGAAGTTCCAACATTTGTTGATGTGAAAGATGTTAAATCCAGGTGCAACGCAGAGAAATAACTGGTTTAAACTCAAGTACAATGTGCAGGGTCATAGCATTCTGCATTTAAGAAAGAATATTTTAGGCACAAGCACAAAGCAGTCTCAGTGTATGCCTGCTGTATGCGCAATCACTTCATTTCCAATCAGACGGCCAGAGACTGTACCAGCAAGGATGTTTAGGCTATGAAAGGTCTGTGTGTGCTGACTCTTTGAGATTTAAGAGCTTATTGTAAGTCAGTGATCCTGTATTATCCAGTCCTTCTAACATAAAGAAATGATATTCCCAGATTCCCAGTTTGGTGCAGAAGAACTTCACAGCCTTCATCGTACCCTGACTTCAGCTCCGTCCAAGGAATTCTATGTGATAAGTGATCAGGCCTGGCAGCCCCAAGTCAGGGATTATTAGCCCACATCAGTGTTGGACCTCAGTATTGCTCCAGGGTCTTAGAGGAACCATATCCCTACAGCCAGTTTGAACATCTGATGGAAAGACTGAAACCAGAAGAGAAGAGGCTGGTGTGCAGTAGTTTAAGGTGCTCTGAGGAGTTTTCTTAAAAACATTCACTGTTACTCACCAAAACTTATTCTGTTTAACAAATGTGTTGAGTGAATTTACTTTTGCATCTCCAGTTTTTGAGTACTTTGAATCCAGCATTGTCTGTTTGCCACCAGTATAGTGGGAACCCATTGGCAGGACAGTGTAACAAACCACTTTCCTTCTACAGCCCCACTCACAAACCAACAGCTCTCTAGAACTATTAGAGGTCAAAGACTCCACAGGGAGAACCAGGACACGCAGCAGAAGTCTTCAGCTCCATACAAACCTGTAATGTTCAATCTTCCCCACTGGGACGCTCCAACTCTACAAATATTCCTGAGTACACCATTTTTATGCATTAATCTAATTTGTAAAGTGGAGCGTAGTTTGATTGTTTGTTGTTTTCCTTTTCCAAATGTGGTCTTTGTTTCTAACAATATAACTGATTAATTTGAGATATTAATATATATTCTGTGGTGATTTGTATTCGTCACTCTGTGCTTAGCCTCTCAGTTATACTCATTTAGGCCGATGACAGGAAAGACAAATTATTTGAGAATTCATTTACCTTCTGTTTTTAGCTGTTACAATTTACACCAGGCTCAGTTCACAAATCCAACCAACAGAAGACCAGACGAAAGTATTGACTTTTAACTGCCATGTGGGTTTCCAAATTATTTGAGGAAAGAAAAAAAAGGAGGTGGGAGAGCTTCAAAGAGGCAACAGTGTGCACCAGGCTGAGATGTCTGAGCACACTGGATTAGAATAACTTTCAGCAGCACCAGTTCAGTGGAAGCACATGACTGACTAAACATCAAACCTGCTGCAGGAAATGTTGCAAATCAGTCATTTGCACTCTGCCAGCCTACCAGCTACTTGTGAGGGTTTAACCCTTCCTCAGAAAACCTTGATGTTTGGATTAGCATTGCATGCGCTGTCAATCATGTGCAATCACCAAAGTTCAAGGCAAGAAGATTCATTTACTCTTTACAGGTATGTCTGTCCACCCTGCATGGACATCTTATTATGGTTCAAGCTGCTTCCTCTGTCAGTTTGGGCTAACATTTGTCCTGAACAGTGCCTTGTAGTCTTCTGTCCTTGTCTCCAAGACTGTCCCGGGCTGCTGCTCACGCACAGCCGTCATAGCTGCAGCACAGCTTCACGTCAACCTGCTTCATTAACTTTGCCATTGGCGAAGTCTAGCTGCTAGTTCCTGCTGCTGTCAGCTGTCAGCTCCTTACGGAGCACTGAAGAAGCCTGGAGAATGTTTAGATCCCTCATGCAGACCTTTGGTCACCGTGACAATGGATGGCGCAGATGCCCGTCTGGCGTTCCACACAGCCAAACCCTTGGCTTCTCCATGACAGGATCTTTTCACAGACATTTCTAAAGAAGCTGTCCTTTTAGATTTCAGTGGCATGGTGTACTCACACTTCATGTCGATTCATTTCACTGGACACAGCTGCCCAATGCTGCTGACAACAAGGTTAAGAACCACAGAGATGTTGATAATTCTGTATAAATTGGTGACACCTTCCACATTATGTGACGTATGAGAATATATTTGGTGTCAGCTTTAGAAATTCAGAAAAGTTTCCTCTTCTTGCCAAAAGCAAGATGAGAATGTTGATAGCACTTTCATATCTGTGTGTTTCTCTAAGTACAGAGCTTGCCAGAAGGTGTTTAAAGATCCAAAATATGCCTACCAACACCTCCAAAGTTTAATCAGTAACATATGCTATCTAGCTTGTTCATTTCAGGAACAGACACTTTTTGTAACTTTACGTTGAGTTGCCTGCTAGACCTATTCTGTGGTGAACAACAGTTCATATAAATGCTGAATACACCTACTTCTGTGTATTGTATGAAGGTTACAACCTCAGCAAACTGATGCACACACACAGTCATTGTGCCCAGCAACTGTAAATACAGCTTTCCAGCATGTAAACCATACATAGCCATAGTTCTGATTGTGCTATGTACATGTTCAAAAATGACTTGCGTGGTATGTTTGTGCACTTTAGAGGTGAAGGTAACCATACTGTGAGTCAGAGCCAGGCCAGCTGTTGCAGCACTGGGTCCTAGTGTTAAGCTGGGCTCACCACATTCTGACATCTGTACTGATAAGAAAGCCACTGGGCATATTTCCCAATATGCAGAACTATTCTAAATGTGTAAACAACGTTTTAAAGAACAGAGTGATGCATCGGTTCGGAGAAGGCAGCACTTAGTAATGATGGCTCGACTTCCTCGTCACCTCTACAACAACACACTAAGCCTGAATTCCTGGCAGGATGTCTGTCTAATCAAATCTATTGTCTCGTGGCAGTTATTGGGTATTATTATTATTGTATTGAAATGCATACACATTTAAAAAAACTAACCAAATATTTGATTGTGGACCCAGTTGCGTGCTGTATATATTAAGTCCTGATTTTTATAAAATGTTTGTTTCATTTTGCTTTGATAATCAAGGGAAGGCTGGAATGGCCCAGAGGACATGATGACCTTGGCGTCCTGCAGCTGTGGTCTGTTTGTGTTGCTGCCCAGTTTAGACTCAGATCTCGAATAATGGATGGCCAAGGGGAGAAAAAATCAAAATCACCTTAAGTGTAATTGAGTTACAGTTATGACAAAAAGCCTGACATCAGATATTTCCTCTGTGCTTATCTTTTTGACAGTTTATCTAACATATTTACCCAGAATGCCTCTGAAAGCGGAGGTAACACTCAGACGTCCCCGTGCTTGTGATTTGTGATTTAATAGCAATATACCGCTCAGGAGAAATCTGTTTGCATTTTCAGATAATCAATTTGACAGAGACTAAATGAACAGATTGATTTAAACCAGTGAGCAGCCAGACACTGCTGCACTGAGAAACTTCATCCATCAATGGGCACAATTGCTTTCTTTGGCATGTCGCAGGTAAGACATACTCCATCACCTTCCACAGAGAGAGCAGTCACACTATCAAACTGCACCAACAGCACACTGCCTGATACTGAGTAGGAGTCACAGTCAAAGTAATATTTGAGTCATTAAGGAAATCAGACTTTAACATTCAGCACATGGGGTATTCTAGACGTTCTGTTCTGTATGGGACTGATATAAGGCCACTTTTACAATTTTAGACTGGCAGCTCTAAGCTAAATCTTAGTGTTAGTAGTTATTTGGTTGGTGCACAAGACTGAAATGATTCAGAAACTGCCGTATTCACTGGATTTATTACAGGCCCTTATCATCTTGGTTCTACAGGATGAGTCTGACTGGCTCTGGTGGTCACTTCACGTTTCAAAAAATGCCATCCTCACATCCAAATGTCAGTCTACCTCATACTTCAGTTCATAACCAAATATCTGCAAAACAACTGACAGTGCCATGAGCCGCAACTGTGATTTATGTTAAGTACAAATTAGCAAGTATGTTAACAAGCTCGCTAACACTTACATTGTTATATTCCAGCCGCTGTCAAAAGAGTTAACACAGTTATTAGCCACCACCACTAGATAAATCTGCCTGCATTTCACAGCATACACAATTTTTAAATTTGGTGTCCTGTGATGGAGCACTGTGATGTATCTTACACTGACCAGCGACGATTTCTTCGCTGGAGGTGAAGGGAGGAGCAAGTGTAGCTACAGAGTAGACTACAGCAGCTAGGAGCAAATAGAGCATAGCGATTACTTTCACTTTCAGAACAGGTGCGACAAAGGTCTTTGCACTTTGGCTTTAAGCTAAGATGGTTAACATGTTTAAAAGTACCTGCTAAACACCAGCTCATGGCCTCACAATGTTTGACGATGCCAACTGAATCTGATGCCAACTGATGATGAGTCACTCCGAGCCACCGTGTCTTTAATGCAGGCTAACTGGGAACAAAGTAGGCATGGGTTTATTTTCTAGGTCCTGAAAAGTAAAATCTATATTTCAAGAGGGTTTATAATGGTGATATCAGAACCTCATGGGCCAGTAATGGCCTCTTGGAAACTCATTTCATCAAGGGCTAAATGGATTAAGCTAGTAAATAATGGCCAGTTACACATATATAAAGAATGGGTTTTGAAAATGTGTTGAAATTTAAATGAGAGGGTTTGTCGAAGTTTTTTGTAAAACAGTGCACACAGAGAAAAAATGCTGTCTGTGGGGTTTATGCCATCAGGGCAAACTGAGTGAATCAAAAGTGTTTCAGATTTGTGGGCATAAGACATCTTATCTGGCCTTGCTACGCTTTAAAATTTATTTTGGCAAAGTTATTTATTCATAAAAACAGCATTTAGTGCAACTTTAAGTTGAAGAAACCATAAGGTGATGCGGTACGCCTCTATATCAGTCTAACAGGCTTTCTTAGGTTCACCTTTTGAAAGGTGGTGATGTCTTTTAGTATGTTTCCAATAAAAAGCACCAGTAGTATTGATTGTTTGCTCCCATGAAATGTTATCATAGAAGTACAATATCAAAATGCAATTATCATGCTCCACTCAGATGAGGTGGAGCATGAACGGACAGCAAGCATCATTATCATCCAAGCCAGTGAAGTTCTCTTTCTTTCTCTTAATGTTTGTGTGCTACTGGTATGCTTCTTAATATAATAGCATGACAATAGCTTGACAGTATATGACATATATAGCATACCAATACGTATAAAAATAGGCAAACACATCCAGTTTTCAGACAATTACATTACATTTACATTTGCAGCATTCTGAATACTGAATTAAAGGATAGGAGGCACATGATGACAACTTAGACAATTATGAATATGATTAAGGTCTGTTACAGCCGCCAAGGTCTCATCAAAGTCACCAAGGTTACCAACGATAGGTCAACAGGCTCTGATCGCTCTGATCGCTTATTTATTTATTATAAATAAGTAATTTATTCAGTCTCATTTAAAAAAGTCAATGACTATAGCTGCAAAGAATCTGACAGTGTACCCAGGCTTACACTGTGTTTACAACCAAATCAAAAGAATTATTAAATTAAATCTTATCTTAACCTGAGACTTATTGTTAAGTACCTGACGAGGTTGAGGCAACCTGAAGCTGGGCTCATGTTTGAAGTTTGATGAAACCGATCTCACGATTCTTGGCATTCAGCTCTTCTCCCTGACATCGGTAAACACTTACTGTTTTGCTGGCCAGCTTAGCTCGCTAGCTAACGTGAGCCTTTGATAGTTAAAACAAACAAGTAGTGAACATCACTCTAGAACAGTGAGGCTAAAGAACACTGATCTCAGACTTGCTGCTTTCTTAGAGAAGCGTTTGTGTTCTAACCAAGAACTGTCTATGGTTGAAGCCCTTTTCACTGATGGTCTTGACGTTCTGGTTGGTTACGTTTATAGTAATATAGCATTTTTTTCAGACTGTGTGTTTTCCATGTAAGGTTATAACATTGTAAACCTAAATTAAATATACTCTGTAGCTGATACACCTGCAAACTGTGACCAACCAAAGCTGAAGATCAGTTGACGTCAGTCTACTAAAGACCACTGCTATAGAATGAATGATTGATTGATTGATGTTCCATCAAAGCTTATTTTCTCTAAAAGTGAAATACGCAGACTTTTCAGTGTTGAAATCACTTTATATTGACAAAAAAGGCATTGGAGCCTGTCGTCACTATCTCTATTAGTCTGTAGCCTCTTCTACTCTATTAGCAGTTTCAGCACACATGGGTTTATACAGTCTATATGAAATGGATTTGTTTTCTTTATATTTAATTTAAATGCTGTGCAGCTGAGCAGAGTATATATTGGTTGTCAATCACAAAAATATCAATTCTGGTATATTATTTGGCCTTCAGATATGTGCACTCCTCCTGCAACAAATTTGTAGAATATGAATGACTGCACACAAGACAGAATTTATTTTAGATTAATAATGTTTCATGTAGCAACTGTCATGCATCGGTTGTCACAGAGAGTCTCCATCTGCATAAACAAAATACCCCTGCCAATTAGATAGACAACTGGCATTTCTCCCTGCAGCTATCACTGTGATACCACACTCCTTCCAAAAACAGAGAAATATTTGAATTTTTCCACCATATGAGTGCTGTTTCTCTTGTCACAGGCCTATGAAATCTAAAATATTATGAAACAGGATTGAATTTGAAAGAAAAGTCCTCTCCACGACATCGCTTCAGTACTTTCATTTAAATGAGGATACAGTTAATAAGGGATGTGAACTGTACATACAGTGGTGCATATTCCACTGTCTTCTACACCTCAGATATTATCAAGATGTAATTAATTATTTTCTTTGCTCTGACTTCTGTGAGGATAATTGGCACGGGGCTATATTTAGTGCAATTAATTTCCACCCCAAATGTTATAACGCTGAAATGTACGCCCATGGGGCTGTTAGCTTTTACTTGCTGCAAGTATAACTCACTTTGAGAACAATACAGTTTCACAAAGACCAATTCCAGCATCATAAATGTTTAAGGGAGTGGAAAATGAACCAATTTACAGTTCTGTTGCCCGTACAACGCTTATATGTGTAGGTAGGTGAGTGGCCAAGGTGGCGGAGAGGGAAGAGATGTGGTTGGAATTTTAAGTGACACAAAGTGGTTCAGATTATCCAGTGGACAGGGTCACTTTAGCCTTACACAGTCCAAGCACAACCAGAGGACCCAACTGTAGACCCGTCGGGACACTAGCTGGCATTAACATACCAAACCTGACGGTAAGTTTTAACATGGGACTATTTGCTTTGTGTGAAACATTTCTTAATTAAAATACAAACATATGAAATAATGTATGAAAAATCTGTAAGTTCCAAACAGCATTGCATTGACAGTGAAATTCTGTGAACAAATCAATAAAATAAACTTACCCTGCAAGGTAATCTGAGCCAAATTTTCTCTGACCTCGTGATTCCGAGGACATAATAACACAAGTGTTTCATTCGCTACACCAGTGTCACATGTGCGCACACATTGTTCAGCTGGAGTTTGATTCAGTCTTCGCAATTCAATGTGCAACCTATGTGACAGGATACTTTGCAAATTCTGCAGTTATCTTCATTCTATGGTCTGCAGCAGATGAATAGTTCGGGGTTTAATTCACAATATGTCTGATATTAGCTTCCTGCCTCGTTCGTTCCTTTATAATCACCTCATCTCCAACAACTCTGATAAACTCTGTTGCTTCCATCACTTGTAGAAGATGGGAGTTCGAGACTCGGTTCTTATTCTAAGTCAGTTTGAGCACTAAACCCAATGGAACATATTGCATATCAAGCTAATGCTTTATTTCACCTGCTAAGGTGGCCCTTGTTCCTCTGATGGAAGCTCTACCTCTTATATACAGGTCAAGTTGGATGTGGAGTTCCTCAAACAAAGCATTTACACCAGCCATATGCTGTGGAGAGTTTCAGTGGATTTCAGAGACCCTTTTAAGTCTGACATCCATACAAATTAGTCGAAAGGTGAGCAGCATCAAACACTCTATTTTTTATGTTTAATGGAGCTAATATTTTGGTTCCAATAAAACGATTAGTCTAGTGTTTTGCTTCCTCCTTCTGTTTAATGAGATCATGGCACCTCCACAAAAGGTCAGCTTCAAGATCACAGTGCCTAACTCTAAAAAAAAAAAAAAAAAAGTCAATTTCCTGCTGATCTTCATCACAGCTCGTAACGACCAGAAACATTGTTCTCATTTTCAATTAATTTTTATCTTGATGCTGCAAAAAGCACAGTTGCAACCTTTCAACTACAAATAATACAACCAGAAAACATGAGACCAGTGCTGCTTACTGACTGGGCATTGTAACGGTGGATCCAAGAATACTGCACTTATACCGTACCTTGACGTCAGGGCCTCTAGCAATACAGCACTACAGCCCATCATTTGTATAATCTGAAGTATTTTGCCACTTTACAGACGATGCTATGCTTTAGAGAAGTCTATTTGTGCAATTTAACATTTCATTTTCTTTCTTGTACCATATTCTAAGCAGCAGAGGTATCAGAATGTTTTAAATGGGGAAGGTACATTCCTACTATACTTCCCCATACTTTCTACATTCTGCCTCAGGAAGCCTTTTGTGATGTGAAGGATGGTTAAATTCCTCTTTCTAGGTTTGTACATCATCGCAGCCCTTTATCCCTTTTCATCGAGGAAAAGTCTTTCTGAATCTGAAGGCAAATCAGTGCTTGAGGCAGAACTTAGGACTAATTGGCTTTGGACTGAACAATCATACTACAGATCCGCAAAATGTTTTGCCATAAGGTCAGAGTTTTCATCGGAGTTTAGGACTGACACTTCAAGCACGGCAAGCCTGAAGGCAAATAAAACTACACTGAAATGTAGATTGCCACCATAAAGTGAGAACAAAAGTCCCCAGCCTGACAGTTTCGTATTGACCATTTCCTCAAGAAATGGCAGCATGATCACAGGGAAGGGTTGTATCTTGAGTAACTTAAAATCTGTGATACAGAAAATAAAATGTGTGAATATCAAACAGTATCAGATTTCACGTATCCATTCCTTCCCCTTGCAATAAGTGGATGTGCTGGAATATGGAATTGTGTACAGGCTATTAACCTCTGTTATGGGTTATGTTCATTGTCTCTGCACTTGGATATTTCGTCTATTACTGTTTGTTGTTTGGTCTAAATGCCTGTAAAACATTTATTTCTAACCAGGTCGTTTACCTTGTCGTCACACCTGGTATTTGTTTCTCTTTCCACACAACCCATCCATAAGTATGGTTATGAATCTCTGCAGAGGATGCTGTGGAGTGACATGGCGGTACATTAACCCCAACAAGCTCGATGCCTGTAACAACATAAAGCTGAAACCTGACCTATTCCTGGACTGATTCCATGAATACAGCTGCCACTCCTTCTCCTACATATGGACATGATTCAGTTTCACTCTTTTGATCTAATTCAGCACAGCCACCACAATCCCAGTCTTTCAGCCTTTGCAACACCTCTACAGTCCAGTGTTTTCTATCTTACACTTGCTAACTTGATATGTTTGGATATGTTCAGGTGGTTGAAAAGGTGATACAGACGTCCCATATCTTGCTGTTATTCACTGTGCATCCAGCATGTACTGCTCTTTCATCTTTTGCACATTCTTCATCTCCTTCCTGCAGGAACGGCTGCCTGTAATTATATAGTGTTTCAATTATAATTGGACCATTACATGCGAGTTTTGCTCAGTTACTTCTCTTTTTAACAGTTGTGGCACATGAACACAGACAGAGACAGTCAGCAAAGAGTTCCTGGAAGTTTTAGTCAAGTGCTTGGCAAGGTTCAAATCCAGGAAATCAGTGAGAGAAGGCAAACTAAAACAGACATTTGGTTTTTATAGTTTTGTTGCTCCGTAATAACATCATTCCACTTCACCTTAGTCTTCACTAAATCAAACAACTGCAATCACACTATGCTGTCATATGGTGCTCAGTATCAACTCAGTAAGTCAACTGAGGGAGGAGCAAACTATAATATTATACAGAGTTATAACACATAGTAACACATAATTCAGGCTTAAAGCAACAACCAATCCTGACTGAATGTGTGAACTGACAGGCTAATGATATCACTGTCATAATGGCATGAACATATTATAGATATTACATTGTGCATTATATTAAATTAATGTGATGGTCATATGTATTCCAAAAGTGTTTATGGTAAAGCCTTAACTCCATCACCTGCAACCTCAGCAGTGTCAAAAAGACTTAAAACCAAAGAAATGTAACAATATGTAGAATAAATCTAAAAACATAACCCAAAGACGGGCTTAATTTCATATCTTACATAAAGTACATGGCTTAAGTGCCTCAATCAGTCTGTGTTGTAGGATTATACAAAAACATAATGATTTGGCTATGACACTGCTTGCATCATTTACAGCATACACAAAAATAAAGAATCACAGGTTATTCTGACGGAGCACAGGACGACTCCGACATGTCACTCTGGCAACACGTGGCTCAAGAAGCTGACACAGTGCATCCTGCAGACCAGAATCTAAATCTCTGTAAAATAAGGGGAAGCCAAAGGGTTTTGATCCTGGACACTTTCACCTTCCTAAGAGATCAATCAGCACGTGGAGCTTCTTTGACGCTGACAATTCATAATTATTCTATTATCAATGTTCCATGAATATTGTATGTTCTATAATTGGTCAGTAGTCACTGCCTTTATACAAATTCATTTCATATCTCAGACATAACCTGCTCTGGAGCAGTTGCGCTGTATTTACCATGGCAGTGTACCCTGCCAAGAAGAGAACCACTGACGTAAACCTGAAATTATGTGCCTACCTCAAATCATGCTTCATGTGTAGTGCAGGTCCCTGATCCTGCATTCGCTCCCAGCATACCAGAGTCATAATTACTACAACTATAGAGGGCTTAATCATCCATCCATCCATCCATCCACCCACCCATCCATCATTTTCTGTAACTCCTTATCCCTTTTGGGGTCGTGGGGAGCAGTCATTGGGTGAGAGGTGGGGTACACCCAGGATTGATCACTAGTCAGTCGCTGGGCTGACACATAGACAGACAAAATCATTCACACTCACATTCAGTCCTACAGTAAAGTTAGAGTTCCCAGTCCACCTATCGTGCATGTTTCTGGGTGGTGGGAGGAGGGAACCCACACAGACACAGAGAGAACATGCAAACTCACCTCAGAAAGGACCTGGTTGGGAATCAAACCTGGTACCTTCTTGCTGTGGGGCGTGGTGCTAGGGTTTAAACACATGAATGTCAATTTTGGGCATTTCCTCAAAAACACATTTCTCTTGAGAAGACAGCCTCGTCTTGATCGCACAATGATGTTGAGCCTTGGACTAAACAAATGCTGGCAGGTCAGGTTTAAGGTCATGTAGTGGAGATTCAAAGTATATCACAAACCGTCCATCTTGGATTGTTGTCTGCTCTTCCTCAGTATTGTATTGTAATTCAATAAGTTCCATAAAGCATGTCCATCTGTCCAAACCACAGTTTTCTCTCAATAATTACACATTTTCATAGATATCAAAAATAAAAAAAAATGTTTCCAGTTTGTTTTCACAATGAATAATATTTACTCCATCAATAACGTGATTAATTTATCTCTTTAATATGATTATGGATCTATAGGCAGTCACCGGTGTGTGACGTCATTTCCTCCCTTACCTTATTTAACTTGTGACTGGTAGACACCTCTGTTTCAACCCCGCGGTCCGGAAACACACCACACAGGTAAGGAACCTTAGAGCAAGATTGTCTGAGTGTGCACCCTCAGAAATCCGCTCACTGTGTTGACCCGAACCATGTCCCGTCTGAGTGCGTGTGTACGTATGCGCAGTGACCAAGCATTACGCATGCTGACATCTCGCCGCGATGTACGTATGCGGCGCATGTTAACGGGGCAGTGTAACGTCTACGGGTGTGCGTGCGTAACTGTGTGTGTGCGGGTGCATGTGTATGAATGCGTGGGTGTTCTTTAATAATCAGTGACGGGCTGCTCCGTCACAGTGATGGTCGCATATTCCGCAATCTCTTCTGTAAACTGAATCCATTCAGCATTTAGACAACAATGGAACAATTCTACTTAAATCTGAGACGCATCTATCTATCTATCTATCTATCTATCTATCTATCTATCATTGAGCTCAGATTAAATGTTATGTGTATCCTTTCCTGTCACATTTATCCATTTGTCAGTAAACAGCAGCAGTTTACTTTGGTCATGTGCTGTTTGTGCAGTGCAGCTGGGGAGCTCCAGTCAATTTTCGAGAATGCTGTAATGCATCTAACCTTCATTTGACTGGAGGATTTGCTGCCTGCCAACAGCCTCATGAAAGGGTATTGTCACTGACTGATATTCTGCGCTGTCTGGAACCGAGTCCATTGTTACGTCAATACAAGGGTATCTGTGAAGGACTGATCTGTGCTCTCACTCCTTCATCAAAACAACACTTTCTGTGCCATGAGGTGAATGCAATTACACAAAGACATATTTACAAAGGAGGAGCACAACGCGTACCACTAGACCTTTTGGGGTCAGCGTTAGGCTTGTTATTACAGCTGCACTGAGCCGGAGATATTTGTGGAAATTTCAAATAGTGGCTATTTCAAGAGAAACATTAAGCTCTGGTTGCCATAATCATGAAGGGATAATCGCAGGGTGACATGCTGTGCTCTTGTCAGAGGGATTTCTGGAGCAGTGTGTGGCTAATTCAAACCCCTCAGAGGGGCCCTATATAACATGAGTGAGTGGAATGAGAAAGGAAATGGGGAAGGAGAGGAGTGAGGGAAGGAAAGTGGGGGACAAGAGGAGGACGTGTACAGTGTGTGTCAGATGTTCAACTTTGCATTTCAAAAGTAAAAAAAACACATTTCTCCTATTCAAAGACATAAGAATGAAGCTATTTATGATATATCTTTGAAATAGAAACATCCCAAAGGCATTACAAGTAGCCTGCTATTGTCCAAGATGGCTGCAGCACAGAGACATATGGACGCTCCTGCTCCCTCTGAGACATGGTTTTGACTACACTGATCAGACAGATGAGCTGAATTCACATTGTTCTACTTTGCTTTTGGTCTGAGCTGATATCCCTACATATCTCAACACATCTACTCTTTGGATCAGATGTTACAGTTCTATTGTCTGCCTCCTTTGGGAGTGAAGATGACAAAAATAAAGCTCTCATTGATTTGCTTGCGATCACTTCCCTTGCATCTTTTTCCCTCGCATTTGCCGAAATGATTCCAGATTCCCCTTTATCATCTATTTCTGCCGACATCTCTCTAGTAGCGGCAGTCTCTCCTCCCTGCTCTGTTTTTCCCACTATTTCAGCCAATTTCCTATCGTTTCATCAGGACTTATATGTTTGAAGGCTGCATATTATTTGCTAACAGTGAAAATGAAGACTTTACAAATAAAATAAGCATAGCAAATAATAAATAAATAAAGGCATTGCTATGATATCAGCAAGAAATGCACAGATTTAAGAACCAGCTACTGGGTGGCGTGGAAGCCACAAAGTCCTAAAAGCGTGCGTGTCCACACAAATAATTATCTTTTGCACACAAGGTCCATATGTCCTCCTCCTCCTCTTCCTCGCCCCCTCTGGCTGTATCTCATCTCTGCCTGTTCACGGCAAAGGCCTGAATTAAACATGGCTTCATATAATGTAAGAGGCGATTGCACAGGCCGGTCGATAGGCTTTTAATCCCTTTTCTGCTCTCCTCTCATCCCCATTCTGCAGTTTTAGTCTCCCAGCTAAATACACAGTGGCTCTCATCTCAGTGTCCTTCAAACCGTCTCTCTCAGCTGCGCCCCACTTTGGCCGGCTAAACACTTTTGTTCCCTCATTCTTCCCTGGCCTCGGCCCCTCTCCCCGCCACTGCTGGGTGTCATCCTGTTCTCCTGAGGCAGCTGCTTTGTAGTCCCTGCTACTCCACCTGTGTGCCTGTATTATGTGACTTCCACATAAGCGAGTAGTTAAAAGGACACATTAGACTGAGGTACAGCATTGGCGTGCTCTCTCTCGACCTGCTGCCCGCGTTTACTCGTACGGAGTCGCTACCTGACTCACTGCGTCAGCAAACCAAACCCCCCGGCCTTTCTTTTTATATCAAAGTTCGAATAAATAAGCATCATTTCCCCGGTGCATGTTGGGAAATGGTTGAAGCAGATGCTGCACATTCCCAGTGTAGCAGGAGCTAATAACTTCCTGCTTACCAAGTAGGCCAGTGAAAAGGTCCCTGTCAACCCTCTGACTCGATGAGAATATTCCATGAAGCTGTTCACACTGTAAAATGTGGTGGTAAAGCAGCTACATACAACCAATGTACTGCATGCAGATGTATGCAGATACATCAAAACTCAAATTCTTTTAAAATAAAGCTTTTCTCTGTAACATTTTAGGTATCATACACGTTGTTCTGTGATTGCTACAAAATCAGAATTTCATTTTTAATGTGACTGAATATCAAAATGATGATTTACCAAAGACGGTTGTCAACATGTTGCCTCAGTTTTTCCAATATAATTTGATGAATCTGAAATTTACTGTATTATTAAAAGAGCTGGATACTGGGCTCCAAGACATGTCCACCCACTTAAATGTAAATTTCTCACAGAGCATGAGCCGAAAGATTTTTAGCTTCTGAGTTTGCTTGTGTCACGTGGCCCACTCTGCCAAGTGCTGGATAACGCTGTTCCAGGATATGCCAAGAACAAAGTGACGTGCATACCTATGAGAGGAGTGAAGATAATGACTCGATTATTGTGATATTAGAGAATTCCAAAATGAGCTTGGTAGAACAAATGGACTGCTGCAGAGAGAGGGAAAATTTTGATTGTATCCTCGCTGGGACACACCAGACTCATAGTCTACAAGGATCTGGCTTAATGGGAAGCTGAAAGCTGTCAGAACGGCGTACACTAAGAACTCCTCCGTGGAGGTTTACCTGGCAAACTTTGGGGAGATATGAGGTGGTCCAAACCACGGGGCCTGGCCTGAAAAGAGATTCTTCCATCATACAGTGCCAAGAGCAAACTGAAGGGAGAAACTGGAAAAACAGACTACCAAAGAAGAAGAAGAAGAAGACGTATTATGTGTAGGAACCAGAAAACACTTACCATAACGTTAGAGAAGTGGGGAGAGTTGAAGGGTGGGGGCAGCAAGTCAGGAACTGTTGCAGGGGCTGGATTCTATCTGGAACTTTTCGGGAAAATCTGAAGCTGGCCCTTTCACTGTAAACCAAAAATGTGTGTGGTCGGTTTGAGAGGAAGCGGAAACATAAACTAAAAACCCCAAAATTGTCAGACAGTTTAGAGTCTAATCTTACAGAAATACAGAAATCATTACAGAATGACAGACATCTGTAATGTGAAATAATCCAAACTGTTCTTATTTTGTTGGATTTTACATTCACATTCACTTTAAAACTGTTTTTGTGTCGCACTGGATCCCCCAGACAGATGTTTTTATTGGGGCTGTTTATCCAGTTTACTCCGTTACCGGACAAGAAAGCTGGAACATGATAAAATATGTTTTGACTCAACACTGGTAGCATCTGGGAAATTATCATACATGTCTATTGTTTGCCAACTTATGTGGTGAATTAAGTTTTTAAAATCCTTTCAAAGCAATGGAAATTTCAGCATTTTCACATGACTTTCTCCATGAATGTGTGCATCTGATAGCATTAGTAATTATGCAATTGTTGGCAGATGGGAAAGTGTGGACTAATTCTTTAAATCATATTGATGTAATTATGAATAAACATCTACATTTGTCCAAACCATCATACTAACATCTTCTATTTGACTGTTCTCATTGTGAGAATATTGTGTTTCCACTATCAGCGCAGATCAACAGTCCTCTGTCTCAGAGGAGTCCTCATGAAGAGCTTCAGAACTGTTTTCTTAAAAAGTCCTGCTCTGCTTAGTGACTACATTAAGGGAAATATTCAGTTCACTTTAATCTGAAGTGGCAATGCACAGAACATTTCTAATTAGTGTCAGGGTCAGCTAATTATCAGCAAAACCCTTTGATTCCTCACAAATGAGATGGAAAAACAGGGCAAATGAAGACAGGTAACGCTGGAAACTGCATCTTTCCTTTTATTCCCTCTGTCTCCCTCCATGCAACCTTTTCCCACCTCTCCTTTATAATTCCCCCCTCTCTTTATTCCTTCTCTCTGCTTCATTTCGTCTCATGGCTGCTCAGTATTGTTAGTTGGGGACAAAGCGCAGGTTGTGTGGTTGATCTGCTCTGGTATTTAGAAAGCTGATGTCAGATGCATAGCAGTGGCCCTCTGTCTCATTAGGATGGAGCCGGCTGCTCGGCTTGAACCTCCACTGGAGAGCACGGCAGTAATTGGTAATCAGAGAGGGATGGGACAAGACATCCCTCGCTGGCTGCATGACCTCTCTATGCTTCTGGATGGCAATGCATGTAGACTGCTACACCTTGCTTTGAAACATGAGTGAACATTGTACCTGACAAGTGCCTGGCTGTGAAACTAATGCTGCTACAGGTGTAGACAGGGTTTTACCAGCATGGGCTTGTAATGGTCTATACAAAGCACTTGAATCTTTGTTCCATAGATCTTTTGTAGCTATTGTAACTACTTTAAGTTCCTTGTATCAAATATTTTCCAAGATGTTTAGTGTTACAGGGTAGAAAAGGCTTCCCTCCACGAAATGCTTCCTCCTGAAAGGTGACCACTGATTTGCTAGGTCCCAGCTAACATTGGGTAAGAAGTGGGATATACCCTCGGCAGGTCAAAGAAATGGCACCCCCTTTGCCTCAGTTGTACTTTATCTTTAGCCTTATTTAGTAATTGTTAACATGCTAACATATTGAATTAAGATGGTAAACAATGACATCATGTGTTGAAAATATTCAACTTAAATTCTAAAAAAAATACGGACTATTTGTCAAAATGCCAAAGTGTGTACAAAACCTGTGTGTGTGTGTGTGTGTGTGTGTTTTTTTTCCATAACTGACTGAGGAACAGCCGGAGCACTTCAGGGTCCACAAGTAAACAAGTGTTGAGTCCCTAACTACAACATCGGGTTAGCTAAGACTCATAGACTCAACATCATTCCCCTGTCTTTGGAGGCCAAAGCTCTGGAGGGGCGTTTGTTGTGAACGCTAACTTGTTGAGCTAATCATTGCCAATCACCACACTGACTCACTAAGCTACCTTTAGCTCATGCTTTAGCTTCTTCACATGGGTGCAGGAACCTCTCTCTTTGCCTCCTCAACAACCTGATGACACTGCCATCAACGTTCTGCCTGGTACCTCTCCCCACAGAGGATGCCTGCTCATCTGCCCCCAAAAAGGGAGGTGATGCAAAATAGTATTGACTCTTCTCTTGCTGATGTGATCCCCTCTCTGTCCTCCTGTCCTGCTGGGGTTGGTGTCTTCCTCTTTGACGAGAAAGACAAGACACTCCGCCTGTACAACAACAGATACCCCCTCCCTCTGAACTTTACAGCACCCTGCCCTTCAGTGTGCCTATCAGTACCAGGCACCACTTTTCCCAGATCTGCAGACAGAGGTGTTCAGTCAGCCCAGGCCATCATTCATCGGTGTTGCTGCATTCAGAGTCGGGTCCATCGGGTCCACACTGCCTACCTGTGCATGTGTATGCACCGCTGAAGCTGGCATGTCTTCGGTGTCCGCACAGAGAGTGTGACTACTGTAGTGCTGCTGCTTAATAATGGCCATACAAACAAACAGTGACCATTTCATTTTAAATATCATTTATACTATGGTATAGTTCAGTGGTCGCTGGTCATCAGCTTTGCGGCAGTGTAGCCAACTTACAGTGTTCATGTAAGAGAATCCTGTCGTACGGGTACCGAGGCTGCTGGCGTTAGGAAGGAGAGGGAGGAAAAGAGAAGAGCACTGTGCCGCCTCTGGCTGAGATGATGAAGGCAATCAGTATTTTAAGACTGGTCTCCTGCATGTGGCTGAACCACAGCAGTTTGTTCCAGTTAGCATCTTTTGAGGAACCACCGGCAGCTGTGGCCTTTTAGGTGTGATGACTATGAGAAGCAAGAAGCAAGTGTTTGAGGTGATGACAGGACAATACAAATGAGACTTTGTAAGCCAAATGCAATAAGACAACAACAGTACTAGGATAAAATAGATGACAGGGAATAAAAAAAATATGAATAGTGAAAGTTTAACATTTCATTTTAATTTAAATCAACATAAACACATCAAAGCCAAAGGTGTCCCATTTCTGGAGTGTGAGTGACAAGTGATCTGTAGGAGATGCAGAGTAAACGCACCACGGTGTCATTGTTGGAACCAAAGAGAGACGAAAAATAATTAGAATACCACTGAAAATAGGTTGATGTCACTGCACTGTTTACTGTAGCAGACTGTCCACCCTGAACCCTGACAAGCAATATCTTCAACTACCATCAGCTGAAGTATCTGTACAGGTGTGTATTAGCCTGGCTGTCACCCTTTATATGTTATCTATATATGGTGTAAATATGAAAATAAAATCCCTGTAACATTTGTGGACACGGCCACAGACAGACGCTCTCCTTTTAAGTGCAGGTCTGTGTTTGATTTCAAACAGAACAAAAGATGTGACACACAGGAGGAGACTGTTTGTATTCTCAGTGGCAGTGACTCATCAGGTGAAATTCAACTCCCAAAGCACCGTCTATTTGTCTATCTTACCTCACTGATTTGCCTTTAATGAGAGTGTTGTGTGCCTGAGACGACATGAACCAATCCTCTGAAAACATTTGGCTGTCTGCAATCAACGACAAAAAAAAGTGTATTTCCACAACCTGCAATTTCACATAATTATTTTGGCTAAAGGGGCCGTGCTGTTGATGTTGTGTGTTGCGAGGGTGGCCGGGGGCAGAGAAAGCCTTTCAACCTGATTTTCTCTCAGGCAATCTTTTCCCTGGCTCTGGGTGTTCAGGTCCTCCTCCTGTAATCGCCGATGCTGTGCTCCAGGCCTCATTACCAACTAGGATAAGAGAGGAGAGAGCACCAGATTGACAGGAGAGAGAGAAGAGTGAAATCAATTTTTATGTAATGGCCCAATTTGCTTGAACTCTATATGAAAAAGACTGTAGAGTTATAAATCCAGAAATGGTACAGTGTAACAGTATCTGGAAAACTCTATGCTCCCATTATGAATGAACAGGAGCACACATGCATGTCATTTGTGTGTGGCAATCAGTGTCATCTTTTTCCTTTAATCCAAATGCCATCTTGTGTTTTATTAGCATGGAGATCAAAGAGAAATGGAAACAGAAGTCATTGGACGCAACCTCAAACATGAGCAGTAGCTCTAAAACAAGGCTAAGAACCAATACGTGTCCCTGTTGCTCCGTGAGCTCAGTGCTTTGAGCCAGTTGCTAACATTTCTGATTTTAGCATGTTGGCATGCTAAAATTAGCCAGTTATCGGGAAACAATGATTGCACTTCATCAAGTCCACCTTTTTAGAGACAGACTTTAAAAAAGGAACCCTTTTAAAAAGATATTGTAAACAGTAGGGGACACTGCTGGGGTGTTATTCTCATTCCACAGACAACCGACACCTCTCAGTCTGCATTACAGTAAACACAATAAAAATCGGAACTATCTGGGAGGCTCTGAACAGATGACTTGGTAGTGAATTTGCAGTGACATTGAGAATCCCTCCAGAGAAGAAAGACACAGTTGTTTACCTCAGTATTGGGTATGATTTGTATGGTCACTGAGTATTTGTTTCCTCACTGATGGGCTATAAAAGCCCAGTGTTGGGGACAGTACGGTGTCGCCGCAAGCACAGACGTGATCTGAAGTTTACTGTTAGATGTTGGAACAGTCACCGGGGACAGGCCTGACTCCAAGGACACGAGTGAATGTTTGTTTTGATGTGCGGGACACACCAGATATAGACTATACAAATAGGGAAACAGGACAGGGAGTAATTTCAACTTTTGCTGAAACATCCCTGAATGTCATCATTTCTGCAAACTGCACTTTGATGTTGAACTATAACCAGTAACACAGTCACAGAATTTTGACTGCAAAACAAACAAGCTTGAAGGGAAGAGTGTAACTACAAATATAGAGTATAGAGCATTGCATCACACACCCGCAAGGTAGTTATTCAAATTCACCTACTGCTGAGTTAAGTTGCTGTATATACTGACAATGAGTCATTATGTTTCCTGAGAAAACCCTTAAATCTGTTTTAAGCACTTTCTTTGTATATGAACTAAATCAAACATTAAACATAAATGTAAATGACCTGTGTTTCCAGTGGCTGGGCACTGATGTGTGGATCTGATATTCATTGTTGAACTGATGATCAGAAGTGTAGCTGCTGGTGCCACTGACTTGATCCGTTTCCAGCAGCGGCCTCTTTAGAGCACACTGCCTGTTGGAATTAGCTCTCTGTTGAAATGTTGCATAGTTTGTGGCGTATAAATACATTTTAAAATGTCTTTGTGTTTCATTTATGTCCTATGACTTCTTGAGCACAGAACACAGTTGCCATAGAAATGTTGACGCTGAGATTTGCAGTCCAAGGTGGGCCAGAGCAAAGCATCATTAGATGATAGCAAGACCGATCCCTTTTTAATAGAGGGGGAGTTAATTGCTCTTATATTACAATGCACTGTTCTATTATTTATTAGAATTCTGTCTTTGTTGCTCATTAAACTGTTATCAGCTTAGTGGAGGGTGGCAAAGCTGGTTGGTCAGTTGGACTGACACTTTAATCGATTAGTCATACTCAAACTTCCTTTTTTTACCCCCCCCCCACTAATCCAAAAGGATCCAAACTGAATTCTTGTCAAATACCAGTCAGCACAATGATATTGACTTCAGATATCACTTGATATTTTTCCCTGGTCATCGCTGCCACCCCTGCATTAACTCTGTATCTCCTAAGGCGGACCAACCCCAGAGGACTACTGGTCTAGTAGCCAGCAGCCCAGTCTCTTCAATCAGCAGCCAAATAACTTATTTGTTAGACTGTCAGATAGTGAGCAGTGCCTATGCCAAAGTCCAGTTTTGCGTGCAGGTTAGCTGCCAATATTTCCCATTGATTTCTGTGCAGAGCAGATGCATCCAAATACCACGTCTAAAAAATGTCAGATGATGTAGGGAGGAGTAAACTGGGGTGAGTGGATGGATCAAATAAATACAGGAGACCGGTGTTCGAGTCCTGTGAGAAACGGAAAGTTTACTTTAATACTTATTTTCACCCAAATCATGATCTTTGATACCATGATGACAAAGGTCTCCTGACCGTAGAAGTTAAGGGAAGGTTTAGTGCATAACAACACTGACAAGACCGGTGTATGAACCCAAATGCAAGACTCACGAGACGAAAGTGCAAATAAAAGGGAAATTTATTTAACACGAAGTTTAATAGAAAATCACTCTTTCAAGGAAAAACAAAACCAAGAAATGTCATAAAGAAAACAAAACCAAAGTCACTAATCAAACTCAAAATCACTCTGACGAGGAAAAAAGCAAGAATAAGGCTATAAACAAAGTATCAAACAAAACTTACAATACGGCTCAAAGCTCTGGCGATCTAGAAGTAGCAAGACGTGGGTATGAGTGCTCGGGTTGGTTGACGTAAGCTGGCACAGGACAGGGGGAAATGCGGACAATATATACACACTGGGATGAGGGGAACACAGGTGGAAACAATCAGGGCGGGGAAAGACAATCAGGCAGGCGGGAAACACAGGAGGAAGGGCAAGCCACCTGAAACGAAAGGGAAGTTAGTACTTTCAAAATAAACAGGAAGACATCAGACACCATAGACAAGACAGGGGACTAATTGCAACCAGCTTGACTTGACAAACACATAGTGTAGTGTAGGTCATGTCGTGGTTCTATGATTCTAAACAATGACCCCTGTTCACCCTGAGATGAGGTTTCTCTACTAAACTCTCCACATGCACGAAAGATGTGTGTTCACCAGATCGACCTACTGTGACAGCATACTGACCTGTTGTGTTTTAATGGCATTGGTAAGGCCTGATCATGGCCCCCAGTGTTAGCTGAGATGTCTGGTTTCACTCAGGAGTGTCTGGTGAGTAGGGGGAAATAAAATCATGAATCAGTAATATGAACAACACTGTTTGCTTCCTGTCTACTCTGAAGCTGCTGCTGTTTCTGCTTCACCAAAGCTACTTCAAACCCAGATTAACAAATTTTACTCAGAGGGCCAGGTATGTGGAGGTGTGAAAGGAGCCAACGTTTGAACTCCCCCCACAATCTCTCTTTGTTCATCTTCAAACACCTACTTCACTTATCTTTTAGTGTGAACACCCAAGTGCAACAGGGAGAGGAGAGGGGCTGTCGCGCTCACGTTAGATGTATTGCTCTGACACCACAAAGACAAGCTAAGAGGAGGGCTTGGAGAGGCAGAGGGATGCAGCCAGGAGGAGGCTGTGGCGGCCAGCCTTCCAGGACAGGTACAAACACCTGACTCTGCCAATATTCAGCACTGGAGCTGAGAGCGTCGAGGCTGCCAACAGAAACAAGCTGCTCTTCTGCTCTGCCCTCAGTACATCACTCCTCTCAACTTTTACTGCAGTTCATCTTGTAGTTGAGTTGTATTTGTGTCCCCTGCCCTTTATTGGTGAGAGGAGGTCACATGGCTCATGTTCTACCAATCAAGTGTCACCTGAATCCTTTTAATATCCTCCTGCATCCATACTCTTCACCTATGTTTTATAATCTGCTTTTTCATATTTCTTCCTTAACACAATGTTAATGTATTTAGTTAATATATTAACAAAAATATGAGGAAACTCACCTGTTGAAGCAAATCAAACATCAAACAACACCAAAGTGACACTTAAACAAACGTAAATTCAAAATCAATCCCATAAATTATGACTTTTTTGTCTTTCCTTACCAGAATTGAGGGTCAAGGGTCAGAGGGTGCTCAGGGTGCTGTGGTGTGTGCAATGACAGAACTACAATAAGGTAGTGAGATGGATACAGTTTAGGTTCAGGTGCAGAACACTTACACTACTCACAATAAGTTAGGGATATTGTGAGAGACTCAGTGGATGTCATACATACGGTGTTTGTTTCACTTCAAAGATTTTTGGGATAGGGAGGCAATTGTATTGGGGTGATAGACACAGAACTACTGGCAGAGTTCGTGACAGACCCAGGAGTGGAGCCCCATGAGTGACAGACCGCAACGATGACCAGTACCTAAGGACCTATGCACTCAGACATCGTTATGCAACTGCCACACAGCTGCAGGCCCGTTTACGAGATGTGAGGGGTACTAGGGTTTCCAGACAAACCATTTGCAACCGACTCCACCGCTTTGGCTTGAATGCCAGATCACCGTTGCAGGTGACTCCACTGACAGCAAGACACCGCCGTGAACGTTTGCAGTGAGCACAAGACCATGTGACCTGGACAATGCAGCAGTGGTCTACCATCCTGTTCACTGATGAGTGTCGGGTCACCTTGCACAGAAATGATGGTCATCAGCGTTGCTGGAGAAGGCGAGGTGAGCGATACGCCGAGGTCAACATGGTCCCCAGGGTTCGCTTTGGTGGCGGAGGTGCAACAGTCTGGGCAGGCATCACCAGTCAGCGCAAAACAGATTTGCTTATTGTAGACGGCTCAGTCACTGCACGTTCTTACCTCAGAGACATCATAGAACCCATCATCATCCCCCAATTCCGCCAGCACACCCCCAACTTTCTGTTCATGGATGATAATGCTCCACCACATCGTGCCAGAATTGTCACAGCTCGACTTCAGGAAGTCGGAGTGCCTCATATGGTATTGCCAGCAATGTCCCCTGACCTGAACCCCATAGAGCACGTCTGGGACCAGCTGAAGCAGAGGCTGGATGATCGTACCCCACCCCCACGTGACCTGGCAGAACTGCGTGTAGCACTTGTGGAAGAGTGGAACGCATTGCCTCAGAACAACATCATGAGGCTAGTGAGGAGCATGAGACGTCGCTGTCAAACTGTCATTGCGGCAAATGGTGGAAACACCTGCTACTGACATTGTCAATTTTTGTTATTTGGGGCTATCGTTGTTATTGTCTAAATTTTTGGGGTAATAAATATTAAACTAATGAAAATGGTGTTTCTTCTCATTCATTATTAGTAATATCAAAAGGAACTTTTACTTATTTCATTAAAATTCAGACCAAATAGGAAAAGCACTCATGTAAATAACAATATCCCTAACTTATTGTGAGTAGTGTACTTTAACTTTTACAGTGCACTCACACTGCACACTTAGAAACATTATATCCATATTGGATAATTAAGCATCTCACAATGTAATGATGCCCAGTGGTAAGACTCTGAGGGAGGCGGTGTGCACTTACTGCAGAGCGGTGGAAGGTAAGGGTGTGGAGGTCAGGGTGGTGGGTCATGCCTGGCTTTCATGCAGGACACCAGAGTCAAGTCAATTAACATTTATCCTTTAATTAAGTGTAGTCTCAACCTAAACCAAGTGTTTCAGCTTCCTAACTTCAGCAGAAAGGTTGACACAGCTTTATAACTTTACTACTAATGGGGCTAAAATGTGAATCTCTAGAAATGTGACAGTTACAGTCAGAATCCAGTAAGTCCTTGTGCACAGCTGCTGGTCTCTGGGTAATAGCCCCAGCACTAACTCCCATTACATTTACATTCCAGACTGTGTGGAGATCATGCTAAAGATATATAACATGTTAACAAGAGAACTTAGAGCAGTGTATTTGATCTTCAGAGAGGGCCAGGTTAGCTGTTTGGAGGTCAGATATTCCTTATATACTGACAATTCTCCCACCTAATAGAAGATGTGGATAACTGTTTAAGATGCACATATATAAGGCACCGGTGGGAGCAGTTGCGCTAAGTAATCCAAGTCCAATACATAGGTCTAAGCTGCAGTGTAGAGGAAGACAGAAACAAAAAGAATTTGTGAGAATGATACAGAGAGAGCGAAAGAACAAAGAGGGATCTGCTCACAAGACAGTCTACTGCCCAGGTGCAGAACAGAGCTGGCATTTGGCTCCTCTCTGGACTGCTGTCACCCTGCGTTTGTAGGTCATTGAGGAGAAGACCGGAGGAAAAAGGAGAGAGCTCTTGCACTTATCAAGCATGCTGAAGGTGTATTGTGTGGTAAGGCCTGCTGACACGCTCAGGTATAACCCAGTTGGAGAGTCCAGCGTTGTCAGTGTGAAGCAGCAGGGTGTCCTGAGTCGGTCAGGGGTGGGTAGAAGTCCATCATATGGCCACATAGCTGTGCCTGCATCCACAACTGGGTCTAAACCTGGGGTAGAATCTGGCATTGTGAAACCAGAGTGTGCCTAACTTCATATTTCTAGCTTAGTTGATGGTGTTCTACATCTTTGCCTGATAGTTCCATTGATCCTTCTTTCCGTGTGCCCAGTGAAGTGGTGCCCCCTAAACATGGGGTTGTAGCCAAAGACACACTTCATTTATTCAGGTTACCAGTCTCACAAGGAAGAGCATTAACCCATCACCAGATAGGAACCCGCGGTGGCTGGACCAACGGTGGTGTTTCCCAGCATATCAGTGTTTTGGTGGCCCAACTGCGCTATGGAAAGTCCTGCCCCCCATGAACAGTACGAGCAGTTGCAGAAGCTTACATCAACATGCAGGGAAGCCCAGGAAGGCTTCATCTGGAGGTGGTGGCTGAGATCTGGTATCATGCAGAGGCAGCAGTTGGCGGATCTGTTCGGCTTCAGGAAGTTGACCCACTACTCCCTGTCCTGCTTCCTGTTTCTTCTTCGGTGGAGACACCATGGCCTGTCGGGGTCTCTGACGCCCTCTCTGCGTGTGGTCTTCTACCTGGCCTTCTGTAGAAGATTTGAATAGAGATGTTTCAATTGACAGGCTAGCTTGAGCAGGATCTCCACTCCTATAGTCAACAGCCTTCAGATCTTGCGGGCTCTAGTTACCCTCAAAGTACACCCAGACTCCGGTGTGGGCACAGCCCATACGGTGCACTTTTGTCACCCTTGACAGACACAGGACATCCTGCTGCTTCACACCAACTATGCCAACTACAAGCTATGTCTGAGCCTCTCCACCTTGTTAAGGTAGTTATTGAAACTCAGGTAAGCAAGAGAAACTAAAGTGATCACACCATCTGTACCTTATAGGTGCCTATGTGTCAGTACCTCTGCTGTTTCTCCAACAACTGGACAGCAATGATTACAATGTAACCTACAGGTCTACTTACATCATTAGCAGTGGATTTGTTTTTGAAAACAGTAAATGGCTCTAAACTACAGTCTTTGGCAGACTGAAGTCTAGTGGACAGGACTGAAACAGAATGATTCTATTTCCATAGACCTTCCAGCTGTGAGGGTTTTTAAAGCAATTATAAGAGCACTTTGACAGGGCTGTGGACCGTTTCTGTGTGCAGCAGAATATATTAAAAATGACCCTTTTAAGTTTGACACTTGATGGCTTTTACATGTCAGGGTGTCAGCTGGAGAACTGCACTGGTGACTACGGCAGTGACATGGCTGAATCAGAGATGGGCTGAAAATGCATGCAGTAAGAGCACTTGATTCCTCTAATTCCCCTCTGTAAATACACATATAACCGGCAGCATTTCACTTTCACTAGCACACTGAGAAGTGGAGGGAAAATACAGATTGAAACCAGTCACAATCATAAGAGCGGTTAGGCTAATCTGATGTGTAAAATCATAACTACATATAGATCTGGATGGCTTTGTTTGATATATTGATGATCTGCACCGTGATGGTGACCCCTTTATTTAAATGTTGCCCACTCAGAGCAGTGAAACCTCTGTGATGATAAGCAACCTTGATTGATATACAGGTGATATGGAAGGAACTGCAGCTCCAACTGCACAATAAATATCTCTCTTTTGGGTTTTATGCAGTGTTTGGCAATGTTGTCTGACTTCACAGTTCAAAGTGTAGACAGAGATATGACATATGGGGGATTAGAGGAGCGTGATATGGCCCAAAGGTCCTGAAGGTACAGACACTAATCCTGAACATGTTTTCAATATGTAGAATGATCACAAAGGAGATGTGAGATCGTGTAATGTACTTCAAAAATGTCATTATGCAGAAAAAGAAAGTGCTGTTACATACGCAGTATGCAAAAGGACCTTGAATTGCCTCTGTATGAAATGTGCTGTATAAATAAAGCTGCCCTGCCTATATATAGTGCATATTTTTATGCTAATTGTATATTGTCTGTCGCCCTCCTCTCTTCTTTTCTTCCTGTTTTTTATTTCCGTGACATCATTAATGCCACGCTGATATAAGAAATCATGCTGACATGTTTTTTTAAGTTTATCAAAACTTTTCTCTGCGTGCTGTTTGTCACGTTTTGTACTTTAGCATTATAATTAGTATAAATTAGGTATTATACAAAAAAAGAATAAAAGCCACAGATTTGATTATTTTATTGACCTTTCTTTTTATTTTCACCTATGACCTGTAAGTCATTTTAAAATGACAGCACTGATGTTCCCTGAAGAAGGTTCTGTAATGAGCTGAATGCTACCTAGCCATGCCACAATGAATGAATGAGTTCATTATCATATCACAGCCTTATCGGCGCTGTCAGTCCTCGGTGAACCGAATAAGCCACTTTTCAGATGGCTCTCTTCCTCCATCGGATTTCTTTTCACCCTCTGCTCAGTGTCGCTGAGCCTGAGCAGCATCCGGCAGTTTGGCGTGTGGAACTTTGGCAGCATGCGCCACTGGACTACTGTTGGGTATCTTTAAAGTCAAAGCTCACAGATTCATTAAATAAAGGTAACTCAGTCAAAAGTAGTTTTATTGAAATTTGAATTGACGTTTTAATTTGCTCCATAGGGAAGAACAGCTGGGTTTTCATTTAAAACACTTTATTTAATGCATATTACATGCAGGAACATGCTCATTTACAGAGGCATGGATTATGTTTTTCCTCTTTGTGCTTCTTGGTGCACATGATGTGCTCATTATTTTTGTTTCTGTCACGTGAGATGTCCTGTGTTCTTGTTTTCGCTGTGGCCACGTCTTATATTCTTTGAGAGAAACTGAATATTAAATTACTTAAAATGCATATTAGCCTTTACAACACCTGCACTGTGCAGAGATCAGGACACTTTCATCATATGAATGTATTCCCTGCAGTGGAATAAAGACAGACAGGATCTATTCTGATAATCTCACATTTTAAAAGGATTTTACTCTAGTTTACTTTATTGTTTCTTTGCTAATAATCTTGAGATATGAATGTGTTTTTCTTGAAAAGCAGTATTGCCTATTCACCAATTCAAATTCCGCCACAGTCACCCAGACATCTCATCTCATTTCATCTCATCTCATGTGTACAGGAGGTTTCAGCCCCTTTTGTGTCCAAAGGCTTGGAGTACTAGAGGTTGTTGGATCACAGAACTGTCATTGACTATTTTTTTTGTAGCCCCCACAATTCAACTTTTCATGCTGCACACTGTGGGGCGGTGGGGGTGGGGGTGGCAGAAGGGGAGTGGGGGCGATCAAAGCACCCTTTCATTTCAGCTCCAGACTGTGGCGTCAGATCAGGCCTCCCTCACTGCAGGGATGTGCTCCTTCACCACTAAATTGTATATCTTGTTGCAGTCATTTCTGTCTGATGGCCTCACTTTGTTCCCCTTACTTCTGACCATGCCTTTTGATTGGCCCGATACGCTGAAGCAAAACGAGAGCGTTCATGTCGAGCGGTGGAAAAAAACAAAGACTTTCTATCTTAACGGGCCATTTATGCAGTCATCAAGTCTGAAGAAAAGTGACTTTGCTGGGCGAAGGAGATCATTTCAGCTTTCCCATGCAAATCAAGATGCATTGGGATTTTTCTGAATTGAAAGACATTATCTCACCTCACGTCAAGATATTGTCACTGGCTTCTCTAAACACAAATTGAAACAGAGAAAAGCTGCTCACCATGAAGGCAGAGCTTCTTCACTGGTTTTAGGATAAACACGGGTTACGTGATGTGACAAACATTGTTATATATTCCATGATTAGTGAATTGACGCATTTATATTAGGCTTTCATGTAATACAGCAGGTGTCATCCTCATGTGAAATGAAAGCTGCTCCTACCTGAGACATTAAACCAGTAAAACATTTGATGACACTGACACATTTCTCACCGATGCTTCTTTTATTTTACATGTTTTTCTCATGAAATGTTAATTATGGTATTTTCAACCTTCACTCTCTCCGTTTGAAAACCCACTGAGGTTGGAAATCTGCTTTGCAGGAGGGCCCTGGGTGAAACGGCAGCATAAAAGCAGCAGAGTCCAACGTGCAGGGATGTTGTGCTGATGCATCAAAGTCTCCCTGTATCCTTCCACCTGAGCAGGTTAATCCCACTCACTCTGAATTAAGGCTCTGGTGTCACTAAATGGTCTAACTGATGCGTCAGAGGTTTTTCCACGCTCGCAGGAATACAGTTCTGATGGAAATGTAATACTTGAGGAACCGTCGCACTGAGAGATTTTTTTTTTTCATTTTGGCAACTGTCAGTTTTTGAACAGCTTCAGTAAACAAACACACAATGTATTGATATTTGCATTTGCTTTCAAATGCAACAGCCCGCATGCTGCACACACATATGAACAGATCAGATTTCCTAGATATAGGAAATGTTTGGAAAAATTCTGAATGTGAGTGATAAGGAAATTATAGAGGAAGCAGCAGGATATGACCTGTGCATTTAACAGAATCCACCACCAACAGCTGACAGTAAAAAGCTGGTTGGATGAGCAGATATTTGATAGAGATCATTTAAAAAAACATCTTCATAAGCTTCAGTGATCAGCTACCAGTAAACCAGTGATCAGCTTCAGCTACCTGTAAAAGCTTTCATCTCTGAACAATGTGAGGACCTGTGAGCTGCAGATGTTTCAGTTTAACGTGCTCTCCTGCATTATTTTATTTTATAAAAATAAAAACATTTAAATATTGAGCGTGTGTGACGGCAGGAATATCTTCTTGGAAACAGAATATGTGGATTTTAATTTGTGGCTCGTACTTTGATCAGTAGGATCTGTGGTTGGGACAGAGATCTGCTCTTTTGACAGAGTATATCTAATTTGGTAAACTGTTTTTAACAGCTTTTAAACACCCTCCATAAACAGTGTCTGGCAGTCTCTATGGCCTGCCACAAACACACATTTAATTGCAGCCTGTGTACAGTAACTTAGAAATCATAGTAGCAGTGTTCATCCAACTGTGGGTCAATCCACTGAACCCCAAACAGTTACACCTGCTGTAATCTCTCTCTTTAAATATCATCCAGCACCAGCCCTCGGTGACTTCCCTTCACCTCTTTCATTTCAATACAATTCCATTTGTCTTGTCACAAATGCAAATCAAACTGCATTCTGCCTGCAGTGAGTTTATGCCGTTCAATCTGTGTGGGAGTGACGGCTCAATGAGTGGATGTATTATATGATAAAGGTCCTCTTGCTGTAGCGTTACAGGGGACATTTATCTTATATCCCAAAATCAGATCATTCGCTCAGCTCCCGGAGATCAGACTGGAGCTCACCCAGTCTGTAACATGGACAGCACCGCACTTTTACACCCAATTAGCGCCTCTCAATCCCGGATTGCGATGGTCTTCTAGTTCAAAAGGTGCGTCGACGCTCAACTATTCAGCGGATAAAGGGTAATAATGTGTCTCGGTCCGATCTGGGAAGCTGCAGACTCGGTGTCGGTGGGTCTCCTGGTCCGGTGCGTGCCCCCCTGTTGCTTTAAGCAGTGCGTCCTGGCGTCCGACAGGAGGCGTGTCTCCCCTACGGCCGGAGCGCAGCGCTACCAGATGCAAGTGCGGGGGAAGCGACTCGCTCCTCCATAGAAACAAATCAACTTCTTTGCGCTGCTCTGGTGACACTTCCCGGCTCCAGCTCTACCGAGGGTAAGCCCATTCTTTCAAACTTTACATATATTTACACGCTTTTACCGCGCTCTTGTCTTGCTTTTCCCGCCCGTTACGTCTTTTCAGGAAAGGTTAAATCTTTGGAAACAGATGAGACCGGAGTGGGAGCCTTTCCACATCATTTCAGACCCGCAGAAACGCGCAGAAAACACCGTTACGCACCTCAGCGGCCAGGTTTGAAGTTCATCTGTGAGTTTAAAGGCGCAAATCCGTGATTAACATGCGCCCTCAGAGCGACAGGGAGACTGAAATATCTCAGAAATAGAGTCCGATCTGAGGTTTAATAAACCTCGGAGAGATGTGACCTCCCGTGTCTTTGCCCGACCTCTATTTGGATACTCTTATCACCTTTTCGGGTTCCTCCTCCTCCTTCTCCTCCTTCTCGGGTGGATACCTTCGCCGTTGTGGGGTTGAAAGACATTACGGGGGTCATTAAACGCTTACCGTGATCCGCTTTATGAATGATCCGCAGATAACGTCTCCAGTTCTCGGGGCTGGGTGGCAACTCGCGGAGACAAGCCACGCATTTAAATCCCACAGTTGACGAGCACATTAGCTTTAAATCAACTTTATCATCACGCAGCGAGCCCGCTGGAGGGGCTCCGCTCAGCCTGTTTAAAAGCCCTTTTCACGTGTACAAAGGGCCATTTGTTGAGCCGCGGCTCTGTCTGTAAAAAGAGCGGAATATAAACAAATCCAGATGAGCGCACGCACCGGTGCCAACTGCGCCTTTTCCACCTGCCGACCCCCGCAGCACCCCTCTGCCCTTCACACACGACTGTCGGAGAGCTGCGGCTCCGGGTGCCTGGTATTAGGTCAGGGCTGCTCCTTTTTCTCTTGACCTGTGTGTTGCGTTAAAATACCGCGCAGATTTCTTATTTGCACGCGGAGAAACTAACAAATCGGCGGTTTCCATCAACGGTCACATACTGGCTGGAGAAAATATGCGGTTATTATTTAAAAAAAAAAAAGAAAATTCACAAGCGTTTTCCCCTCAAAAAAAGAGAAATCCACTATTAAGTTCGGTTGCGTTTTGCGCCAGGTGTGGACTGTACCAAGAGCTGCGCCCTGACTAGTTAATCATAATTATGAGGGTGGCATCTTTGTAAAATCATACCCAAAATTAACCAGTGATAAAAACTAACATATCAGTTCCCCGCAGCTTTCCAGAAATATTGTGCAGCCTGGTTGTTTGTCAGGGTGCCGGCCACAATTTCTGAAACAGTATTTAACCTTTAGCCTTAAACTATGTGATCATTTGGTCCAAGCAGGACAGGCCGGCAAAAGAGCGAGAACATAAGGCGCCTCGGAGGCTCTGTCCGCGGTCCTGAAACCTCATCCCTGCACAGACCCCTTTAAACCCAGGTCTCTGTCCGTGGTCCTGGAACACCCTCAACGCAAAGACTCGTTTCAGCCTTTTCCAGCAGCTGTGGCCTGAATCTTAGGCCGTCCCCGTCTTTACAGGCTGTCTCCAGTCACCACAAGATGTTTTATACCAGAGAGCTGATGACAATAAAGCAAAGGAGGCCGTTTTTAAATCTCTCCTGCACATACAGTTAAACTTCATTTATATATGCAGTTTGCAGCAGAGGCCGGATCGCCATTCTTTTTATCATCTCCCTGTTAGAATCAGCTGATCCTGATCCCGCCTGGAAATGGGTGAAGTTTAGAGAATGGATGTGAGATTTAGAAATTATGCATCAGACTGGGCGCCACGCATTTACCCGAGAACTCTTTTCATTTCCAGTCTGGAGACACTGATCTGCGCCCCTGCCTCCAGGCTCGGAGTGAAACTAACCCATATTGTTGAAAAAGGAGAATTTCGTGGATTCTAGTATTCGAGACTTCAGGCCGGCCCCACGGAAAATACTGAGCGTGGCACTTAATTTCTCTCGCCTTTCAGACCGTGGAAGCGCGGCCAGTAATTCAATAAGTAAGCGAGCCGAAATGGCACTTCTTGCGCTCACAAGTCAGACGACACACACACACACACACACACACGCACTCACGTGAAATTGAAATTTGATGTCGAGAGTTGGCTCTTATCTAACAGGCTGCGCAGTCTCAGGAAAAGTAGAGAATAAAAAAGTAATCATTCCAAAGACAGAGCACGAGTGCTGAAATACAGCGGGGGTGAGCGCAGGCTATTCATCACGCTGAGTGTACAGTGACAGGTTTGCTTCACGGAGCCCTCACATGAGTCCAAGCCTGAGTGACTCCGATCAAACACGGGCGATCTTTTCAGATTCATATATTGGCTTTTATACGGCGGCGCGCGGCGACGGTCCGCTGCTAGCGACGGCCATTGAACCGAACCGAGGGGAAAATCTGAGGGCTGGCTGGCCGGGGACACGACATCAGGGACAGAGAGGGGAGGAAGGAGGAGGTGGGGGAGTGGGGAGGGGGAGGCATGACAATTTCGGCAGGCGATATAGATCAAAGGGCGAAGTGTGGTCAGCAGTAACCGAGAAACATGCCCGATCCACCCCGTGCGCTCTCCCACTACTAGTGTTGGCTCGACGTCAGATGCTGTGCGGCAGTGCAGCAGGAGGAGCTCGGGCTGCCGAGGCTGCTCAGACCGCCGCTTCACTCACTCACACGCTCACTTGGTCACGCTGGATCTCCGCGAACCTCCGCTGTGCCCCTCTCACCCCCCTCCAATCTCTGCCCGTGTCTTTCAGCAGATGGATTTCTTCAAGCTCTGCCCTGCCTAATATGGATGCCCAGCCACCTCCGCCACCACCACCTCCACCATCATCTTCCTCAGCTGAGTCGGAGGGCTGTTTCTTCTTGGCGCAGTGAGCTGGACACGCAGTGCTTTTTTTTTGCCAAATGGATGTGGGGAAACCGTTGGCCAGCCCGCCGGTGGTGATCATGCCGTGATATTGCAGCCGCCTTGCTTCACGTCAAAGGGGTTAAAGAGAGAAAACAATTCTGGGGAATATACCGATTCAGGGAATAAAATTCCTGTGCACCACACAAGCACCATGAAGATTACCTCCCTGCTGATATTTAATGCGAGAGTCAGGTGCACCGTCAGGCTTCTTCTGCTGCTATTACACTGTGTGGGATATTCTCATGGGATGCCACACGTCCTGAGATTTGGTGAGCTACTTCTTCCTTTCCCTCTCTTGTAGCCCTAAAAGTTTAACTGGTGTGCTTTCATCCCCATAACGCATGCTGCTCCCACCACGACCTGTTGGAGACTTACTTTTCCTCCCTTTCCCCACTCGTGGGAAATAGTTGTGTGTGAGTGTTTTTTTTTTCTAATCCGCTGGTGTTTTGAGGGGAGTGGATCTAAAGAGCTGGCGTGGACCTGCACCACCACAGTGCAAAGCTGCCAAAAAGAGAGAGTAATAAATGCATGGTGTATAAATCCATAGGGAGGCAGTAGCTGGCAGTGTGTAACTTGTTGCTATTTGGAAAGTTTCAGATTTTAAAGGTTCAGCCTGTGTCACTGCTCCTCACACACCCAGATGTGTGTGCACAGTCTGCTGGTAGTCATATTTGCATGGGTTCATGCCAGCCAATTTTATATATATATATATATGTGTGTGTGTGTGTGTGTGTGCCTGCTGCATGATGGTGTAATGCTGTGGTGCATCTGTGGGCTGTATAAATGAATTATGACAGTGTAATTCCATGTGGTGCTGCAGTGTGTGCATGTGTGTGTGAATATGTGTGAGATCACATATTATATTATTATTATTATTATTATTCTAAAGCCACTTCACTTAGCGTTGTTCTCAATAAGATGTGTCATTTGTGGGAATATCACGAGATTCCTTGCCCGTTTCTCTGAAATGTGCATAATATTTTGTACTTTTGCAGTACAGGAAGTTTTGGGTGACCTTATGAACCACGGGCATTCCCATGCATCTCCCACTTTAAGCAGCGTTAATGCGTTTTATCACTATACGTTTTATCACCGCACTACACACAATATGTCTTCCGACACGTTACAGCTGTGACACATTTACACAGGAAATATTCTGCCTCAAATTCACATGTTTTTATTGCAGCGTGGTGTCATCAGATGGAAACATTCCACATGTCTTGTCTTATTTTCTTATTTTGCACACAACATAAGGCCCAGTGGGTTTAAATAACCCAGGCTTTTAAACAGCGGGGCCAGCGCTGCAGTGTGTGGCTCCAACCATAGAAGACAACAGCAGAAATAAGGAAGGTGAGAAGGGACATTTTTAAAATATCACACCTAATTTAATCAGATTTACCTGTCATGTATGTTATAAAGAAAACACGCAGTAACGTGTTCATACACACACACACGCCACAATACAGGACAACACACACAGATGCAGAAATACGCGGACTGCTGCTGATGTGAAGAGCAGAGATATGTTAGCATGAGCTCGGGCGTTTTGTTGAATGATCTCATGTTTTTATTTAATACAGACTGTTTGACACAAAGCTGCTACATAAACATGTCCTCAGTGATATAATCCTAAATTTCTTTAACTGGTGAAAGCAGGGTGATGAGGTGCTGATTGATTTTTCTGCAGACGGAGCTGTAGCAGCCGGATCAAAGTGTTGATGGGTGGACAGGTAGAATGCTGTGAACCTCTGGCCTGCTGGCTCTCAGTGAAGCTGCCGTCTCTTCACATCACGGTGACTGGCTGCAGCTTCAGGTCATTTAGGACAGGCGAACATGTGGAGGGTAATGCAGTGCGCGGAGGGAAACACCCATTACATCTCATTACATTATCAATTATCATTACCTTTTTGATGTCAATGCTGAAGCTGAACAGCTACAATCTGAATCGGTCTGCTGGACCACAGGTCTCAGGAATACATTTGTTCCTCCTCTCTTCTTTTGTCAGTGGAAGTTTTATCCGCTGCATGTGCACTGACGAATCTGTTGAGCAGGCGTCTGAGGGCCTGCCTGTGTGCCTGCTTTTAAGGTTTGATCATTGAATGCGACAGATTTTGGTTTAAATCGTGGAAACATCCACAAGAGCAGATCAGAGGCTCCAGAGATAGCTGTTTTCTGTAAGTGTAGTTTTAGTTTGCTGTGCACAGCGAGTGATTGACTGAGTCATTGCAGTCAAGACTGAGATACCCTGAACTTTACCCCCTTGTGTGGGTCAAGCTCCAACAATGTGGGATACTACGTTTCCCACGATGCACCTCGGCTATGTGCTTCACCAGACCCCCCGGCAAAATACTAAGTGCCAGCGTCTCCAAAGCTCCACACCCCCAATTTATAACTCAGGCTCTCTGTACTCCTTACCCCAGGTGACATCATCATGTACTGGTGACATCACCATCTATTTTCTGAGATGTGATTCATTCTGTTTGTGATGAGTGAACTGTTAAGTTGCAGTGCCTCTTGTATCCTTGACATTCCTGATTGTGGAATGTCAGGATTGTATATATTGACTAAATATGACTGTTTACATGTGTACTCGTGTATTTCACGTAACAGCGAGCTGGAAGGACATTTAGGAGTGTGATGGTGCTATAATGTAATCAGGAAGTCTATCTTTAAATAAGCACGGCCTCACAATATACATTACATCTTGTGATGATCGACTCGTCCACTGTCTAAGCAGTGCTCCTTTAACCAATTACATTTTAACTTTGCAAATGGGATTTCCTGTGCTTGTGGAGCAGCTTCGCCTCTGACAAATGACATGAAAAGAGCTCGCTATTAACGCAATAATCCCAACATTAAATTGTCTGGGTGTGTTTTGACCAATCATTTGTACTAGTTATTCTTCAAATTGGGAGCTCGCAAACGGTTCAGCTCGCACAGTCGTTTGAGGAATTACGGTGCGTGAGTGATGAATAGCCAAATTGGATTTCCATTTTGAAATTCGAGCACAAGAGAAACAGCTCAGAGCAAGAATACCACAGCTGTTGCTTTTATTCAATCTGACCAGCTCCTGCCATAAAAAAGCTCTTTACACATTCCCAGAATTAGTTCCTGAAATATCTCTGCAGCAGGTATGGGCATGGTTAAGATTATCGTCTAAAGAAGGAAGGGAAGAAGGAATGTGAAGCAGGGCGGGAGGTCAGCTGGTGTGGTTGTTCTGCAGCAGTCTGTTGAAAACAGAGCCTCACATGCTGACAACCACTGATGATAGACCACATAACTGAATTTCCCGTGGCGTGGTGAAGATAAAGTGTGATACAGATCAGCTGTGAGCTGCGATAGACAGAACCACGGCAATGTGTGACCTCCCAGCTTGGTAACTATGACTCCAGCCTGCTGGGTCTGCTGAAACGCCCTGCAGTTTTGAATTGCAGACAGGTGAGGTCAGGAAATTGGATTACTTGTGTGGAGGAGAAGCCATATTCAGGGTCACTTCACAAGGAATACCGCAGAATGTATTTCACACATTCACCGCATGAGCTGCTGGTGGAAAGCAGACGGCTCGCTCCTTTAACAAAAAAAAAAAAAAGTTTAGGTCAGAAAGTGGTCCAAGTGACGACGGTATGGAAAGTCACAGACGAAACAAATTTTCCATCTGAGCCGCAGAGTCACGGACATCCACGAGGTTTCTCGCATCCAGAAGAAGCAATTTGAAATCGTATTTGTGTATGTGCGAAGGCATCAGCTCATCCTGGCACTTTACAGTATGTCTCTGTGATCTCTGCAGAGTGGAGATTGAATCAGGTGCGTCGGCGCTGGCTGCCGCGCTCGGCATTAGTATGAAGGTCACCGTCTAATGGGCCAGACCAGCTAAATGTTGCAGGTCGAGGCTAGAAAAACTCCCTCTTTAGAAAATAACTCTCTCTCAGAAGGCTGCCTGTCAATAACCGAACAGAAAAGTTCACATTATCCTCGAGGCTCCGGCCCCGGCCTCACCGATGACTTGTAAATCAGGAGATTTGCGAAGAAACGCAAGCTGCTTGGAAACAATGTGTGGTTAACTGGATCAACGTGCAGCGGAGAGCATTAGGTATGAAATGAGAGGCGATAATCGCAGCATCCTTCAACGAACAAGCTCATTTCCTTATTTGTTTTCCAGTTTATCAATGCAGCTGTAGGTGGAGGGCTCTGGAGAGGCAGCTCGGAGATGTTGCTGATTATAATAAACGTCCTTCACAGCTCTAAATGCTAAACGCTGACAAAAGACGCCAGATTTGTGTTAATCCGCAGCATAAAATAGTTCCAAGCAAATACACTATTTCCTCCTGTTTGAGTAGAGAGTGGTAAAAACTACAATGGCCAGCTGTTTCAGGAAATAACTGATCTCTTTGTAATAAAATAACAAAAAAGCTACAAAAAACCCATAAATCCATATTTACAGATTAAAATCCTCAGTGGTGGCCTGCAGCTGTGCACATACGCTGCGTACAACACATTTGTTAATAAAAGACAGGAGGCTGATATGGATGTAATCATCACAATGTTTTCTAAAGTAACTTGATATCAATTTTGCAACAAAACTGTAGGTACAACACAAGAAATGACTGTTGGTGATTTACCAAAATGTTCAAACATTGTTCTGAGTAATAATCATCAGTAATGTAGACATGATGATGTGGGTAAAGCCAAATAATAGTCTGATCAGACATTCATATCACTTATCACAATGTTGATATAATAATATATATATAATAACAACTCATATGACCGATGCCACCTCAGTCCACAGATCTTGGCACTGTGTCCACTGTGGACGATGTTTGTCATCCTTTCTCACATCAGCACCAGAGGCTGCTTGTCACAATGCATCTTTTGTGTCTGTGACACCAGGGACCGAAACACTGTCATCAAAGCAATATGGAAATACAAAAAAAATATGTTTTTCTCCTTCAGAGTCAAATTTATGATATAAAAAAAGAATAAATGACAGGACCTGTTGTCTGTAATTATCCCATGCTAGGTTTGAATGGAAGTTTGCATGTTTACTCTACAGCCTGTAACAGAAGGAGGGCGCTGTTCTGCCGGTGCAGATAAAGCTAAGGCTGAGAGAGTCTGGCAGTGACAGATGGTGGAAGGAGAGAAAGTCTGATGGAAAAATCACTTCCAACGTGTTTATCCACTTCAGTGCAGACAAAGAGGCTGAGGAGGGGAGGGAGGGAGGGGAGGGAGGGGGCTGGGAGAAGCAGCATGTTGTACGACCTACAACATTAACTAACCTACAGCAACCCATGCTGTGTGGCTTTAACATCAAAGCCTTAATGCAAAGCGTACGTGGCCAGCGATAGCATTGCAATTGTGGGTAGTAAAGTGCCCAGATGTGTGATCCTGAGGGTGGAGCTGGATGAGCAGTGAAGAATAACCCCCCCCCGAGCAATCTATTCACCACGGACCCAACTGTACATTTGTCAAAAGCCTGACTTCTGACCTTCTGCTCAGAGCCAAAACAAAACACAGCACAGAACCAAACTGTCCTCCTTTTCAGAGGTACAGAATAGTGCTGCGCGACTGGGTGACGTGTCCCTTTTTCCCCACTCTGTGTGGCTGTGTGGAGTGGATTATCTCCCGGACTGAGTGTGTATCCATCTGCATGTGTATCAGCTCGGATGCTGCTGTTTGTTGACGGTTTATGGCCGTAATGGTGTAACAGGGATGTCGGATGATTGCTCTGAAAATCGGTGGGACCATTTGCAGCGACGTCTAAAATACGCTGTTTTGCGGATTCATGCATGTGTGTTTGTGCATATGTGTGTGTCACTATGACATAAGAGCTCGTCTGCAGCTCCACCTGCATGTGCATCAGCTCGGACTATGTGGTGGCCAATGTAAGCTGATCAAACATATGTTTACATCAGTATGCTGGCTGATAGGCATCAATGAAGTGCAGCGCAGGAATATTAAAGAGGGGTTTGCTGGGACTGACAGTAGCAGTGGGTAAAAGCACCGGACTGTGCGTATTTTGATCACAGCAATGACAAAACAAACCAAAACAAGAGAAAACATGCAATATCCCAATAAACAACAACAAAAATCTAATATGTAAAGCTCTCAAATGTTGTTCTGGTCAGGTCTAAAAACCCAGACTCAGTCAGGCTAAGCAACTCTCCAACCCTCGATCTCACAGATGCTACCGCTGCAGCTAGCTAACCAGCCAACACCTCATTGCACCAGAGGCAATAACTCGCCGCGCAGCAACCTTGTGGGTGTTTTCACATGGCACATTAAAATAAATCAATCCAATCAATGTTTATCCATGATCTTATGATTAAAACATCTAGTTAATTAATTCAGTAGCGCTCACTGTAGCCTACGCTTCTAAACCCTGAAGAACCAAATGGTTTGACTCATCTGCTGAAGTGTTGGCTAGCTCGACTTGCATGCAAGCACATGCTAAGACACGTCGGTGTAGCGGGTAAGAACCCTGCTGTGCGTGCAACCCAGTCTCGGGTTTGCATTGTTTGCATTGGGGAACATGAATTAAGCAACATCCATTATGTCTGCTAAGGCAAGATGGCATTGACTTTTGCTTTCACACTGTACCATGCACGTTTTCCTGCTTTGTCATTTTTACCCCATGGAATTAAAATAATTTAGTTTTTTGGGATTATTTTAAATATTGGGACCATTTAGCAGCACCTTAACAAAGATTGAGACTGTCTCTATTGATAAAATCTACCTACTCTACCCGATTTTGCACAAATTTGGAACTGAATGCTCAGTTTAATGACCTGCTTATTTCTTTTAGCCATCTTGTTTAAACTGCATCATTTCCTTCTCTTTTCGCTTCGGCCTGTCAGAGTGCTGCCGTGCAGCCAGACCGCGCACACACAGAGAGAACAATCTCCTCCAAGAGAACGTGACAATAAAAGTGACAATGATAATTTCCGTCTTTAAGATGTGGACTGCCACACTTGCTGGACTGCCCATTATATTTACCGCCTGTGTTGTCACACTTCCTAAATTTGTGATGCCGCATGGGAGGAAACGCTGCCTGAGACACGCTGAAAGGTTCTGCTTGTGTTTTTCCACGAGGATGATGACATGAACAGTTTCTCCCAGTCGGCAAACCTTGTTTACAGGAAAATCCAACATGACATGAATGCAGCATCACTTGAACAATGAACCGACTAGCCCACAGTAGTTACAGTAATACAGAAAATACACCCTTCTCAGGCAACGGGAGAGTGGAAACAAGATGTAAGCATGCAGGTTCACTGCAATGTGTGTGTGATGTGCTGAGTTTAAATTGTTTTTGTACTCAGCGGTTGGAGCCTGTGTTTCCCCTGTGGGTGTGTATTGAAGAGCAGTGTTTACAGTCAACTCAAGCTACATCACGCTCGCTACTGAAGTAAGTAAGAGATGAAATCTTGAACACAATCAATAGTCATGATGGAGGGAAAAAAACACACCCCAGAGAAAATAAGGTCTAGGTTGAGAAGTGAAGCAGGTTATGGTTTATGAATTGCAATCCTGTCAAAAAGGCGTACATCAAAGGAGACTGGATCATTTATATACAGTATTTGGCAGAAAAGGCTCTGCGCTCCAGTACGATTATAATATGAATCCAAGCAGTGTGTTAAAGATTCAGAAGGGACCATGATAAAAACGCAACCCAGCAGAGACATCGCACTGAATAAACAGTGCACGAGCAAGAAGATGCGACTGGGAGGAGAGAGTTAGTTAAACGTTTGGGGAAATAGGCTTTGGTTTCTTTTTCAAAGTGAGACAAAAGGATCTGAACTGACAAGTTTGGAGCCGCAGTCAGGGCAAGGTTAGCCTAGCTTAGCATAAAGACTGGAATCAGAGGCGGAGAGCTAGCCTGGCTTTCTCCACAACCCAAAGAAAACGTCCCTAACTCTAAATCTAAAGTTCTTTCTAACTACAACATGATGGAGCTGTTTCTTGGCCAACAACGGTTCGAACCCAGCAGATCTCCAGACACCGCACTGATAAAGACAGATTCAGACGCCCGACTGGTCCTCTCTGACTTATATAAGAATTTGATTGACTTTGGTGCGACATCTGATTAATTGCCTGATCGATTGACAATCTGTCTGGGTGGATTTTTGGCAGGTTTGAAATTTTTGCTGCTTATCTGCAGTTTCAGCAGTTCCACAGTCAGAGTATTTAAAAAGACGTAGCTAACAGCAGCATTGACTGAGACTGTACTGCGATAGACACAAAACAGAACCTTGCTGCACAACATTGCCAACACTCATTGAATAAAACTATTGTGATTGGTTGAGTGAAGTGCACGGTGTGAATGTAGAGGTCAGGGATTCTAGATGTGCAAATAGGGTTCAATGTGAATGATTAAACAAAATGCATAAATTATGGAAAATACTACTAACAAAGACATTAACTTGTTTGACCTTGACTCTACTTTAGCTTGGTTAGGTTTTGGTCCTAGTGCTGTCAGCTTAACACCTATCCTGGCAACTTCTCTATGACCGTAAGACAGTAACACTTCATGAACCTAAACCAATCAAATACGTACATTCTACAGCGATCTGCACGGTGCGAGAGTGAGCTGAATGATTACATTCATTCACCTTCTTACTGATGTGTCCAATCGTACTCCAGCTACTCCAGTGCTTTGCCTGAACGTGACGTTCCACTCAGCGTGCACACACAGACGCAGTTCTTCATGGTGAAATGACGATTTTCTGCTAATTTGTTTACAGCCTCTACATCTTCCCCTACTCGAATCAGCAAGCTAAACTAGAAGAAGTGTTAGAAGTCAAGGTTACCCGGAGCTAGCAGCGAAGCTATCATTTCAGTTAGAGGCAGGCTGGATGAACTACATTTGACCCCAATCTGAGGAAACTAATCCGATATGATGTGTTCAGGAGGAATATACCTTTAAAAGAGAAAATCATTTCCCTGCACTGTTTCTGTTTGCTTTTCAGTGTCAGGCCAGGACGCAGCTTTTTATTAGCAACATCTGATTTTTGCTTTCTTTTGCAAATGTCATTATTATAATCCAGGTCAATTTTCTGACAAACAATACAAGAAAAAACACTTTGCCATCTTTGAGAAATAAAGCTTTGGGCTGTTGCAGGTTAATGACAGACATTTTTACAGTAGAAATTAATTTTCCCCCCTTTTTTAAATTTGTTTCAACTTCAAAGTCCTAATTATACCTGAAGACGATGATCCGCGAGCACGCTCCTTTCATTTTCCTTTCTTTTCTAGTTGTAATTTGACCGATATCGAGATCAGACAAAAATCTGCTCTCACTTTCCAGCACATGAGAGAACGTGCACCTATACAAAACCAATAATGCTGAGCACAGGGCTTTTATATATTTAGAACGGAATTCACTGCTGTTCTCCTTCAAGTGCCTTTGTGTTCATTATGCCTCTCTGCGGTGTAAATGTAGTTTGTATAGTCTGCCATCAGCACTTCTTCCACCAGTAAGTGGAGGTGCAAGAGAGGTCCTTTCACTCAAAAACGGTAAATCATTTATTGTAAAACATGTGTATGCATCTCACTTTAACTCAATTAACCGTGGGCTGTGTTGGGCAAAGGCAAATGCTCCTTTACGACATTGAGATGAGGGCATGAGTACAACCTTTATCTGTTGCCAAAGCATTTAGCTAACATCTTTGGATGTCATGCTGCAGTGATAGCATGGTGATAAACCTGCTGTAAACCCAGCCACAGCTCCAGCGGCTTCGATGATTCATCTCAATAAACCAAATGTACAGAGGACGGTTTGGGTCGTAGTCAGCTACATTTGACTAATGTGGATGTGTTTCCAGCCTGTCTGTTGGTCAGAGTACTCATGTATCGTTACTCCCAGAGCCTAATCTTAGTGATGTCACAATGCTCCAGAATCAATGCCATTAACCAAAACTATGAAAATAAAGCCCAATAGAATTGAAAGGTCTGTTTACCCTAGAGGCTGCAAACAACGATGGCCATAAAATCAAAAAATGGTTTAACGAAGATGTATTTAACACGTTGTAATCTGAGATGCCAGCTGCAGGAGTGAGACAACAGGTGATTCAAGACGCTGGATCGTGGAGGTTGTCAACGTATTGGCCTGATGGATGGTATATAAAACATGAAAGGTCATCCAAACTATTGGGAATCATCGTCCGGGGACCAACAGCAACACCGTATTTCACATCAACCTTGTTGCTAAGATATTTGTATCGCTGTTTGCACGTTTGTTCAGAATTATGGGCAGCTCTAGACCAACAGTTCAGCCTGGTCACTAAGTGGAACACATTGTTGGTGGAACTGTAATAAATCTCGCTCGTATGCAAGTGTATTTTCCTTATTATGAAGTCCTTGGGAACCTGTCTCCAGCCAGCAGGCATGTTTGCTGAGACGGAAAGAAGTTCAGCAGTTTCACAGAATGGCAACACTCATTGTATCATCCTTCATTGGGGGTAACTCAAGCATATGATGTGTCAGTGACTCTTTTTATGCCCTTGGCAGCAGTGCACACGTTCTAGCAAAGGCAGCGCTTCCCCTCCGCTTGTTCTTCCAGTTTATGATGATTTCCTGTGAAGGAGTGCGGCTTTACTGGCCTTATTTAAACAGATGTAGAGCACGGCGCTCATGTTTTAAAAGGTTGAGGGTCCTTATTGCTTGTTTCCTCCGAACCTCCTGTAATATGTGGAATAAAGGTTAACACTTGCTGCTGTCTTGTCACTGATTATAGGGATTTAACCTTTTTACAAACCTTTTACATAGCTATATACAGATCTTTGGATGGATTCTCTGGCACTGGGAGGTGATGCATCTTCAAGCTTTAACATTCAAGCTAATTTATGCATTGTGATGTCTTGCAATGATAGATTGTGGTGTGTTAGTGAAATCTAACTATACTTAATCTAACTTTGTATATTGTAGCTCAAAGGCTGCAGGACAAAGAATTCAACTTTGACAACACAGAATGGATGTTTAAATTTGGATATTTAGCCTGAGTCATCGTTACTACTGTGAATCTGACTTTTTATAAAAATGATTTCACGTGTTATAATCATTTTTACAAATGGCAGTTTGTTTACAGCTCCTGACTGGATCACACGCTGTTCATCGGCACATTGCTCAATGTGCTGATGAACAGCACATTGAATGGATGTCGGGAGGTGGAAACATATCATTTGATTCTAAGGTATTTTGAATAACACATTTCAACATATAGCAGATTTTGCAAGAAGCATTTCTTGACAAAGGCCGTATTTAAGCATACACTACAGTGTTTTTGCAGGTTTCCAAGCCAAAGCAGGCCTGTTTAGGTCTACCTACAGCAAGGAGCAGCCTATGCCTCATGACACTGCATTTGGCTTTGACAATTTTGGAATTTCTATGTGAATACTTGGAATAACAATATACAGCGTGTTGGAAGATGGTTTCAACAGTGATACGATTGAGGACAGGCAAACAGAGCCTTTGCCCGTCATATTCAGAACGTCCTCTATAAAAGGAACACAGACGCGAAGAAGAGGAAATAACACGGCACCCTGGCCTGGTAGTTGCTCAGGATGCCTAATTTCCTCTCCGCCACATTCGTGTCTGCTCATATCTGTGTTATTCTCCTTGCTGTTTTTATAAAGCATGAGAAAATGAAATATTTTGCTTAAATGACTTTATTTGCTTCAGCACTGCCTGTGTGAATTATCAGCCTTCTTAAATTGAGTATAGCAGCGGTGGCTTTGTGAGCATTACACTGTGTCTTGGCCCACAGCCAACACACTGCTGGTAAATATATTTAAATCAGTGCTAAGCTGCTTAAAATATTCATATTTCACTCACAGCTAGTTTATAGAAATTTGAAACTATCTCTGGCTGGCAAAATCAGTTACATGGATAAAATACTGTATATATATCATTTCACATTTTGGGGGAACAAAGAGAGTGGGAGCTGGTGAGCGATGGCGAGGCGTTAAGCCCCCATGCACAGTGTGTGTTTTTCTGATACGGCTGGCTTTAGATGCTCTGTCTCTCCCGGCCAAGAGGCAGGAGGACGCATGCCATGTTCCTCTCAGGCTCATGATACTGCTTCGTGTTAAGATGGTTAATGTGCCACGTCAAATGATTATTCTAAAAGCCGCTTCCTTCCCTCGGCTCGAAACAGAAAGTCTCTGCCTGCTCTTGGTTTTGCCAAATATGGCGTGTATGTGGATGCAATTAGCTGAGACTCAGATGCTGACTGGGGCTGAGCTGGAGGTGACTTACCGTGCGGACTAACAGTGATGGAGACTCTCTGTTCCGGCTGTACTGGAACACACTGAGGACATAAGTGACCAGATCCATTCCCTGTATCGCTGTAATGGTAATACGAGTCAGGACTTCTCCTGACACACTGTCCTCTGCTCTGACCATTGTCTCCTTGTGGTTTTGTCCTACACTTGAGTCTGTGTGCACTAAGAACTTGCATCCTCATGCACTTGAAGGCCACAGCTGAAATAAATTACATTTTCCTAATCCTCTGTTTCGTCTGATTCAGAGTCACCTCTGCCAGTTTGGATTCTGATTCTTATGGCTGCTTTTAATTTGGGCAGGAGCAGAGCTTTAAGACTCTCACTGAGCATTAAAAGAATTTTGCCATATTTAGTGTGAATGCAGTGATCTCTGCTAGAACACCTTTCATCTAAAGTGTTTCTGGAGTACGCAAACACACCATGGTAAAAGAGGCTAAACCAGTGCATTACAGACATCTTCACAGTTCAAAAGTTGAATGTTCCTCGTGTTCTAACAAAGCCGTTCAAATAAACACTTCCTGTAATCCCAGCTGATGGTGAATGGGTACAGCTGGATCCCAGTCCTACTGTATATTGTTTTAGCAATGCTACTTTAGCAATGCTGCTATTATCTTTACAACTCTTGGGTCGATCGCCATGAAATTTGGCACCAACGTTGCTCATGATCTTGTGACCCCATCAGTGCCATTGGCTTCAACAGGCTAACAGGCTTGACCAAGATGATGAACCTGGTCAACATTGTTCCTGCTAACCATTTTAGCGTTGCTGTTGTTAGCACATTAGCATCTTGATGCGATCATTTAGCACAGAGCGCCAGTGTACTGAAGTACAGCCTCGCGGAGCTGCTGGAGCAGCTCTAGACTCCTGATCTTGTTTGTAAGTGAGTGGATCTGAAAAGTTTGCGGCTTGCTCCTTCATGGCTGACGGCAGCTGTCTGAGAGAGCATTTAAGTGTACTTTCCATAATGTTGCCTTGTCCTTTAACCCTAAGTGAACAGGCTGAGGAGTCATTTGCTGATTCTGTGCTAAACTGAAATGCAATTTTTGGTGAAATGCACGTTAAACCAGCCTGGACAGCTGTATGTTGAGCAAAAACCTATGGATCTCCTGTGTGGCTGTCAGAGGGGTCGATCCTTCACCCGAAAGCCCTGTTTTCATCAGTGTCTCCCAGATGTCTCTATCTTTCCTCCCTCTGCCTGGGAGACAGGTGTTTGGAGACCAGAGCTGTATATATTGTAAGTAAAAGCCTCTGATTGAGAATGGCAGAGAAGCCTCTCCAAGTCAATAACTCATTTGGAAGGGGTTATGAATTAGAATGATCTTGCTGAGGGGAAGGTAGACTCCAGCCCATATCCTGCCTCGAGTCGCTGAAGAAAGTAGAATAATAATCCTCCAGGAAAATCGATGGCAGAATGCAGTGCCACAGGGACAAATACCAGCAACGGCCCCTTTCTGCGCTGCACAACTCTTATCTGTCAATCGGCTGAATTTCTGCTGATGTGCCATAAATCCAATTCCCTAAAATGTCATATTAAAATTTCAGGCCATTTAGATTGGCTTGTGGATGGGGAATGACGGCTTCCCTCTCCCGGGGGCTGGGATTATATGTCAATAATGTCCTCAGTGCCAGGGAGGTTCTTTCATTAGCTTGTATTTAGATTGAAGTGTCATCCATATTATGAGAGCCTGCTGCTACATCTCTAAGTGTCTCAACAGGGTGTGTGTGCGTGTGTGTGTGCGTGTGTGTGTGTGTGTGTGTGTGTGTGTGTGTGTGTGTGTTTGGCTGTTTGTGCAGTCGGGCTCTCTCTCCACTCTCAACCTTAATAGAGTCGTCAATCCGATAACTCAGCGGCGCGATGTGTTGGGAGATGCACAGCAGGGAGTGGCAGTGGAGGTTACAGACTGAGGCCTTATAGGTTTTAGGTGAGCCGCAGCCTGAAGAACCCTGAACTACAAAGTTTAGTTTAGTGCTGCAGTCAGAAAAGTAATTGCACATAATTCTAAATTGGTATCAGGCAAAATGTTATGGATACATTTTTGCCCTTGCAAAATGGTATCTGTAGTATCTGAGTGCTAACCTAATCCAGTGATTGTTTTATGCACACCCATGGTTACAGAGTTAAATAGCAGGGGTAGTCGTTTGCAACCTTTCAGTCCTTTTCCACTGGATTTGTTTTGCGGTGCCTGCTGGAGATCTGATTTCCAAACTGATGCGCAAAGTGCTTTTTTTACGTTATGATCAGATATTGGTGGTGCTGAATGTGTTGCACTGTACTTGACAGTCGGAGCATGTTTCTTGGCCCATCAGACCTGTTTTAGCTGCTGCACTTCAAGATCTCAGCTTTTACTTTGCTGGGCAAAATGCTGTTTAACCGATAGAAGCAGATCTATGAAAATAGACGTGCTGGTGTGGTTCTTTTTACATTTAAACTTCACTGAGCACAGCTCTATGATGGTTTTCCTATCCTCCATATGGTGTCATAGTCCAACGGGACTGTTCCAGAAGCAGCGCATTTTGCCTGCCAGATGTCGACTTGCTCAGATTTTGTTGATTTGGTCAGATTTCTTTGATTTTTGTCCTGTTATCACGCCTATGTGGTTTCTTTTTTTTGCCCATTTTACAACTGAGAGACTGGACATGGTGTTTTATTTTCAGAACTGTCTGGCTGTTTATTCCGTTCCTCTGTCAGACTCCGGCCTGGCTCATCAGCCTCATACAGTTTGACGCAGCAGCAGTGATCAGCTCGGGCGGTCATTTCACATCCCAAACGTGGCACGCCGCTCCCGGTGGAATCTTTATGTCCTGGCGTTGGAGGCTGCGTAGGATGGAGGCCGTGCTGCTGTTTAAATGCATTAATATCATTAGAGAGCCGGTGACTCTATGCCTGCCTTTGCCCTCCAGCTGAAGTACCCTACAACACGTCATGTTCCCTGGGTCAGTGGAGCATTTGGTATAAGTATCCCTTGGGGTTGCTCTCTCCATTTGTGTCATATCTGGGTTACAGGTCAAATAATCTGGAACCTATTTGTCTGCCTTAAGGTGCTCCATCAGCCACAACCTCCATGACCATGGTTTATTTTAATTTTCCTCTCATCACTAGAATATTTTAAACAGCCAGCATGCTGCTGTTATTTTAGTTTTCAGAATCATAACTGGGTATGTCTTATCTCGTACACAGTTTGACTTTGGATTCTCTTAGATTTCATTCTTTAACATGAGGAGAAATTAGTTTTTGCAGTGAGCAATGATTACACTGCGCAAAATCAAAAAGGTGCTCTAAATATCAAAGGACAAGCAACTATGAATACACGTCCTGTTAACAGTGTTTTAACAATCTGAAAGAAACCTGGCAAGGAGCATTTTAGAATACTTCAGAAATAATCATTTCCAAATATATTTTGAGTTTACTGTTTTTATCTTATGCTTGCTGCCTTTCCGTGAACCCCTGGTTTCAGTTCATTTTGGAGAGGACTAAAAAGAGACCTGAGCTCGCTGTAGATGTCTCGTCTTCCCAGGGAACATTTAGTCACCTTTAAAACTCTCAATTTGTGCATTCAAGAATGATCTGTACCTGCGCCTGGACTTGGCTGCGGTACAGCTCCCTCAGAGTGGCTAAAACAGGCAACGTGCCAGTCGAGTTTTGGAGCACACCCAGTTGAGACGGAAGCTGCGGTAACAGGAGCAGGTGACGTTACAGTTTTCGTGACAATTGAACGCACGTAACAAACAAAAAGAGTTGAGAAAAGAGTTGCCCTGCTCCCTCCCTTTGATCGTTGTTATTAATAAGTTAGGTCCAGCTCCAACTATCGTGTGCATATTCAGTGTTTCCGTTGCTCAGTGACTGTACACGCAGCCAACGACTGTCCTGAGTGCTGCATTGAGAGTCGTGCGCAGGGAAAGTTGCTCTCTCAGAGGAAGTGTCTCACACTCTGCTGACTGGAGAGAAAAGAAACACTTCAGGCATTTCTTGGAAGTGCTGCAACATCACAACCAACAGGATCACTGGTTGTGGGTGGGTATTTTATTTATTTGTGTAAGTGTGTGTGTGTGTGTGTGTGTGTGTGTGTGTGTGTGTGTTACCTCCCGCTGTTATCTTCACTCTTTGAACCTTTGCATGTAGGAATTTTCCTGTGTGTTTTGTGTGTTTCACCCTCTCTTCCCAGGCTTTTGTCAGGTTTCCCCTCTTGAAGCGTGATTCTCCTGATCTGTCCTTTGTAACTCTGAGGGGAAATCTGTGCATCTCAAACCCCACTGTAGCTCATGATTGTCTGCTATAGCTCTGAGTTTTCACAAAGTGTGTGTGCCTTCATGCGGGCTTGCATCGGTACAGTGGGAGGGGAGTCGCTTTGATTTCCCAAGACGTCAGGCCTCATCGCTTTCAGACAGCAATCTCTACTTAAAGAGGAGGGAAAATGTTAGGAGGAGGGAAAGGGCAGAGAAAAGAGTGTGTGCATCCTGGCGTGTGTGTTTGAGAGAGAGCCAGAGAGAGAGAGGGAGAGGATGGGATGAAGGTCAGCTGGGGGAAATTTGCAGAAAAATATGAAGACACTTCAGAGAGGAGAGAGCAAATAAATAAAGGATGTTTCCCCTGAATTAAACATGACCGTAAACGGCGGAGGGGATATGGGACCTCACACTGGGTTCATCTGAGCCGGTCAACACAGCACTACACCTCAACAGTTAAACACGGCCTATCAGGGCTGCTCTCTGTTCTAACTCTTTAAATGATATCTTCATGTTGGGTCTTATATCACGTCTGTTGATTTGCCTGTAGTGCACCACACGCTCATTAGATGACTCATCATCATTTGTCAAAACCTCGTTATTTAATGCTTTTGCCACTGTTATTGCAACATTACTAATAATCATTATCATCAGTGCAGTTATTATTGTTTCTTTTCATGTTTTACCTCTACTTCATGCAAAGCCACCCCAATACGTCCTTTGAATGGTGTTTGCATGACAGTTGTCAATACCAATAAACTTCATTTTCCAAATAACTTTAATTTTCCTAAGTGATAGAAGTGATTGCTGTGGCAATGAAAAGAAAGACCAGTTTCTAAAAGATCTGGTTGAACGTTATGGGGCTGCAGGTACATCCAAGTTCATCTAAAAACTAACTATCAGCAGAAGGAGTCCATGCTCTAGACATGGTGTAGTTCATTCAGGCCGTTACATGTAGGAAGGCCCCATCCTTCATTCGTGTCTGAGGGGTGGAGAGAACCGCCAGCCATGGATTTTGCGGCTGACTTCATTGCTTTTGCTTTATTTATCCCGGCTGGATGAAAACCAATGCCCGCTGCACACTCACAAACACACACACATTCACACCTGGACCAGCACAACCACAGCCTGATCTGTTGGTCACCAAGCACTGCAGGGGTTAAGTGCCTTGCTCAAGGGCGGCTGGGGCAAGTGGTGCTCACTTCCCTTCGCTGCCATGGTTGCGTCTGGCAGATTCATCCTTCCCTGACCTTTCAGTCTCAGGCTGGAGGGAAAGAGAGGCAGAAACTGGAGGACTGCTGGGATTTGAAGTAAATCTCAAACTGCCTCTGTGCTGGTCTCCCAGACTACAGGCACAAACGTGTCTTATTAGCTTTATTCTCATCAATAAGCATCTTCCTGTGCTGAATGCAGCTCTCTGTGTTGACTTCTATACTGTGCAGTCAGCCTGTGTTACTCTTGCTTTTAGCGGTTAGAGAGAAAGTTCTTCACAATATCCTGAGCTGCTCGCTGCTGCTCGCCGCTGCTCAGACCCAGGCACTGGTTCCACGTTTTGCTGACTGACTATTGGATGTACTGCATGTATTAAGACCCCAATGTTACGGTCAACTGAGCTTGGCAGGTTTGCTGTAAGTCAGAGATATTTGTTAACCTCTGAATATAAATAGCATTAATTGGCAAATTTAAGCATGTTTCCAATGATTTGAATCAGGGCGGGTTGTTCAACAGTAAACTATATGGAAAAGGTCTAATTTAACAAGCAAGCGGGCCTTTTCCCCGTGAGGGTTACAATTACCCTAATTGAAAAAGCTGGACATGGATTGAAACTGGCAGTCTAATTAATGGACTCTTTTACAAGCTTCCATAGAAACCTCTGTTCAGTACAATACTTACACACATGGGTGAGCCCACGGTAAGTCTGCGGACATGTTCCATATTTAGCCGGCATTTGTTGGTATTTGTAATATGTGGGTTTTTCAAGGATATATGGTATATTTTCAGTATGCATGGACACATATGTACATTTTTTTAGTGTACTGACAATATGAGTAAAAGAGGCCTTTAAATGATATAAAAAACAAATTAAAACCTGTTTACCTGTTTATACTTGATTTGTTCAGTGTATTTAGTGCAAAAAGATAAAAGCTAATTTACTAAACTCAGTATTAATCTGAGGAGCATCAGAGGTCAGAATTCTAGTGAGCACATATGATTACAAATAGGCTTGAGCTCTAGTAGAGAAATTAGGTTAATTTAGTGGCATTTTAGTGTGGATGGAGCTGTGTACATATTCAAAATATCATCATATTTTTGCTTAACGTTACAGTTGATTGAAAAGCTGGAGCTCCAGCGTTTGTGTTTTAAATGAAACTGTTAAACTAACCAGATGCCAAGGTATTTGTAACCTGTTACACATTCAATCTGGGACCTACTCAGGGAGCAAATGCTGTAGGCACCATGGTCACCACAGCTTCTAAACAAGACTTTGGTCTTTGATTCAGTCAGAACCAGTCAATAGGGTTTAAAGATCGTGCATAGGTATAAAGAACGGTATCATCTGGATAGAATGTGCTTTGCAGCTGTCTACTGAGGCACAGGTGTCATTAATATACAAGGTGAGTAGACACCAAAATAATGTCTCACAGAGTTTGTCATGACAGGGCGAGTTTCAGACAAAACAGGCGTGCTTATGAATGAAATGACATTCAGACAATAATATATATCACTTAAAACAAAAACTTATATTATAAAACATTATCAGTACTAAAGCTGCTAGAGGCCACATTTGGTTCAAAGCGTCCCCCGAGTAAAACTGTAAGCCCAGTGACAGCCGGGTGTATAGGCTCAGACTTTTAGCTCAGGCAAAGACAGGTTGCAAAAAAGCTTAAAGAGACAGTAAAATCAAGTAAGACTGAAATCTTTAGCCCATAAAAACCGTGAAACGACAAGTATGTGAAGACTTTATCATAATTTTTTCCATGAAAACTGGATAAAGTCTGCATTTAAGACTCTCCTGAGTCATATCCGCTGCGACCCACCACGCTTATTTCTTCCCCGATGGTTAAAAAACCAGCAAGCCACATGAAGTTAGAGCAAGGTGTTAATTGTTTTGGCGGCCTTTTCATCCGCTCCTCAAAATGTCATCAATAACTGTTAATAGCTTCCCTGTTGTGTTTCATTTTTATGCATCATCTTTATTTCTGGCCCTGATGCTCAGTTCTGTATTATTATGTCTGTGACAGTGAAAGGTCCAGCTATGAAATGCCGCTCTTCCCTCAGCTCTACTTGCAATATGTAATCAGCATTAATCAGCTATTTGGGGTTGGGACCCATACAAGCAGTATTATGAGGAAAAACCTGGATGTTTCATCACAGTGGCTCAAAGTAAAGACGGTAAATGATTTATATGTGTGGCATCAAACCAAGATGTAGTGCAGGATGATGCTCAGCTGCGGGTTCGCCAAGTGAAACAGCGATCCTCGATGCTACATTCTTTACCAGCGTACCTTTTACTATGACAGCTGTAGCTCTGAGTGGACATGTTAAACAATTTGTTGCCGTTGCTAAATGAAAGTTGTCTTCCTTCATCCTGGATATGCACGCAGTGAAACACAGACCTTGCTGAGTCTTTCATGGAGTTGCTGAATCAATTTGGAGCATGTGTGCAGCACAAGCCGGCTTTAGGCGAACTCATGCTCCATCAGTGTCCGGACATAAAAATCGATTTGCTTGTTAGTTTTTTTTTTTTACATTTGGTTTCTTTTTAGGTTGAACATGGTAAAGTTGCTCTGTGGTATAGTCAGTCAGATCATAAAAAACATATTGCTGAAACACAGTTTAAAGCTGGGTGATTCTTTCACAGTGTCTGCCATAGTTTACATGGCTACCTCTGCCTTTTGGATTATCCTGGTTTATATTACTTTCATGATCACTCTTGTATGTTTTTCACCAGTTATTCTCTCAACAAGAATAAACACTGATGTGAAGTTCAATCACATGTTTAAAAGTTATTACTATATCAAGTTTGTTGAAGCTTCAGCAGAGCAAAGTCAAGTCAGTGAGGCACTAGCTGACTGCTGCCTCAGCTCTCTCCACCACCCTCGACTTCAGCCTCATGGTTTGGGTTTTAGCTTTTGTTGATTCGCATAAATTGAGTAATATGTGATTATGAGGAAAAAACAAAAAACTTTCAGCTCCAGTGAGGAATAAAAGGCACCGCAGTGGGAGGTTCCCTGCGAGCAGGCAGTGTGAATGTATGCACGTCTCATATCTGTTTTAGTGTCTTGCACGTATGTCTGTTTTTCTGCTGAACAGTGAGAGTGTGAGCACGGGTGAGTGAGCATTTACATATGTCTGTGACTAAGCCCATTGGCACAGTATGATGCGGTGCTCCTTGCCTCACTGTGCCTGTCTGCTGTGAGCGTAGTTTTCTGTGTCCTGGTTGTAATCCTCAGCACCGTCCCCGGGGGAAAAGCTGGGCATGCTAACAGCAGCCAAACTGCAGGTTGCTGCTGGAGAGAACAACAGGTCAGTCCGTCCTTGCTTGCTTTCCCGCTGATACAACAGTAACACCACATTCTCAGTGAAACAAAACACTGGGGAGTTATGGGGAAAAATGATCAGTTATGGAGTTAGACTGAGATCTGGTTTGGGCTGATATATGTTTCCACCCCAAGAGGCTTTAATGATGTATTGGGAGGTGTTTGATAGTTGGCAATGTTAAGAGAGGCAATTTTATTTTCCTACACAGGTTGCTATACCTAGCTGGCCACAAAAAGGCAACAGAAAAATGGATGGATGAGACTAAAACAGGTGTACAGGTTGCGTGTTTGTTTGAGTGTTGTGCCAAATGTTGCAAACTGCTCCTGGAAACTTCTTGCACATCAGATCACTGCACTGGCAAAGTCAACAACAAGAGAAAACCCTGGCTGAGCATGTATTATTGTTTTTATAGAAGATGTCCAGCTGGTTGTATCAGTTGCTATCATTTAATGTAATGTAATGTAATATTATATAATATAACATAAAACTGATCTTACTGTCTTTCCTCTGACATCTCAATTGCACAGACCCGTGCCCTCTTCTGTACTGTATGTCATCCACTGAATCAGACAGTGTAATACGACACAGGTCACTACACATGGGATCTTATCTTATTCATTAGGAACATGGATAACAATTGGACACTAAATTATTAATTCAAAGTTGGCAGGTAAGAGAATCTCTGGCATCTTGCTCTTTTGCCCTCATTCACCTCCCAAGTCACTCAGTCCTGTTAAGAAGGTGATTAAAGCCAGTAAGTGGCGATACACAGTGACTCAGCCCTGCTTGTGCGAGTGCAATCTGAAAGCTGCCTTGGGGGAAATGTAGGAGAGCTGTGCATGCACTCTCTACCTCATTCGGAGGTGAAAATAGGCATTGTGGATCCGCTGAGAGACAGGGGTGTTGGCATGTGTCCCATATTGAGGGGGATGAGAACCCCATGCTGCACAGCAGAGTGAAAGAACTGACAAAAACAGCAGCTGGATGAGTGTTGGCATAGTTCAGGGACTGAAATGTGACACAGAGGTCAGAGAAGCAGCTGGGAAGTCACCAGTTTGATTCCCAGGACCTACTATCAAGCATCTATGTGAAGAAAGAAATAGATTAACACTCTCCGATCCGTCAGCACATGAGAATGAAAGCGCCCACTGTTGAGTGAACACCAGGAGAAAACTAAATGTACTGCTCAGGTCATTTTGTGGTTTGGAATACAAAGGAAAAGCTAACTGTTCCTGGGATAAATAAAGGTCCAAATATAATGGCTGCAAGCAGCGCTAGCTCGGGGCGAGCACAGCACAGCGCCCTGTCCTGCACACAGGTACAATGAGGACATGTCTACCCTCTGAGCAAGTCTGATCATGATTAGAGAACGCATCACAGAGATGTGGCCCACTTCCTGTTTGTTTCCGCTCTACCAACTTTGCTACAAGACAAACGCACTGCAATAAAAGACTGGACAAAAACTATGTTTAATCAGTCAAGTACAGGAAGCTGTCATCAACATATATCTATATGCATTGCTGCCAGGTGGTCAAAGCCCTGTTTGTTATCCAAACTGACTGCATGCAACAGATTCTGGCTTTTGCATTTGGTAAAAATGTTCAAGCTACATGGTAAAAATGTGAAATAGCAATGATTTACCCAGAGCGTGATCCACATTTAAGCCAATCTAAGCCATCAGCGAATGACACAAAGGACAAATTTCAGTCTACTCAAACTGAATTCATTTCATCTGCAGGGATAGACGCTCCCCTGGTTGCCTCGACTGCGTGTCATTGTTGTGGTACCTACTTGCACACAGCGACAACGAAGATGAATCCAATCGTGTCATCACAACACGTGGTGTCACATATGGTAACTGTTACATGGCATCTTAACAACGGAGACACATCCCCTCGTTGTTTGTGTCTGACAGCAGCCCGCACCCTTTGATCAATACAACGCTCCTCTCGAATACGGGGCTCCAGTCCCCGAGACGTGTTCACCATCAGCTGGTGTGACGAGAGACCTTATTGTAATAACAGGGGTGTCATCAATGGTGCCACTGTCTTGAATTTGGGTCACGGCAGATTTATAATAACAGTTTTGTCAGCGATTATTCAGCAAGTCATTTATTTGTGACTGTCTATGTGCAAATGGGCTGAAAGGGGTGGTAGGAATGACTGCATCAGTGCACAGACTGTCCTAAAAATGTCCTGTCCAAAGTGGGCAACAGCCCCGCGGTCCCTGGAGCTCAAGGTCCCATATGCTTAGTGTCATCATTTAATATCTGATTATTTCATTACCTGCAGATTTTTGCTGATTTGTGCCACTGAAGCAAAATCTTAACTCCAATGAAAGGCTTTGAGTCTGATCCAGTGTTATTACCCGTGTTGTGTACCTGCCTCATCATTTGCACGGCGCACATACAGTATAGTCCTAAATGAGTGTACAGTTAAGCGATCTCAGGCCGGGTGTCAGCAGGTTCCTATAGCTGGTTGCTACAAATAGGTGACGTTTCCCTGACCAAACATTTGGGTGCAAAACATCCATTCTCTGTGCGATTGCCCCTGCTAGCTTATGTCTTTGGATATGATCCCTCCACTTATGCCAGCACACGATGATGCAGAGAAACTTAATTTTGGAAATCAAAGCAGCGTTTTTTATTCTGTCTGTCTCTATCTTCTTTCTCAGTTTGCCTCTCTCGCTCTCTCTCTCTCTCTCTCCTTGCTTCTTGCTTTGTAAGCCGAACCTCTGGAGGGCGACGGGCTAAAAAAGGAAACAGACGGTTTGGCCCTCGGCTCTTTTCTCTTTTAATAGGCCTGGTATTCCTGGTGGAGCAGGCAGGAGTTCACCTTGATGTCACATATCAGCGGCGGGCTCAGGGCTCAGGGCTGGCCTTCCTTCACTGGCTCACAGTTAAAAGGAGGTTTGGGGTGGGAGGGTGGGGAGAGGAAGTCAACAAATTCTTTGACCTTCTTTTATCTGCCGGGTTTACTGTGACAAGGAAGTGAATGTGCGTGATTTTGTTTAATTGTGAGCTATGTGTGTGTGCTGTCAGCCTATTGTTGGGGCACGCTTACTGTAAAACCAGATCCACATTTTACTCTGTATAGTTTGGTGCTGCCAGCTTCTTGCTGCGGGATGTTTTTGCGCTCTCCTTCTTAGAGATCACTCAGTCAGAGCAGTCTTTGGCTTGGAGAATCGCTGCTCATGCCAACTGCTCAGTTCTCATTGTTGTCATTCCAGACAAGAAAGGGAAAATTGCATCACTTCATGAATCAGCACAGGAGTTTTCCTGGTGAAGAACTACTGCGTTACAACAATCGGTGGCACACAATTGTAAAAAACTGGTCATGCTTTTCTGTGATGATGGAAAAACAAGTGATGAAACAGCACAGGAAATAAAAACAGCCAAATAATGAAACTCCAGGTTTTCATTGAAGCATTATTTCAGTTTTAATCTACAATATGTGTCCTGTCCTTGTTTGCACTGTGGACCTTGTATGTAGTGACAGTGTTGTTGCTCTCAAGAGTGACAGTGAGCTGGTGAATTCTGGGTAAAATGGAAGTAAGATTGGAACATTTGGCAGGTCAACACACAAAATTCCCACTTTATCCGCTCGGCTTTGTCCACACAAGCTGCCTCAAGCTTCCGGTGTTTTCAGGTTTTACTCACATTTGCTGGCTGCGATATCTGGTATATAAGATGACTGCTGACACCGTGTTCAAGGTACAAAACTACCACAATTTCATATTAATTGTAGTCAAATCAGAAATCACATTGGACACAGACAATTCCCCTGTTTCTTTTCAATTATTTGAACATATAGTGCAAAAACAACCCATTCTCTCACTCATGCAGCCATTTATTCTGTGCACATATATATAACGCTTGATCATAAAGTCCAGATTTCAAAGTGTAGTGCATCATATCTTGCGGTTTTGTGACCAACAGTTCGTGAATCAGTTTGTGCTGTGGTGGCAGCCGCTTGCCGGTGAATAGCAATTAGCAGCGGCAGTATCAGATAGTAGCATTGGCAATAAATGTGTGAAGCAGGTGTTTGAATGAACCACTCGGCTTTGTGAACGCGTGGCGACGATCTCCTGATGCAGTAGAGACAGAAGCTCGATGTTCCTTCCACAACCTCCGCTGTAAGCTCCAGTTTTCTAGTTGCAGTGTGAAACAGATTTGCTAATGTTTGTGCTGACTGTAGGTGGAGACCAGGGAACAAAAATAAATTCTTGAACTTCCTCACACTATGAGAACTTCACTTCTGACTCTTACATTAAGTCAGGGGAAGGTGAAGCCTTTGGTGGGCATGAGGTTTCCATGGGGATTCTTATGGTGTCATAGTATCATACGCAGAACATTTTGCATTCATTTGCTTGTAGTGAACTTGGCTGCCTCCTGCGACGTCTGACAAAATTTTTATAGGCGTGTGTCAGGGATCATTGCTTTAGGTCCTTCTGTGGAGGAGTGTACATATGTTTCTGAATTAATCTTGACTTTCTCACCATCATTGCTCTCTCTCCCTCCGTCTCCTCTCACTCTTTCTCTTTCTCTCTTTCTCTCTCTCTCTCTCTCTCTCTATCGTGCGCACTCGCTCTCTGTTATTCAGTCTCTTGCTGTTTGGACAAACACTTGACCGGAGCGTCCGGCAGGCCAGACAATCGATGGCAAATGCCCATGGCTAAATCAAATTACTTCTGCTCGATTTGTAGCCGGGGACAAAAGAAAGAAGAAAAAAAAAATAAAACAGTGTTATTTCCAGGGTCAGTGGCTGTCTGAAGACGGGTTTTTTTGTCTCTCTCTATCTACAAGGACGCACGGCTCCGAGTCCAACTCCAGCTGAGTAGAGCCGATCACTGCTGTGAGTGCTGTGCTGTATGGTGCCTACAACTGTACCCATGAAGCAGTGGGTGTTCAGTGCATTGTGAACAGTTGCTACATTCTATAATAACACCAATAAAAAACACTAATAATGCTGGGGTCTCAAATTATAGTCAGTACCAACATGGAGCAGCTAATCACTTATGCAGTCCTGCAACCACCGAGGATGTTGGAATATGTTTTACAGTGTTGCACATGAATTCTGTGTAATGTGCATTTCCACAGCTCTAATTCGCCTCATGTCACACTCATCACGATATCCTCTTTTTGTCAGGAATGTTGCTTTTATAGGCTAATGAGGCTAATTCCAATCACTTCTACATTTCTTTTGTTTTGCTATTGATGTTCATGAAACTCAACACTTCCTGCAGGTGTTTCACATTAAAACTCATGCTCTTTCAGCTGCTGGACAGGTTGTGATGTAAAAGATCTAGGCTGAGTTTTATTGCCAGGGAAAATTCAAGGAGAACCAACAGGAAATGTGAGGGAGGAAGTGTTTCTTTTAAAAAGGAGGAAGTCACAGCAGCACAGCAGGGAGGAAGCACTGCAGATCAGAAAACAGGGCGTCTTCTGACTAAATAAGGAAGTCTAAAAATAAAGGCCTGTCTATAAATATAAGCCTGGGTTTAAAGAAGGTGCTTATAAAAAAACAGAAAGGTAATTAGTAATTAAATTTTCTTCAGAGCTTCCCTGATAGGAACGGTTTAATAAGTATAAAAATACACAACTGTTCATCAGAACTCTTAGAAATGATAAGAAACCATCAGGAGCCCTGTTGCTTCTGCATTTGTGTCTGTCCCTGATGTTATTCTGTATATCATTATTCTAGTCCATATTCGGCCTGCTTGTCTCCACTCCAGTCCTTTCCTTCCTGTCTAGGCCCCTCACCCCTGCCTCCGGGGCCACTTTGACAATACATGATGCAGGTGTCAGGCTGAAGATACTAAGCTATCCATTTCTCTGTCTAATGGAGTTACGGTTGGCCTCTGTTGACCCTTAAACAGTTTGCGGTGGAGGAGGCGGCCACAGGCGGCGGCATTAGCGTGACATTCTCTCCTTGCTGCCTGTTTGTTCTCTGCCAGCAGATCTCATTTCAGGGTGAAAAGCTGGGTTTGACAAAGAAGGACATTTAATGCAGGGGACTGATCGATTTGAGGAGAGATCTGGAGGTGAGGTTGTCTACACACGTCCTTAGACAGACAGAGCCAGGTTTCCATCCTGGTTTTGGCCTCGGGGCCCAGGCTTCTAACCCCCTCCCCCTGCACCATGTCTTCGTCTTTGAACTTTGAGCTGCTTTATTTCCTCAGCCTGTTCCAGTTGGAAACATAAAGGGAGTTTTGCATTGCTGCATCATTAAAAACTGAGACCAAACCAAAAAAATCAGTCGCTTTCAGTCAAAAAACTGGCTGATGTAATTTAGAATGTTGTCCGAACGTTGTGGAAGACCGACCCTTCCTGAAGAACATCCGGTGTTACACTATCGATCTCTTCAAAGCAGAGGAAGAGCACAACTTTGACATCTTCTGCTAAGGTCATGAGTCGCTTAAATCTTTCAGCATCCGCGATAAAGTCAACAATATCCACTGAAGTGTGAAGGGGCCTCTGAACAAAACACATTAGAAGTGAGGAGCTGGTATCTTAGGCGTCATGGTAGCAAGGTTAACCTGATTTTCACAAACTGTAAACACACCTCTGTGATTATTTAACACAAAATTCTGTGTCACTTAATCGTAAAAACAGCCAAAGAGCACAAATTTGACTTATTATATATCTATTCACATTTTTTAAGGTTTGTGCTAATTGGTAACAGGTCGATGCTGAGATCTGGAACATGGCGACATTAGCGGTCACATATTCGGACAGATTGCTAACACAAGCACAGTTTATGTAGATTATCTAAACCTTTTCATGTTTGTGGGGAAAGTAAGAGTGAACAGACGTGGTCTCTGATTGTGTGCTGCATTTGAGTTTCGTGCCTAATCTAACGTCTTCTAAGCGATGCTCCCAGATCGCAGCTTTCAACATAATGGATTCTGTGTTATTATTATCGATGATGATGGAGATGTCCTCACCAAAAAGAGTTAAAAAAGGTGTTTTCAGGGCTGCCTGGGGTCCATGTGAAGGATGACTGTTGACTATCAGGAGCAAAGGTGGGATCATGCTTCCAGTTACTGTAGCATTGGAGTGGGCGGATTGGTCAGTGTTTTAACTTTTACACATGCTGTGCATCCCCAGCCTTTAACAGGTTAGAGCTTCCAGAACCTAAACAAATGGTAGAGGGGGGAAATCAGGAAAATCCCATTTTTGATCTCATGTGTTGACATTATCCTAAAGTCAACAATGTAATGTCTCTTCAGAAGGCAGTCAGAGTCATTTAGATTTGGATTTGTTCAAATTCTCAAGCTTTTACCTGTATCACTCAAACACTGTTGTTAAAACTCACATTATTCTTACCTTACATAATGTTTATACAACATAGGGAATAAAGAAAGGTTTTAGACAGATGGATGATTCACCCACTGGTGCAAAGTGCTAAACAGTGACCAAGGAAAGGCCTGTTATTCAGAGTTCAATGTTTGTATCTCACCTGCAGCTCCAGCTCGAGTGGAGCTCAGAGGAATGTGGAGCTGCAGAATGGCCTGCTGCTAATGATGTTATTTCTGGACAGTTGAGGTTTTATCCTTGCAGGGCCGCAGCAGTTGCCATCTTCAGCACCTGTATATTCTCTCTGCAATTTCTCCCTCACTCACCTCTTCTATAATAACCATTACATGTTCTGTTAAAATGCCTTCCCTCCTCCAGTCTAATTATCACCAACCTCTTTCCCTCTCTCTCCATAATGGATACCAGGAAACATTAAGAGCTCCGGTACAGAAATTAGCGCTTGACCCGCAGCCTCCTAACTGAGATAATGTCTGTACACTTACAGTAGAGGAAAAAAAAGGGGGGGTGGGTGTGCTGGTGGGGAAGGGGGGGTTGGAGTGGAAGACTGTGATCTCCTCCTTTGCCTTTTAACTGCTGTGGGAATTGAGAGATAAAGTCTAACTCAAAAAGCTTGGTGTCTATAATCCAGACAGAGCGAGGAAGGCGACGCAGAGACACTGAGAAGGAAAGGATCAAGAGGGTAGGCGAGAAGAAAAAGCTGCTCTCATCATCCCGCTCTCTTGCATTTCAGCGACCGTCATTACCGCAAAATGCCTGTCTTCTTCTTCCTCCTCCCAGCATCCAAAAACACTGTTCCAGTGCTCTGATAACTACTGCTGTGGGAATTGGGTTGTTTCATATGGAGAGGAGGCACACAGAGAAGAAGAGGCAGGAAAACGGAAGGCATTTACTGACTTTTAACATGAGACAGGAGAGAATAGGCTGCTTATGCTACAGGCTTTTAAAGGCTGATGCCAGTAACGGTATTGTGCTTTTTCAGTGTCTGATTATTTGTGGCAATTTCAAGCTGAAGTAAGTTTAATGTTGAATGTTGTGAGGGTCGAAAAGCCTTCAAACCAGCATTTTGAGCACAAAACTGGGGAGTGCTATGAGATAATGCTGTTGCTGTGTTTGTCGTGACTGTTGAGAACCAGATGAAAGCCATTTAATTTAATTAAACCTTTGATCTGATTAAACATTTTCTTTTTTAATTGGTCATTTGTTGTAGAATATGTCAGTAAATGGATATTTAGCTTAGCATTAAATGGAGAACAAGGACATATTCAAATCTGAGAAACAGAGCAAGTGAATTTTAGACATTTTTGTTTTTTGTTGACATTACATATGGACACCATTGCAATGAGCATAACAGCCCTAAAACGACCACAAACAACACTTACTTTGCTATTTTTACCCTGATTTCACACCAAACCACAATTGTGTCAGTGGAGCGAGGCTATTGCTGTTCAGCTTACGTCTTTGTTGCTTTCTGTTGGACAATAGTGTCCCTTACTGTATTTATAGCAGCAGAACTTAGCACAATACTACCACACCACCACTATTGATTAAGGTGTCCCACAGGGATCAACGTCAGGTCTTCTGCTGTTTACTTTACAAAGCAATAGTTACTCAACTCACATATGTCAGCAATTATGCTGATGATACCATCTTGTAAGCTGACATCTCTACTTCAAATGAAGACTTTTCTAGGTGACAGTCTACACATGTAAGACCCGCAGCCCTTTCTGACTAATCTAAATGTAATCAATGCAAGAAATAACATGGGAATTATGATGATGGCAACTTTACTAAAGAGAAGAATGGAAGGGAATGTTTTCATTACATCTCATCCCACAACATCCTAGCGAGCTGGTTTGCAGGATGGTACTACTCAGCACACATTAAGTTTACAGACTAACAATTATAATATAGGTTGATGGGGGCAGGGGTGGTGAGGGAGTTATAAAAAGAAAGTGCATATCCTCTCAGATTTGGCTAAGGGGTACAAAGTACTTCCTCATCTTGGCACAATGACATGAGGAGTCTGTGTGTCCATATGTTGGAGCTGGAGGCCTTGGATTCAGCAGGAAGTCTTATTAGCATAGCATTGGCTGCAAGACATTTGCCTCACACTTGTTTAAAGGTAATGAAGAATCATCTGAGAGAGCGCACACTGTGATCAGGCTGCCATCTGTTACCTGCTAACACCGCTCACCCTGACAATGAGGAAAAAGCTGGAAATACTACACAGCCACACCAAGCTGTGTGTTCATATGTGAGCACTTGTTTTACAAATGATCTATTATCTGTTTTAAAAGTGGCTGACATTCTGTTCACTCCCTGCCGTTGGCCTTTTATCTGTCTCCTTATCTACCTGTTTCACTTTCCCCCCTCTCTGATTTAGCCTTCATAGTTTTGTTGGCAGATACTTTCAGGCTGATAATAAGCATTTTGTGTCATAACATAAGACCAGAAGCAGGGGCACAGAACCATCCAATTATTCAAGGACAAGTTGATTTAGATTGACTAAAGAATAAATAATAAATCAAAATACTGTTAATAATATACATAATATACATACATTACAGTTGTCGTTGCCACTTTCCTGAACTGTTTCCAACAGCAGCAGGTACTTCATTTTAGCATGCCAGGATTCTAATCAACTTATTGGGTATCACCAGACTTGTGATAGTGGTAAATCAGTGTACAACATCAGAACATGTGCAGCCAGATGTTTTCCTGAGGTACATTAAGTGTAGATACTGAAGTTATATTCATCAGATTGACTTAGTTAGTGTGTTAGGGCGGTTGGAGTATTTGACATGCCGCTAATGGCTAAAAGTCAATTCATGCAGAATGAGGACTAAAAAAGCTAAAGCCCAGCAGCAGCCCTGAATTTGTTGGTTGGAATACGCTTGCCCTCAGGCGAGAGGTGGGGATGCACCGATGTGATACGGCAGATTAATCTCAGCATTGATTGGCACCTTTAAGACAAACAATCCAGGTTTAATACAGTTTCTTTGTGAATGTCGCCATAAAGGTTTGAAGTTATATGCATTAAATCATGAGGGGCTGCAGGATTTGGTGTTGCTACAATGAGCAGCAGGATCTGAATGTGTGTGTGTTGGCTTGGGATGCAAAACCAACACACTAATGCAACTAAAAAAACATTATTATGACAACCACCAACCAGTCAGAAGTTATGCACCCCACTAACTGATTGTCCTAACCAGTTTTCTGATGTCGTTGTTCTCTGGGTGGACAGAAGCAGCTTGAAGCGTCAGAGCACTGATCATCTCAGATTGATTTCCATTTTCGCCTTTAAGATGTTTGCTGATGGAAGAGCAAAGAGCCATCACTCTCTGTCCTCGCTGCTTCTTGAGAGTGCACCATGGCCCGAAACTGTGTTTGCTGCCAAGCTGTTCTCCACAGATTTATTCATTGCTTCAGCGATATTGCATACAAAGAGCTCATCTGAAGTAGTTATGGATGGAATTTTGTTTTTGTTGGAGACAGGCATTTCATATTGGAAACAGCAATACAGTAATCATTTTCTTCAAGATTGCCGCTATTGCACAGAATATAATTTGCAACTTATCATAATTATTAAAGGAACAGAAAGCCTGAAATATTATTACAATGAATCGACCTCCAGGGCTCTTACTGTGCTTTGGCCACTGGTCTATTGTTGTTTTCATATTTGGCAGCAATCATCCAATCTGCCGTGGAATACAGTAAAAGTGTGAGTTGAACAAACATGGAAAGAATTGTTCCTGACATGTTAATGACCACAAGACTTTGTGTGTGGTTCAGAAAAATCAATTCTGGCCTCAGCGCAGGGGAGAAATCGGTTCCCCAGCATTTGTTTCATTTGTGATCGACATACCCCCTAAGACAATAGAGGAAATCGAAGCGTGGTGGTAATTTTTATGGGGGAGTTACTTGGTGGGTAGTTTTAGATTTTGTTGCTGTTTGCACTGTCTCCTTCCTTTGTGTGTCGTTATGGTCGATCCAATTAAACTTGCTGCAGATATGAAAAATGAGCAAAAATGAAATCAATACTGTATTGAGTGTAAATTCTACCCGGCTCTATTTTGGGCTTCCTTTCAAACATGGCTGCATGCACACATACGCACACTACACTACACACACACACACAGACACAGAGCAGTGAGACTGTTAGTTAACAGGAGGCTGGTATCGGGGCAGTGAGGTGGTGAATATTGATGCCAGCTGTATTGATTGAAGACCTGTAGGGTTTGTCTTCTTTTATCCAGCGAGCCTTCTGCCTGTCCAGCAGACTTTATGGAGCATCCTGTCTATGCTTGACTGCACATTATGAGAGGTGTGGAGGGGGCCCATTAAAAGAGCAGGAGAAACACACTCTGTCTATTTCTATACACAGCACAGTTCAATCATGACAAGACACGGCGTAACACTGATGTCACACTATATAATGAGCCACAACCGGCTCACTCCTCATCATATAGATCCTATCCGAGACAGATACTATGTCATGCTCTTTGTAGCCACTATACAACCACGCTGTAAACAACAACCACCCGCAAACCAGTGGTATCTGCCATGCAAATGCTGGAGAATTGTTTGCTTGCAATTCATTTTCTACATCGTACCCATTCCCATGACTCCATGGCAGTATCTGGTCTGATCTTGTCTTTAGCACCACCACCAGGTCAATATTGATTTCAAAACTGGTACAACTAACAGGGGAGATTATTAGGCCTTGGGAGAGGTCACCACTGCACTGAGTTCTTCTTGCAGCTTCAACATAATGTACTGACACACTGACTGTAGTATAGTTTATGATATTGTCCAGTTAGTAGCAGCTTACTGTTGATCTGAAACTAAACTGTGAACGCTGGACTGCAAAAATGTAGGAATGCGTCGTATTGAGCACAGCAATTTCAGTTTGCATTTTCTTCATGCTTTCTGTTGAAAAAGGATTCTAGCTCCGTTTGTCGAGTGAAGAGAAATGAAACACAAGAGCTGGCTTGATGCAGAGGAATGCAGAGAGACTTCAGGATACTCAATCTACCCTTTTTATACAAAAAAAACGGTTACATGTCGAGGTCCGGGAGGGTTTGATCAAACTGGTAATGGCAATGGAACTTGCATATTTTACAAACAGCCAAAGTTGACAGAAATAAAAACATGTTGGGATACTGGCTGTTAGTGCACATTATTAGCCTAAATGTATGTACTGCATGCTTGGTGTTACCATCATGGGTGTATTGCCTTAGGTAAAATCTGATACTCATCCAACAAAGTACATCATACAAATGTTCATTTGAAAAAGGAAAACGGGAACTGCTTGTGTAGTGGAAGTTCATCATAATTTGAAATGAATTATACTCTTGTACCCTGTTGTCTAATTGTGCTTCTAAACTTAAACCTTATTTCGTGAGAAGGTACGTACAGTAAAGAGGACACAAAAGATAAATGTTGGACACACCACGGTAGTTTTTGGCCATGCTACTGTAGCTCTGAGGATTGCTCCTATGTGAAGTGCTGTTTGTGGCCCTGTGGGTTGGAAGCCTCTGGATGTTTGAAACCTTATATAACACCGCCATTCAACATTAAGTGGCACTTATTCAGATTAGAGCAGCGCTTGGCTGAATCACCTGTTTTCACAACACCAGTACCCACTGAGTGGAGAGCATCTGGGCTTTGCCAAACAGGCTTTACATGATCCACTGATTTGTGATTTAGATTAGCTGTGATCTTAATAGACATGAAACACACCTTTTAGTGTTTGTCTGCATTTATTCAGCACTTTGCTTGAAAATGGGTAGTCCATAAGAGAAGCATATTTCTTTATATGATTCCAAAGGATCTACCAAGATTAACAATACCAGCACTTCCCAGGCTCCATCCTCCACGTAGCATCATACCCCAGCATTTTCACTACGTAGTTAAACTGTTTGGTCGTATGTTTGACTTCCTGTCCAGCTCATCTGCACTGTGCACATTAATGCAGCTTCAGTCAAAAATAGACCAGGTGTGTGTTCTTCGTGGAACAGAGCGGAGAGCTGCTGATTCCACAGAACTCACAAGTGTTGACTAGAACGCCCGACATCAGCTCCACACGACACAGCCTGGCCTGTGGTGTTCAGGCAGTGACTGGTCAGGATTCTTCCCGCTGCTCTCAGTGGCTAATCCAACTAGGTTCAAGTTATGAAATCATTTTACATCTCTGCTGGTTGGTTATCTGCTAATCAGATAAGCAACACATATGCAACTGCAAATGCAAGTAAGAGGTAGAATGCCAAAGCGGTCTGAGCCATGGCAAACACTGAAACAATACCAGATTGAGTTATGTAAACCTGAGAGGATTATAAACTGCTGTGCAGCATGCTCACCTCTGATAAGCCTTTAGGCTAGACCTCCCTGTTTACATGGTTCCTACCAACTTTACTTGTAACATCAAGCCAACAGCAGCATCATCTCCATGTTTTGTGGTTATATGGTGGATTGAATCCACCCTTTAATGGCAACCACATGGCCAAAAGACAAAGCTTGGGTCAAGCCTTAAGTACAACAAATGGCCAATGGAGGCTTTAAAAACCCCAGCCAGGCAGGCTGTTTAATGGAGATTTTGAGAAGTGCTGAATTATGGAGGACATATTATGGGCTACTGCCATGGTGCAAAGCTGAATATGAACTTCTGTTTGTAATTATCAACGTGTTCTTGTCGTGCCCAGGTTCAGACTGGTTCAGCTGGCCCTTCCTCTGAAGATTGATGTAGAAGACAAGTAAAAGTGTAAAAGTGATTTCATTTCCCAGTTCCTCTGTCCCGTACGAACCCAGTGAGCTTTAAATCATTAACTGTACTGCATTCACTCCTTCCTCAGTGCACCTGTGTTGTGACTCATCACTGCTCTCTCCAGAAGCCTAAGGCCTAATTATGCTGCATTAAAAACACTTTAATTATTTAATTGCTGGTCTCAAACTATACCGTCCCACTCTTCTGAAGTTTGTATGGTCTTTGATTTGTGTGCAGTACTTGTGTGGGAATCCAATTAGGGCCCACCTTCAGCAGCCGTAGCACAAAAGAGACTCAAGGCTGAGCGGCATTGCTGCATCACTGTGAGTCGGTGACATGGTGAATAACTGTGGAATGCTAAAAGGCTCACAACTCGCCTGTCTTCATTCGCTGTATTAATCTGTATAAAAAAGCTGACATTGCTGGCTGGCTGGCTGGTGCAAAATGCCCACAGGGGTGATCCATCGTCTGTTTAATACCACGAATGAGGAAAGACAAATTGTGACCGATTTGGTGTTCCATAAATAAGAGCTCAAGTAAAAGTCTCGCACAGTAATGAGACACAGCTGTTAGAGGTGGGGGCTGGAGGAGAGGCAGAACAACAAGTGCTCTCAGAGGCTTGAAGTTAGCGGGTGACGTGTCAGGTAGCTGGATGTTATTCCCACTTTTAAAGGCTTTGAAGGAGAAAACGGTTTTAAACCAACACAATATCAATTTGTTGCACTGAAAAGCTGAATAGTTCACATAGAAACGACTAGATGCATGCAGCACAGCTTGTTGAGCTGTGTTCTTACAGTGTCACAACAATTTTTAAGTTGACGTAATGGTCATTTTAATCCAGCTAACGGTGTGTTACCAGTTTCATTTGGTCACCTGTTAAAAGTGCCACGTTTTATAATGAAATGGCTTTATGCAGTGTTTTTAACGGTTTCAATCAGCAGGTGTGTTTGTTTTAGAGTACACTGAAGGAATCCTACCTGGGAGAAGCTGACTGACATGGTGGTTGAAGGCAACAGCTCCCATGATCCCATGCTACTTTGTGATGTCACCAGACTCTGTTTTTTTGGGTGGATTTGCACCTAAATCAAATTTGTCACAGTGCATAAAAGCATGTGGGCACCTGAACACTACACTCATGTGTGACTGTTGACGTTGGTTATATGGTGTGACGACACTCTGGTTAAGGTGACTTGAGGTTTGGGTTGAACAAAGCAATACAAGATTCCCTTTCTGCATCTTTAAAACAGGAAAGTCAGTTTCTGGAACATTGTAGGACAAAGTAATGCTCACTGCCTCCCAGTGGGTTTAAGCTGCCTGTGGTCACAGGAGGTGTCCCTTGTCAAATGTCAGTGGTCAGTTTACAACTCTAACCTCAGTCATTGCTGTTTTATGAGCTCACAAATTGACCAAGAGCTGACAGACACCTCCTCCCTCAGGACCACCAGGGGGGAATGCATTTCGCTATCATTGCACTGTCTTGGTGTGACCAGCAGTTAGTTCAAACATCAGTTCAACTATCAACTACAAGGAAGCCTGTGTGAGGCCCACTGATATATCCATCCACCTATATTTTACCTATATAATGCAGAAGACACTGCTTGCAATAATGTACTGGTGTCACAGGGATAAGGAACATTAAAGTGAAACATATGCTATAGTTATTTGTTTCAAATCAAGAAGAAATATAAAATGCCTTTTCAGCCCTTTTAGCTCACATCTATGGTCACAGTGTGTACATTTAAAGATATATGACAAAAAACCCCCACAAAAAATTCTATTAATTAATGATCTATACCAAAATGATACCAGATGATTCTTTCCTTTTTGTAAAAGAAAATATGACGTATGCATATGTCATAAAGCGTAAAACAACTGATTTTAACCAATAATATATCATGACATCCAGACACCCATCAGTCTTCACCTTTAACTTTTCAAATCATCAACTGAAATTCCTCCAATCATAATGCTATGTGATGTAAGATTATTAGTGCACATATGGATAAACATAAAAAGGTCTATTTCCACTCCAACACAAAGGTTTACTATATCAGCTGCCATATCAGTGATCTGTGATATTTTTCCGCTTCTAGCATTAATAATGGTCTCAATTATCCTATATTTGTCGGGCTCCAGTGGGTATTAGTGTGACAGATCTCTGATCCCAGCCGACTGTACACGGATGGGAAAGGAGCTCATTGGAGAGCATGTTCATACCCTCATTTAGGCCTCAGACCTCATTAACCTGCAGCCTGGGGGGGGTGGCTGCTGCAGGGCAGGAGGACTGACAGCGTGTAAAGGACAATAGTGTGGTTTTCATTTGCTGTCACCCTCATGCTACATTTCAGCAGTCTGCTGGTGGTGGTGCTGTGTTTCCTCTCCTCAAACAGCACAGGTGCCTGAGCAGACCTTACCTGTCACAAGCTAGCAGCGTACACACCGATCATGTTTGTAGTGTGTGACTGGGGTGTGTTTGCCTGACAGCTAAGCATGGACCTGTATCTCCTGTGCTTAATGGATGCTCTGAACTACATGTATTGAATCTCAGGACAGTACAGTGTCTTTGTTTAAATGAGAACAAACAAATGTCCAACAAACTGCAGGCTCTTCTTCAGAGCATACTGATACGTGTGTGCAGCCTCATAGTGTTTTGTTTCCACAAATGCAGCTTCCTCTGCTGGTGAACAGGGAAAAAGTGGGATTGGTAATAAAATGGTTGCGCCTGTTAATCACTCCCTGAATTATTCTAAGTGCCTGACGCTGTTGATGGTGCTGCCTCCCTGCACACCCTCAGGCTTAGAGCAGAAACCGCCAAAGCATGGAGGTCACATGCGCGCTCTCCCCTCATGCCAATGGAAAACTGCTCATAGTCTTCATCACATGGTGGTCGTGGTCCCTAGGCAGGAGCATTTGATACAATTTCATAAAAAAGCATTTTGAGTTCTGATTCTGGCTGTGCGCCTCTGTGTAACCCTGCTTCTGTTCCGTGAAACATACAGTAGATTTCTAGACACTGCACCTAAAAGCCTCTGGTGTGCTTTCTTACCCCCACTTTTCGTAAGTAAACCACGTCCTAACGTCTTCTGTTGTGCTCCCTTTGTGTTCCTGTGTGTAACCCATATCTGATTCACAGGGAGGAGAGGAGACGAGCGCACACGAGGCTGAAACCTCGGCGCTCCACGAAACCCCTGCTGGTGAAAATCACTTAGATGTGCATGTTTTCGTGGATATTAAGTATTGAAAACAATTACATTCTTCGCTCAGCCTTCATCACCTACATCCTCCTCCCTCCCTCCTCCTTTGTTTCATTCCTCTCCCCTCTGTTGTTGAAAAAGGAAAACCATATGCCTGTTCCCCCGCTGAAGGGACTGTTTAACTCGACGAGAACAAAGAGCAGCAGTCTTGTCTGCGTTGTGTCACACACTCTTCTGTCGATTATTTTTACCTCCTCTATTTATAATCTTTCCTCTGTCCTACATATGTCTTAGACAGCTCTCCTGGGAGGTCTTTATCACTAAAAAGCCTGCTTGCTCTCTTTCTGTCTGCACCTTGTGATTAGGTCAGAGAACACTGAACTGAAAGGAATACACAAAAAATCTGTCTTCCTTCAGATGTTAAACAGAAAACCAACAAACACAATTTGACTGTTTACTGTTGATGCTCTGATTGCTTGGTGACTAATATGAAACCAAACACAAAGGATATCAGTCTGTGATGAGAATGAGGCTTCTTCTGACAACAGCTTTGGATGCTTTCATTATTATTGAAGTGGATGGTTGATAATAATACATAATATATAATATCAGGAGAGTTAGCCTATATTTGATACCTCGTGCTGTCTGATAAATGGGCATGATGAAGGTTTATGTTGACCTTTCCCTTCATTCATCTGCAAAAGGAAATGATGTGTGCAAAATAGCAAATGCAATAACCTCTGAGGAGCATGAACCCTCAGAAATGACTTGATAAATGAGTTTGTCAAAAAGTCCCAAAATACAAATATAAAATACAAATAATACAATACAAAAATACCTAAATCATCCAACCCTCCTTAGCTTTGCTCCTAAAAATGCCTAATCTTATAATCTAATTGGAAGTTTGTTGTTCAGCCTTATGAACAAGCAGCTGGTGCTGTTTCTCCTAAAGTCCTCATTTAATTAATGTAGATTTCCTAAACCAACATTTAGATTCGCACACAGATCTCTGACTTCTCCCTCCAAATAGGTCAGAACTGTTATGATTGGTCTGTATTGGCCTCAGCCATGGTTAGAAGCTGGTTAACTAGTTCACACACTGCACGCTGTGTGTGCGATGTGTTGGAAGCTGTGCACCGTGAGTGGATTATAGAGGAGGGTACCTGGCTGCTGGCTGCTTCCTTTGTGTGGGGCTTCCATTCAGCCGGTGGCCCTGTCCCTATGCTCCGTATCTCTCCATTGTTGAACTGCCCCCTCCACCCTCCACCCATCTGGTAATCCCCCCTGCCTGTACCTACTCCCACAAGGAGCTCCAGCACCGTCTGCCTGCAGGCTTGGCTGGCTCTGATTACACTACCTGTGGATATTCACGCCACATTCTCCTCACACTTAGCCTTTTGAGGCGTCTATATCTCAGAGAAAGTGAGAAATATTCCCACCATATTCCCACCTCTAGCAATATAACGTTTGCGCCCCGCGATGTGTTGCTACAGCTTTGCACTTGCTCGTTTTGGAGAAGGGTGTGTGCATACGACAAAAGTGTTAATATGGCTATTAGGAAAAAGACAGAGTATGTTTCTGCAAACACACACACGCACACACGGCTGTGCGTACGTGTGTGTGAATGAAAGCGGAGGCGGTTAGAGTGTGGTGGGTCCATGCGGCGGTGTAATGGAAAGCAGTGGTGGTGTTAGTGTGGAGTGTGCGTGGGAATGCTGCGTTGGACCCCAGCAGGTGTTGTTGTTGGTGGCTCACGTGGGAGGCAGAGCTGGTCCTGGGTCTGTGCCACGGCTCAGGCTCACTGCTGAACTGCGCTGTGTGGGAGGTTCGTCGTGTCATCAAGTCTGCTTCCCCAAAGCGTCTTTGAGGGGTGAGCACAGTTTCTGCACTCACCTCCCATTAGCCAGGTGTACTTACGTATTTCTATTTCAATTATTAATTAATAGAGACAGCTAATTGGATATGGAATAGAGACTGAAATGATTAGACAGATGGTTTCCACAGTGAGACATCAAGCAGCCCACAGACTGGTTGTAGCTGCCACTGAGGTCATGCAATTTCTACCCATAATGCCGTGACAGTGACTCATTAATAATCTGACTGTTTAGTGGCGCAGCGGTAGCATGTATTAGTTAGCTAGCTAGGAACAGCATGGCACATCAGCGCATCTAATGCTTAAACCTGCATACCGCACACTGGTCTTGTGTAGTTAACACTGTAGTTTACAGCTAATAGCTAAAGTTGCTAATGTTCGCAGAGTCAGGAGTGAGATGTGTGAAATGACCTGGGGTGGCTGGAGGGATCTCCCTCCACCTGGCTACACCTTTTCCCCAAACACACCACACAGTTTTCCACATTCTAAGCGAGGTGTTTGGAATATATGAGAGAGCAGCACTGACTTTTATGATGCATTGGCTCAGAATGGAAGGGTGTTGTTGTAGTTGTTAATCACAACCGTAGCTGCCGCCGCATTCACCTCTGCAAACAGAGACATCAAAGCACGACCAGTGCTCTAGAAACAACCTTGTCTCGTGGAAATAACATCAGCTCTGTGAGGAAGTAGAACCACTCCCTGGATTACACAATGTAAAACAGCGTACATGTAAAACACTGTACATGATGCAGGGAGTGACGTGGTTCCATCAGGATCATGTCACAGGGAACGGGTCCTGATTGGGTTTGACATCAGACCTCCCATGCACCATGTGCACTTAGAAGTCTGTAACAAAAGCCCTTTGGCTGATGTTTGGGAAAGATTGATGTTTTGGTTAAATGTTTGAAATCAATTCATAATTACATTCATAATTTTAAACTAACCCAGCTCAATTTAAAATGAGTGGATCTAAAAATGATTTTAATCTAATTTCTGTCTGAAACATTTATGCATGAAAACAGCTCTTAAACATATTTAACATTATACTGTATGTGCATTATGTATGCATGTGTTCAGTCAAAGCCGAGAGAGATTATTTTGCCCCAATGATTCAAAATTAATGCAGCAATGAGTTATGAATGTGAAAATGTGACACGCTCTCATGGGAGGGTGTTAGCACTCTTAATGGCTTAAATGTTGTTTCAGTGCGACTCTGTGGTAAACATCAAGTAAACACTGAGTGCATTTCCACACACACACGCGCA